>CM026897.1:10817634-10853944 GCA_015227895.2 Colaptes auratus | reverse complement strand
CCACCTGGCTGCAGCCTCCTCTCAGGTTGCTGTAGAGAGCAATGAGGTCTCTCCTCAGCTTCCTCTTCTCCAGGCTAAATAACCCCAGGTCCCTCAGCTGCTCTTCACCAGACCCTTCCCCAGTTTTGTTGTCCTTCTAATGTCCCATCTCAATCCAGCTTCTTCCACTTTGAAGCCACCTCCCCTTGTCCTGTGACTCCATACCTTTGTAACAAGTCCCTCTCCAGCTCTCTTGTAGCTCACTTCAAATCGTGGCTGGTGAAAGTCAGTTTTGTATCTTGACAGTGATTCATGAACTGGGTGTGCTGGGTGTGTGGGATGGTGTTCAGTAAGAACTTTGCTCAGATTTCAGACTGGCAGAGGTGTGAGCTTCAGTGATCCCTGGATGGATGGCACAAGGTAGGAATCCCCCAGAGCTGCTCAAGTGAATTTCTCTTTTGTAACTGTCATGTGGTGACGTTTGATGCACAGGGAGCATATCAAAAGAGTCAACAATTAATTTAAACACTGCATCTTTTCCCTGAATTTGTCTCATCTGAAGTAGTAATTTTCTTACAGGTGTGATGCATGTGGCAGCATCTTGATGTGTGCCTGATGTATAGACAGAGGCACCTCAGCTAAACCCCAGAAGCTCATTTGCCTTTTGGGGCTGTTCCAGACTTCCAAGTCTTTGGTCTGGTGTCAGGAAAGCAAATCAGAAAATAATTTTATTTACAATGAGTTCCTTCAAACTCAAGGCTGCTGCTCTCTGGGGTGGAGAGTGATCAATATTAAATAAGGCATTGTTTGTAGATATAAAAACATGTCTAAAATTAGGTGCTTAGTGCAATTAGATAATAGAGAGAATGTCCTGTTGAGAACCTTCTTCTCCTGGAAGGGTTTGTCTTATACTCCTGAGGCTGGAGGAAAACAAAACAAAACAAAACCAAACAACAACAAAAAAAGACAGAATATAGAAATTTTTTTTGAGATATTAGTGTAAAATTTCCTAAACCTGCCTTTGTTTTAGCTCTCTAAATTTTTTTAAATGGCATCTCTAATAAATCAATTCCATTTTACTGGTTATGGTAGTGTATTTTGCTTCATAAAATGTATGTAGAATAGAATAGAATAGAATTAGAATATAATAGAATTATAATAGAGTAGAATTAGAATAGGAATAGGAATAGAATAGAATAGAATAGAATAGAATAGAATAGAATTAGAATAGAGTAGAATGGAATGGAATGGAATAGAATAGAATAGAATTAGAATAGAGTAGAATGGAATAGAATAGAATAGAATAGAATAGAATAGAATAGAATAGAATAGAATAGAATAGAATAGAATAGAATAGAATTAACCAGGTTGGAAAAGACTTTCAAGATCATCGAGTCCAACCTATCACCCAACACCATCTAATCAACTAAACCTTTGGCAACATTGAGCCTTGGACCACGGCTCTCTGAGTGCAGCCTTGCAGCCAATTCCTTACCCAACCAGAGGCCACCACTCAAGTCCATGCTCTTCCCATTTGGTGAGCAGGATGTCAGGTGGGACAATGTCAAATACTGTACACAGGTCCAATCCTATGCTATCTGTTTCTCTTCCTTTATCCATTAGTGTGTAAAACTGTTTTCAAAAGCTGTAGACATTTGTTAGTGGCCCTGATGAAACACAACAAGACTTCTAGTTTTGTTTTTAAGAGTTTTTTTTCCTTGTTTTCCTGTTTTGTTTTGGTGTTGGCTGGTTGGTTGGTTGGTTGGGGTTTTGGTTTGGGTAGGGGGGATTAGGGGGTTATTTTTTAACTTTTCCCTCTCATGTTTGCTTTGTATATATTTTCATTATGGTAGATAGATCATGCCCTGTGCTCTCTAGGCCATCTTTCACTGAATCCAAGGGAGGGGGAAAAATCAGTTCAATCAGTTTTGAATTCAGAGCCTTTATGTCTTTGCTCTGTGAAAAAAGAAATACAGAATTCCTGCCCTTAATGACAGGAGACTTCTGGTTGTCCTAGTGAAGTCCTTTTTATTAAAAACAAAGAGGGAAGCTACAATCTGCATTCAGTCTGGCATTGTCTTATTTCATCCACCACAAACAGACCCCAGCGCGTGGCTGAGAGAGCAGGCAGCGGCGAGGCACTCGGCTCTGAGAGCTTGCTTCTGGCTTTGCTTTCCTTGCTTTTCAGGAGGTAGGGGGCTGGTGGCTCGGGACCTCCTGGAGAGGGGAGGAGGGGCAGCAGGCTCGGGTTGCCTACGTGCCTGAGGGCAGTGACGCAGCAGGGGGAGGGGTTGCCGCGGAAACCGCGCGCAAACCAAACAGACCCCAGCGCGTGGCTGAGAGAGCAGGCAGCGGCGAGGCACTCGGCTCTGAGAGCAGGCAGCGGCGAGGCACTCGGCTCTGAGAGCAGGCAGCGGCGAGGCACTCGGCTCTGAGAGCCCGCCTTCTGACTGAGGGGGGAAAAAAAAAAAAAAAAAAAAAAAAAAAAAAGGCACCGGGTGGAGAGGGTGGTTAAGAGGGTGGTTACAGCAGCATTACACCAACATGGTTACTACTAGAAGTAAGGCTAGTAGAAGAACAGTGGGCACCCAAACAGAGGCCACTCACAAGCATGCAGGTGTTCAGGTGGGTGGCTGCAGTGAGTGCTGGGATCTGGCACTCGACATGGAGGATGGAAGGAACAACTCCTGTGTCAGATGCGAGCAGATCAGTGATCTGATGAGCATGGTGGCTGAACTAAAAGAAGAGGTAGAAAGGCTAAGAGCTGTAAGAGACAGCAAAAGGAACATTGACTATTTCCAAAATCTAACCTCTACTAAACTAGAACAGGGGTGACTCTTAGTGGAGCAGGGAGTTTGGTACCTTCCCATCAGCAAGCCTCTCAGCCTCCCTGCAGTAACCCACAAGGGCAGGCCAATGGGTGCAGGTCTCTGCCCGACGGAAGAAACGCAGACGGAGCAAGCCTGCTACTTTGAGCAACACACTACCTACAGTGCAGGTACAGAATAGGTATGAGGCTCTGCAGGAGGAACAGGTCATAGGTGAGGACGAGGACTCAAGGAAGGCAGAAGCTGAACCAAGGACAGGTTGCCTCAGGCCAGCTATCAAAACTAGACCAGAAAAGAAACCTCGCAGGGTCATCGTTATAGGAGACTCCCTACTGAAGGGAGCAGAGGGCCCAATATGCAGACCAGACCCCTTTCATAGGGAGATCTGCTGCCTCCCTGGTGCCCAAGTAAAGGACATTATAGGCAAAATTCCCAACCTCCTGAGTCCTTCAGACTACTACCCACTGCTGGTCTTTCAGGTGGGTAGTGACGATGCAACAACAAGAGGCTCGCAATCAATTAAAAGTGATTTCAGAACCTTGGGGCACCTGCTAAAGGGATCAGGAGCTCAGGTTGTGTTCTCTGCTATCCCTCTAATGTCAGCGATGGATGAGGGAACACTGAGGAAGAGCCAACAGGTCAATTCATGGCTCCGGGGCTGGTGCCATCGACAGGGATTTGGGTTCTACAATCATGGCTTGGTTTACAAGGCACCAGAGCTGCAAACAACTAATGGGGCACACTTGTCCCAGAGGGGGAAAAGGATCCTGGGGCAGGAATTGGCAGGGCTCATTGATAGGGCTTTAAACTAGATTTGAAGGGGGAAGGGGGTAATAGTCTCCTGCTGGCCTGTGAGAAGCAGAGGGGCAGCTCACCAGAGGCAGTGGGATGGAGAGCTGCTAAGGGCTCTCAACTTGCTGTCCTGAGGCCAGACACAGATGACACACCAGGACACCCTGTGAAAACCAAGGGGAGTTGGCACAAGAGGACGACAGGGCCAGCCCAGCTGAAGTGCTTCTATGCAAATGCACGCAGCTTGGGCAACAAACAGGATGAATTAATAGCCACCGTGCTGCTGGGAGGCCATGACATAGTGGGCATTACTGAAACTTGGTGGGATGATTCCCATGATTGGAATGTAGGGATAGATGGGTACAAGCTTTTTAGGAAGGATAGGCAGGGAAGGAGAGGAGGAGGTGTTGCCCTCTATGTCAAGAACCAGCTGGAGTCAGCAGAACTCCACCTGGGGAGGGATGATGAGATGGTTGAGAGTATATGGGTTAGAATTAAAGGCAAGACAGGGGAAGGAGATATTACTGTGGGGGTCTCCTACAGGCCACCTGACCAGCAGAACCAAGCAGATGAGGCCCTCTACAGGCAAATAGAAGCGGCTTCCAGGTCACAAGCCCTGGTCCTCATGGGAGATTTCAACCACCCTGACATCTGCTGGAGGGACAACACAGCAAGGCACCAGCAATCCAGGATGTTCCTGGACTGCATAGAAGACAACTTCCTCCTCCAAATGGTAGAGGAACCAACAAGAAAAGGTGCTCTGCTGGACCTTGTTCTCACCAACAGGGAAGGGCTGGTAACCAATGTGAGGCTCAGAGACTGCCTTGGCTGCAGTGACCATGAAGCAGTTGAATTTAATATCCTCAGGGCTATCAGGAGGACCTATTCTAAGCTTATGTCCCTAGACTTTAGGCGTGCAGACTTCGATCGCTTCAGGAGTCTGCTAGCCACAGTGTCATGGGACAAAGCCCTGGAGGGAAGAGGGACCCAGGACAGCTGGTCAGTATTCAAGGACCACCTCCTCTGTGTCCAGGAGCTATGTATACCAACAAAGAGAAAAACAGGGAAGAACGCTAGGAGGCCTGCCTGGATGAACAAGGAGCTCCTGGACACACTATTACTTAAAAAGAAACTCTACAGGCAGTGGAGGGAAGGACAGATAGAACAGGGGGATATAAGGAAGCTGCCCGAGCAGCAAGAGGCCTGGTTAGGAAAGCCAAAGCAGAGTTTGAATTGAATCTAGCCAGGGAGGTCAAAGGGAGCACTAAGAATTTCTACAGGTATATTAATGGCAAGAAGATGAGTAGGGAAGGTGTGGGCCCCCTCAGAAAGGAAACTGGTGAATTGGTCACAAGTGATGTGGAAAAGGCTGAGGTACTCAATAACTTCTTTACCTCAGTCTTCACTGCAAGGGCCTCCAGCCACACTCCTGGAGTCATGGCAGATGATGCCAGGGATGGGGAGGAAGAACTGCCCTTCATAAGTGAAGCTCAGGTTCGTGATCACCTGAAGAACCTGAAAGTGTTCAAGTCCATGGGACCGACGGGATACACCCACGGGTGCTGAGAGAACTGGCAGATGAGGTTGCTAAGCCCCTCTCTATTATATTCCAAAAGTCATGGCAGACTGGGGAAGTCCCCACAGATTGGAAAAGGGCAAATATTGCTCCCATTTTCAAAAAGGGTAAGAAGGAGGAACCAGGGAACTACAGGCCGGTCAGTCTCACCTCTGTGCCCGGAAAGATCATGGAGCAGATCCTCCTGGAGGCACTACTGACTCAGAAGAGTAGTGAAGAGGTGATTGGGAGCAGTCAGCATGGCTTTGCCAAGGGCAAATCCTGCCTGACAAACCTGGTGGCCTTCTATGAACAGGTGACAGCATTAATAGATGAGGGGCGAGCAACTGATGTCGTTTACCTGGACCTGAGCAAAGCCTTTGACACTGTCCCACACCACATCCTGGTCTCCAAGCTGGTGACACACGGGTTTGATGGATGGACCACCAGATGGATAAGGAACTGGCTTGATGGCCGCACCCAAAGAGTGGCTGTCAATGGGTCCATGTCCCAGTGGAGGCCAGTGACAAGCGGAGTCCCTCAGGGATCAGTCCTGGGACCAGTCTTGTTCAACATCTTTGTGGGTGACATGGACAGTGGCATTGAGTGCACCCTCAGCAAGTTGCTGATGACACCAAGCTGTGTGGTGCAGCAGACACGCTGGAGGGAAGGGATGCCATCCAGAGGGACCTTGACAGGCTGGAGAGGTGGGCACAGGCCAACCTCATGAGCTTCAACAAGACCAAGTGCAGGGTCCTGCATCTGGGTCGAGGCAATCCCAGGCACAAATACAGGCTGGGCAGTGACTGGCTGGGGAGCAGCCCAGAGGAGAGAGACTTGGGGGTGCTGGTGGACGAGAAGCTCAACATGAGCTCTCAATGTGCACTTGCAGCCCGGAAAGCCAATCAGATCCTGGGCTGCATCAGGAGAAGTGTGGCCAGCAGGTCAAGGGAGGTGATTCTCCCCCTCTACTCAGCTCTGGTGAGACCCCACCTGGAGTACTGCGTCCAGTTCTGGAGCCCCTATTACAAGAGGGATCTGGAGGTGCTGGAGCGTGTCCAGAGAAGGGCCACGAGGATGATCAGAGGGCTGGAGCACCTCTCCTATGAGGACAGACTGAAGGAGTTGGGGCTGTTCAGCCTGGAGAAGAGAAGGCTCCGAGGTGACCTCATTGTGGCCTTCCAGTATCTGAAGGGGGCCTACAAGAAGGCTGGGGAGGGACTTTTCAGACTATCAGGGAGTGATAGGACTAGGGGGAATGGGATGAAGCTGGAGGTGGGGAGATTCAGGCTAGATGTGAGGAGGAAGTTCTTCACCGTGAGAGTGGTGAAGCCTGGAATGGGTTGTCCAGGGAGGGGGTTGAGGCCCCGTCCCTTGCGGTGTTTAAGACCAGGCTGGACGAGGCTCTGTCCAGCCTGATCTAGGGTAGAGTGTCCCTGCCCATGGCAGGGGGGTTGGAACTAGATGATCCTTGTGGTCCCTTCCAACCCTAACTGAAACTATGAAACTATGAAACTATGAAACCTGCTGTTGTGTTGGAGCAGCCTGGTGGCCACCCATTATGACAGATTCACAGATTGCATTGGGGTGGAAATGACTCTCAAATGTCATCCAGTCCAACAGCCTTGTAGTCAGCAGGGATACCTCCAACTAGGTTCATGTTTTACCTTGAATGTCTCCAGGGATGGGGCCTCCACCCCATCCCTGGGCAACCTATTGTAGTCTTTTACCTGTTATTGTGCAGAACTTCCTCCTGATGTTCAACCTGAGCTGCTCCAGTTTCAAACCATTGCCTCATGATCATCCAGTCCAACCATCAACCCAACACCACCCTGGCCACTAAATCATGGCCCCAAGTGCCATGGCCACACATTTCTGGAACACCTCCAGGGATGGGGATTCCACCACCTCCTTGGGCAGCCTCAGACAATCCCTGACCACTCTTATATCACAAAAAGTATTCCTCCTGGCCAATTTCAGGCCAGTTCCTCTCCTTCTATTCCCTGAGACTAAGAAGAAGATCCCAACCCTCACCTGGCTCCAACCTCCTCTTAGGGAGCTGTAGAGAGCAATGAGGTTTTCCTCAGCCTCCTCTTCTCCACACTAACCCCCCCCAGCTCTCTCAGATGCTCCTCCCCAGCCCTCTTCTCCAGACCCTTCCCCACCTTTCTTTCCCTTCTCTGGACTTGCTCCAGCCCTCAGTGTCCTTCTGGCAGTGAGGGGCCCAGAGCTGAACCCAGGATTCCAGTTGTGGCCTCACCAGTGCTAAGCCCAGGGGCACAATCCCTGCCCTGCTCTTGCTGCCCACACCATTGCTGCTCCAGACCAGGCTGCTGCTGCCCCTCTTGCCCACCTGGGCACTGCTGGCTCAGCTCCAGCTGCTGCCACCCAGCACCCTCCCTCTTCTTTGCTGAAGATGCAGACTGGCCTCATTTGGGGGCTTGAGGGAACCAAGCTTTCAGCATCTCCCTTGCTTTCTGACTTGCCATCGGGTTACCAGATCTAATTTGATTAATCAGCAGTTGTGGTCTAGGTATAGGAGGAGCACAGGAAAGTTTCCAGGAGAGGCAGCTTATGACCAATAGTCAATGCCACCTGTGACAGTGAGATGAATTTTTGCTAATTGCTGAGGTGATTTCCATTAGAGAATCCTGGAGGTGCCAGGTCAAATGATGAGAAACAAAACATTCTATTTCCAGCACAAGCTGATTGGGAGGAGTTCTTTTCTCATTTTTCCTAACTGAAAATAAGGAGGGAAAAACAAAACAAAACCAAACAAAACCAAAAAAAAAAGGAGAAAGAAATCAATTCTGACTTCTGATTTACTATTTCTCCACAGTGCAGAAGCTTAATCAATAGCAGTGAGAAGGGTATAGAAAAAGGAAGCCTATTAAAATATTGGCAGCATAAAACTTGAGTTAAAAAATGCACAGACTGTGCTCTTTCTCCTCCTTGTTCTTCTGGTGTTCACTGCAATGCTGTCAAAAATAACAGTAAAATGGAAAAAAAAAAGGTTATTTTTTGTTCTTTATCATTATTAAACCTAAAGTTAGTAAAAGGAGGAAGAAAAGAGACACTTTAAATTTTCTTCTCTCCAGTGAAAATAATATTATCTTTCACTGTTTCCTTACTCATCTCTTAGTATGACAAAATTACTTCCTCATTCTTCTTCTCTTACCATTAGAAAATGGTAAAGTTTTATTACCTTTGCTGTGACTGCAGTACCAAAGAGATTAAAATCTTCCTGTTTCTATCACTTTTTTAATGTGATGTGGTATTCAGCTTTAAAAACACAAGCATAGGTGCTGAAGTTGGGGTCAGTGAAGCTTCAGGGATGGTTCAGCATTGACAGGTCTAGGTGTAGCCAGAATCAGTACTGTAGCTTCATTATGGCTGCAGATAAGGAAGGTGAAGTTGTCCATTAAGGTTTTCTGCATTAAACAGGTATAATTTTTGCATTAACTTAAGGAAAAGCCACTCCTTGGAGACTGCCTCTCAAAGACCACATCATTTGATATGGAGCAGTGCCAAGGGTCAGGGCTGGGCTGGCCACCACATGAGTGCCAGAGACTCAACTCCCCTCTCCTCCCTGCCCCTCGCAAAACTTAGCTGTTTCACTGCTACTAAATTAAGTGCCAAAAGCTATGGCCTTAGTAACAGATAGGCATTATGCCCAACTCAAAACATTCTCTTTGAGTGAGACTCCTGATTTGCCTCTTCCGAATAGAATTGAATTGAATTGAATTGAATTGAATTGAATTGAATTGAATTGAATTGAATTGAATTGAATCGAAGTAACCAGGTTGGAAGAGACCTTCTAGATCATCACGTCCAACCTGTCACCCAGCACCATCTAATCAACTAAACCATGGCACCAAGTGCTTCATCCAGTCTCTTCTTAAACTCTTCCAGGGATGGTGACTCCACCACCTCATTGGGCAGCCCATTCCAATGGCCAATCTCTCTTTCTGGGAAGAACTTCCTTGTTCTGTCCTCTTGTTCTGTTGGTGGTTGCCTGGGAGAGGAGACCAACCCCCACCTGGCTACAACCTCCCTCTCAGGTAGTTGTAGAGAGCAAGAAGGTCTCCCCTGAGCCTCCTCTTCTCCAGGTTAAGCAACCCCAGCTCCCTCAACCTCTCCTCACAGTGCTGTGCTCCAAACCCCTCCCCAACTTTGTTGCCCTTCTCTGGACATGCTCCAGCAACTCAACATCTTTCCTGAACTGAGGGGCCCAGAACTGGACACAGGACATGATTTTTTTATATATATTTTTTCTTTTTCTGCTTTAAAATTCCAGCAAGTGCTTCTGCACTGGAATATGCCCTTTGTGTAGAGCAGAAAGCTGGAAGCAGCTGGGTGCTGCAAAGATAAGATGATCCAGAATGATAGAGTTGTATGATAGCTCTTAATTGAGGGCATTTACAATCAGTTCAGTCTTGCAACCAGAGTCTTTCAACCAAAACTGTGTGGAATTTCAGAGGGGAAGAGAAGACTCTTCCTGGGGATCTTGGAGCTGCCTTCCAATACCTGAAAGGATCCTACAGGAAGGCTGCAGAGAGACTTTTCCTGTGGGTGTCTAGAGACAGAACAAGGGGGAATGGCTTAGGCTGGAACTGAGGAAGAAGTTCTTCAGTATGAGGGTGGTGAAGAGGTTGCCCAGGGAAGCTGTGGATGCCTCTACTTTGGGTACCTTCAAAGCTGGATGAGGCCTTGAGCAACTGAGTCTAGCTGAGAGATGTCCCTGAGCACGGTGGGGAGGTTGAAGGAGATGATCTCTGAGGTCTGTTCCCACCTGAGACATTCTATGATTCCATGGTTTGATGGTAACTCCCACTGAAATGTTGCTCTGCAGTTGTGGTTGTTAACTGCTCTCTCTCACACAAGTAATGCAAACAGAAGCCTCACCAAGTATTTGCATAATGTTTATAAGCAGATGTCTAACAGGCAGCTGCATCTATTTTGACATGTTTTACTTCTGTTCCATTATTTAGCAGCTTTCCATCCAGCACTATTTACAGCTGGTGAACTGACATCTAGAGCAACATGGCTTACAAAAGCAAGTCCTAAAGCATTCTTCTTTGAACCCCAGGTCCAAAAAATCATAGAATCATAGAATGGCTATGTTTGGAAGGGACCTCAGAGATCATCTCCTCCAACCTCCCCACCAAGGGCAGGGACACTTCTCAACTAGACTCAGTTGTTCAATCTCTCATCCAGCCTGGCCTTCAACACCCCCAGGCAGGAGGCAGCCACAACCTTCCTGAGCAGCCTGTGCCAGAGTTTCACCAGCCTCGCAAAAGAAGGACTTCTTCCTCAGCTCCAGTCCAACCCTGCTCTGCCTCAGCTTCAAACCATTCCCCTTGTCCTGTCTCTAGATACTCTCAGGAGAGGTCCCTCTGCAGCCTTCTTGTAGGCTCCCTTCAGCAAAAAACTCCCCCTGGAGCCTTCTCTTCTTCAGGCTGAACAGCCCCAGCTCCCTCATCCTGGTCTCACAGCAGAGCTGCTCCAGCCCTTGGATCATCTTTGTGGCCTCCTCTGGCCTCTCTCCAGCAGCTCTGTGTCCTTCTTGTGCTGGGGACACCAGAACTGGAGGCAGGATTGGAGGCAAGGTCTGAGCAGAGCAGAGCCCACGGGCAGAATCCCCTCTCTTGCCCTGCTGCCCACACTCCTCTGGCTGCAGCCCAGCACACAGCTCCCTGCTGGGCTGCAGGAGGGCACTGCTGGCTCCTGGGGAGCTGCTCAACACCCAACACCCCCAAGGCTCTCTTTTCAGAGCTGCTCTCAGTTCACTCTGCACCCAGCCTGGATTTGTGCCTGGGGATGGCACTACTCAGGTGCCTTGCACCTGCCTTGCCCTTTGACTTGTTGTACCTCATGCAGTTGTCACTGGCCCCCTTCTCCAGCCTGTCAAGATCCTTCTGGATGCCACCCCTGCCCTCAAGTGAGTCCAGCGCACCACACAGCTTTGTGTTGTCATCAGGAAACAAAATCTGGGTGGCCACCATCCCTCTGTGTGTCCCACTCATGCCCAGGGTAGGTGGACACTAGTCCTCTGCCCAAAGTACCAGAATCATCAGGAGACCCATTGGCTTTTACATGTTGCAGGCAGTCTCCAGGAAGAGTTAAGACAAGAGTGAAGGTTGGCACAGCCTCTCTGACAACTTCTGCTGGCACTGCATTGCTTTCTGTAAATGTTTCTGCCCTTTTCCAAAACAGACAGGTCTTAGTGAGTACATGGTAGAGTCATGGCCTTCATCATACAACCCAACCCCACCATGGCCTCCAAACCAAGGCCCTACAGTGCTATGGCCACACATTTCTGGAACACCTCCAGGGATGGGGACTCCACCACCCCCCTGGGCAGCCTGTGCCAATTCCTGACCACTCCTGCAGCAAAGAAATTATTCCTCATGTCCAACCTAACCCTCCCCTGGCACAATTTCAGGCCATTGCCTCTCCTTCTATCACCTAATGGGAGGAAGAAGAGACCAACCCCCACCTCACTCCAACCTCCTCTCAGGGAGCTGTAGAGAGTAATGAGGTCATTCCTTTGTTCTTGGGTGCTTTATTTAAAGCTCCCAAGGCAGTGTAATTATTTGTATTCTTTGGGTGCCTCTGCAGGACACAGACCTGCAATATTTAGTTACTTTTAATAGTAGTTTTTTGTTGGTTTTGTTGCCTTTTTTTGTTTTTTAATGAGTTTGTAGTAGGCACACTGTTCTATTCCTGTCTCTTGTCCAGCTGTTCTTGAACAACAGATTTTGTGTTTGAGGGCACAGAGGAGGAGGAGGAGGAGAAGGAGGATTGTGTCCTCGTGATGAGAGTAACTAACAAGGAGATGTGGTAAAAGCACAAGCAATGGAGAGAGGTAGTGCTCTGCTTGGCATGAGGACTGATGGATGAAGAGGTGAGGTCAGCTGGGAGAGGACAGATTATGGGGTTTCTCCAGCTCATTATGATCCTTGAAAGGTTCCTTAGATACCCAAAGATATCTAAGATATTCCCTAAGGAATTCTGAAAAGTGCTTTCTAAAGACATCTCTTCTTTCATAGAATTACAGAGGTGCAGAATGTTAGGGGCTGGAAGGGAACTCTGGTGATCATCCAGTCCAATCTCCTCTTCCAGAGCAGGGTCATCTAGGGCAGGACACACAGGAACACATCCAGATGGGTCATGAATATCTCCAGAGAGGGAAACTCCACAACTTCCCTGGGCAGCCTGTTCCAGTCTTCTGTCACCCTCGCAGGGAAAACATTTTTCCTCCTGTTTCCAGGGAACTTCCTATGGCTCAGCTTCCACTGCTGTCCCTTGTGCTGGCATTGGGCATCACCCAGCAGAGCCTGGCTCCAGCCTCTGGGCACTCACCCTGCACATCTTTATCAACATGAAATGAGGTCACCCTCAGGCTCCTCCTCTCCAAGCTACAGAGCCCTCAGCTGCCTCAGGCTCTCGTCATAAGGAAGATGTTCCACTGCCTTCATGATCTTTGTGGCTCTGTGCTGGACTCTCTCGAGCAGTTCCCTGAGGTCATTCTTGAACTGAATGGCCCAGAACTGGACACAATATTCCAGAAGTGGCCTCAGCAGGGCAGAGTAGAGGGGGAGTAGAACCTCTCTGACCTACTAACCACAGCCCTTCTAATCCACCCCAGGATGCCCTTGGCCTTCTTGGCCACAAGAGCACACTGCTGGCTCATGCTCAACCTCCCACCCACCAGGACCCCCAGCTCCTTTTCTCTTTCACTGCTCTCCAGCAGGTCTGTCCCCAACCTGTCCTCCTCCATGGGGTTGTTCTTTCCCAGGTGCAAGACTCTACTCTTGCCCTTGTTGAACTTCATTCCATTTCTCCCTGCCCAATTCTCAGCCTGTCTAAGTCTGGCTGGCAGCACAACCTGAGGGGGTGTCAGCCACTGCTCCCAGTTTCGTGTCATCAGCAATTTTGCCGACAGTGCTCTCTGTGCCCTCCCCCAGGGAGATGGGAAGAGGTGAGGTTTTATTTTCACAGGCATCTTGGAGTGTCCTTTGGCATGAAACCCTCCTTTTCAGAAGTCTACTTTTAATTGTCTTTCAGGGAAAAGAGAGAAAGAAAGAGTCAGGGCATGCAGGCTGCATCTTCTTATTCCCTCTCCCCCCCATGTTTTTAAATTTTTGGTTTAGAACATTGCAGGTAGGAGCCTCCCTGCCTGCATATAAACACTCAAGACTGTGAACAAATCATCCCACCTCAAGGATATTTGTTTGAGGTCTGATCTCTTCGCCTTGTTTCTTTCCATATGGTGGCATTATGTAGACAGCATGTCCAGCTGCAGGTGGAAATATGATGAAATATTGAGTTTCCCTCCTCTTTGCAGAGAGATGATGAACTCTGCAGTTTCTTCATGTTTGGAGTTTTTCTAACTTGTTTTCACTGTGTGTGGCAGAAGAGTGAAGCCAGGCTGCAGTGTGCTGCTTCCTGGAGGAACTCAGTCATCTAAGAACCCAATGTTTCAATGTTTCATAAGAAATATTCATTTATTTTTTTTAAGGAGAAACCTGGGAAGCTCTGTGCTCATCCTTTTGTCTTATGCTCACAGCCTCCCTTCTGAATCTCCCTTTGTCTCTGTGGGTTGGGTTACAGAAGGTTGCTTGGATACCTGAGAAGGTACCCAGAAATCTTGCACCTGCCTCACACTGTGGAGGGAAGTTGATGAGGGAAGATCTCCAAGATGTGCAAGCATCTGATTCTCCCATTCTCCATCTGCTGCCTTGGAATCTCAACCTTTTCATGTAGTTATTTCACTCCCTGCAAGAAAGCCCAGATGAGAGCAGAGCTGAGGACAGGGGCTGTCATTGGGGAGGGCAGGGATGACTGCGGCTGGAAAGAACACAGGGCTTGGATGTCTGCTCAGAGGCTGTTCAGCCTCTCTTAGCCACAAGACAAAGCTCAGCTGCAAGTCATAGTATCATAGTATCATAGTATCAGTCAGGGTTGGAAGGGACCACAAGGATCATCTAGTTCCAACCCCCCTTTGTAGAATAGAATAGAATAAACCAGGTTGGAAGAGACCTTCAAGATCATCGCGTCCAACCCATCAACCAATCCAACCCACCCAAACAACTAAACCATGGCACCAAGCACCCCATCTAGTCTCCTCCTGAACACCTCCAATGATGGTGACTCCACCACCTCCCCAGGCAGCCCATGCCAATGGGCAATCACTCTCTCTGTATAGAACTTCCTCCTAACATCCAGTCTAAACCTTCCCTGGCACAGCTTGAGACTGTGTCCTCTTGTTCTGGTACTGGCTGCCTGGGAGAAGAGACCAACCTCTGCCTGTCTACAACCTCCCTTCAGGTAGTTGTAGAGAGCAAGAAGGTCACCCCTGAGTCTCCTCTTCTCCAAGCTAAGCAACCCCAGCTCCCTCAGCCTCTCCTCATAGGGCTTGTCTTCCAAACCCCTCAGCAACTTTGTTGCCCTTCTCTGGACACCTTCCAGCAAGTCAACATCCTTCCTAAACTGAGGGGCCCAGAACTGGACACAGGACTCAAGGTGTGGCCTAACCAGTGCAGTGTACAGGGGCAGAATGACCTCCCTGCTCCTGCTGGCCACACTCTTCCTGATGCAGGCCAGGATGCCATTGGCCTTCTTGGCTGCCTGGGCACACTGCAGGCTCATGTTCAGCCCACCATCAACCAGTACCCCCAGGTCCCTCTCTGCCTGGCCGCTCTCCAGCCACTCTGACCCCAGCCTGTAGCACTGCATGGGGTTGCTGTGGCCAATGTGCAGAACCCGGCACTTGGATGTGTTCAATCTCATGCCCTTGGATTCTGCCCATCTGTCCAGCCTGTCGAGGTCCCTCTGCAAAGCCTCTCTGCCCTCCAGCAGATCAACTCCTGCCCCCAGCTTGCTGCCGTCAGCAAATTTACTGATCATGGACTCGATGCCCTCATCCAGATCATCAATAAAGATGTTGAAGAGCATGGGGCCCAGCACTGATCCCTGGGGCACACCACTAGTGACAGGCCACCAGCTGGCTGTGGCACCATTCACCACCACTCTCTGGGCTCGGCCCTCCAGCCAGTTCCTAACCCAATGCAGTGTGCTCCCATCCAAGCCATGGGCTGCCAGCTTGGCCAGGAGTTTGCTGTGGGGGACGGTGTCAAAGGCCTTGCTGAGGTCCAGGTAGACCACATCCACATCCTGTCCCACATCCACCAGGCAGTCACCTGATCATAGAAGGAGATCAGGTTGGTCAGGCAGGACCTGCCCTTCCTAAATCCGTGCTGGCTGGGCCTGATCCCTTGGCCATCCTGTAAGTGCTGTGTGATTGCACTCAAGATGACCTGCTCCATAATCTTGCCTGGCACTGAGGTCAGGCTGACAGGCCTAGAATTCCCTGGCTCGTCCAATTGGCCCTTCTTGTGGATGGGCACCATGTTGGCCAGCTTCCAGTCTTCTGGGACCTCTCCAGTGAGCCAGGACTGCTGAAAAATGATGGAGAGCGGCTTGGCCAGCTCATCTGCCAGCTCTCTCAGCACCCTAGGATGGATCCCATCCGGCCCCATGGCCTTGTGGGGGTTCAAGCGGCTGAGAAGATCTCTAACTCTCCCATCCTGGAATGGAGGAGAACTATGCTGCTCCCTGGCTCCTTCTGCCAGCTCTGCAGGCCAGCTGTCTGGAAGACATTCTGCCCTGCTAGTAAAAATTGAGGCAGTTAACTTCCAGCAGCTGGCTGGTTTTCTTCCAGCAGATTGAGAGGCAGACTCTGCAGCTTCAGCTTCTGTGTCAGTCAAAATGCTACAGGGTTCTGCAGAAAGGGCATGAGAGGTCTGGCTTAAACCCAAATGTGTTTCCTCCACCAACAGGGGAATGTTTGAGCTCAGGGTTTCTGCTTGACTCCTGTAAGGCATCTCTGCTTTCCTGACCCATCTGTCAGTTTACTCTCTGCATGTGGTCACTTAAATCCTTCATCACCACAGAATCAGAGAATCCCAGAATTGTTTTGTTTGGAAGAGGCCTTCAAGATCATCAAGTCCAACTATTAGCCCAGCACTGCCAGGTCATCACTGAACCATGTCCCTCAGCAGCGCATCTGCACAACTTTTCAGTCCCACCAGGGATGGGGACTCTACAACTCCCCTGGGCAGTCTGGGCCAGACCTTGAGAACCCTGCTGGGGAAGGAACTATTCCACATGTCCAACCTAACCCTCTCATGGAGCAACTTGAAACCATTTCCTCTTGTCCTATTGCTTATTTCTTGAGAGAAGATTGGGTGACAGGTTGGACTTGATGATCTTTGAGGTTTTTTTCCATCGTTATTGATTCTATGATTCTGGCTCCAACCTCCTGTAGAGAGCTGTAGAGAGCAATGAGGTCTCCTCTTGTGTCCATGCAGACTCCCTCGCAGCTCCCTCAGCCACTCCTCAGAGGAAGAATGAAGTTGAATTTCACAGATGTTTATTCCTTTGCTCTAACAAACCATACTGACACTTCGGCTACCCTTGAAAAGGAGCAAAGATTCCTGCCAACCAACACAGCAGCTGTAAAGCCTTTCTCTCCCCAAAGCTGCTCAGGGACAGCTCTGAGAAGTATTCAGAGCTCAGAGGAGAACCAGATCGTGTCCAGTGCTCCAGTGGAATGGTTGTTATCTGCATGACTCCACTCTTTAGGCCAACCAAGTCACTAACCCTACTCCCTGCAACAGAAGCTTTGTTCGGTGCTGACAAATCCAGACCTCTGCTGGACTGTCCACGGCCAAGGTGACTTCACTTCACCACACCCCAGTTACTTCAGATTATCCTGAAGTAGTTTGACTGTGCCAAGAAGGCCATTCCAAGATGAAATCCACAGAGAGTACAGCAGCTTACACTAACCTGTGCTCCTTTTCACTGCTGGCAACTCAATTATTCCACCCTAAAAGCACAAGAGACTTGACTTCACGTGGGACTCGAGTTTTCCTCACCATCTCCCTTCAAATGGCATTTTTCTCTGTAAATCACCCCCATTGATGGAACTCCTCACTGATCATTAAAAAAAAAAAAACCAAATGAAAAAATGAGGGTGTTTTATGTGGTGGCAGTAAATTATTGTAAAATTATTGTTGAAAATCTGGAATTTAGCTCACATGTCCTCTCTAAATGATTCACTGTCTCATGTGTGACTAGTGAAGTGCAGAGCTATGCAGTTTGTGCTTAAGCTTGGTTATAAAAGAGTTGTAAATGCAAATCCCTCCTTACTTCCCATGAAATTTTAGGAATCATTTGGATTCCCACTTAGCTCTTAAAAAACAACCAAACCACAAACCGCAGTAGCTGTTGTGTCCTTTGCCAAAATAAATCTCAACTAGCCACTGATTCTATCCCACTATGAAATACCTCCCTAAACGTGCTTTGTCTCTTCTCCTCTCTGTGTCTCTCCTCACCATATGTTCAGGGCAGAGACAGTTTTGCTTATTTACTGTTCAGTCTGAGACACTGGAATGAGGTGAGGGGAAAAACACCTCATCCCCTTCTTTTGCATTATCTGGATACCCCCAGCAAAGGAGTGTTTGTGCCAAAAGAAAATTTTGCTTCAAGATCATCCAGTTCCAACCCCTTGCCATGGGCAGGGATACCTCCCACCAGCCCAGGCTGCTCAAGGTCTCATCCAGCCTGGCCTGCAGCACCTCCAGGAAGGGGACATCCACAGCCTCCCTGGGCAACCTGTGCCAGTCTCTCCCCACCCTCAATCTCAACAATTCTTCCTCATCTCCAGTCTTCATCTCCCTTCTCCCAGCTCCAAGCCATTGTCCCACATCCTGGCACTCCCAGCCCTTGTCCAAAGTCCCTCCCCAGCTTTCCTCTCACCCCCTTCAGGTACTGGAAGGCTTCTCTAAGGTCTCCCTGGAGCCTTCTCTTCTCCAGCCTGCACAGCCCCACCTCTCCCAGCCTGGCCCCAGCTGCAGAAGCTGGCAGAGCTTCTGCAGCCCTCTGATCATCTTGGTGGCCTCCTCTGGAGTCTCTCCAGCAGCTCCATGTCCATCTTGTGTTGGTGTCCCCACAGCTGGACACAGCCCTGCAGGGGAGGTCTCCCCAGAGCAGAGCAGAGGGGCAGGATCCCCTCTCTCCAGCTCTGTCCATGCTGCTTTGGATGCAGCCCAGGCTGCCCTTGGCCCTCTGTGCTGCCAGTGCCCATTGCTGGCTCCTGTCCAGCTTCTCATCCACCAGCACCCCATTCTCTGCAGTGTTGCTCTCAGTCTCATCATCCCCAGCTTGGATTGGTAATGAGGATTGTCCTGACCCAGGTGCAGGACTTTGCACACTGCTGTATTGAACCCCATAGGATTCTCCTGAGCCAACTTCTCCAGCCTGTCCAAATCCCGCTGGATGGATCCTGTCCCTCAGTCTTGTCAGCCTCAGTGCTCAGCTTGGCATCATCTGCAATCTTGCTGAGGGTGCCCTCAACCTCTCTACATCACTGATGAAGATACTGAACAGCACAGGTTCCACTTTGGAATCCTGAGGGACACCACTGGTCACCTTTGTCCCTCTGGGGATCTAGCCATTGCATATAGAATCACAGAACTGCCAAGGGTTGGAAGTGACTTAAGGATCATCCAGTTCCAACCCCGCTGCCATGGGCAGGGACATCAGATTGCTCACAGCCACATCCAGCCGGGCCTTAAACACCTCCAGGGGTGAGGCTTCCACCCCCTCCCTGGGCAGCCTGTGCCAGTCTCTCACCTGCCTCATGGGGAAGAACGTCTTCCTCACATCCAATCTGAATCTCCCCACATCTAGTTTTACTCCACCCCGCCCAGTCCTAGCACTCACTGACACCCTAGAGAGTCCTTCCCCAGCTTTTTTTGTAGCCCCCTTCAGATACTGGAAGGCCACAATAAGGTCTCCTGGGAGCCTTCTCCTCTCCAGACTGAACAACCCCAACTCTCTCAGTCTGTCTCCACATATGTGGGGTATTTACAGCTGAGAATGCCTGCAGACTGACATTTCAGATTCCTGCAAGGAACCTGCCCTTAAATATTGTGTAGTTATCTAGAGTTCTGATTTTAGGAAAGATAACCTTGAGCAAATGAAACTCAAAGGGAGAGATACTGGCCATCTTTCTCCTCAGATACACCTGCGATGCCTTGCTTGCCCCATGAGGGCTTTTCCCTAGATCATAGGGTCACAGAATGGTAGGGGCTGGAAGGGACCACTGGAGATCATACAGCCCAAGCCTCCTGCCAAGGAAGGGTCACCTGGAGAAGGTCCCACAGGAATACATCCAGGCAGATGTTGCATGTCTCCAGAAATGGGGACATCTGGTTCCCTGTACCCTTGTAGCTCACAGCAGGTTGGAGCTGATCTCAAAGTCACTCAGGTTTATAACCCCCAGCTTTCTTGCGCCCAGTGGATTCACTAGTGGAGTTCATTCTGACCATCTGTCATGGTTCTTTTTGAGTATTCCCATGCTGTGAAATTAAAGTCACAAATGAGGGCAAGTATCAAAAGCCAGGCTGTTTATTAACAGATTAAGTGCACAGAACTTCTAGAAGAAGGGAGAGAGATAGAGGAAAAATGGAGAGAGAGATAGAACAGGAAAGGAATCGTATTAACCACCACACCCAGCCCCAGGTTGATTTGGGTCTGAGGAAGGGTGATGCCACTTTGGCTTGGAGGAGACGTCCTCTTTGCTGTCTTGTGCCATCCTCCCTGGAGGAGGGGAGGGAAAGATCCCAAAGTCCATGTCCTTCTCTGAGCAGCCTCCAACATGTGGTGCCTTCAGTCAAGATGTCTTTTCCCTTCTCCAGGAGTTCTTATTTTCTTTTTACAGCAGGCAAAACCTAGGGCATGGTGATGGTGATGGTGATGGTGGTGGTGGTAATGATTGTGATGATGGTGATGGTGGTGGTGGAGATAGGGTTCCTGGACTGCTTCCAGGCTGGATGTTCATGGTGATGGTTTTTCTCTCTCTGTCCCAAGCTGCTAAAGCTCAGTGTCTTTTATTCAGTGAATGGCAGCTCCCCCTGGCCCACATCCCAGTCACATTAGTGCCTAGGTGACTGCCAGGTGTGCTAGCAGTGGGCAGAGCTGAGCCATCAGGCAGGTCCTTCTCAGCAATCTTAACTTTTTGTTGGACATTCCAGAGGGGCTTTTCACCATCCCCTCCCTTGGGCAGCTGTTGTCTGGGAGAGGAGCAAGGGTGATTTTATCTTTGCTGATTCACACCAAGAGAGTCAAGATTTAGTCTCTTACACCATCTGGTTTGTGTGGGGCTGTGAGAAGTTTGCTTTAACCTCTGAAGGCAGGGGGTCGAGTGCTCACTGTCCGCAGGTTTCTGCACAGCTGTGATCTGAGGCCCTGCAGCACCTCGTTTTGAACCTGCAGAGCTACTGTGTTGGTGTTGAACCTGCATTTTCCTGCTGTTTCTGGGAATTCCACTTCATTTTAGAGGCTGGGATCACTGGCCTCTGCACAGGACTTTATTCCCTAGTTTTCCCTCGGTCCATGCATCTCACGGTGGGTTTGTATTTAACATAAGGTCCATTTTCATCACTCTTTTGGGGGTGTTTATTTCTTTTTTTACTGTGTGTTCAAGTTCATTCCATCATGTGCTGCTGGTGGAAGACTTCATAACATTGATTCGTGACACTGTGAGTTCTGTCAGCAGAGGGAAAAGTGAAGCAGGGGGGTGAAAAACCAAACCCAAACCCACTTTTTTCCCCCACCCCCTGAATATTCTCTTAAATAGTTCTGCTTGCTCCTGCAGAAACAGTGTATGGCATTTCCTGCCCATTTCTCACTGGTTTCGTGTTTCTCCAAGTAATTGTTTGTAAATTCACTTCACATGCAAGCTGCTGAATCACTTCAGAGAGGCTTAAGGTGGTTGGTTCACCTTCATGGTCGATGTGGAGCATCAAAAGGCAGGGAGGAGGAGGGTTTTTTTGTGATGGTTTTAACTAAATCTCTCTGTTTGGGTTTTGTTGTTGGTTTCTTTTCTTTTTTTTTTTTCTTTTCTATTTTTTTATTCCACTTCAAGTTTCAGACCCAGAGCTTACGTCTCTCGGAGCTGCACAGAAAATCTCACCTATGGAGAGGCATAGTCAGTGTCACCTTAATAGAAGGACGTGAGCTTAAAGCCATGGATGCCAATGGACTGAGCGACCCTTATGTGAAGTTCAGGTTGGGACATCAGAAGTACAAAAGCAAGGTAATGCCAGCTGGGAGCCCAGACTGCCTGTGTTTGAGCTGTTCTCTTCTTCTTTGTGTTTGTGTTTTTTTTTTTCCTTTTCCTTTTCGTGGCTTGCATGGCTGCTTTAAAAGAATCATAGAACTTTGTGGGTTGGAAAAAAGACCTCTAAGATCATTGAGCCCAGCCATCAGCCTCACACCACAGCAGCACCTCGTATCCTGGGCTGCATCCAATGGGCACCACAGCGTGGTTAGGAGGAAGCCATGCATGACTGAAGAAAGCCTATCCACTGAGTGATCATAGAATCAGCCAGGTTGGAAAATACCTCAGAGATCATCAAGTCCAACCTATTACCTAACACCTAACACCACCTGACAACTAAACCTTGGCTCCAAGGGCCACATCCAATCCTTTTTTGAACACCTCCAGGGACAGTGACTCCACCACCTCCCTGGGCAGCACATTCCAATGGCCAGTTACTCTTTCTGTGAAGAACTTTCTCCTCACCTTGAGCCTAAACCTCTCCTGGTGCAGCTTGAGACTGTGTCCTCTTGTTCTGGTATTCTGGGAGAGGAGACCAACACCCATCTGGCTACAACCTCCTTTCAGGTAATTGCAGAGAGAAGCACTTAATAGACTGCCCAGAGAGAGAGTGGAGTCTCCATCTCTGGAGACACTCAAAACCGACCTGTGCAATCTGCTCTATGTGCCTGCTCTGGAAGGCAGGTTGTGATGGATGATCTCCAGAGATCCCTTCCAACTCAGCCAGCAGTGCCCTCCAGAGGAGTGTGGGCAGCAGGGCAAGAGAGGGGATTCTGACCCTGGGCTCTGCTCTGCTCAGACCTTGCCTCCAATCCTGCCTCCAATTCTGGTGTCCCCAGCACAAGAAGGACACAGAGCTGCTGGAGAGAGTCCAGAGGAGGCCAGAAAGATGATCCAAGGGCTGGAGCAGCTCTGCCGTGAGGACAGGCTGAGGGAGCTGGGGCTGTTCAGCCTGAAGAAGAGAAGGCTCCAGTGGGAGTTTTTTGCTGAAGGGAGCCTACAAGAAGGCTGCAGAGGGACTTTTCCTGAGGGTATCTAGAGACAGGACAAGGGGGAATGGTTTGAAGCTGAGGCAGAGCAGGGTTGGACTGGAGCTGAGGAAGAAGTCCTTCTTTGCGAGGCTGGTGAAACTCTGGCACAGGCTGCTCAGGGAGGTTGTGGCTGCCTCCTGCCTGGGGGTGTTGAAGGCCAGGCTGGATGAGACCTTGAGCAGCTGAGTCTAGTGGAGAGGTGTCCCTGGGCATAGCAGGGAGGTTGGAGGAGACGATCTCTGAGGTCCCTTCCAGCCAGTTCTGTGATTTTATGCCCTGAAGTGCGATGTCCAAACAGTTCTTGAGCAACTCAGAGTTTGAATTGAATCTAGCCAGGGAGGTCAAAGGGTGCACTAAGAATTTCTACAGGTATATTAATGGCAAGAAGATGAGTAGGGAAGGTGTGGGCCCCCTCAGAAAGGAAACTGGTGAATTGGTCACAAGTGATGTGGACAAGGCTGAGGTACTCAATAACTTCTTTACCTCAGTCTTCACTGCAAGGGCCTCCAGCCACACTCCTGGAGTCATGGCAGATGATGCCAGGGATGGGGAGGAAGAACTGCCCTTCATAAGTGAAGCTCAGGTTGGTGATCACCTGAAGAACCTGAAAGTGTTCAAGTCCATGGGACCCGACGGGATACACCCACGGGTGCTGAGAGAACTGGCAGATGAGGTTGCTAAGCCCCTCTCTATTATATTCCAAAAGTCATGGCAGACTGGGGAAGTCCCCCACAGATTGGAAAAGGGCAATATTGCTCCCATTTTCAAAAAGGGCAAGAAGGAGGAACCAGGGAACTACAGGCCAGGCAGTCTCACCTCTGTGCCCGAAAGATCATGGAGCAGATCCTCCTGAGGCACTACTGACTCAGAAGAGTAGTGAAGAGGTGATTGGAGCAGTCAGCATGGCTTTGCCAAGGGCAAATCCTGCCTGACAAACCTGGTGGCCTTCTATGAACAGGTGACAGCATTAATAGATGAGGGGCGAGCAACTGATGTCGTTTACCTGGACCTGAGCAAAGCCTTTGACACTGTCCCCACACCACATCCTGGTCTCCAGCTGGTGACACACGGGTTTGATGGATGGACCACCAGATGGATAAGAACTGGCTTGATGGCCACACCCAAAGAGTGGCTGTCAATGGTCCATGTCCAGTGGAGGCCAGTGACAAGCGGAGTCCCTCAGGGATCAGTCCTGGGACCAGTCTTGTTCAACATCTTTGTGGGTGCCATGGACAGTGGCATTGAGTGCACCCTCAGCAAGTTTGCTGATGACACCAAGCTGTGTGGTGCAGCAGACACGCTGGAGGGAAGGGATGCCATCCAGAGGGACCTTGACAGGCTGGAGAGGTGGGCACAAGCCAACCTCATGAGCTTCACAAGACCAAGTGCAGGGTCCTGCATCTGGGTCGAGGCAATCCCAGGCACAAATACAGGCTGGGCAGTGACTGGCTGGGGAGCAGCCAGAGGAGAGAGACTTGGGGGTGCTGGTGGACGAGAAGCTCAACATGAGCTCTCAATGTGCACTTGCAGCCCGGAAAGCAATCAGATCCTGGGCTGCATCAGGAGAAGTGTGGCCAGCAGGTCAAGGGAGGTGATTCTCCCCCTCTACTCAGCTCTGGTGAGACCCCACCTGGAGTACTGCGTCCAGTTCTGGAGCCCCTATTACAAGAGGGATCTGGAGGTGCTGGAGCGTGTCCAGAGAAGGGCCACGAGGATGATCAGAGGGCTGGAGCACCTCTCCTATGAGACAGACTGAAGGAGTTGGGGCTGTTCAGCCTGGAGAAGAGAAGGCTCCGAGGTGACCTCATTGTGGCCTTCCAGTATCTGAAGGGGGCCTACAAGAAGGCTGGGGAGGGACTTTTCAGACTATCAGGGAGTGATAGGACTAGGGGAATGGATGAAGCTGGAGGTGGGGAGATTCAGGCTGGATGTGAGGAGGAAGTTCTTCACCATGAGGGTGGTGAAGCCCTGGAATGGGTTGTCCAGGGAGGTGGTTGAGGCCCCGTCCCTTGCGGTGTTTAGGACCAGGCTGGACGAGGCTCTGTCCAGCCTGATCTAGGGTAGAGTGTCCCTGCCCATGGCAGGGGGGTTGGAACTAGATGATCCTTGTGGTCCCTTCCAACCCTAACTGAAACTATGAAACTATGAAACTATGAAACTCCAGCGTTGTTGAAAGATGGTGAAGACCTGTGGCTGTATTAATT
The DNA here is from genome assembly GCA_015227895.2 of Colaptes auratus. Lineage (NCBI taxonomy): Eukaryota > Metazoa > Chordata > Aves > Piciformes > Picidae > Colaptes > Colaptes auratus. The sequence goes on along the minus strand of CM026897.1, from coordinate 10,829,363 downwards.
ATCTGTCAGTGCATCTGGAGTTTTGGTTAGCTGTTTGTTTATATTTCATTTTAAATAAAAATGATAGCAGATGGGGCAGAGTGTGGCACTGAAAAATGCAGGGTGGGGGGGAGGCACACCTGATAGGCCATACAGCCTTGGCTGGCTTTTTTTTGCCTGTTGTGGGTCATTCATGACAGGGAATGGAAGTAGCCTGAGGGAGTTGGGGCTGTTCAGCCTGGAGAAGAGAAGGCTCCAGGGAAACCTTAGAGCAGCCTTCCTTAGAGCTGGGAAGTGACTTTTGACAAGGGCTTGCAGCACTAGGGCAAGGGAGAATGGTTTGAAATTAGATCAGGGTAGATTTACATTGGACATTTGGAAGAAGTTTTGTACTATGAGGTAGGTAGAACTCGTTGCCCATCTGTGGAGACATTCAGGGTCAGGTCTGATGGGGCTCTGATCAACCTGATCTAGTTTGGGATTCCCCTGCTAACTGCAGGGAGGTTGAAGTAGATGACCACTAGAGATCCCTTCCAACCCAGAGCATTCTCTGGCTCTGACAAGTTGATACCACTTCTCTGCCTTTGTGTATCAATGCCAACTGCCTCTTGGATCCTCTGCATGGTCATGTCCAACACTTATGTTGTGTCCTCAGTGTGTCCTTACAGAAAATCTAAGGAAAATTTTGTAGAGAGGATTGATCAGGTCAAAAATTATTATGACTTATAGAACCAGAGAACTGGAAAGGGCTGCTAACATCATCCAAGCATTAACCCAACACTATCAAGTCTACTGCTAAACCACTGTCCCCTACATGGCTTTTAAATGCCTCCAGGGGATGCTTTCTTGCTATTATTTTGTGTTTCCCCAATGCCTGGTGGTTTGAAAACTGCTGTTTGTGGAAGATGCTGGGATGGCTGATGGTGCTCATGACCTTCCTCTCACAGAGGCTGTGGCAGTCCCTGTGGTTTTCACAGCCAAAGGGCAAAGTAAAGAAGAATCATAGAATGCCACAGGTGGGAAGGGACCTCAGAAATCATTTACTCCAACCTTCACACCATGCCCAGGGACACCTCTCAACTAGGCTCAAGGCCTCATCCAGCCTGGCATTCACAGCCTCCCTGGGCAGCCTGTTCCAGAGTCTCACCACCCTCATGCTGAAAAATCTCTTCCTAAGATCCAGTCTAAAGCTCTCCCTCAGCCACAAGCCTGCAGATGCCATGTTTGCAGACCTCTGAGCCCACCTTAGGGCCTCTTCACCTGAAATTAGAAGACATCAAGTTTCATGCTTTTTGTGACTTTAAAAAAAAATGTATAGGGTTTCTGTCTTTTTTATCCTCTCTGATTTTTATTTCCCCCCCTCCACCCCCCATTATTTCAAGCCAGTGGAACTGGTGGATGTAGAAAGCAGTGACTACTTCATAGGGGAGGCAGCAGACAGTTTCCTTTCTTGCTCAGGACAGATGTGACTACTGTGACTACTGCAAAACCTGCAAGCTTTCTGTTCTGCAGAGAGTGGTCAGAAGTACAGGGACTGAAATCCATTGAAGTCACTTCTTTTGTCAGAAGTGGCTGGACTGGAAATGATTGAGAAAGCTGCTTTCATCTGAGTTGCAAAGGAAAGGATGTAAAACACAGGTTTTTTAAAAGAAAAAGAGGCATTAATCCATGAAAAGTAAACCACAGAATCATCTTCCTCCCAGTATTAGTGCAGCTGGGGGAAGAGGACATGGTAAAATTGTTTAAGTACTGAGTCACCATCCACGTGTCGTTGCAGGTGCTTTGTTTTCATACAATGATAGAATTGTCAGGGTTGGAAGGGACTTAAAGGCTCATCCAGCCCCAACCCCCCTGCCATGGGCAGGGACACCTCACACTACATCAGGCTGTTCACAGCCACTTCCAGCCTGGCCTTGAAAACCTCCAGGCATGAGGCTTCCACCACCTCCCTGAGCAACCTGTGCCAGTGTCTCACCACAGTCATGGGGAAGAACTTCTTCCTGACATCCAATCTGAATCTACCCATTTCTAGTTTTGTTCCATTCCCCCCAGTCCTGTCACTCCCTGACACCCTAAAAAGTCTCCCCAGCTTTCCTGCAGCCCCCTTCAGGTACTGGAAGGCCACAAGAAGGTCTGCTCAGAGTTTTCTCCAGAATGCACAGCCCCAACTCTCTCAGTCTGTCTCCTCTGCTGCAGTCCTCTGCTCCTTCTCGTGGCCCTTCTCTGGGCACCTTCCAGCACCTCCAGATCCTTCCTGGAACAGACGCACAGAACTGGGCACAGTGCTCCAGGTGGGGTCTGAACAGAGTGGAGTAGAGGGGGAGAATCACCTGCCTGGCTCTGCTGGCTATGCTTTTCTTGATGCAGCCCAGACTCTGCTTTGCTCTCTGAGCAGCAAATGCACACTGCTGGTTCAGGTTGAGCTTCTCATCCACCAGCACCCCCAAGTCCTGTCCTTTTCTTCAGGGCTGCTCTCAAGCCAGTCCCTGCCTAGCCTATATCAGTGCTTGGGATTGCCCCAACGCAGCTGCAGGACCTTGCATTTGATCTTATTGAAGCTCATGAAGTTGTCATGGGCCCAGCCTGTCCAGGTCCCTCTGGATGGATCCCTTCCCTCCAGCCTTTCTGCCATACCACACAGCTTGGTGTCATCAGCAAACCTGCTGAGGGTGCACTCAATGCCACTGTCCATGGCACCAACAAAGATGTTTTGCTGTCAGCCTCAGACACATAACTTTGCAGCTGACACTTACAAGAGGGCATAATTATTCTACAGGGGGGAAAAAAGGAAAAGAGATCCATTCCTCCATTCCCAGGGGAAAATCCTTTGTTCAGGAGGCTTTTGAAGGTGACAGGGTGAAGGGTTTTGGGGGTTGCTGTTGTGTCAGAGAAGGGTGAGAGGATTTGCCACATTAGTTCATTGCTGATTACTACTTCTTAACTCTCCCTGCTTAAGATGCTCACACTGCCAGTGGCAAATACTTCCTGAACAGGACAGCAGGGATCACACTTGCCATGCAGGAAGTGTGCGCCCTGCACCACACAAATATGACGTTCTCTATTGCTCTCCTTTCAGATTGTGCCAAAAACTTTGAATCCTCAGTGGAGGGAGCAGTTTGACTTTCATCTCTATGAAGAACGAGGTGGAATCATTGATATCACCGTGTGGGACAAAGATGCTGGCAAAAGGGATGATTTTATTGGCAGGTTTGTGCAATTGCAACCTCCTTGCACCTCAGGGACGAGAGCAGATGATTGAAATGAACCTTGCCATGAAGCTATTTCTTATGGCCATTTGTTCTTGCTTCTTTCTTTCCTTTCTTTTCTTTTTCTTCTTAAAGGTAGGGAAGAATTTTTTGTATGTATACAAATCCCACCACAGTTTGCTGCAATTCTTTCACTTGGGTAGTGTAAAAATCCTTTCTATTGTCCAGTAGGTGGCAGCTTTTACCAATTGATAGGTTTTCCAACCTGAAAAAAAGAAAAAATATCCCAGGTTTAGAACAATAATCAAGATGCAGGAGGTTCCATGCAAGCAGTGTCCAGCATGCAGGAGAAATAACTCTTGTGACTTGCAAGGGGTTCATGGGGCCAAAGTTATGCTCTTTATTTTTTAATCTATTTGTTGAATGAAGTGAGAGTCTTCAAGGACTAGCACACAGCTTTGGGGGCAAAGAAATAAGGAGCATTCACCCTGATTTATCTGCAGGGATTCATCTTTTGGATCTGCCTTAGAGATTCAAGGAAGAGATTTGTGTGGTTGTGCTCCATTTTACCGTGCAGGAAGAAGAAAGATGCTGTTTGTGTTTTTAAGAGTGCCATGGACTGTTTAGCTGATAGTGGGGGGGGGGAGAAACGCTGCCTTGTGCTTGTAGGTGCTCTCTGGAAAACTCAGACATTTGTTTGCATTGTGCTTTAATCAATGTCCACATGGTCACCACACTCTCTGTGCAGACCTCCTTCCTGATGTCCAACCTAACCCTGCCCTTCTCCACTTCCAAACCACTGCCCCTTGGCCTATCCCCACAGCCTCTTCTGAACAGTCCCTCCCCAGCCTGCCTACATTCCCCCTGCAGAGACTGAAATGCAGCTCTGAACTCTGCCTGGAGCCTTCTCTTCTGCAGGCTGCACAGCCCCAGCTCTGCCAGCCTGGCCCCACAGCAGAGCTGCTGCAGCCCTCTGAGCATCTTGCTGGCCTCCTCTGGAGCCTCTGCAGCAGCCCCAGGTCTCTCCTGTGGGGGTGTCCCCACAGCTGGACACAGCCCTGCAGGGGAGGTCTCCCCAGAGCAGAGCAGAGGGGCAGGATCCCCTCTCTCCAGCTCTGGCCACGCTGCTTTGAATGCAGCCCAGGCTGCCCTTGGCCCTCTGTGCTGCCAGTGCCCATTGCTGGCTCCTGTCCAGCTTCTGCCCCCACAGCACCTCCAAGTTGTTCTCTGCAGAGCTGCTCTCAATCTCATCATCCACCAACCTGGATTGATAGCGAGAATTGCCCTGAACCAGGTGCATTTTGACTCATGAGGTTCTCCTCTCCTGCCTGCCCAGGTCCTTCTGAATGGCTCTCATTCCATTCTTCAGTCTTATCAAGCACACCACTCAGCTTGGTATCATCTGCACACTTGCTGAGGGTTCCTCATTCTCACTGAGATAGGAAGATACTGAACAGTGCAGGTCCCACTACAGACCCCTGAGGGATACCACTAATCACCCATCTCCCTCTGGACATGGAGCACTACCCACTGCTATGTGGATTTGTTGGAATATTGGTTGTAGGGACCTTGGCAGGCTGCAGAGGTGTGCCCATGACAAACCTCATGAGGTTCAACAAGGCCTAGTACAAGTCCTGCCTCTGGGTCAGAGCAATCCCAGGCACTGTTGTAGGCTGGGCAGGGACTAGCAGCCCTAAAGGAAAGGCCTTGGGGGTGCTGGTGGATGAGAAGCTCAACCTGAGCCAGCACTGGCAGCTCAGAGAGCCAAGCAGAGCCTGGGCTGCATCAAGAGAAGCATAGCCAGCAGGGCTAGCAGGTGATTCTCCCCCTCTACTACTCTGGTGAGACCCCACCTGGAGCTCTGTGTCCAGTTCTGGACGCTCTATTACAGCAAGGTTCTGGAGGTGCTGGAAGGTGCCCAGAGAAGGGCCATGAGGATGATCAGAGGGCTGGAGCTGCTCTGCTATGAGGACAGACTGAGGGAGTTGGGGCTGTTCAGTCTGGAGCAGAAAAGGCTCCAAGGAGACCTTCTAGACCTTCTTATGGCCTTCCAGTACCTGAAGAGGGCTACAAGAAAGCTGTGGAGGCACTTTGGAGTGTCAGGTAATGATAGGACTGGGGGGAATGGAACAAAACTAGAAATGGGTAGATTCAGATTGGATGTTAGGAAGAAGTTCTTCCCCATGACTGTGGTGAGACACTGGCACAGGTTGCCCTGGGAGGTGATGGAAGCCTCATGCCTGGAGGTTTTCAAGGCCAGGCTGGAAGTGGCTGTGAACAGCCTGATGTAGTGTGAGGTGTCCCTGCCCATGGCAGGGAGGTTGAGACTGGATGATCCTTGAGGTCCCTTCCAGCCCTAACAATTCTATGATTCTAGCTGCTTTCACTGAGATACTGATACTCCCTGACTATCAGAATTACCATTTTTTTGATAGTTAAAATTGAGAATGGAAATCCCTCAGGCCAAGCTGTGTGGTTTGGTTGTCAATGTGGTTGCGTTTCCAGCGACCTCCCCTCTCCCCTTCCCCATTTAGGATAATGGCTTTTTTCCAATTAAATTAGGTCAGCCAGGTAATACTCTGTGTTTATTTCCTACCATAAATTGTAGGAGCTCATAATACACCGAGTCTGTGGCAAACAAACAGCTTTAGTATTGACAGGACTACTTCTCAGAGATGTACACACAGTAGGATTTCATGTGATGAAAATCCTGTGGATAGGCTGAGATGTTTATAGTTGAGAGGGTTTGGTGGTGTGTTTTTTCCCATTGCTTGCTTTCAGTTTGTGCAGATGGTAACAACTGCAGTAGCAGAATCAGAGGAATGTGTGCAAGTCTGGAGCCCTCCATGTAAGAAGGACCCTCAGTCGTTGTTGAGTTGCTCAAATGTGTCCAACGAGGCTGGGGAGAGGTCTGGAGCGGCTGAGGGAGCTGGGGTTGCTTAGCCTGGAGAAGAGGAGGCTCAGGGGAGAACGAATAGAATAGAATAGAATAGAATAGAATAGAATAGAATAGAATAGAATAGAATAGAATAGAATAGAATAGAATAGACCAGGTTAGAAGAGACCTTCAAGATCATCGCGTCCAACCCATCAACCAATCCAACCCAGCCAAACAACTAGACCATGGCACCAAGCACCCCATCAAGTCTCCTCCTGAACACCTCCAATGATGATGACTCCACCACCTCCCTGGGCAGCCCATTCCAATGGGCAATCACTCTCTGTGTGTAGAACTTCTTCCTAATCTCCACCCTAAACCTCCCCTGGTGCAGCCTGAGACTGTGTCCTCTTGTTCTGGTGCTGGTTGCCTGGGAGGAGAGACCAACCTCTGCCTGGCTGCAACCTCCGTTAAGGTAGTTGTAGAGAGCAATAAGATATCCTCTGAGTCTCCTCTTCTCCAGGCTAAGCAACCCCAGCTCCCTCAGCCTCTCCTCATGGGGCCTGTGCTCCAAACCCCTCACCAACTTATGGCTGTCTACAGCTACCAGAAGGGAGGTTGTAGCCAGGTAGGGGTTGGTCTCTTCTCCCAGGCAACCAGTACCAGAACAAGAGGACACAGTCTCAAACTGTACAGGGGGAAGTTTAGGCTTGATCTTAGAAAGAAGTTCTGCCCAGAAAGAGAGATTGGCCATTGGAATGGGCTGCCCAGGGAGGTGGTGGGGTCAATATCCCTGGAGATGTTTAAGAACAGCCTGGATGAGGTACTCAGAGCCATAGTCTGGTTGATTGTATAGGGTTGGGTGATTGGTTGGACTTGATGATCTTGGATCTCTTTCAACCTGGTTGATTCTGTGTGGTTCTGTGACATTGACTTGATGGAGGTCCAGAGGAGGGCCACAAGAATGATCAGAGTGTTGGAGCAGATCTGCTAGGAGGCCAGGCTGAGGGAGCTGGGGGTGTTCAGCCTGGAGAAGAGAAGGCTCCAGGGAAACCTAATTGCAACCTGCCAGTACCTGAAGGGGGCTACAAGAAGGATGGAGAGAGACTGTTTGCAAAGGCCTGAAGTGACAGAATGAGGGACAGTGGCTTCAAACTAGAGCAGAACACATCTAGATTGGATGTGAGGAAGATGTTCTTTACTATGAGGGTGGTGGAAAACTGGAAAAGGTTGCCCAGGGAGGTGGTTGAGACTCCATCCCTGAAGATATTCAAGGTGAGGCTGGACAGGGCTCTGGGCACTCTGATCTATTGGAGAATGTCCTTGCTGACTGCAGAGGGGTTAGACTGGGTGACCTTTGGAGGTCCCTTCCAGCCTGGACTATTCTATGATTCTATAATCCCTCCTCACTGTGTGCTTTCAGACACTTTCTCATTTCACCTTCTGTTGCTGCCTTATCTCTGGGTAATGCAACCTGCAATCAAATTCCTTTCCATGAGGATTTCCATGGAAAGCTTTGTCATTTGTCAAGCTCAATCTGAATGCAAAAATAGGTCTTCATATTCCCTTTCCCTGATACCCTTTTCCAGTCACTGTGAATAAAAATCACCAACAGCTGACAGCTCCACTCTGCACTGAGTTTCTCCTTCCCAGGCTGCCTCTAAAAGCTGGAAATACTTTGGTACAGACTCTACAGACTTGCTCTGTGTGCATTTGTGTTATACTAAATGTATGTTAACTTTCTCTGAGCACAGCTGAGTTGTTCTCCGTGACAGGCTTTGTAATCTTGAGGCACACAAAGGGGGAATGGTTTGAAGCTGAGGGAGAGCAGGGTTAGACTGGAGCTGAGGAAGAAGTTCTTTAGTATGAGACTCTGGAATAGGCTGCCCAGGGAGGTTGTGGCTGCCTCCTCCCCGAGGGTGTTGAAGGCCAAGTGAATGAGGCCTTGAGCAGCTGAGTCTAGCTGAGAGGTGTCCCTTGGCATGTCAGGGATGGAGTAGATGATCTCTGAGGTCACTTCCAATCTGAGCCATGCTGTTATTTAATACTCACCTGGTTTTGCTGCAAGTAAATCACCCCTGCATGGAGCCAATGTACTTCAGTGATTAAAAACACAGACAGCAGCTAAGTTTATGCAGGCAACACTACAGACCAAAATTAAGGTGAAATGATCTTAATCTTCATGTAATTATTTAGCTTCCTTGTCATCTGCCTTCTTGAAGGCGATCCTGACTGTCACCTTTACCTCAATCAGCTAATAAATCCTGATGGTTGTTACACCTTTATGCAGAGCAGTAATCTGAACAAATTGGCTGCTGACAGAGGCAATAAATTGCCAAGAATGAGTGCTGTCAGAGAAGCAAGTTGTTTCTGTGAACACACACACACACACATACACACACAGAGGATAAGTAAATCCCATGCCATGCAGGTTTGGGTTTTTTTCATTCAGCTGAAGTGATTTCCAATCCAGTAGGGCAGGATTTATGGCATTATTTTATTGGTATGAAAAAAAAAGTGTGTTTATCTTTAAAATGACACTGAATTTCACTCCTGTTTTGTGCCAGGGGATCACTGCTGACTTCATCTGTATCTGTTTTTGTCAGTATTTATGCACTCTATCATTTTTTTTTCCTTCCATCTGACATGAATTGGGAACAGAAAAAAACTTTGTGTGTAGTACATTCATTAAAGACAGCTGTTAATTTTGTCTGTATCAAAGTGGATCTTCCAGATGAGCATGAGGACGAACTTCTTTACTGTGAGGGTCACAGAGCTCTGGAACAGGCTGCCCTGAGAGGTTGTGGAGTCTCCTTCCCTGGAGACTTTCAAGCCCTGTCTGGTTCCACTCCTGTGTGACCTGTGCCGGATTCTGTGGTCCTGCTCTGGCAGGGGGCTTGGACTTGATGATCTCCTGAGGTCCCTTCCAACCCCTAACATCCTGTGAGCCTGGGATAGTCTCCCTGGATGTTGTCATGAACATTCAGGTTGATTTTTGTCACCTTGTGGATGGGCACACACGAAATAATCATAGACTCATTCAGGCTGGAAAAGACTCTTGACAGCGTCTGGTCCAACCATTAGCCTTCCTCTATCAAGTTCACCACTAATGGATGTGAAGAAATAGGACCACAGAACCCTAGCATGCTAGGAGTTGGAAGGGACCTGTCCAAACCCCTGTCAATCAGGTTCACCCAGAGCAGGCTTCACAGAACTACATTCAAATGGGTTTGGAATGTCTCCAGAGATGGAGACTTCACCACATCTCTGGGCAGCCTGGTCCAGGGCTCCATCACCCTTAAGTTTCATAGTTTCAGTCAGGGTTGGAAGGGACCACAAGGATCATCTAGTTCCAACCCCGCTGCCATGGGCAGGGGCACTCTACACTAGATCAGGCTGGACAGAGCCTCGTCCAGCCTGGGCTTAAACACCTCCAGGGACGGGGCCTCAACCACCTCCCTGGATAACCCATTCCAGGCCTTCACCACTCTCATGGTGAAAACTTCCTCCTCACATCTAGCCTGAATCTCCCCACCCCCAGCTTCATCCCATTCCCCCTAGTCCTATCACTACCTGAGAGCCTGAGAAGTCCCTCCCCAGCCTTCTTGGAGGCCCCCTTCAGATACTGGAAGGCCACAATGAGGTCACCTGGGAGCCTTCTCTTCTCCAGACTGAACAGCCCCAACTCCCTCAGTCTGTCCTCACAGGAGAGGTGCTCCAGCCCTCTGATCATCCTCGTGGCCCTTCTCTGGACACCTTCCAGCACCTCCAGATCCCTCTTGGATAGGGGCTCCGAACTGAGGCAGTACTCCGGTGGGGTCTCACCAGGGCTGAGTAGAGGGGGAGAATCCCCTCCCTTGACCTGCTGGCCACACTTCTCCTGATGCAGCCCAGGATCTGATTGGCTTTCTGGGCTGCAAGTGCACACTGAGAGCTCCTGTTGGCTTCTCCTCCCCCAGCACCCCCAAGTCTCTCTCCTCAGGGCTGCTCTCCAGCCAGTCCCTGCCCAGCCTGGATTTGTGCCTGGGATTGCCTCCACCCAGATGCGGACCCTGCCCTTGGTCTTGTTGAAGCTCATGAGGTTGGCCTGTGCCCACCTCTCCAGCCTGTCCAGTGCTCTGGATGCATCCCTTCCTCCAAGCGTGTCTGCTGCACCACACAGCTTGGTGTCATCAGCAACCTTGCTGAGGGTGCACTCAATGCCACTGTCCATGGCACCCACAGAGATGTGAACAAGCTGGTCCCAGGACTGATCCCTGAGGGACTCCGCTTGTCCCTGGCCTCCACTGGGACATGGACCCATTGACAGCCACTCTTTGGTGCGGCCATCAAGCCAGTTCCTATCCATTGACAAAGATACAAATCAACATCCAGTTGGAAGAGACCTTCAAGATCATCGTGTCCAACCCATCAACCAATCCAATCCACCTAACACTAGATCATGGCACCCAGTACCCCATCAAGTCTCCTCCTGAATACCTCCAATGATGGTGACTCCACCACCTCCCCTGGGCAGACCATTCCAATGGGCAATCACTCTCTCTGTAAAGAACTTCCTCCTAACATCCAGTCTAAACCTCCCCTGGAGCAGCCTGAGACTGTGTCCTCTTATTCTGGTTCTGGCTGCCTGGGAGAAGAGACCAACCCCCACCTGGCTACAATCTCCCCTCATGTAGTTGTAGAGAGCAATAAGGTCACCCCTGAGTCTCCTCTTCTCCAGGCTAAGCAACCCCAGCTCCCTCAGCCTCTCCTCACAGGGCTGTGTTCCAAACCCCTCACCAACTTTGTTGCCCTTCTCTGGACACGTTCCAGCAAGTCAACATCCTTCCTAAACTGAGGGGCCCAGAACTGGACACAGGACTCCAGGTGTGGCCTAACCAGTGCAGTGTACAGGGGCAGAATGACCTCCCTGCTCCTGCTGGCCACACTGTTCCTGATGCAGGCCAGGATGCCATTGGCCTTCTTGGCTGCCTGGACACACTGCAGGCTCATGTTCAGCCTCCCATCAACCAGCATCCCCAGGTCCCTCTCTGCCTGGCCGCTCTCCAGCCACTCTGACCCCAGCCTGTAGCACTGCATGGGGTTGCTGTGGCCAATGTGCAGAACCCAGCACTTGGATGTGTTAAACCCATCTAGTGGTCCACCCATCAAACCCATGTGTCACCAGCTTGGAGACCAGGATGTGGTGCGGGACAGTGTCGAAGGCTTTGCTCAGGTCCAGGGAAACGACATCAGTTTGAGAAGTCCCTCTTCATGTTAAGATGAAACTCCTCAAGTTCTAGTTTGTGCCCCTTGCCTCTTGTCCTGTTGCTTGTGACACCCACCCTTGAAGTATTTTTAAGCATTTTTTTGGATCCCCTCTCAGTCTTGCACAGGCTAAAAAGCCCTAAGAGAGGTTTCCTAGTCCCCTCATCATCCTTTTTTCCTCTTCAGCAAGTCCCTGTCTTTCTTGAACTGGGAAGCCCAGAACTGGACCCAGGGCTCCAGAAGTGACCTCACCAGGGCAGAACAGAGGGGGCTGCAAACCTCCCTCAACCTGCTGGCCACACTTTTCTTGATGCACCCCAGGGTGCCATTGGCCTTCTTGGCCATGAGGGCACATTGCTGGCTCATGGTGAGCCTCTGTCCACCAGATCTCTTCTCAGCAGGTCCCCCCTCACCTCTCC
>CM026897.1:10755044-10817134 GCA_015227895.2 Colaptes auratus | reverse complement strand
TGATCTAGCAGAGGCTGTCCCTGCTGACTGCAGAAGGGGTTAGACTGCATGACCTTTGTAGGTCTCTTCCAACCCAGAGTATTCTGTGATTCTGTGATTAATTCCAGCAGGCTTTGCCCTTCTAGAGGAACCTATGGAGGTGCTGCCTGGGTACTCCATGAATTGTTTCCCAGCTGTGTCTCCTCCCATTCTGATGACTTGTCTTTTCCCCCCAAAAGCATTCTATCTCTAAATCCAGGCACCAGTTCCACACAGAGCCAACAACATTATCATAAGATGATGGGCTGGAGCTCCTCTCCTGTGAGGACAGACTGGGGTTGTTCAGTTTGGAGAGGGAAAGGCTCCAAAGAGACCTTCTTGTGGCCTTCCAGTATCTCAAGGGGGCTAAAGGAAAACTGGAGAGGGACTTTTTAAGATGTCAGGGAGTGCTAGGAGTGGGGGGAATGAAGCAGAACTAGAAATGGGTAGATTCAGATTGGATGTTAGGAAGAAGTTCTTCCCCATGGGGGTGGTGAGACACTGGCACAGGTTACCCAGGGAGGTGGTGGAAGCCTCATCCCTGGAGGTATTTAAGGCCAGGCTGTATGTGGCTGTGAGCAACCTGATGTAGTGTGAGGTACAGAAGGCAGAAGTGCTGGAAATGGATGATTCTTGAGGTCCCTTCCAACCCTGACAGTTCTGTGAAACACCTCCATGGAAAAAAAAAATAAATAAAAGAAGAAAGACAAATCCTCTTCTTTTTCCCCCAGACTGACCCTAAGTCAAAAGTTGATGTTCAGCACCTCCAATGAATGGATACCAGGTCACCTTACCTAGTTGGAATGTGATTCATGTTTCCTCAACACAGGAAAAGGAAAGAAGAATGTTTCAAGATCAACAAAACATTTGCTAGAGAAATTTGTTAAATGTTTTGCCACTACCACAGTCTCTGTAACTGACTCCAGCATCCAGCACCTAAGAAATTATCATATGTTGCATTTAATTATTCTTTTCTTCTCCTGATGCTGAATTAGCAGACAGTATATTGGTTCACTGGGTTGTTTTGGGGTTTTTGGTTTGTGTCATTTTTGCTATCTTAGTAATCTAGATTGGTTGAGGAAAGAGTTATTTTAATATTTAATCATCTGGAGTTACTTCACTGACACTGGTTCTGCAGCTAGAATCATAGAATCACAGTATCAGTCAGGGTTGGAAGGGACCACAAGGATCATCTAGTTCCACCCCCCCTGCCATGGGCAGGGACACCCCACACTAGACCAGGCTGCCCAGAGCCTCATCCAGCCTGGGCTTAAACACCTCCAGGGACGGGGCCTCAACCACCTCCCTGGATAACCCATTCCAGGCCTTCACCACTCTCATGGGGAAGAACTTCCTCCTCACATCTAGCCTGAATGTCTCCACCTCCAGCTTCATTCCATTCCCCCTAGTCCTATCACTACCTGAGAGCCTGGGAAGTCCCTCCCCAGCCTTCTTGTAGGCCCCCTTCAGATACTGGAAGGCCACAATGAGGTCACCTGGGAGCCTTCTCTTCTCCAGACTGAACAGCCCCAACTCCTTCAGTCTGTCCCCCTAGGAGAAGTGCTCCAGCCCTCTGATCATTCTAAGTTGTCAAGATTTCTTGTGAAGACATTGAAAGCATTTAGCTACAGAAGAAAGACTGCCTAAAAATAAAATAAAATAAAATAAAGTAAAATAAAGTAAAAAAAAATAAAATAAAATAAAATAAAATAAAATAAAATAAAATAAAATAAAATAAAATAAATCATGAAGGAGACAGAGAGAGAAGGCAAGTGACTGAGCATAATTTTAAACACCAAAAGCCTCACAGAATCATTCTGGGTGGAAGAGACCTTAAAGATCATCAAGTCCAACCACTGACCCAGGATTGCCAACTAAGCCATAGAATCATAGAATCCAGAGGACACAGTCTCAAGCTGCACCACAGGAGGTTTGGGCTGGATGTTAGGAAGAAGTTCTTCCCAGAAAGAGAGATTGGCCTTTGGAATGGGCTGCCCAGGGAGGTGGTGGAGTCACCATCACTGGAAGTGGTTTAGAAGACCCTGGATGAGGCACTTGGTGCCATGGTTTAGTTGATTAGATGGTGTTGGTTTATAGGTTGGACCTGATGATCTCAAAGGTCTTTTCCAACCTGGTTAATTCTGTATTCTGTAGACCAGGTTGCCCAGAGCCCTGTCCAGCCTCACCTTGTATATCTCCAGGGATGGGGTGCCAAGCACCTCCCTGGGCAACCTGTTCCAGTGTTCCACCACACTCATGCGAAAAAACTTGTTCCTAACATGCAATCTACATCTGCTCTGCTCTAGTTTGAAGCCACTGTCCCTGGTCCTGTCCCTGCAGGCCCTTGCAAACAGTATCTCCCCATCCTTCGTGTAGCTCCTTTCAGGTACTGGCAGGCTGCTATTAGGTCCCCCCAGAGGCTTCTCTTCTCCAGGCTGAACACCCTCAGCTCCCTCAGCCTGTCCTCATAGCCGAGGTGCTCCAACCCTCTGATCACTTTCATGGCCCTCCCTTGGACCATGTTCCTCTGCACCACATCCACATGGCTATTTAGCCATTCTGTTAGCACAAGTAACAGTGAAGAGAAAAAGTATTTGGTTTTCTTCTCAGAGACCTTTCCTATCTTATGACCAACAACACTGGAGAATAAATCTGAAGAGCAACTGCAGGAGCTGGAGATGGTTAGTTTGAAAAAGAGGAGGCTGAGGGCAGACTTCACAGCTCCCCGAAAGTAGGTTGTGGAGAGGTTGGTGCTGGTCTCTGCTCACAGGGCATTAGTTATAGAACAAGAGGGAACAGCCTCAAGCTGCCACTGGGTAGGCTTAGGCTGGACATCAGAAAACATTTTTTCCCTACAAGAGTGGTCAGGGACTGAAATGTGCTGCCCAGGGACGTGATGGAGTCATCAGCCCTGGAGGTGTTTCAAGGTGGTTTGGATGTGGTGCTTGGGGCTCTGGTTTAGGGGTGACCCTTGCCAATGGTTGGAATTGGTGATCCGGAGGGTCTTTTCCAACCTGAATGTTTCTGTGGTTCTGTGATCTCCAGACCTCCACTGGGATTACCTCTAGAGGTCCTGAGGCTGCTTCTCTTGACAAGTATTTTAAAAATACATCTGCTTTTAATAATTCACCTATAAAAAACACCCCTAGACCCCCCAAAGACCAAAAAGAGACAGAGACAGAATCTCTATCTTCCCTACCCTGCTGCACCTTCTGAGCTTAGAGAAAATTTGTTGACATACTCTAAGGGAGGAATAGACAAAACAGCAGAGGAAAGAGGAAGCAGTCACAGAAGGATCAGGGTTCAGCTTTGCTTAAACCAATCCCACATGGCCCACAAATATTAGTTGGTTGGGGTTTTTTGTTATTATTATTTCCTGCTGCAAAGACTTGTGGAGTAAATAACCTGGGCTAGGGGAAAAGCTGAACTTATTTCCTTCCAGAGAGGTGCTGTGTGGGCAAACACAACATATGAGCCACCTTGAGCAAACCCAAGGCTCTTAATAATCTTTTTTTCCCCCTCAAACACTGCTGGTATTTCCTTCCCAGAAAAAGAGATGGGCTGTGACTGGAATCAATTTCATCACTGGTATGGGTACAATTGCCAAGCTTCTGGAAATAATTGCCATTTAAATAGCAGATAGAATTTATTATACAAAGCTAACAACAGCTTTATTACTGTTTAATTTCCATGATTTGTTTGTTTGCAGTAGGCTTTAAGGTATCTGAAAAGCAAGATGTTTGGCTAGGGGATGGCTTTAAAGCATCAACTGTGGAAGCAAAAATCAAATTGATGTTGGCAGTCTGACTTGAATTCACAAGTCTGGGACTGTGTCCTCCTCCTCCTTCTCCCCCTTCCCAGGGAATTGTGGATCACAGATTGATGTACTGCTTGGCTAATAATAACACTTAACTCTCATGTATTGATTTCCAGCCATAACTGTATTTTACATCTGGTGAAACCCAAGCAGAAGAAAGTAAATTACTTGCTCTAGAGCCTGTGGAGCTAATTCACATGAAACCCTGAATTCAACCCATTTAGTCTGAGCCTATTTGCTGCACTGTGCTTCCAATCCCATGGTAAACTGGGGTGACTTAGGAAAGGACCATATCTTACCCCAAACCTCTCTCTTCTCCAAGATCTACTTGAGAGAGTCCAAGGAAGGGCTATGAGGAAGCTGAAGGGAGTGGAGCACTGCCTGGGGAGGAGAGGCTGAGAGCCCTGAGGCTGTTAAGTCTGGAGAGAAGGTGGCGGAGAGGGATTTAATAAATGTTTATAAATAGCTGAGGGATGGAGGTCAGGAAGGGACAAGCACAGGCTCTGCACACTTGCACCCTATGATAGGACAAGGGGCAAGGGATGGAAACTCCAGCACAGAAGGTTCCACCTCAAGAGGAGGAGGAAGTTCTGCAGTGGGAGGGTGCCAGAGGCCTGGAGCAGGCTGCCCAGAGAGGTTGTGGAGTCTCCTTCTCTGGAGCCTTTCCAGCCCCATCTGGATGTGTTCCTGTGTGAGCTGTGCTGGATTCTATGGTCCTGCTCTGGTAGGGGGCTTGGACTTGAAGATCTCCTGAAGTCCCTTCCAACTCCTAAAATCCTGTGAGCCTGTGTGATCCTGTAAAATGCAGTTACAGAATAAACATTTCAAAAGACAAGAGAAATAAATAATCCAGACCTAAATGTAAGCTTTGATGAAGTTCATGGAATTAAACCAGACAAAACACCAAACCAAAACAGAACAAAAGAGCTTTAAGTGAAAGGAGACATTTTTAACGAACGCTTGATGGTTGATAACTGTCCTAGTACTAACTCCTGGGTTGGAGGGGAAACCACAGGTCATGGAAACAAAGTCATAGGGAATCTTTCAACAACAGAAGTAAATTTTGAAACTTTTAAGAGATGTTGTCTGGGAAAGACAGAGGCTCTAGCTGGATCTTCCCAAAATACCCCTTGCTGCCCAAGCTAGTATGGTGAAGCAGCTCTGTCCAAACCAAAGACACTGAGACAAAGCCAGAACCACTTGCAGGCACAAACTGTTGAATACTCTTCTGTTGTCTGGCCACTGCTCAAAAACCTGTCACCAGGGATTAATGGTCTCAGCAATTACCTCCCAGACTCTAGCCTCTGCTTTCTGGGAAGGTCACTGAGAAGAAGATAGTAAGCCAACATCCTTCCAGCTCTGGAGGCATTTGATCTCCTCCAGGTCTTCTTTAACCCCCATCAAAAGGCTTTTGATCTGGTGATGGAGTAAGTCATTATTTTATCATTCTCTCAGGGAAATGGGAAGAGGTCAGCCAGCCATGATGATAATGTTATCTTTCAGCTGGCTGTGGAAAGTGTGATCAGGAGGTAGAGCCGAATGGTCTGCAAGGACCTGGAAATGTGCTTGGAGTGACCTGGAACTGGCCTGCTCCATTACATCTGTAATGAACTGAGAATGTCAGATTGTTTCAAGCACTCCCTCTCCTTGAAGGCTGACACTTGTGGAGTACCATAATGATCTGTTCTTGCCACTTCTTACATTAAAAAAAGTATGGGAAGACTCTTGGAGACATTAAAACCCTTCAGTGGGGCCTTAAGGATTTAGGAGCTCCCACCCCTCCAATGAGACAGCTGATAAATCCTTAGACTTTTAGGTCTTTTAAACAGTGACTGGTGGCATGATAGGCAGACTGCTGATAGCATATGTTCCCACCTGGTAGGTGGGAGGTACATCAGCAGAGGTACTGGTACACACACCACCTTGAAAAGGATTGGTGGGAGCAGGCTTAATTTCACAGCAAACATCAAGCACCAGGGGTACGAAGATAACCACAACTCAGTTCTTAAACTGTGACCTTCACTTCTGGTTCCACTACCTGGCACCACACCTTCAGTGACCACCTTTTTAAGAACCTACCAGTTCTTTACAAATGCTGGGTGTAGAATCTGGGAATTATGGAATTGCTTTGGCTGGAGAAGACCTCCAAAGTCATCGAGTCCAACAGTCAGCTTAACACCACCATGGCAGGAAAGTGCCATCCCCAAGTGCCATGGGCACACCTTTCTTGAACACCCCCAGGGATGGTGACTCCACCACCTCCCTGGGAAGCCTGTTCCAATGCCTGATCACTCCTGCAGTAAAAATAATTCCCTCATGTCCAGCACAAACAATCCTCGAGACCATTTCCTCTTTTTCTGTCACTTGACACTAGGGAGTACAGACCAACACCCACCTCACCACAGCTTCCTTTCAGGGAGCTGTAGAGAGCCAGAAGGTCTACCCTCAGCCTCCTCTTCTTCTCAGCTGCTCCTCCCTAGACCTCTTCTCCAGACCCTTCACCACCTTTGCTGCCATGCTCTGGACATGTTCCAGCCCCTCTATGTCATTCATGTACCGAGAGACCCAAAACTGATCCCAGTATTCAAGGTGTGCCCAATACAGGGGTACAATCGCTGCCCTGCTCCTGCTGCTCCAGCCCAGGCTGCTGCTGCCCTTCTTGCCCACCTGGGCACTGCTGGCTCAGCTTCAGCTGCTGGCACCCAGCACCCCCAGGGCCTTTCCTGCTGGGCAGTTCCCACCCACTCTGCCCCCATCCTGGAGCCTTCATGGGGTTGCTGTGACTCAAGAGCGGCCCAGCCTTGTTGAACCTCATCCCACTGGCCTCAGTCCATGGATGCAGCCTGGCCAGATCCCTCTGCAGAGCCTTCTTACCCTCCAGCAGCTCAACACTGCCACCCAGCTTAGTGCCATCTGCAAACTTACTGAGGGAGACTCAATCCCCTCACCCAGATCATTGATAAAGATATTAAAGAGAATTTGCCCAGCACTGAACCCTGGGGAACACCACTGGTGACCAGCCACCACCTTGAGTTCACTCCAGTCACCACCACCCTTTGGGCTTAGCCATTAGCCAGTGTTTAATCCAGCAGTGTGTCTGATTGTCCAGACCTAGGGCAGGAAGCTTCTCCAGAAGGATGCTGTGGGACAGTGTCAAAGGCTTTACTGAAGTCCCAGTAAACAACACCCACAGCCTCTCCCTCCTCCACTGAGCAGGTCACCTTGTTATAGGAGATCAGGTTGGTCCAGCCCTTCATGACCCCATCCTGACTGGGCCTGCTCATCTGGTTGCCCTGCACATGCTGCACAAGATCACTCAAGTTGATTTGTTTCATGACCTTCCCTTGCACCAAGGTCAGAGCAGGTCTGTAACTCCTCGGGTTGTCCATCTGGCTCTTCTTGTCTTGGGCACCACATTTGCCAATATCCAGTCAGCTGGGACCTCCTCAGTTAACCAGGACTGGTATCTGATGGGAAGTGGATTGGTGAGCACCTTGCCAGCTCCTGCAGTAACCTAGGGTGTAACCCATCTGGCCCCTATGTGTGTCTAAAGGGTGCAGTAGGTCACTAACCATCTCCTCATGGATTATGGGAGCTCCATTCTACTCCCCATCCCTATCTTCAAGATCAGGGGCTGGGTATCCCGCTAACAACTGCTCTTACTTCTAAAGACTTTGGCAAAGAAGGTGTTCAGTACCTCAGCCTTCTCCTCATCCTTGACCACTATGTTCATAGTTTCATAGTTTCATAGTTTCAGTCAGGGTTGGAAGGGACCACAAGGATCATCTAGTTCCAACCCCCCTGCCACGGGCAGGGACACCCCACACTACATCAGGCTGGCCAGAGCCTCATCCAGTCTGGGCTTAAACACCTCAAGGGACAGGGCCTCAACACCTCCCTGGACAACCCATTCCAGGGCCTCACCACTCTCACGGGGAAGAACTTCCTCCTCACATCTAGCCTGAATCTCCCACTCCAGCTTCATTCCATTCCCCCTAGTCCTATCATCCCTGATAGCCTGAAAAGTCCCTCCCCAGCTTCCTGTAGGCCCCTTCAGATACTGGAAGGCCACAATGAGGTCACCTCGGAGCCTTCTCTTCTCCAGACCTGAACAGCCCCAACTCCTCAGTCTGTCCTCATAGGAGAGGTGCTCCAGCCCTCTGATCATCCTCGTGGCCTTCTCTGGACACCTTCCAGCACCTCCAGATCCCTCTTATAATAGGGGCTCCAGAACTGGACACAGTACTCCAGGTGGGGTCTCACCAGGGTCTAGTAGAGCGGGAGAATCCCTCCCTTGACTGCTTGGCCACACTTCTCTGATGCAGCCCAGGATCTGATTGGCTTTCCAGGCTGCAAGTGCACATTGAGAGCTCATGTTGAGCTTCTCGTCCACCAGCACCCCCAAGTCTCTCTCCTCTGGGCTGCTCCCCAGCCAGTCACTGCCCAGCCTGGATTTGTGCCTGGGATTGCCTCCACCCAGATGCAGGACCCTGCCCTTGGTCTTGTTGAAGCTCCTGAGGTTGGCTTGTGCCCACCTCTCCAGCCTGTCAAGGTCCCAGCCTCAAGGTTCCTCTTTGCATCCTCCAAAAGACAGAGATCCTCTTGAGTTCTCTGTCTTCCTCCTAGCATGGGTCTTTATGTGTGCAAGGAGAAGAAGTCTGAAAATAATTGCTTGTCATAGAATCACAGCACAGTGGGAGTTGGCAGGGACCTCTGGAGATTACCCAGTCCAACAACCCTGCACCCATAGGGGCACCCACAGAAGATTGACCAGGATGACAATGGCCAGGGGGAAACCTCTCCAGAGAAGGAGACTCTGCAACCTCTCTGGGCAGCCTGCTCCAAGCCTCCAGCACCCTTACAGCAAAGGAGTTTTTCCTCATCTTCAGATGGAACCTCCTTTGGTTCCACTTTGTGCCCACTGCCTCTTGTCCTGTCCCTGGGCGCCACTGAGCAGAGCGTGGCCCCAGCCTCTTGCCCCCCACAGCTCCTTTAGCTCTTGCGGAGCATTGAAGTGTCCTCTCAGTCCTCTCCAAGCTAAACAGCCGCAGGTGTCTCAGCCTTTCCTCACCACAGAGATGCTCCAAGCTCTTCTTCACCTTGGTAGCATCTGCTGGAGTCTCTCCAATAGTTCCCTGTCTCTCTTGAACCGGTGAGCCTAGAGCTGGACACAGGACTGGCCTCACCAGGGCAAAATAGTGGGGCAGGAAAATTTCCCTTGACCTGCTGGCCACACCCTTCTGAATGCACCCCAGGACACCATTTGCCATCTTGGCCATGAGGGCACAGTGCTGACTCATGGTGAATTTGCTGCTCTCTAACACTCCCAGATCCTTCTTTGCAGAGCTGCTTGCCAGAAGGCCAGCTCCTCACCTGCACTGCTGAAGGGAGTCCTTCCTCCTTAAGAGCAGGACCCTACACTCTCCCTCCCTGAGTTCCCTCTCCAAACGGAAATCAGACTAAAGGATTTCAAAACATGGAGAAGAGCACAATATTTGCTAAAAGATCATGATTTTCTGGAGAGAAATGGTGTTTGTGGTCATGATTATTAAAGAAAGGGGCAATAAAATGTTACTGCCTCATAAAGCTTTCCATATTTAAACCAGGCACAATAGAAACCACACAAACATGGGCCTGCAAAAGCTGAAGATCCACTGTTTATGAAGACACCATGCCTGCGAGCATGAATGTTGCAACAATCTGTTCTTCCTCAAATATACACTGAGAGTTGATAAAAATCATTTTGAACCTTCTGTGACTTTTTGGCATCACCATCCACAGAACAAATTAGGCTTTTTGTGTGAGTGTGAGTGTGTGTGTGTGTGTAATGAACTGCTGCAGCACTAGAGCATAAATATAAAATCAGTAAAAAAAAATATTAAATAATAATAATAATAACTTTAAAAAGAAGGCAAGAGCTACAGTAATAATTCTAGGGGGAAAAAGAGTTGATATTGCAAGATTTCTGTAAAGTAGAAAGATAACTAATGGCAATTCTTATATAAATTCTTATTAAATGCAGGGGGGGGGTTCCAGTGCTTTTTATTTCCTCTTTCTCCCTCATACATTCCACAGTGTTGCTCCCTGTTTGATCCTTCCTGCTCTCCCCTTCTCTGCACATTTTAAGCCTGTAAAGATAACACTCCAGATATCTCAGAGACATGAATGCAATGGAGCCAGCTGATGGAGTGACTTGTGATTTCATAGATTTATTCATAGAGTCACAGAATGGTTTGGGTTGGAAGAGACCTTAAAGATCCTCCAGTTCCAACCCCCCCTGCCATGAGCAGGGACACCTCCCACCAGCCCAGGTTGCTCAAGGCCTCATCCAGCCTGCCCTTCAACACCTCCACGGAGGGAAAATCCACAGCCTCCCCCGGGCAACCTGTTCCAGTGTCTCCCCATCCTCACTATCAAGAATTTCTTCCTCATCTCCAGTCTCAATTTCTCTTTTCCCAGCTCAAAGCCATTGCCTCTCATCCTGGCACTGGCTTAGCAACTGGCTGGAGGGCTGAGCCCAGAGAGTGGTGGTGAATAGTGCCACATCCAGCTGGCAGCCTGTCACTGGTGGTGGCCCCCAGGGATCAGTGCTGGGCCCCATCCTGTTCAATACAATACAATAATACAATACAATACAATACAACAGGTTGGAAGAGACCTTCAAGATCATCACGTCCAACCCATCAACCAATCCAACCCACCTCAATACAATACAGTACAATACAATACAATCCAACCCACCTAAACAACTAAACCATGGCACCAAGCACCCCATCAAGTCTCCTCCTGAACACCTCCAATGACGGTGACTGCACCACCTCCCTGGGCAGCCCATTCCAATGGGCAATCACTCTCTCTGTACAGAACTTCTTCCTAACACCCAGCCTAAACCTGCCCTGGCACAGCCTGAGACTGTGTCCTCTTGTTCTGGCCCTGGCTGCCTGGGAGAAGAGACCAACCTCTGCCCTGGCTACAACCTCCCTTCATTGATGATCTGGATGAGGGCATTGAGTCTGTCATCAGTAAATTTGCAGATGACACCAAGCTGGGAGCAGAAGTTGATCTGTTAGAGGGTAGGAGAGCTCTGCAGAGGGACCTTGACAGGCTGGACAGATGGGCAGAGTCCAACATGATGGCATTCAACAAGTCCAAATGCCAGGTGCTGCACTTTGGCCACAATAACCCCATGCCAGGCAGAAAGGGACCTGGGGGTACTGGTTGATGGTAGGCTGAACACGAGCCAGCGGTGTGCCCAGGTGGCCAAGAAGGCCAATGGCATCCTGGTCTGTATTAGGAACAGTGTGGCCAGCAGGAGCAGGGAAGTCATTGTGCCCCTGTAGTCAGCATTGGTTAGGGCACACCTTGAGTCCTGTGTCCAGTTCTGGGCTCCTCAGTTCAAGAAAGATGTTGAGATGCTGGAGAGTGTCCATAAAAGGGCAACAAGGCTACAGAGGGGTTTGGAGCACAGCCCTATGAGGAGAGGCTGAGGGAGCTGGGGTTGCTTAGCCTGGAGAAGAGGAGGCTCAGGGGAGACCTCATTACTCTCTACAACTACCTGAAGGGAGGTTGTAGCCAGGAGGGGGTTGGTCTCTTCTCCCAGGTAACCAGTACCAGAACAAGAGGACACAGTCTCAAGCTGTGCCAGGGGAGGTTTAGTCTGGATGCTAGGAAGAAATTCTTCCCAGAAAAAGAGATTGGCCATTGGAATGTGCTGCCCAGGGAGGTGGTGGAGTCACCATCCCTGGAGGTGTTATAAAAAGGATTGGACATGGCACTTGAAGCCATGGTTTAGTTAGTCATGAGGTGTTGGGTGACAGGTTGGACTTGATGATATCTGAGGTCTTTTCCAACCTTATTGATTCTATAATTATATGATATTGATCATCACCAATCAGATCCCCAAAGGCTGTTCTTCTCCAGGCTCAACACCCCCAAGGCTCTCAGCCTTTTCTCCTCACAGAGATGCTCCAGACCCCCCAGCAGCTTTGTAACGTCTTCTGGACTGTCTCCATTAAGTTCCCTGTTGCTGCTGAGCTGGGGAGCCCAGAGCTGGACCCAGTGTGGCCTCAGCAAGGCGGAGTAGAGGGGAAGGAGAAGATCCTTCATCCTGTTGCCCACACTTTTCTCCCTGCACTCCAGGATGCAGTTGGCCTACTTGCTATGAGGGCACATTGCTGGCTCATGGGCAGCTTGCTCTCTCCTGGCACTCCCAGGTCATTCTGTGCAGAGCTGCTCCCCAGCAGGTCACCCCTCAACTGTACCGCTGCAGGAGGTTGTTCCTTCCCAGATGCAGGGCCCTGTGCTGGCTTTGTTCAACTTTCTAAGGTTCCTCTCTACCCATGTCTGCAATTCTGGTCTGGTATTGCTGAATGGCAACATAGCAGGAAACTGCAAGGAGCAATGGGGAACTGAAGAAGAACTGGGGGACTTGGCTGAGACACCTGAAGGCTGTGCAGCCATTCGTCAAGACTTGGACAGACTGAGAGAGATGGGCAGAGAGGAACCTAATGAGGCTCAACAAGGATGAGTGCAGAGTCCTGCACCTGGGGAGGAAGAACAAACCACAGCAGGACAGGTTGGGAGAGGATCTGCTGGAGAGCAGCCCTGTAGAGAAGGACCTGGGAGTGATGGTGGGAAGCAAGTTCTGCATGGCACAGCAATGTGCCCTAGGGGCCATGAAGACCAATGGGGCTCCGGAAGGCATTCAGAGCAGTGTGTCCAGCAGGTCCAGGGAGGTTCTCCTCCCCCTCTACTCTGCCCTGCTGAGGCCCCACCTGGAATACTGCATCCAGTTCTGGGCTCCCCAGGTCAGGAGGAACAGGGAGAGAGTCCAAGGGAAGGCTTACAAGGATGCTGAAGGGCCTGGAGCACTGCCTGGGGAGGAGCAGCTGAGAGCCCTGTGGCTGTTTAGTCTAGAGAAGAGAAGACTGAGAGGGAATCTGCTCAATGTCTATAAATATCTGAGGGCTGCGGGTCAGGAAGGGGCTGGGGCAGGCTCTGCTCAGTTCCGTCCTGGGATAGGACAAGGGGCAATGGGTAGAAACTCCAGCACAGGAGGTTCCACCTCAACATGAGAAGGAACTTCTTCACTGGGAGGGTGACATAGCCCTGGAGCAGTCTGCCCAGAGAGATTGTGGAGTCTCCCTCTCTGGAGCCTTTCCAGCCCCATCTGTGTGACCTGCGCTGGATTCTATGGTCCTGCTCTGGCAGGGAGGTTGGACTCTATGATCTCCAGAGATCCCTTCCAGCCCCTAACATCCTGTGAGCCTGTGATCTCTCTCTTCCCCTTCTGATCCTGATCCCAACATTTTCACACATTCCAGAGATCCATGCAGGATCACATCAGCTTCAAAGGCCTGCTGGAACCATCTGTCCATAGATTGAAGACACAGATGCCACCTCCTGTTTCTCCAGCTCCACCACTGCTGCCGAATTCAGGCTTAGATCTCTAACTTTGCACAGTCTACTCAGAATAACCTGTTTTATGCCCATAGGACTTTTCAGCTGAGAAGAACAAATTAGGCCTCCATACTAAAAAAAACTCCAAACAACCAAAAACCACCAAAAAAAACCCCCCACCAAAACAAAACCAACCCCCCCTACATCCTTGTTTCTTCCAAAGCTTTAACCTCATTGCTTATTTGACACTCAGAAAAGCAACAGCCACCAGCCACAGTGCAGAAATCAATGACACTTCTCTTCCCCAGCTTTCAGCAAACAGTCTTTGTATTATTTATTGCCTAGTAAATAAAGTTTAAATGCTTTTCAGCCTTGGTTGCAAGCTCAGTACCCAGCTGCAGCCCAGCAACAGCAGGGAATAAAGCTGCCACCCTCAAATGTCTTTTTTATTTTTTTCCCCTCCTGTGTGCCTGCTTTCCATAGATTTCATTATTCCTCCAGGATCTGCACAGGTTGTCACATCTAGGGCACAGAGATGCTAAGTAAACAGGGAGCAGGGCTGTGAAAAATTTTATCATCACTGAAACAACTGGCTGGGAGGTTATAACATATTCAACCTTCTTCCAAAGAAAACATGTAGGAGAGCAGAAGCCATTCCTCTAGAAGAAGAGCTGTGATGTCCCAGCCTGACAGCCTGAGATGAAGCACACAGACACTTGAGATCTTCAGAGTTTGTGGCACAATAGTTAGAAAGACACTGCAATAAGCAACTGCCCTGCATTAAAGAAGCTGTTTGTAAAGGGCCATAATTGATGCTTAAGGAAACCCAGACTGTAGTACAGTCCTTTGCTTCTAAACATATGGAAGGACCTGAGAGAGTCCTGCAGGAAGAACATGAGGGCATCATACAGGAAGGACCTGAAGGGATCCTACAGGAAGGCTGCAGAGAGACTTTTCACAGAATCATAGAATTTCAGGGGCTGGAAGTGACCTCTAAAGATTAGATGGTGTTGGGTGATAGGTTGGACTTGATGATCTCAAAGGTATTTTCCAACCAGGTTAATTCAATTCTATTCTATTCTATTCTATTCTATTCTATTCTATTCTATTCTATTCTATTCTATTCTATTCTATTCCCTGAGGGGAGCAGGGTTAAACTGGAGCTGAGGAAGAAGCTCTTCAGTGTGAGGGTGCTGAGACTCTGGAACAGGCTGCCCAGGGAGATTGTGGCTGCCTCTTCTCTGGGGATGTTGAAGGCCAGGTTGGATGAGGTCTTGAGCACCTGATGTCTAGTTGAGAGGCATCCCTGAGCATGGCAGGGAGGCTGGAGTACATGATCCCTGAAGTCCTTTCCAATCTCAGCCATCCTAGGACTCTATGATAGCCCATGAAAGGCATGGACATGTGGCTGCACAGAAACAGACTGGCCAGAAATGGACACAGAATGATAGAATCATAGAATTGTTTTGATTACACAAGACCTTTAAGATCATCAAGTCCAACCATGAACCCAGCACTGCCAGGTCACCACTGAACCATGTCCTTCAGCAATCCATCTATACAGCTTTTAAATTCATCCAGGGATGGGGAGTCCACCACTGCCCTGAGCAGCCTGGACCAGGTCTTGACAACCCTTTTGAGGACGAAATTGTTCCTCATGTCCAACCTAAACCTTCCCTGGGGCAATCTGAGGCTGTTCCCTTTTGCCCTACCACTTGTTCCTTGGAAGAAGAGACCAACCCACACCTGGTTCCAATCTCCATCAGGCAGCTGTAGCAAGCCAGAATGTTACTCCTCAGCCTCCTGTTCTCCAGGCTAAACACCGCCAGTTCTCTCAGCTGCTCCTCCCTAGCCCTCTTCTCCAGACCCTATACCAGCTTTATTGCCCTTCTCTGCACCTGCTCCAGCTCCTCAATGGCCTTCTTGGAGAGAGGTGCACAAAACTGAGCCCAGCACTTGCGATACGGCCTCACCAGTGCTGGGTGAAACAGAAATGAGCATGTTGAGGTCAAACAGATCCTTCAGCTTCCTAGACCTGTGAGAAGTATACTCTACTGCTTGCTGAAAAGGACTGCAGGAATACTCACCAAAGTGAAAATCCCCTTCCAATAAGGTTTGTGAACAAGCAGGGTCACACGTGTGTCTTCCAACTCCATCTTTCTGAATGGATAAAACTTTCAAATTCTGCTTTTCACAGAATCACAAAATGTTAGGGGCTGGAAGGGATCTTGGAAGCTCATCCAGACCAACCCCCCTGCCAGAGCAGGATCACCTAGAGCAGATCACACAGGAACACATCCAGGCAGGTATTGAATACCTCCAGAGAGGGAGACTCCACAACGCCTCTGGGCAGCCTGCTCCAGTCTTCTGTCTCACTCACAGGGGAAAATTTTTCCTCCTGTTTCCATGGAACTTCCTATGCCTCAGCTTCCATCACTGCCCCTTGTGCTGGCATTGGGCATCACCCTGCAGGCTCTGGCTCCATCCTGTGGGCACTCACCCTGCACATCTTTATCAACAGAAATGAGGTCACCTCTCAGGCTCCTCCTCTCTAAGCTACAGAGCCCTCAGCTCCCTCAGTCTCTCTTCATAAGGAAGATGTTCCACTGCCTTCATTATCTTTGTGGCTCTGTGCTGGACTCTCTCAAGCAGTTCCCTGAGGTCCTTCTTGAACTGAGGGGCCCAGAACTGAACACAATATTCCAGATGTGGCCTCAGCAAGGCAGAGTAGAGGGGGAGGAGAGCCTCTCCTTTTGGCTAAACTACTCCCACCTAGATGAATAAATGCTTAATTTCACAGTGTTTTGTGTCTTTGTCATGTTTGTTTGTTTGTTTGTTGCTTTTGTTGGTGGTTTTGTTTTTCTGGTTATGGAGATTGGGGTTAAGAGGATGGATGACATGCCTGTGGTTGTAACGTTATAGTTACAGCTCACATCCTATCATCTATTTCATGTTCTCCTCTGCTGAGCTCTGCCAATCCATGCGCTGAAACAGATTGATTTTTATGAGCTGGTTGTACAACAGCACCTATGAAAACAAGCATGTAAGAAGATCTTCTGGGGGAAGAGGGGAAATTTTAACACTTTCAATTCAGCCTCCAACAGAAAGCCACTCAGTAATCTCTGCTTTATGTACTAAAACTCAGTGTTTTTTCTTTTGAGTTTCCTTACTTTTTCTTAACATGATAGAAGAACTTGGAAAATGGCTGCTACCAGTCTGTGCCTCAAAACTTCGGAGGGGCCAAAGCCGTTCTGGGCTAGGCTAGAAGAGCTGTGGTGAGTAGGTAGAGAGAGGTTCTCCTTGCACTCTACTCTGCCCTGCTGAGGCCACATCTGGAATACTGTGTCCAGTTCTGGGCCCCTCAGTTCAAGAAGGACCTCAGGGAACTGCTTGAGAGAGTCCAGCACAGAGCCGCAAAACTGATGAAGGCAGTGGAAGATCTTCCTTATAGAGAGAGCCTGAGGGAGCTGAGTGCTCTGTAGCTTGGAGAGGAGGAGCCTGAGAGGTGATCTCATTCATGTTCATATAGATGTGCAGGGTGAGTGCCCAGAGGCTGGACTCAGGCTCTGCTAGTGATGACCAATGCCAGGGGCATTGTTGGAAGCTGAGGCATAGGAAGTTCCATGGAAACATAAGGACATTTTTTTCTCCCCCCCTGTGTGGATGACAGAGCCCTGGAACAGGCTGCCCAGGGGGGTTGTGGAGTCTCCCTCTCTGGAGATATTCAAGACCTGCCTGGATATGTTCCTGTATGATCTGTTCTAGGTGATCCTGCTCTGGCAGGGGGGATGAGGGGGTAGGACTGGATGAGCTCCCAAGGTCCCTTCCAAGCCCTAACATTCTCTGATTCTTCCTCTTCCTGAGGTGTGGAGTTTGTGTTCCAAAGTTGTGTTCCAAAGTTGGTGAGGGGTTTGGAACACAAGCCCTATGAGGAGAGGCTGAGGGAGCTGGGGTTGCTTAGCCTGGAGAAGAGGAGACTGAGGGGTGACCTTCTTGCTCTCTACAACTACCTGAAGGGAGATTGTAGACAGGCAGAGGTTGGTCTCTTCTCCCAGGCAGCCAGGGCCAGAACAAGAGGACACAGTCTCAAGCTGCACCAGGGGAGGTTTAGACTGGATGTTAGGAGGAAGTTCTATACAGAGAGAGTGATTGCCCATTGGAATGGGCTACCTGTGGAGGTGGTGGAGTCACCTTCATTGGAGGTGTTCAGGAGGAGACTTGATGGGGTGCTTGGTGCCATGGTTTAGTTGTTTAGGTGGGTTGGATTGGTTGATGGGTTGGACACGATGATCTTGAAGGTCTCTTTCAACCTGGTGTATTGTATTGTATTTATACCTGTATAATATTGTAAATCCTGTGTATTGTGTACATATTAATTGCATTTCATTGTAGAGTGTAGTTATTGCTTGTAAATGCAGCTTCCATTTGCTTCCAGCTGAGTTGGTTGTACTTATTAATGTGAATGGGAAACTTTAACCCACCACATGTCTTTTAAAAATGTATTATTAAAGCTTCTGAATGTTTTTCATGCTCAGGTTGTGAAAACTAAGACCTCCAGCTCTCCTCATCTTTTTTAGGAAGGTGACATGAGGTCCAGAAACCATCTTGAGTGTCCAAGTCCTGATACTGATATGCTCTAAGAACACAGAGCTCTGTAGACAACCTCCTCATGGATGCTTCTTCTGCTGTCTCCACCTGTCCCAGTGAGACCCAGCCATACAGCCATTGCCTTTTTTTTCCCTTCTCTGCTTTCCATGTACCTCATCCCCTGGCTCACTCTCCCCATACTTGCTCAAATAGTTACTCCACTGTGCTGCTCCTCATCAAACAGTAATTTCCTATAACTATTAATACTTGTGACAAATGACACCATTCACAGACTCACTCCCCCAGGGCTTTGGCACTGCAGAGGAAACAGAAGAAATTGTTTAAAGGAAGGAGAAAAGATCTTTCTTTCTTCATTCTGCTTCAGGACACACAGACTGCTGAATCTTAACCATCTGAAATCACACACTTAAATGTCTCAGTAGTATGAGAACAGAGAAGGGATAATATTCCTGTGTGCTTGAGTTATTTCCACTAATATTTGTGAACCACCTGGAAATACAATAAAATTATTTCTTGTCTCCAACAAACCAGATATCACAGAATCACAGAAACATTAAGGTTGGAAAAAGCCCTCAGGATCACCAAGTCCAACCACTGACCTTATTCTACAAGGATCACCCCTAAATTCTATTCTATTCTATTCTATTCTATTCTATTCTATTCTATTCTATTCTATTTCTGTTTCTGTTTCTGTTTCTGTTTCTATTCTAAACCATATCCCCAAGCACCAGATCCAAACCATCTTGAAACACCTCCAGGGTTGGTGACTTCACCACCTCCCTGGGCAGCACATTCCAGTCCCTGACCACTCTTACTGGGAAAGAATACTTCTTACTGTCCAGTCTAAGCAGCCCTGAAGTCCTGGTCCAAACCATTGTTTTCATTTCAAAGGCAGCCAGTCTGAGGACCAAGGAGTCTCCAGTGTTCTCTGTGCACAGGGCCAGTTCCAGTCTCCTGAACAGGGGTGTCTCCAAAAGACCATCTTGTCACACCTCAAGGTGACCTGGGTTGGCTTGCCACACTGTGCTGGAGCACAATGTTAATTCCATTCCTGATCAGATTATTTTGACAAGACCTTTGGTGTTGTTTAAGAACAGCTTTCACTCAGCCACTCCAGATCCTCTCCTTATCTTGTCAAAGCAACAGAATGGCAACATGCAGCTGCCACCTGAAAAATTCTAGTCCATTATCAACATAACATGTCACTGTGGGGGGAGAAAAAAGTCTTCAGGAGTTTCCAGGATAAGGGGAGGAAGAGGAAGGCTATAAGAAGGCAGAGTTGGACTGCAGATGAAGAAGAAATTGTTGGCAGTGAGGGTGGTAAGACAGTGGCACAGGTTGCCCAGGGAGGTTGTGGATGCCCCCTCCCTGGAGGTGTTCAAGGGCAGGTTGGATGAGGCCTTGAGCAACCTGGGCTAGTAAAGGCAGGAGGGTTAGACTTGGATGATCTTTAAGGTCCTGTCCAAACCAAACCATTCCGTGATTCCAAGTTCCATGCAGACATAAGGAAAAATGTCTTTACTGTGAGGGGGGCAGATCCCTGGAGCAGACTGCCCAGAGAGGCTGTGGACTCTCCATCTCTGGAGAGATTCCAAAGCCACCTGGACATTGAGATCCCGAGTGATTTACTGTAGGTGACCCTGCTTTAGCAGGGACATTGGACTGGATGATCTCCAGAGGTCCCTTCCAGCCCCTGCCATGCTGAGATTCTTATTGATTCTGGAACTTACATTTCTTTATTTATGCATTAAGACTTCAAAATTCAGGATGAGGCTTGTTTTTTTAGTTCTTTTTTAATAACAATATCACATTTTCTTCTAGATCAATATATCCCAAGCAAGATGGGTCAAAAGGATTTACACAATTCAGAGAACTGCTTGAAAATAAAATGATTGAGCAACAAACTGGCTCTTGGCCTGTAAGATTATACAATGTAATTTCTGATAACACAGCTTCAAGTATTCACTGAACAGACCTATAAAATCTTAATTTTTAATAGACTGTCCAGAAACCACAACTATTGCTATGCATCCACAAAATGCAGGGGTGTGTATTATCCATCAGAAAAAAAGGGGGGGGAAAAATCTACATACACTGCTTCTGGATCTTTGCTGTGTGCTTGTATTGATCTAAAACACCCAGGCAGCATTTACTTGTTGAGAGCAGAGAGGAAAAGCAGCTCTCTGGGACTTCACACAAGGAAGTTCTTTGGTGCACATAAGCAAATTTCAAATTCCACCTAAACTTAGAAAAGGAATGGAAAGAAAATGGAAGGAAAGAGAATGAAAGAAAAGAGAGGAAAAGACAGAAGAAGAAAAGAAAAAAGAAAAAAGAGAAGTGAAGGGGAGAGAAGAGAAGAGGAGAGAAGAGAAGAGGAGAGGAGAAGAGAAGGGTTCAGTTGAGGCTGTTCAGCCTGGAGAAAAGAAGGCTCTAGGGAGACCTTAGAGCAGCCTTCCAGTAGCTGAAGGGGCTCCAGGAATGCTGGGAAGGGACTTTGGACAAGGGCTGGGAGTGCCAGGATGAGGGAAAATGGCTTTGAGGTGGGAGAGGGGAGATTGAGACTGAAGAGGAGAAAGAACTTGTTGAGAGTGAGGGTGGGGAGAAACTGGAACAGGTTGCCCAGGGAGGCTGTGGCTGCCTTCTCTGTGGAGGTGGTGAAGGCCAGGTTGGATGAGGCTTTGAGCAACCTGGGCTGGTGGAAGGTGTCCCTGCCCATGGCAGGGGCTTGGACATGGATGACCTTGAGTGTTGTGTCCAGTTCTGGGCTCCTCAATTCAAGAAAGATGTTGAGATGCTGGAATGCATCCAGAGAAGGGCAACAAGGCTGCAGAGGGGTCTGGAGCACAGCCCCTATGAAGAGAGGCTGAAAGAGCTGGGATTGCTTAGCCTGGAGAAGAGTAGGCTCAGAGGAGACCTTATTGCTCTCTACAGCTACCAGAAGGGAGGTTGTAGCCAGGTAGGTGTTGGTCTCTTCTCCTAGGCAACCAGCACCAGAACAAGAGGACACAGTCTCAAGCTGTGCAGAGGGATGTTTAGGCTTAATCTTAGAAGTTCTTCACAGAAAGAGAGATTGGCCATTGGAATGGTGTGAGAGTCTAAAGCTTGTCTCTCCTAGTGTGACTCAACAAAGATAAAATCACTTGCTGCTTGCCCAGACAATAGCTGATGTGTGTTGGGCAGAGCCACTGGAAGGACTCTTGGAAGGTGCAAAGATAACATTGCTCAGGGGACTGCAGCTGGCCTACAACAATGGCCCAAGGGCCCAGCCATCACGCCTTCAGGACAGGACCATTTCCAGCCATCAGATACCCCAGGAAGGGAGGATGATGTGACAATGGATTCACCACCTGTTTCCCTGATGTGTAATGAGTATGTGGGTAGGTAGGTGGAGAAGAAGGAGGAGGCGGAGGCCTCCCCCCCTCCATCCAGACTCACAGGAATACACAGAAAGATTTCCTGGGGAACGATACCTGGACACTTACCTAAAGATGATTTCCCAGAACGATATCCTGGGGAACAACACCTGGACACTTGCTTGAGGACTAAAAAACTGTATAAAAGACTGGAGCAACTACTGGCTTGATAGAAGAAAATTGGAGAAGAAAAATGCAGAAGAAAGCAGACGGCACCACACGCTGGAAACATCACGGGGCAACACAACGGAGCTTGGACTCTGAAAACCCTCTCTCCACCTCTGACCGTTGGTTCCACCTGCTGCAACTCATGAGGCTGAAGAAGCTGCCCAGAGGACCACATCCCTTCTACAGCCAAAGCCTCAGCACTGTTTCTCTACAGACCCAACATCTCCTGCAGCACCTTTCCTCCACAGACTCAAATGTCTTGGGGGCGTGAGGGGTGTGGTAATATAATTCTTTTCCTTTAATATCTCTCTTCTCTCTCTCTCTATTTTCTCTCTCTCCCTTTCTGATCCCTCCACTTTATTTATGTAATAAATAGTCTAGCTGTTGATATTTTGGCCTCATTTGTGCCTCTCATTCACAACATGGGAATATTCAAAAATCCCTGAGTCTCTTTCCCTCTCTGGACCGAGACAGATGGGCTGCCAAGGGAGGTGGTGGGGTTGATATCCCTAGAGGTGTTTAAGAAAAGCCTGGATGAGTCAGTCAGTGCTATGGTCTAGTTGATTAGATAGGCTTGGGTGATTGGTTGGACTTGATGGTCTTGGAGGTGTCTTCCAACCTGGTTGATTCTATGATTCCATAATTCTCTTCCAGCCCAAACCATTCTGTGACTCTACAATTTTGATGGGCTCCTTCTGCATTGCTGTTTAAAATTAGTAATTACAGGCTAACACTGTTACCATACTTTTAAATTAAGTGATAATACATACACCACATATTAGAGGAATAACAATGCACTGCTGAGGGGAGGAGGAATTGCATCACTCCTTTGTGTAAAACACTAAAAAACCAAACCAGCCCACATCTGCTGATCTTGAATTACAATTTTCTGACTCCTGGAAAGCTTTGGATTAGCAATGGTGCTGTGACCATTCCACACTGCTAACAGAAAACCCATCCAGACTTTATTGATAGAAGGCTCAGTGTAGCCTCCATGCCATGAGGTATCTGTGGCATTCCCTAAGTTGAGTGGTGTCCCATTTTGTGTTTTGCTAAACACTTTAGCCTGCAGCACAAGCACAGTCTGCTGACATGAAACCTGTTTCCCCCTCCTCTCCCCCCATCCTGGGCTTTGTTAACTTTAGCACTTGAGGGGGGCAAAGAGAAGATAAAAAGGGAAAGGAAATAGGAGAAAGAATAAAGAATCTTAAACATTTATTGGCCATTTTCCCTCATTTTTTTTTTGTCTAATCCATATCCATTCCTCAGCTCAATTACTTACAAATAACTTATCTGCAGAATCAGGTAAATCTGTCTGCTGTGCAAGTTTGGTTTTCTTTCCATGTGCTATCTTGAGATAAGCAGGTCTGTAATATTAGATTTCCACTGACATAATTGTGCATGAATTCTGATCTGATTTAGTGTTACATGGTGCAAAAGGTGACACGTTTCCTTTAATACAGCCCATTAGAAAAGGAAAGGGATTGCCAGTGTATGAAATCTGAGGAGTTTGATGGAAAGACTCTGGGACTCTGGGGTCAACTCAGTGGAGAAGTAACTTGCTCAACTACCCCAGGCACTAAGAGCTGTGACAGGCAAACCTAATACCTGGTGTAGTTACTCAGTTAGGCAATCAATAAAAACACTGCATTATCAGGCTGCTACAGCTGTATGTTAACCTATCCTATTACCTCCTCTGCTCCCAAACCAGCCAAACATGCATTTGCTGATCCTGCAGATAACACAGATACCACCCCAGTCCTTAAGCCACATTTAATGCTAAGCCAGAGCACTAAAACAACTATTTATTGCCTTTTTTTCCCCCATATGCCATAAATTCTCATTTTCAAGTCTATCCAAACTGCACACTGAAGACTGTATTCAAAGCCCTGCTGAGGCGGCAAAGACAACTGCT
Source organism: Colaptes auratus (assembly GCA_015227895.2). Classification (NCBI taxonomy): domain Eukaryota; kingdom Metazoa; phylum Chordata; class Aves; order Piciformes; family Picidae; genus Colaptes; species Colaptes auratus. The sequence continues at coordinate 10,793,796 of CM026897.1, read as the reverse complement.
CCAAAATTAACCTGTGTGAGATTTAAGGTTAGCTCATTCTTACAGGGATGCTCAGTCCACAGCTGGTTCATGGCCTCTCCCTGATTCTTGCCCTCTCCTGCTGTAGATCACAGACTGATTTGGGTTGGAATCAATCTTTCAATGTCATCCAGTCCAACTTTCCACAGTGAGCAGAGACATCTTCAACTAGAGCAGATTTCTCGGAGCCCCAAACAACCTGACCTGGAATGGTTCCAGAGATGACCCTCTCTGGGCAACTTGGGTCAGTGTCTCCATCACCTTCAGATCTCAGCTTGTCCAACACATGGCCACCCCTGTTCCTAAAGTTCATAGAATCACAGAATTGGTTTAGTTGGAAAAGCCCTCTGAGACCATTGAGCTCAACCATCAACCCAACACCACAACGGCCATGAAATCATGTCCCAAAGTGCCATGGCCACATACCTATGGAACACCTCCAGGGATGGAGACTCCACCACCTCTCTGGGCAGCCTGTTCCGGTCCCTGACCGCTCTGGCAGCACAGAAACTGTTCCTTATCTTCAAGCTAAACCTCCTCTGTCTCTTTGCTATTTTTTGTCTGCATTTCTTTCTGCCTGTTCCAGCTCTTCCTCCTGCAGGCTCCTTGACGCAGGGCTGCTCCCACAAGGCTGATGGGTGACATTCGTACCCTTGGCACACAAGTCAACATAAAAGTCACTAAATCTACATTTAAAAAAACATTGTGCTCCCCAGCACTTGGTTCCACTTCTTGATATCTTATATAAAACTCCACACCAGGCAGGACCTTCCATGGCAGGTTCCTCACCCATCAGAAGGATTCTCTGGAAGGATGTCCTGCAAGGGTACAGGTGGGAATTCACAAATCAGATCATAGAATCATAGAATCAATAAGGTTGGAAAAGACCTCAGAGATCATCAAGTCCAACCTGCCACCCAACACCTCATGACTAACTAAACCATGGCACCAAGTGCCACATCCAAGCCCCTCTTTAACACCTTCAGGGACGGTGACTCCACCACCTCCCTGGGCAGCACATTCCAAAGGCCAATCACTCTTTCTGTGAAGAACTTTCTCCTCACCTCAAGCCTACACCTCCCCTGGTGCAGCTTGAGACTGCGTCCTCTTGTTCTGGTGCTGGTTGTCTGGGAGAAGATACCTTGGCTTCATCAGATTTCTACTACAATCTGGCAGGCTGCTGCCTCTTCCACAAACCAGACCTTCCACCAAGCCACATAAACTGTCCAAACAGAGATAAAGCTTCCAGGAGTTAGGAGAGCCTCATCCTTCACATCACAGTCAGCTGTCTCTCTGCTCAAGCCCCTGTTATCAGTAGGGTAGCAATCAAAAAAAATATGTAACTTTTCCACACTGAAAACCAATATCAATCCCCCTGCTTTTTTTTGCTTTACAGTCTACAGAAGTGTTTTAAGGTGAAGTTTCCATGATCAATGGAAATCATAGAATCATAGAATGGTGGGGTTGGAAGGGGCTTTAAGGATCATCTAGTTCCATGGGCCCCACTATAGAAGGCTGGTCAAGGCCCCTAGCCTTGAACACCTTCAGGGAAGGGAGGAGCGTCCACAACTTCCCTGGGTAACCTGTTCCAGGTTATCTCCATGGCTGGGGTGTGGCTACCAGAATATAATCAGATTACATCTGTGGTGCTCACCTGACGGCAACAGACACCAAAACCAAGAAGCTGCACAAAGGAAACAGTAAAAAGCTGATTTAACCTTCAACTGGGGAGAGACGGTGCAGGATGGACTGGGCAAAGCTTTCTCCAGCAGATATGAAGTCATCCAATCTATCAGTATTCTAAGACACTTTTTTTCTCCCCAGAAGACATACACAACCCATGGCAGTGGAGAGGAAGATGCCTGGGACAAAGCTCCTGCTGAGACATGTCTAGGTATTTACAGACATCTGCCAGTGATGACCTCTATGTCACAGGAACATTGTAGTTAGAAGAGACCTCTAAGATCATCAACTTCAACCCTTCACCCAGCACTGTCAGGTCACCACCAAACCAGGTCCCTCAGTACCACATCTACACAGCTTTGAAACCCCTCCAAGGATGAAGGAATCCACCACTGGCCAGGCTTTAGACAGTCCTTTTGGGGAAGAAATCATTCCTCAGGGCCAAGCCAAAGCTCCCCTGGCACAACTTGAGGCTGTTTCCTCTCATTACATGGGAGAAGAGATCACCACCAACCTCCTTTCAGGGAGATGTAGAGAGCCAGTATGTCTCTCCTCAGGCTCCTTTTCTCCAGGCTGAACAACTCCAGCTCTCTCAACCACTCCCTCATCAGAAGAACTGTTGTCCAGATCCTTCACTAGCTTTGCCATCCTTCTCTGGACATACTCCAGCACATGCACAGGAGCTTCTGCTGAGATGGGTGGAATCAGTTGCCCTTTCTGAATGGGAAGTGCCTTTAAAGCTTTCTGAAGGAACTGATCACAGTAATTCACTCAGAGGGCAAACCACCCTGGTAAACTGCCACGCCTTTGGAGCTTTTCCTAGTGGTGATCAATAAATGCATAAAATTCACATCTACAAGATATAAAGCTAGTGACCTGCACTATTTGCCCACAGGCTTTATTTATACCCAGCACACATCTTTATCTGGCAGCAGGTGAGACCTGAGTGGCACCATACTCTGCTCCCTGCCACACTGCGTGGAAGATGCTGCATGAGGTCAGCCTTGTAACCCCACATCAGGAGGAGATCTGCACTTCAATTCTTTGGGGTGCCTCTTTCGTTTTATCAGGACTGTATTTTGCCTGACTGATCTGTCCAGCAACTTCACCACTGGTCCAACCCTTCCCTGCAGTGGTTAGGAACATCTTGCTAGCAGGCTGTTCCGTGTAGATCCCTTCCTGTACACTGCATCAGCCACAGGTCTGCTACCAGGGATTGGGTCCATGCAGCATCCACCCTTGTACTAGCATACCTCAACCATCACATTACCTCTACCAGGCTTTGAAAGTTGTGTCTTAACCAGTATTACCTCTGCTTTCTGAGACTTAGAGGAATCACAGAACCACAGAAGTGGATGGGAGGTTGACCATGAGCCAGCACTGTGCTCTTGTAGCCAAAGCCATTCTGGGGTGGATTAGAAGAGCTGTGGTGAGTAGGTAGAGAGAGGTTCTCCTCGCACTCTACTCTGCCCTGCTGAGGCCACATCTGGAATATTGTGTCCAGTTCTGGGCCCCTCAGTTCAAGAAGGACCTCAGGGAACTGCTTGAGAGAGTCCAGCACAGAGCCACAAAAATGGTGAAGACAGTGGGAAGAGCCTTCCTTATGGGAAGAGCCTGAGGGAGCTGAGGGCTCTGTAGCTTGGAGAGGAGGAGCCTGAGAAGTGATCTCATTTCTGTTGATAAAGATGTGCAGGGTGAGAGTCCAGAGGCTGGAGCCAGGCTCTGCTGGGTGATGCCCAATGCCAGCAAAAGGGGCAGTGGTGGAAGCTGAGGGATAGGAAGTTCCATGGAAACAGGAGGAAAAATGTATCCCTTTTGAGGATGACAGAACACTGGAACAGGCTGCCTCTCTGGAGATATTCAAGACCCACCTGTTTGGGTGTGTTCCTGTGTGAACTGGACATGTTTTCTTTTTCCCTGCAAGGGTGACAGAGCCCTGGAACAGGCTGCCCAAGGGGCTTGTGGAGTCTCCCTCTCTGGAGATATTCAAGACCTGCCTGGATATGTTCCTGTATGATCTGCTCTAGGTGATCCTGCTCTGGCAGGGGGGTTGGACTGGATGAGCTTTCGAGGTCCCTTCCAGCCCCTAACACTCTGTGATTCTGTGATTGCTACAGGCCTCATAATTCTCACAATTCTCCAGATCTCCTAATTCTGTGTGCAACAACTTAAAAAGAAAACCTATTGGAGGATGAGACATGGTCCATTCTCACCACTTTTGAAGCCACATAAGAGATGGATGCCTTTGGAGCCAAGGAGCAAACCACCCTACACAGGTAGGAAGATTTCAGAGAGCCCAGCAGGAAAGGCTTTTGGTCATTTCCTTCAACAACCAACATTTCTCTCCCCTGACTCATGGAGAAGACCATGCAGCTGCTTTTACTGCACCACGTTTTCTAAAGCTCTCCTTGAGGAGCTAGGTGAAAACAAACCTTTGCTTTGGTCTCCAAGAATTTCAATGTGCTTTAGTTAAATTAAGGAACAACATTAAGGGTGGGGAGGAAAAATGTAGGGCGAAACGGTGTCACATTCTTGGAACAGCTAACACAATTAAGACATATCCTTCATTTGATTTAATAATTCATTGAATTATACTTGGATTACTTAATAAATGAGGAACATTACCCACACTACATTAGTCACAGGTGAGGAAACCCACGTACATGGATGAGTGTAATTCATTCAGCAGTTGATAGACCCACGGTCCCCCAGGGAACACACACACACACCTCCTCGAGTGCCAAACTTCAGGTATAAATCTCAGGTTCTCATCTCACTAATATTAATTTCACTCAGCTAATTTTGATAGTATTTCAGGACTGCACTGAGATGAAAAATAATGGCCTTGCTCAAAATAAACCTCCTATAAAGCTCCCCACATTGCCTGCTCTCAAAGGTCCACTCTAGGATCATGAAGACCATCTGATGCCTCAGCATAGGGCAGGATGAAAACTGCTCCTTATAGAAGCTCCAAAGTACATCCAGGCAAGAGGATGCTGAGGCGCCTGGAGCATCTCTGTGAGGAGCTTTGGGGCTGTTGAGCCTGGAAAAGAGCAGCCCCAGAGATCAATGCTCAGCAAGAGCTAAAGGAGCTGTGTGGTGCAAGAGGCCGGACTCTGCTCAGTGGTGCCCAGGCACAGGACAAGGGGTAAGGGCCACAAACTGGAACCTAGGAGAAGAAACTTGTTTGGTGTGAGAGTGCTGGAGGCCTGGAGCAGGCTGCCTATATAGGTTGTGGAGTCTCCTTCTCTGGAGAGGTTCCAAACCCCCTGGCTATTGTGATCCTGGGCAAGCTGCTGTGGGTGCCCTGTTGGAGCAGGGGGAAGTTGGACTGGGTGGTCTCCAGAGGTCCCTTCCAACCTTACCATACTGGGATTCTGTGAAAAGTAACTCTCCAGTTTTGACTTTGGGATGATCCAAGGACCAGAAATAGTATCATAGTATCACAGTATCAGTCAGGGTTGGAAGGGACCACAAGGATCATCTAGTTCCAACCCCCCTGCCATGGGCAGGGACACTCTACCCTAGATCAGGCTGCCCAGAGCCTCATCCAGCCTGGGCTTAAACACCTCCAGGGAGGGGGCCACAACCACCTCCCTGGACAACCCATTCCAGGGCTTCACCACTCTCATGGGGAAGAACTTCCTCCTCACATCCAGCCTGAATGTCTCCACCTCCAGCTTCATTCCATTCCCCCTAGTCCTATCACTACCTGATAGCCTGAAAAGTCCCTCCCCAGCCTTCTTGGAGGCCCCCTTCAGATACTGGAAGGCCACAATGAGGTCACCTGGGAGCCTTCTCTTCTCCAGACTGAACAGCCCCAACTCCTTCAGTCTGTCCTCACAGGAGAGGTGCTCCAGCCCTCTGATCATCCTTGTGGCCCTTCTCTGGACAACTTCCAGCACCTCCAGATCCCTCTTGGAATAGGGACTCCAGAACTGGAGGCAGTACTCCAGGTGGGGTCTCACCAGGGCTGAGTAGAGGGGGAGAATCCCCTCCCTTCACCTGCTGGCCACACTTCTCCTGATGCAGCCCAGGATCTGATTGGCTTTCCAGGCTGCAAGTGCACATTGAGAGCTCCTGTTGAGCTTCTCGTCCACCAGCACCCCCAAGTCTCTCTCCTCAGGGCTGCTCTCCAGCCAGTCCCTGCCCAGCCTGGATTTGTGCCTGGGATTGCCTCCACCCAGATGCAGGACCCTGCACTTGGTCTTGTTGAAGCTCCTGAGGTTGGCTTGTGCCCACCTCTCCAGCCTGTCCAGGTCCCTCTGGATGGCATCCCTTCCCTCCAGCGTGCCTGCTGCACCACATAGCATCAGCTGATTCTCCAGTGCATGGGTTGAAGGAGCTTATGCCACACCCCTTCTTGTTGTGTACCATTTTGGTGTAAAACCACACACTTTTTATCACCAATTCTACATGGACAACTGACCTGAGCTGAGAACACACTGACTATGTATCCAAGCTGCCCTGTGGTAGGCTTGGTTGACAGTGAAGCTAAACTTTGAAGGGACAGCAGTTTCATATGAAATTACCATTTCCATTGTTGTTAGTGGGTTTTATTTACCCACTAGTGTTTAAATGCTATGTTCATGTAGAATTTGATGGGGGAATTAGCAAACCTATGGACCTATTAGGTCTGGAATTTTCTCTTCACTCCACTCACTCCCTATTGTTCTTTACCACCTATTTACTTGAGAGGAAGTAACTGCCACTGGAATAGGCTGCAATCTTTTCTTTTATAGAATATGCAAATATAGGCTACATCAGAATTATCTTTCCTCCTCCTCATCATCATCTAACGCTTGGTAAAAATGCCTGGCAGGCTTCTAGGACAGGTTATGAAGATGTCTTGGCTTGAAAACAAAGCTGGTTGCTCTCTGCAGAGATGACTAAAAGCTTTAAACCATATTTTAATTGGACTCCCATACCTTTCATTCTAAAAGCTTCTGGTTATCTGCAAACATGGACTGAAAACTGCAAAGAATTCTGCAAAGAATTCTGCAAAGAACAAAAGCCTGGAGGTAGAGCAGCCAAAGGTGAAAATGATTTGATGATTATTTTGTATTAATGAAGTATTCTTAGTGTTACACAAAGTTAAAATAAAGCACTGCTTATACTGAGCACCTTCCTCCACATAAGCCTGCAGTAGCAGGACTCCTCACTGGCCTGACCCTTTGGCATGCTGAGGGCTACCCACAAAAGTTGAGCTGAAATTCTTGATGATTATCTGAAATCTTATCTGGAGCTTGTTCAAAAGAGTAAAGCTGTGTGAGAAGACACCTGAACCCCTTAAATGACAAACTTAAACCTTAAATACATAGATCACGCATACTGACCACTTCATTATTATATCCTAACTGTAAAATGCCTTTTGATAGCTTGCTGATAGCTTGATTTCATGTAGTATAACTGACCCCTATTTACTAAGATGCTCTGTAAGCCAGTGTTTGAAAAGGAGCCAAATGAAGCAAAAAAATCAAGGAGAATAGAGAGAAAGAAATCAGATTAAACTGTAAATCTCTGGTTGGCATAGCTTTAGCAAGCAGTGCAGAACATGTGGATCTTAGAATCCAGAGTGATTTCTTGGAAGAACTACTATTAAACTAAGGACAAATGCCTGAGCCAAACAAACTACATCTTTTCCAGTTCCTAAATGCATAATGTGACAAAAACAAAACTAAAAAGGAGGCTCAGGGGAGACCTTATTGCCCTCTACAACTACCTGAAAGGAGATTGTAGCCAGGTGGGGCTTGGTCTCTTCTCCCAGGCAACCAGCACAGAACAAGAGGACACAGTCCAGGGGAGGTTTAGGCTTGAGCTGAGGAGAAAGTTCTTCACAGAAAGAGTAATTGGCCATTGGAATGTGCTGCCCAGGGAGGTGGTGGAGTCACCATCACTGTAAGTGTTCAAAAAAGGATTGGATGTGGCCCTTGGAGCCAGGGTTGAGTTGTCATGAGGTGTTAGTTAATAGGTTGGACTTGATGATCTCCGAGGTAATTTCCAACCTGATTCTGTGATTCTAGGAAAATCAGAAGGAAAATGTTCCACTGCTAAGCATCACTTTGTATCTCACAGGACAAGAAGTTTAATTGCCATTAGAGTTCACTTTATAGTTACTATGATTGGTCAAACTGCAGCTGAAGAGGGAAGTTAATATTCTCAGTAAAAACCCCCACCAAAACAGCATCACTGTGTGACCTTAAATGGACAGCTCTGTCTACCTCTACTGCAGCAGAGGTCTGTTCTCCATAGTCTCAGGTAATACAAGGAGAGAAAATGGCCTGAAATTGTGCCAGGGAGGTTTAGGTTGGAGATTAGGAATTTTTTTTTGCTGCAAAAAGGGTCAGAGATTGGCACAGACTGCCCAGGGAGGTGGTGAAGTCCCCATCCATGGAGGTGTTCAAGAAATGTGTAGACATGGTACTTTGAGACATGGTTTAGTGGCCATGGTGGTGTTGGGTTGACGGTTGGACTCAAAGATCTTGGAGGACTTTTCCAATCAAACACAATGCTATGATTCCATGAAGAAAACCAAAACAAAACAATGTACTGAAACCCAATGTACTAAAATCACACTAAATCATCACAGAATGGCTCAGGTTGGAAAGGATCTCAGAGATCATCCACTCCAACCTTCCTGTCATGGGCTGAGTCAGGTAGACTCAGCTGCTCATGGCCTCATCTAACCTGGCCTTGAATACCTCCGGAGAGGGGAGGCATCCACAACCTCCCTCGGCAACCTATTCAGAGTCTCTCTACTCTGGTACTGAAGAACTTCTTCCTCAGCTCCAGTCTAATCCTGCTCTGCCTCAGCTTCAAACCATTCCCCCCTTGTCCTGTCTTCAGTCACCCGTAGGAAAAGTCCCTTTGCAGCGGTCCTGGAGTATCCCTTCAGCTGTTGGAAGGCAATTAAGTGAAAACCTGCCTTGTCAAACTCCTCTCAGTATTACACCCCACCACTAATAAAAGGAGTTACTTTAACTAATTTCCTACATTTGAGCATTCATCATCCTCAAGTCAACCACTCCTGTCACTCAGCAGCTTGATGACATCAACCAGCATCCCTCCCACCTCCAATCCCATGACCTCCACCAGTGTGTGCCCACATGGACCTCATCAAGTAGCCAAAGACCTGCCCATTCCCTGTGAGCCACTGACTAAATACCTAAGCTGGCTCTAAAAGAAAGACACTTTTCATAATCACCCAACAATCTGCTAAGTAACAGCATCTGGACAGGCTTAGGGAAAGCCTGCCAGGGGTCTGGGCTGAATGGGAAACAGGTGCTGCAGCTCTGTGCGATGTAATAACCTCATTTACTGCTAAGTCCAAAGGTTACAGGACTAATAGCTGCCTGGTGGTGATCAGGGAAAGCAGAGGCACTGGCCATGCTCAAACATCTGGGACATATTTTACATACTTGCAACATATGCTTCAGTTTCAATTAAAGTGAGGCTTTGGCACGTTTGTTAATCTTTGTACTTTTACTGCATAAGGAGACCAATTTACCTGACTTTTCTATTAGACCCCATGGAAAAAAATAATAAAAAAAGAATGAAAATAACTGACAGAGAAACAGGAGAAGCCAGAGGCCACCACCAGCTGGTAGGTACAAAACCTGTGCTGGTTTCCTTCAAAAAAAACCCCTCCTTTCTTTTTTTCCCCAAAAAGCTTTGAGAAAAAAAACAACAATAAAGAGATCTGAACTGAAACAGAGTCACAGAATGGCTTTAAAAAAAAGGGGAAGGGAAAAGGGAAATGGGAAAAGGAGAAGGGAAAAGGGAAAGAGAAAGGGGAGGGGAAAAGGGAGAGGGAAGGGGGAAGTGAAGCGGGAAAGGGGAAGGGATAAGGTGAAGAGGAAGGGAGAAAGGAAAGGGGAGGGGAAAGGGGAAGGGAAGCGGGAAGAAGATGGGATAGGGAAGGGAAGGGGGGAGGGGATGGGATAGGGAAAAGGGGATGGGGAAAGGGGGAAGGGGAAGGGAAGGGGAAAGGGGAAGGTTTGGGAAGGTTTGGGAAGGTTTGGGAAGAGAAGGGAAGGGAAGGTTTGGGAAGGGAAGGTTTGGGAAGGGAAGGTTTGGGAAGGGAAGGTTTGGGAAGGGAAGGGAAGGTTTGGGAAGGGAAGGTAAGGTTCGGGAAGGGAAGGGAAGGGAAGGGAAGGGAAGGGAAGGGAAGGGAAGGGAAGGGAAGGGAAGGGAAGGGAAGGGAAGGGAAGGGAAGGGAAGGGAAGGAAGGGAAGGGAAGGGAAGGGAAAATCAGTCCTAACTGTGTGCTTAACAGCCTAGCCCAGTGCAAATCAAGAGTCCTAACTGCACATGGGAGCTCATACATGTTTGTCCCAAAAAGTGTAGTTTCCTTTCTTGTTCAAATAGTATATTCCATCACAGGAACTCAAAATGTTTGCAGTAATGAAGACACCCTTGAACTTACAAAAAAACCCAAACAAAAAACCTCACACACCCCAAACAATAAAACCACCAAAAAACCAAGAACAAAACCCCTACAAAACAAAACAAAAAAACATCAAAAAAATCAAGCTAAACACCTTCTGCATAGAAAAGACAGTTCTTAAATATTCAATAACAGGGCTCACTGAAAGCATGTGGTAATGTCACTCCTCACTTCTATTCAACCTTGGTAACTGGAGCTAGGGAAAGAAAATAATGTTTGAACTCTGGTGTCACTTTGACAAAGCTGAATATTAGATCACAACACTGGAGCCCCAGAGTGGTATTTCTAATTGGCTGTGTTCTGCCTGGCATCTGCTAATCGCCAGAGAACTGGGGTAGTGTCTGCTTATGTGTGTGTGTGTGTGTGTGTGTGTGAGGGTGACCCCCGCCTTCATCTTCCCCTTTTTTTAGAGGAGTTTGTTGATCAATTCACTCCAAAAAATCCCAGTAAGTGGTAACTACAGAGGCTGGCTGAAACTACAAGCAGCCAAGCACTGCTCTTTGTGGGCTCATCACAGTGATTAAAATATCCAGGAACACACCTGATGGGGTGATACTTTTGTACCGGCTCAGGAAGGAACAAGAGAAAATGGCCTCAAATGGACAGCAGGATCAGTGTTTATCAGGAAAAAGAAATGATGATCCAGAGCCAGCACCTTGAGTTAAAACACAAGCTCTCCACAGCTACACAACTGACCTTTGCAATAAATCATACATTTTATTGTCAGGAGCGTGTGCTGGTATCACTTAGTGTTAAAAATCATCACCTACGCAGACAGACTGAGGGAGCTGGGGCTGTTCAGTCTGGAGAAGAGAAGTATCCCAAGGGGGCTGCAAGAAAGCTGGGGAGGGACTCTTTAGGATGTCAGGTAGTGATAGGACTGGGAGGAATGGAGCAAAACTAAAAGGGGGGAGATTCAGATTGAATGTTAGGAAAATATTCTTCCCCATGGGGATGGTGAGAGACTGGCACAGGTTGCCCAGGGAGGTGGTGGAAGCCTCATCCCTGGAGGTGTTTAAGGCCAGGCTGGATGTGGCTGTGAGCAACCTGATCTAGTGTGAGGTGTCCCTGTCTATGGCAGGGGGGTTGGGACTGGATGATCCTTGGGATCTCTTCCAACCCTGACAGTTATGTGACTCTACAACCCAACTGTGTTTGGTGAAAGAAGGGTTTGTGACTAACAGCATTCACTGATTCTGAAATGATTTAACCTAAGGATTTAAGTGCTGTGTAGAAGAACTCCACAGAATAACTTTCTGTCAGTTTTAAGAGGCTTGAGCTGGCAACAGAACAGGGAAAATACCTTTTTAAAAAATAATTTTCAATTTTAAAATATTTTAAAAAGTATTTTTATTTTTTCCCTTATTTTAAAATTATTTTAATTTTAAAAATTATTTTTAAGTTATTAAAAATATTTTAAATTTATTTTTAAATTTAAAATTTATTTAAATATTTTAAATCATTTAAAAATGATTTTTAAAAATTAGTGATACAAAAATATTTGTGAAGTTTAAAACATTATTTAAAATTTTAAATTAATTTTAAATTTTTGTTTAATTAAAAAAATTAAAATATTTTTATTTTTTAATGGTTTATTTTTTTTTAAAATGGTTTATTAAATTTTATTAAATTGGTTTAATGGTTTATTAAATTTTTATAATTCTCTGTTTGTTTGTTTGCTTTTAATAATTTCTTTTCCCTTAGGTGTTAGCTAACAGAAGAAGAAGAATTTAAGGGAATTATAGTAAGAAGGGTGAATTTTCTTACAGTGGTATGGAACTGTTACATCTCAAGTAGAAACAAAGGTCAAAGGCATAAATTAAGACTCTTGTTTCTCTCCTTGAAAGAGAGGGGGAAAAGCAATCATTGCTTTAATACAATGGAAGTGGTCAAAATCATCTTGTGTTCATCTGGAGTTCTGGTAAAATCATCTGGGTTTGTCCACTTTTCTCCCACAAACATCACTTTCCTGGCATGGAGATGCCAGCAACAGCAGCACAGGTTCCTTCTCTGCATTCTCCTCAGCAGAAAGGCCTCTGTGGCAGGTGTAGGCTGATGCCTGGGAAATTTCCCACAGATCTTGACTGGAAAGTGATAGAATGCAAATCCCTGTTGATGATCTGGACAAAGGGATTGAGTCCATCATCAGCAAGTTTGCAGAGGACACCAAGCTGGGAGCAGAAGCCAATCTGTTGAGGGTAGGAGAGCTCTGCAGAGGGACCTTGACAGGCTGGACAGATGGGCAGAGTCCAAGGGCATGAGATTGAACACATCCAAGTGCCGGGTTCTGCACATTGGCCACAGCAACCCCATGCAGTGCTACAGGCTGGGGTCAGAGTGGCTGGAGAGTGGCCAGGGCAGAGAGGGACCTGGGGGTACTGGTTGATAGGTGGCTGAACATGAGCCTGCAGTGTGCCCAGATGGCTGGGAGGGCCAATGGCATCCTGGCCTGCATCAAGAATAGTGTGTCCAGCAGGAGCAGGGAAGTCATTCTGCCCTGTATTCAGCAGTGGTTAGGCCACACCTTGAGTCCTGCGTCTACTTCTGGGCCCCTCAGTTTAGGAAAGATGTTGACTTGCTGGAACATATCCAGAGAAGGGCAACGAAGTTGGTGAGGGGTTTGGAACACAAGCCCTATGAGGAGAGGCTGAGGGAGCTGGGGTTGCTTAGCCTGGAGAAGAGGAGGCTCAGGGGTGACCTTATTGCTCTCTACAACTACCTGAAGTGGTTGTAGCCAGGTGTGTTGGTCTTTTCTCCCAAGCAACCAGCACCAGAACAAGAGGACACAGTCTCAAGCTGCACCAGGGGAGGTTTAGGCTGGATGTTAGGAAGAAGTTCTTCCCAGAAATAGAGATTTGCCATTGGAATGTGCTGCCCAAGGAGGTGGTGGAGTCACTCTCACTAGAAGTGTTTAAGAAGAGACTGGATGAATCACTGAGGGCCATGGTCTAGCTGATTAGATAGGGTTGGGTGATTGGTTGGACTTCATGATCTCTGAGGTCTCTTCCAACCTGGTTGATTTTGTGAAATTACCATTGAATGTAAAGGGAAAATAATGATAAGGTCTAAATAATCCCATTTGCCTGATAACTACCATAAAGTTAGTTGTATAAATTACCTCTTTCTCATTTCTTTGCTCTAGCAGGTACTAGCTGGTTGCTTCTGCTGGCTTGCTGTGGTGGGTTGAAATCACTCTCAAAATATAATCACCAGACCAGCTCAGATGGAAGCAGATGAAGCTGTATTTACAAGCAAAACCACAACCTAGAAATACCTAGAAATACATACACACACAATATACAATATCTACAGGTATTTACAATTTATAAACAACACCAGAACCCCCCTGGACACAACCAGGGGGTTACCAACAGCTTCCTCCTCTTCCCCCCTGCCTTCTCCCCTGCACAAGGGACAAGAGAAAACAGGAGAAAAGCAGGGAGTAGCTTATTAGCACTTAGCTGCAACAAAGAATGCAGCCAAGGTCAGCAACAGCTAAGCAAAAGCACCAGCCAGGATCTGCTGGAGTGAAGAAGCCACAAAGAGGAAGAGTTAGTTCACACAACTAATTTATGTTAGTTATCAGACCAATGGGATTGTTTAGACCTTATAATTACATTCCCTTTTACATCCAGTGGCAATTTATGTACATTCTACCACTTTCCTACTCAAGCTGTGGAAAATTTTCCTAGGTACAGCCTAAAACTACACTTGCTGACCTTGGCTGCATTTCTTTGTTGTGGCTAAGTACTAACAAGCTACTCTCTGATCATCTCTCTTTTCCCTTGTACAGGTTGGGGAGGAAGGGAGCAGAGAGGGGGAAGCTGTTGGTAAGCCCCTAGTTTTGTCCAGGGGGGTTTCTTGTGTTGTTTGTAAATTGCAAATACCTGTAAATATTGTATATTTTCATATTTCTAGTTGGGACATCCTCAACTAGATCAGGTTGCCCAGAGCCTCATTGAGCCTCACATTGAATATTTCCAGGGAAGGGGCATCAATCATCTCTGTTCCAGTGTTCCAGGACCCTCATAGTAAAGAACTTCCTGATATCCAAACTAAATCTGCTCTGCTCTAGTTTGAGGCCATTGTCCTTCATCCTGTCCCTGCAGGCCTTTGCAAACTGTCTCTCTCCATCCTTCTTGTAGCCTCATTCAGGCTCTGGCAGGCTGCTGTTAGGTCTCCCCAGAACCTTCTCCTCTCCAGGCTGAACTTCCCCAGCTCCCTCAGCCTGGCCTGGTAGCAGAGCTGCTCCAAGCCCCTGATCACTTTTGTGGCCTCCTCTGGAGTCTCTCCACCAGCTCCAGGTCCTTCCTGTGCCAAGGGCTCCAGACCTGCACACAGCACTGCAGGGGAGGTCTGAGCAGAGCAGAGCCAAGTGTCAGAATCACCTCTCAGGCTCTGGTAGCAGTGCTGCTGTGGATGCAGCCCAGGCTGCCATTGGCCTTCTGGGCTGCAGGCTCATACTGCCTGCTCATGTCCATTTTGTACATATTCATTTCCCCTTCTTCCTGGTGGACAGCCAGTCAGAGCAGTCCCATGGCTGGGCTCAGTAAGACGTGGAAATGAGTTGTTATTTACTGTGGCTGCAAAATCCTCCACCCAGTCAGCCCAATGGGCTCAAATTGATGAACCACCTGCTAGAGTAATCCTGGCTTGCAGGGGGGCCATGGTGCCAGCTTCAGAGGATCAGAGGATGTTAGGGGTTGGAAAGGACATCTGGACCTCATCAAGTCCAAGCCCCCTGCCAGAGCAGGACCATAGAATCCAGCACAGCTCACACAGGAACACCTCCAGATGGGGCTGGAAAGGCTCCAGGGAAGGAGACTCCACAACCTCTATGGGCAGCCTACTCCAGTGCTCTGGGACCCTCACAGTGCAGAACTTCCTCCTCATGTTACAATACAATAACACAATACAATAAATCCAGGTTGGAAGAGACCTTCAAGATCATCGTATCCAATCCATCAACCAATCCAACCCACCTAAACAACTAAACCATGGCACCAAGCACCCCATCAAGTCTCCTCCTGAACACCTCCAATGAAGGTGACTCCACCCACCTCCCGGGGCAGACCATTCCAATGGGCAATCACTCTCTCTGTATAGAACTTCCTCCTAACATCCAGTCTAAACCTGGCGCAGCCTGAGACTGTGTCCTCTTGTTCTGGTGCTGCCTGTCTGGGAAAAGAGACCAACCTCTGCCTGGCTACAACCTCCCTTCAGGTAGCTGTAGACAGCAATAAGGTCACCCCTCAGTCTCCTCTTCTCCAGGCTAAGCAACCCCAGCTCCCTCAGCCTCTCCTCATAGGGCTTGTGTTCCAAACCCCTCACCAACTTTGTTGCCCTTCTCTGGACACCTTCCAGCAACTCAACATCTTTCCTAAACTGAGGGGCCCAGAACTGGACACAGTACTCGAGATGTGGCCTAACCAGTGCTGTGTACAGGGGCAGAATGACCTCCCTGCTCCTGCTGGCCACACTGTTGCTGATCGCAGGCCAGGATGCCATTGGCCTTCTTGGCTGCCTGGGCACACTGCAGGCTCATGTTCAGCCTCCCATCAACCAGCACCCCCAGGTCCCTCTCTGCCTGGCCGCTCTCCAACCACTCTGACCCCAGCCTGTAGCACTGCATGGGGTTGCTGTGGCCAATGTGCAGAACCCGGCACTTGGATGTGTTCAATCTCATGACCTTGGACTCTGCCCATCTGTCCAGCCTGTCGAGGTCCCCTCTGCAGAGCCTCTCTACCCTCCTGCAGATCAACTCCTGCCCCCAGCTTGGTGTCGTCCGCAAATTTACTGATGATGGACTCAATGCCCTCATCCAGATCATCAATAAAGATGTTGAAGAGCATGGGGCCCAGCACTGATCCCTGGGGCACACCATTAGTGACAGGCTGCCAGCTGGCTGTGGCACCATTCACCACCACTCTCTGGGCTCGGCCCTCCAGCCAGTTCCTAACCCAACGCAGTGTGCTCCCATCCAAGCCATGGGCTGCCAGCTTGGCCAGGAGTTTGCTGTGGGGGACGGTGTCAAAGGCCTTGCTGAGGTCCAGGTAGACCACATCCACAGGCCTCCCCACATCCACCAGGCAGTCACCTGATCATAGAAGTAGATCAGGTTGGTCAAGCAGGACCTGCCCTTCCTAAAGCCATGCTGGCTAGGCCTGAGCCCCTGGCCATCCTGTAAGTGCTGTGTGATCGCACTCAAGTTGTTGAGGTGGAACCTCCTGTGCTGGAGTTTCTATCCATTGCCTCTTGTCCTATCCGAGGGTGCAACTAAGCAGAGCCTGTCCCCTGCCTCTTGACCCCCAGCCCTCAGATATTGATAGACATTTATTAAACTCCCTCTCAGCCTTCTCTTCTCCAGACTGAGTTGGAACACCCATGGGGAACGGTGGTTATTTAAATGTCATATGGAGTGCAAAACATTTCAGCCATTCTTCTACCAAGCCATCCCTTGAAAATTACAGATGTCAATATCCCATCTTTAACCAGTATAGATTTGCTATTTCTACAACCTTCTTTTTTTTTTAATTTCCCCCTCTAAAGTGCAGCTCTATTTGTAACACTCAAGACAGGACAAATTTTTGTCCTTCAGAAACAGTTGTCACTGCAGTTATCTTCAGAAGAGCTATCAAATTCCAGACAGGCTGAATTATTTTTGTGCCTGGCAGATAAAAAAAAAAAAAAAAAAAAAATATTTGACCCAGCTCTGGACCAAGGGAAAAAAAAAAATTAAATCAGGATTTATAGTCCTCTATCCTTTCCTGCAGCACAGTGCAGCATTGTTAGGATGATAAACAGTTCTGTCCAATTTTCTGGACTAAAACACTTCAACTCCTTTCTTTAACTGTCTGTAAAAACAGTGTCATGTCTAAATTCTCCCATCCCCAGATACCCAAGTGCTAGGAAAGATAATTACCTTGTCATCTCTGTCATCCTCTTCTTCCTCGTCCTCTAGCATGTCCTCCACTACCTGCAGACAGAAACAGTAGTAAGTTGTCGTGATGTTAAAAAAAGGAAGAGTTTTGTTCTGCCCATGCTAAACATTTTTTTTTCTTTCTTCTTCTTCTTTTTTTTTTTTTTATTTTTTTGGTAGATGAAAACTTTATTAACATTTGAAATAAATGCACAGAAGAAAAAAAATTGTACAGCTAAGAAAAGTGGGGTGGGGGGTGGGGGAAATAGAGGAAAAAATAAAAAAGCCAGCCGATCTAGAGATCCAAATATAGGGAAGTGTTAACAGCTTTAATTGACCTATATTGGGGAGTTAAATAGTGGGAAAACCTCCCTCTTCCTTCACAATTTAAGTAATTTAAAAGGCAGCTGAAAAAACCCAACATGGGATTGTTTTAACTCAAGGAACCCTTGGTCAGCTCCAACGCTGCCTGTGCAGGGCACACAAACCCTTGGCTTTAAATTTGCTGCTACCTGCAGAAACAGAAAACACTTCCAAACAGGATTTACAGCATTTCTGAAGAACACAAAGGCTGAGAACAAATTCATAGTAGCTTGCCATCTCCTTATGATCTGCAGCAATCATATACACCATATGCTCTATCAGCATTAGCACTGCTTTTTGGGTTGGGGGGGGTGGTTGTTAATAGTGATTTTATACAATCTGTGCACCTAACTTTGTGCAGATTCACTGCCACATCTCTGCATCTCTCTCTCTTTATTTTTTTTTTCTCCATTTAAACAGGATTTTCTGCCTAACACTATGGAATACACCCACAGACAGAGCTCATCCCACAAATATTAATAATTATTAATCACACCACGAGCACGAAATGAACCAGCATTAAATCTCACACACAGAGAGATTAAATGATTTTCCAAAGATGGTCAGTGGCAGATTCAGACTTAAAACTCACAAATCCCTCTCTCATAACTCTGTGATCAAGTCTCCAGCCTGTGGGGAAAAATTCTCTGTTGGCAGAATTGAAATACAAGTTGTGCCTCCTCATAACCAGAAAATAACTTATTAGGATATGAGAACAGCCATAATGAAGGTCAGCAAAGGTCCACCCAGCCCAGTGCCACATTATGGATGCAAAAATGTGTATACCATGTAAGATAAAATACTCATAAAAAGGACAAGAGGAGGAAAACCTCATTGATAGGAAACGAGTACCTGGGCCTGTTTTACAGCTTTGCCAACCACTAAACGAGGAGTTTGTTACACAGATGAAACTACAAATTATTTCAGTGCACTTATCACTTATGACAGCAGATTAAAAGTTCATGATCACCACCCCCCACCCCCAAAGAAAAAACCCAACTGCAAGCAATCATAAAAATCATAGCATGCAGAGGGTTGAAAGAGGCCCTTGAGGGTCATCTTGTCCAACTACCCTACAGTCAGAAGGGACATCTCCAACTAGAGCGGGTTGATCAGAGCCACGTTAAGCCTGTATTTAAATGTCTCCAGGCATGAGGCCTCCACTACATCTTTGGGCAACCTGTCCCAGTGTCTCACCACCTTTATTCTACAGAACTTCCTCCTGATGCCATCAAGCCCAAAACCATGTCCGAGAACTTGAATATTATCCAAGAAATCACAAGATTGTCAGGGTTGGAAGGGACCTCAAGGATCATCCAGTCTCAACCCCCCTGCCATGGGCAGGGACACCTCACACTACATCAGGCTGTCCAGAGCCACATCCAGCATGGCCTTAAAAATCTCCAGGGATGAGGCTTCCACCACTTCCCTGGGCAAGCTGTGCCAGTGTCTCACCACCCTCATGGGGAAGACCTTCTTCCTAATATCCAATCTGAATCTATCCATTTCTAGTTTTGCTCCATTTCCCCCAGTCCTATCACTACCTGACATCCTAGAAAGTCCTTCACTAGCTTTCTTATAGCGCCCCCCCCCCCCCCCCCCCTTCAAATACTGGAAGGCCACAATAAGGATTAAAGAGCCAAATGTAGAACTTGGACCTAAAAATCATGTGTATCCAAGTCATCTCAACCATCAAGACAGATCACAGTCAACCATGCTACAAGGGCCCATGCAAAATGTAGACAGATTTAAATGCATGTCCCACAGAGCACTCTGCACACCTGCAAGCCAGTTACACAGATCAAAAATATTTGCAGTTTCAGCTTGATCACCCTCAAGCCCAGTCCCAAAACATCTCTAATGGTGAGCCTGGGATGCTAGAGAAGAAGCTGCCTACTGGCTGCTCTGTCCTGGAGCTTAGAATCAAGAGGAAAACTGGAAACACAAAGAAACACAAAAACCGCAAGGCAGAAGCATGACTCGGGCAACCCAGATACAATTACTCTTGAAATTTTTCCTGCCCAGAAAAGTTTTAGCAGGAGGAGCCTGACTGAATCTTCTGTAGCCTCTGACCTGGTGCCAGGTGAGCAGATATACTTTTGAGTCCCCTCAGGCTGAAGAAAGAATCAAGGACTATGCTCTAGGCTATACATTACGACAGATTATGAACCATGAAGAAGCTGCCTTCCTCTCTAGTTCCTCCTCTGTTTCCATTTTAGGGCAGTTCTGCTTCAGTTTTTAAAGAAGGGGGATCAGAGACAGCACTCCGAGAATCATGGAATCACAGAATTCTTTTGGTTGGAGAAGCCCTCTCTAAGATCATCAGTTCCAACCACCAACCCAGCACCACCATGGCCACTAAACCATGGCCCCAAGTGCCATGGACACACCTTTCTTGAACACCTTCAGGGATGGGGACTCCACTACCTCCCTGGGCAGCCTGTGCCAGTCCCTGACCACTCTTGCAGCACAGAAATTGTTCCTTGTATCCCCAGCCTGACCCTCCCCTGGCACAATTTCAGGCCATTGCCTCTCCTTCTGTCACCTGAGACTAGGGAGGAGAGACCAACCCCCACCTCACTCCAACTTCCTCTCAGGGAGCTGTAGAGAGCAATGAGGTCTCCCCTCAGCTTCCTCCTCCAGACTAAAACCCCCAGGTCCCTCAGCTGCTCCTCCCCAGCCCTGTTCTCCACTCTTCCCCAGCTTTGCTGTCCTTCTCTGGACATGCTCCAGCCCTCAATGTCCTCCCTGGCCTAAGGGGCCCAGAATAGAACCCAGGACTCAAGGTGTGGCTTCACCAGTGCCCGGCACAGGGGCATGACCACTTCCCCATTCCTGATGGTCAGGTTTTGGCATGGTCCCACATCTCAGCACTGAGAGAGGGAAATGTTGAGGGCATGTTGCTGATGTGCTTATCAGATTCTGCTTAGCTCAGTACCATTTCTCACCTCCCACCTGGAGGTGTCTGAGAGGTCCTCTCTACACAGACCTTCTGTGGAAGCTCAGGCAGTTCCACTTTCCCATGCACCTATGTCACCTCCTTGCTCCTTGTGTCTCCTAGCATCTCACTGTCATCTTCTTTGGTTTGTCCCAAGGGTCTGAGAAGATGAGATGTGCTGGACTGACATAGTTCTTGAAATATACCCACCCTGAGCCTTGTAAAGCAGTGACTAAGCTTATGAGGCAGCTCCAGAAATGCCAGCATCACCTCTACCAACACAATGTTGAACTGAGAAGGCAGGATGAAAACAAGCTATTAAAGGCTGCAGGGAGATTGAAACAACTCTGAAATCAGTTTTGCCACACACACACACACAAAAAGTGTCTGCAATTACATCATTAGGTGACTAAAGCCCAAGGTGTAAACCTGAATCTGTTGACTCACTCAGATGCTGCCTACGCCTGGAGCTGACTGAACTCAGTAGGTCTCTTTTCAACACTAATATTCCCCAGACACTTAAAGATCTCTTTTATCTACACCCAGAAATTCCTTTTGACAGGATGAAACAGCTGAGAGTCTTTCTCACATTACTGCTGAAGTTAGTGTGGAGACAATCAGCTGATGTAGAAACCTCCAAAAACATTGCCAACAGAATCCCAGCGAACTGGGGGTTGGAAGGGACCTCTGGACATCACCCAGTCCAACCCCCATGATAAAGCATCTCACTGAAGTCTAAATCATCCAGGTAATAATACTTCAAACTCCCTCCCCAGGGAGGCTGTGGCTGCCTCCTCCCTGGAGGTGTTCAAAGCCAGGCTGGATGAGGTCATGAGCAACCAGGGCTGGTGGGAGGTGTCCCTGCCCATAGCAGGGGCTTAGAACTGGATGGTCTTGAAGATCCCTTCCAATCCAAACCATTGTGTGATTCTGTGAAACACACTTTACACACACACACACACAACCCCTTCCTCATCTAATGACCTCAAACTACAAGTTTCTATGGAGTGGCAAAGTGTTAGCTTCTTCAAGGGGCATAAAAAGTAATTTGAAATTGCTTGAAGCCCAGGACTGAGCCTGGATTGCCAGCTCTTCCATTTTTCAATCCAAAAGCCACTACCAGTCTGTGCTCTTATCCTAGGTTAGTCATGTCACAGAATCATAGAATGGTTTGGGTTGGAAGAAACCTTAAAGATCATCCAGTACCAACCCTCTGACATGGGCTGGGACTACTTCCAATAGCCCAGGTTGCTCAAAGCCTCATCCAACCTGGCCTTGAACACCTCCAGGCTCGGAGCCTTCAGAACTTCTCTGGGCAACCTGTTCCAGTGTCTCACCACCCTCACAGGGAAGAATTTCTTCCTAATGTCTCATCTCAATCCAGCTTCTTCCAGTCTGAAGCCATTACCTTCTGTCCTGACACTATGTGGCTTTTCAACAAGTCCCTCACCATTCACACTGAGCTTTGGAGCACTGAATTATCTGGAAAGGAAAACAGAATTCAATTATTAACCAAAATAGAACACAATAAAGCTGTTGCTATGCTCAAGGTGCAAAAGCCATCCTTTAAAGTGCAGGGAACACAACCTAGGCTTGGGGGTTGGAACTTGATGATCCTTGAGGTCTCTTCCAACCCTGACAATTCTGTGATTCTATGATTTTACCCCACCCTCATGAACATTCAGACAACATGGACATAACATTACAATGTATTAAACTACCAAACCAAGTGTTTTCAGGACTTTGGGAGAAATTAAGGGAAGTAGATTCTGGAGTGTGTTAAGAGAAGTGTGTCCAGCAGATCAAGGGAGATTCTCCTCCTCCTCTACTCTGCCCTAGTGAGACCTCACCTGGAATATTGCATCCAGTTCTGGGCTCCACAGTTCAGCAGGGACAGGGATCTGCCAGGGAGGGTCGAGGGAAGGGCTATGAGGATGCTGAAGGGAGTGGAGCACTGCCTGGGGAGGAGAGGCTGAGAGCCCTGGGGCTGTTTAGTCTGGAGAGGAGAAGGCTGAGAGGGGATTTAATAAATGTTTATAAATAGCTGAGGGCTGGGGGTCAGGAGGGAGGGGACAGGCTCTGCTCAGCTGCACCCTAAGATAGGACAAGGGGCAATGGATATAAACTGCAGCACAGGAGATTCCACCTCAACATGAGGAGGAAGTTCTGCACTGTGAGGGTCCCAGAGCACTGGAGTAGGCTGCCCAGAGAGGTTGTGGAGTCTTCTTCTCTGGAGCCTTTCCAGCCCCATCTGGAGGTGTTCCTGTGTGAGCTGTGCTGGATTCTATGGTCCTGATCTCGCAGGGGGCTTGGACTTGATCTCCTGACTTTCCTTCCAACTCCTAACATCCTGTAAGCCTGTGATCCTGTTATTCTTCATACTCATGTGACATATGCAGGGTGGCTATGGTGAAGCCTTAACAAAAGCTCTGTAATATCAAGCACAAGCTATTCTTTTTTGCTGTCCAAGGAGAGTAAAGTAGATCTGCAACACGTTTCAGGTTAACACTGTAGTAAAGAATTATTCAGCAGGAAAAAACCTCCAGCATCCACAGTGGAATTTCCTCCCCCCACCTTGATTGGGGCTTATTGTTATTCAGATAAAATGCAGAAGTGGGGCTTGGTTTGAGGAGAGAACAGCAGTTATTTGGATCTCTGTGTCAAGTAATGTACCTGGGGGAAGTGTAACAGGGACAGGGAAGGGAGGAGAGAAAGAGAGGAAAAAGGCACATGAAGATAAAATGAAGCATTCTGGAGTTATTTTATTAAAATTCTTTGGCAAAAAAAACCAACCCAAAACTTAGACTGCCCCTAGAATACTCACTTTAAATTATGCTTCCAATACCTTGCTTGAAATCAAGCAGTATTAATCAAACAAAGGAAGGGCACTGGGGAAATCAGAAATAGTATCATAGTATCAGTCAGGGTTGGAAGGGACCACAAGGATCATCTAGTTAGGGCTGGGCTGGCCACCAGGTGAGTGCCAGAGGTTCTCCTTGAAGCCCTCTGCTTCCCAAAGGGAAGAGAAAGGGAAGAAGGGAGAGAGATTGATAGGGTGGGAAAGAAACTTATAGTTTCATAGTTTCATAGTTTCAGTCAGGGTTGGAAGGGACCACAAGGATCATCTAGTTCCAACCCCCTGCCATGGGCAGGGACAGCCCACACTAGATCAGGCTGCCCAGAGCCTCATCCAGCCTGGGCTTAAACACCTCCAGGGATGGGGCCTCAACCACCTCCCTGGACAACCCATTCCAGGGCTTCACCACTCTCAGGGTGAAGAACTTCCTCCTCACATCTAGCCTGAATCTCCCCACCTCCAGCTTCATTCCATTCCCCCTAGTCCTATCACTCCCTGATAGCCTGAAAAGTCCCTCCCCAGCCTTCTTGGAGGCCCCCTTCAGATACTGGAAGGCCACAATTAGGTCACCTGGGAGCCTTCTCTTCTCCAGACTGAACAGCCCCAACTCCTTCAGTCTGTTCTCATAGGAGAGGTGCTCCAGCCCTCTGATCATCCTCGTGGCCCTTCTCTGGACACCTTCCAGCACCTCCAGATCCCTCTTGGAATAGGGGCTCCAGAACTGGACGCAGTACTCCAGGTGGGGTCTCACCAGAGCTGAGTAGAGGGGGAGAATCACCTCCCTTGACCTGCTGGCCACACTTCTCCTGATGCAGCCCAGGATCTGATTGGCTTTCTGGGCTGCAAGTGCACATTGAGAGCTCCTGTTGAGCTTCTCGTCCCCCAGCACCCCCAAGGTCTCTCTCCTCAGGGCTGCTCTCCAGCCAGTCCCTGCCCAGCCTGGATTTGTGCCTGGGATTGCCTCCACCCAGATGCAGGACCCTGCCCTTGGTCTTGTTGAAGCTCATGAGCTTGGCTTGTGCCCACCTCTCCAGCCTGTCAAGGTCCCTCTGGATGGCATCCCTTCCCTCCAGCGTGTCTGCTGCACCACACAGCTTGGTGTCATCAGCAGACTTGCTGAGGGTGCACTCACTGCCACTGTCCATGCAGTTAAAAGTGACATGGCCCTCTGTAATGTCACTTGTCACACACTTATATGCTGCATACTGGTAGGAGGTCTTGAGAGAAGCTGTTTCTTGGTCCAGTCCCTTGAATGTAATATCAACACAGGTGACACTTGGAGGAAAAAAAACACCCATGGATGGCCTCAAATACAGCACATCAGCTAATCCGTGGCCACACAGTGAGTAAGTGGTGTTTAAATGGTGCAGAGTAAGAACCTTCCCATGCAAAATAGCCCTATTAAAAGCTAATTAATCAGTAGGCACATACACTTTAGCTCCTACACACTGCTGTTGTCTCTGAGCCAGTCCCACCCTCTTGGAGGAACAGCCTATAAATACTACACAGTCATAGAGTCACAGAATTGTCAGGGTTGGAAGGCACCCCAAGGATCAGCTAGTTCCAACCCTCCTGCCATGGGCAGGGACAGCTCACACTACATCAGGTTGCTCACAGCCACATCCAGCATGGCCTTAGACACCTCCAGGGTTTTCTTTCTAGCATCCAATTTGAATCTACCCATTTCTAGTTTTGCTCCTTTCCCCCTAGTCTTATCACTACCCGACACCCTAAAAAGTTCCTTCTCAGCTTCCTTATAGCCCCCTTCAGACACTGAAAGGCCACAAGAAGGTCTCCTCAGAGCCTTCTCTTCTCCGGACTGCACAGCCCCAACTCCCTCAGTCTGTCTACCTAGCAAAGCAGCTCCATCCGTCTGCTCATCCTTGTGGCCCTTCTCTGGACACCTTCCAGCACCTCCTGATCCTTCTTGTAATAGGTCCCCTTCAGTCCTTTCGTGGGACTGCTGAGGAGAAACTTTGCAGCAGACACTGCTTAATTAAAATGTCCACCTATTTTTTCTTGTCCCACATTCATAAGGAAAATAAAGATTAAATGAACAGATTCTGATTAAAGTGTGTGGCATAGCTGGAATACAGCTGATCCTGGTTTAGATTATTAATGCTTTGACCTTGGGGTATTTCATCTGCAGTAATCATCAAGATGACTGCACCACTAGATGTAATAATAATTAGCATGATAAGCTTGCCAGTAAGGTTGAATATATTGCAGACAGCAGACTCAAAAGCCAAGCATTTGTGCTTTACTGCTCAAATGCTTCCTGATTTTTGCAGAGACACTCAAATACAATTATTTCTCCTTACAGAATGCACTTTGCTAGCTTGTTCTGGGAAGTGCTCATGCTGTAATTTAGTCTGAGCCTTAATAGGAAATGAGGCTTTAATATGGCTATCACAGATGACTCCTGATGCATGCTACTGACTACATGTAGTTCTGTAATGTCAACAACCATTTTTAGTTGCAGTGTAAAATAAATTTCTTGGCCACATGGATGGGCAGCAAATACAGTTCATTATACAAGAACACATAACCTTTCTCCTGCTGTCAGCACTACGTGCCCTCAATATTCAGCTGCCAATGCAGTTAACATTAAGTCATTTTTAACATGAAAATGGCACATTGGTCTTTTTTGTTCCTTTGTACTTTTCTTTTTCTTTCCCCCCACCTCTCCCCTTTTCATCCAACCTGGCCTTCAACACTCCCAGGTAGGAGGCAGCCACAACCTCCCTGGGCAGCCTGTTCCAGAGTCTCACTACCCTCACACTGAAGAACTTCCCAAGCTCCAAGTCCAACCCTGCTCTGCCTCAGCTTCAAACCATTGCCCCTTGTCCTGTCTCTAGACACCCTCAGGAAAAGTCCTTCTGCAGTCCTCCTTGAGGATCCCTTCAGGTACTGGCAGGCAGCTCTGAGGTCCTCCCGGAGTTGAGTCTTCTCCAGGCTGAATACCCCCAGCTCCCTCCGCCTGGCCTCACAGCAGATCTGACCCAGCCCTTGTTGTCGCCTCCCCTGGACTCTCTCCAGCAGCCCTGTGTCCTTCTTGTGCTGGGGACGCCAGAACTGGAGGCAGGATTGGAGGTGGGGTCCCAGCAGAGCAGAGCCAAGGGGCAGAATCCCCTCTCTTGCCCTGCTGCACACACTCCTCTGGCTGCAGCCCAGCACACAGCTGCCTGCTGGGCTGCAGGAGCGCACTGCTGGCTCCTGGGGAGCTGCTCAACACCCAACACCCCCAAGGCTCTTTCTGTGGGGCTGCTCTCAACCCACTGTGCACCCAGCCTGGATTTGTGCCCAGTTCTCCTCTATTTTCTCTCTCTCTTGCATTTACACAATGCACTGAATATTAGGTGTTTATTTGAAGTATGTCTCCATCTAAAGGCTTCAATATGTACTGTGCACTCGACAAGATCTCTCTCAGAATAGTTCATTTTAGCTCCTCAAAGCAACAACGAAACCCAAAACACTCTCTGCTTGGTTAAACATCCACGGCAAGTTTGCTCTGCAGGGCTATTATGAAAGCAACACCTTCACAGAATTTTATGAGCTAGAATTTTTGGGCAAAGCCTCAGGAGTAAGAAAAAAAACACCCCTGTCTTCTTAACAACACAATGTCTCAGTGTTGGTTTTCAGTGTTATTATTATCTCTCTTCAAAATAGTTTTCAAGATTCTAGCAGGGCTAGACACTTTTATACCAGATTCTTCTCAGCATTTATCCACAGCATTTATCCACAAAATTTTAAGCTTGGGGATAGGACAAAGTCTAATGTATTCAAATTTGGAGCTGACAAGTATTTGAACAGTAAAACAGTAATAGTTTTAATAGCAAGGAGATTAATAGTGATTTAAATAGCAATAATTTTCACAGAATCACAGGATCTTAGGGGTTGGAACAGACCCCAGAAGTTCATCCAGTCTCATCCCCTGCCAGAGCGGGATCACCTAAAGAGGTCACAGAGGAATGAGTCCAGGGATGTCTTGAATGTCTCCAGAGAAGGAGACTCCACAACCTCTCTGGGCAGCCCAAATATAGGTAGAGTAGTTTTAATAATCATAGACTCATAGAATGCCTCGGGTTGGAAGGCACCTCAGAGATCATCTACTCCAACCTGCCTACCATGCCCAGGGACACCTCTTAACTAGACTCAGCTGCTCAAGGTCTCATCCAACCTGGCTTTCAACACCCCCAGTCAGGAGGCAACCACAAACTCCCTGGGCAGCTTGTTCCAGAGTCTCACCACTCTCACACTGAAGAAGTTTTTCCACAGCTTCAGTCTAACCCTGCCCTGCCTCAGCTTTAAACCATCCCCCCTTGTCCTGTGTCCAGACACCTTCAGGAAAAGTCTCTCTGCAGCCTTCCTGGAGGATCCCTTCAGGTACTGGCAGGCAGCTCTGAGGTCCCCCTGGAGTCTTCTCTTCTCCAGGTTGAACAACCCCATCTACCCCAGCCTGTCCTCAGAGCAGAGCTGCTCCAGCCCTTGGATCATCTTTGTGGCCTCCTCCGGACTCTCTCCAGAAGCTCTGTGTCCTTCTTGTGCTGTGGACACCAGAACTGGAGGCAGGATTGGAGGCGAGGTCTGAGCAGAGCAGAGTCCAGAGGCAGAATCCTCCCTGCTCCTGCTGGCCACACTGTTCCTGATACAGAACTTCTTAACATTTAGGCTGAATTAAAGCATGGGAAGGAAAACCAAACCAGAGATGACTGAGAAAACCTCACCTGCCTATGAGAATTGTTGCTGGAAAGTAAACTGATGTTAAGTTGATATAATTGATCATAGCCACTGTAGCCCATGTAGATTATATAATAACCATTTATATGCATATTTTAAAATAGTTTATATTTTTAGCTATATTTAGTAGCCATATAGTTTGTCAAACAAATCTTGTGGCCAAGTTAATCTGGATGCAAATGCAAAAAACCAAACCCCCAAAAAGGTCATTACAAACATGGGGGGGGGTGGGGGAGAGGAAAGCAAGCAAAAAAAATGAGGCAGAGATCTTCCATTTCATCCTGGATGCCAAAAATATTGGAAGGCTATATTTGAAAAACCACAAAGTGTAAATTGAAGAAGAAATTGGATTATGTGAGAATAATTTCATAACACATCCAAGTGCCAGGTTCTACACATTAGCCACAGCAACCCCATGCAGTGCTACAGGCTGGGGTCAGAGTGGCTGGAGAGCGGCCAGGCAGAGAGGGACCTGGGGGTGCTGGTTGATGGGAGGCTGAACATGAGCCTGCAGTGTGCCCAGGCAGCCAAGAGGGCCAATGGCATCCTGGCCTTCATCAGGAGCAGTGTGGCCAGCAGGAGCAGGGAGGTCATTCTGCCCCTGTACACTGCACTGGTTAGGCTGCACCTCGAGCCTTGGGAGGTGCAGTTGTGGGCCCCTCAGTTTAGGAAGGATGTTGAGTTGCTGGAACGTGTCCAGAGAAGGGCAACGAAGTTGGTGAGGGGTTTGGAACACAAGCCCTATGAGGAGAGGCTGAGGGAGCTGGGGTTGCTTAGCCTGGAGAAGAGGAGACTGAGGGGTGACCTTCTTGCTCTCTACAACTACCTGAAGGGAGGTTGTGGCCAGGCAGAGGTTGGTCTCTTCTCCCAGGCAACCAGTACCAGAAGAAGAGGACACAGTCTCAGGCTGCACCAGGGGAGGTTTAGACTGGATGTTAGGAAGAAGTTCTCTACAGAGAGAGTGATTGCCCATTGGAATGGGCTGCCCGGGGAGGTGGTGGAGTCACCTTCATTGGAGGTGTTCAGGAGGAGACTTGATGGGGTGCTTGGTGCCATGGTTTAGTTGTTTAGGTGGGTTGGATTGGTTGATGGGTTGGACGTGATGATCTTGAAGGTCTCTTTCAACCTGGTGTATTGTATTGTATATTTTTATTTTTTTGAATACTGTGAATATGTGGAGTGGAAATTTGGGGTTGGTGTTTGGCATTTTTTTTCCCCTTCAGGTGACCAACAACTGAATTAGTCCAATTCTGCTGAGCATTTGGCTTTGTAGCTGCTGCTGGGTTGAGAACAGCCACGTAAAGCTGGAGGAAGGGTTACTCCATGCTCTTCTGGAGTGTATAAACCTACTCAGGGATGATAATTGAGTGTGGATAGTCTCCCCTAACTGCAGAATTACATCCCATTATGCTGCAGGACAGAAATCCAGCTTATATCTTTATACAGTGTAGTGCGTGGCTGCTAAATTAGTGCATAATGCATTTAAAATATTTATAGCACAAAATTTTAGTTAAATAACCTTTATGTAAAAGATTTATGTTGATTTTTGTTCATTTTCTCATTTAATGGCAAATTATGAAGAGCATGTTTCATAAAGATAATTCCCCATTTCAATTCAGCAGGCCATTAAGTATTAAAATTATGTTTCTGATGCAATCTAGAACAAATTTGTCCAGCTCCAGTGATTATTTGCACTCATAAAAATTAGGCTTGATTAATAAAATTTAAATGCTTGATTAAGCTGACATTTTCATGTTTATTTTCTGATTAAATTGAATAATAATTATTATTAATAATTGATAAATAATGATTAATAATAATCATAACAATACAGAGCCCTATCCCAAAGTGGGGCAGCAGAGTGATTTTCTTCTTCATTGGATTGTATGGGAAGGACAAACAGCTGCATGAAGATACCTGTGGTTAGCAGCAGACTACTTCATACTCCAAAAGGTCTTGCTAGTGGTCTTTGGGCTCTAATGGTACCTACACAGAACCTACAGCAGTGTGCCCAGGTGGCCAAGAAGGCCATCAGCAGGACAAGGGCAGGGATTGTTCCTCTGCACTCAGCACTGGTGAGGTCACACCTTGAGTGCTGGGTTTAGTTCTGGTCCCCTTGCCCCCAGAAGGATTTTAAGGAGCTAGAGCATGTCCAGAGAAGGGCAACAAAGCTGGGGAAGGGTCTGGAGAAGAGGGCTGGGGAGGAGCAGCTGAGGGAGCTGGGGGTGTTGGTGCAGATAATAGGAGGCTGAAGGGAGAAGTCATTGTCCTCTACACCTCCCTGAAAGGAGGTTTGAACCAGGTGGAGTTTGGTATGTTCTCCTAAGGAAGAAGTGATAGGACAAGGGGAAATGTCCTCAAGCTGCCCAAGGGGAGGTTTAGGTTGGACATTAGAAGAAAATTCTTCACTGAAAGGCTTCTCAAACACTGGCATAGGCTGCCCAGTGAGGTGTTTGAATTCCCATCCCTGGAGGTGTTCCAAAGAGGCAGAGATGTGGTGCTGAGCCCAAACCTCAGTAGAATTAGAGACTGGTTGGACTGGATGATCTGAAAGGGCTTTTCCAACCAAAATGATTCTGTGAGGACCTGTTTGCAAAAGTCTTTGTAAGACTTTATGCAGAGTGAGTTTGTAGTTTTGATTGATCTGGGAAATTTAAGGCAGGCTGTACACTTTATAAGAACATTTCAGGGGCTTCACTGGATGGTGTGGACTGATGTGCTTGATGTTCATCTG
The DNA here is from genome assembly GCA_015227895.2 of Colaptes auratus. NCBI lineage: Eukaryota > Metazoa > Chordata > Aves > Piciformes > Picidae > Colaptes > Colaptes auratus. The sequence continues at coordinate 10,763,098 of CM026897.1, read as the reverse complement.
TCTGAAGGCTCAGCAGAGTGAGAGCCATTTTCTGTTTTGAGATGCAGAAGTGAACATAATTCTGTTGGTGCTTAGGAAACAGAAGGTGAACTATCTGCATAACGTTGGCAACCGCCTGACAAACCTGGTGGCCTTCTATGAACAGGTCACAACATTAATAGATGAGGGGCAAGCAACTGATGTTGTTTACCTGGACCTGAGCAAAGCCTTTGACACTGTCCCACACCACATCCTGGTCTCCAAGCTGGTGAAACAGGGGTTTGATGGATGGACCACTAGATGGATAAAGAACTGGCTTGATGGCCGCACCCAAAGAGTGGCTGTCAATGGGTCCATGTCCCAGTGGAGCCAGGGACAAGCGGAGTCCCTCAGGGATCAGTCCTGGACCAGGCTTGTTCAACATCTCTGTGGGTGCCATGGACAGTGGCATGAGTGCACCCTCAGCAAGTTTGCTGATGACACCAAGCTGTGTGGTGCAGCAGACACGCTGGAGGGAAGGGATGCCATCCAGAGGCACCTGGACAGGCTGGAGAGGTGGGCACAAGCCAAGCTCATGAGCTTCAACAAGACCAAGTGCAGGGTCCTGCATCTGGGTTGAGGCAATCCCAGGCACAAATCCAGGCTGGGCAGTGACTGGCTGGGGAGCAGCCCTGAGGAGAGAGACTTGGGGGTGCTGGTGGACAAGAAGCTCAACATGAGCTCTCAGAGTGCACTTGCAGCCCGGAAAGCCAATCAGATCCTGGCTGCATCAAGAGAATGTGGGCCAGCAGGTCAAGGAGGGGATTCTCCCCCTCTACTCAGCTCTGGTGAGACCCCACCTGGAGTACTGCCTCCAGTTCTGGAGCCCCTATTCCAAGAGGGATCTGGAGGTGCTGGAAGGTGTCCAGAGAAGGGCCACGAGGATGATCAGAGGGCTGGAGCACCTCTCCTATGAGGACAGACTGAAGGAGTTGGGGCTGTTCAGTCTGGAGAAGAGAAGGCTCCAAGGTGACCTCATTGTGGCCTTCCAGTATCTGAAGGGGCCTCCAAAGGCTGGGGAGGGACTTCTCAGGCTATCAGTAGTGATAGGACTAGGGGAAATGGGATGAAGCTGGAGGTGGGGAGATTCAGGCTGGATGTGAGGAGGAAGTTCTTCACCCTGAGAGTGGTGAAGCCCTGGAATGGGTTATCCAGGGAGGTGGTTGAGGCCCCGTCCCTGGAGGTGTTTAAGCCCAGGCTGGATGAGGCTCTGGGCAGCCTGATCTAGTGTGGGCTGTCCCTGCCCATGGCAGGGGGGTTGGAACTAGATGATCCTTGTGGTCCCTTCCAACCCTGACTGAAACTATGAAACTATTCTGTATTTTCCTCACTGTTAGAGGTGTCATAAATCAGGACAGCTTTACACAGATGTTGCTACATGCCTAACTCTGTATGCTCTGACCACCCCTCATGCCCTCTAGATGTGGTGCTGAGGAACCTGGGCTTAGTGGTGACCTGGCAGTGCTGGGTTGGACTCCACACTCCTGAAGGTCTTTTCTAACCAAAACAGTTCCATGATTTGATGCTTTGGGGATTTTGCTGTCATATCAAAGGCAAAGCTTCTCAGAAAGTACACTCACAGTGAAGTCAGGGATTAAAAGCCAACTTGGCAGTGCTCTTTTGTAGCATCTTGTGCAGACAATATGGTCCAGACACACTGTCTAGCTAGAGTACAAGGACAATGATATCAATTTTTGCTATTCTTTCAGAGCAAGAATGTAGTCCTTAGGTTGAAATCACTGTTGAGCACTTGGCTGAAGAGAACTTCTGATCTTCAAACATAAAACCCCTCAGCACTGCACAAGCAATGGATCTGAGGAGTTCCAAAGCTGCATGGATGTGGTGCTGAGGGACACGGTTCAGTGGTGACCTGGCAGTTAAAGGTTGGACTTGATGATCTTAAAGGTCTCTTCCAACCTAAATGATTCCATGACTCTCTGAAACACCTGGTGCTCTGTATTCACCTGCAGAGAAAACCCTTTGAGAAAGCCTTTCAAACTAAGAGCTTCCACACTTTAAGACCATAATGTGAAGAAACACCAAAAAAAACCCCCAACCAAACCCCAACAAATCACTAGTTTGGTTATTTTGTTTATTTATGTGGCAACTCAGCTTTTGATTTGTAGGACAAGAGGTGGCAAAAGCCAACACTTTCCTGGTGGGGCTGGTTGGCCTAGTGAATGTGCAGCAAAGTGACCTTGCCCTGGGAAGAAAGGGCAGAAAAACTCTTCTATCTGCAGCTGAGTTGGGGCTTACACAACCAACTCAAGCTCATTATACATGAAAGCTGGGAAGGGTTGTTTAGGGGGGCATGTAGCACCAAGACAAGGAGCAATGGTTTGAAACTAGAGCAGGGCAGATTTAGGTTGGACATTAGGAAGAAGTTCTTTACTATGAGGGTGGTGGAACACTGGAAAAGGTTGTCCATGGAAGTGTTGGAGGCCCCATTCCTGGAGACATTCAAGGTCAGGCTTGATGGGCCTCTGAGCAACTTGATCTAGTTTAATCGTTTTCCCAGCAAGGGTTCTCAGGCACTGGAACAGGCTGCCCAGGGAGGTGGTGGAGTCACCATCCCTGGAGATATTTAAATGATGTGTGGATGTGGTGCTGAGGGACATGGTTCAGTGGCAGCGGCATTGCAGCAGTGGTTGGATTGTGAGCTCTAGGTGAGTGGTTGGACTTGATGACCTCCAGAGGTCTCTTCCAGCCTCAATAGTTTTATGACTCTCTTCTGTGATTCCAGGAGACCTCCCTGGCTCACTGTAGGAGGGGTGAACTAGGTGACCTCTAAAGAGCTCTTCCAGCCTCCAGAGTTCTATGATTCTATTCTAGGATTCTAGGGACACATCCCTGTGACCTCTAACAATCTCTTCCAGCCTCCACAGTTCCATGATTCTGTTCTATAATTCTAGATGTCCCTGCTCACTGCAGGAGGGATGGACCTGGTAACCTCTAGAGATCCCTTCCAACCCACTGCATTCTATGATTCTATGCTTAGCACCCTTCCCAGAGGAAAGGAAAAGCCTGGTGAGATGGACATGTTGTAAGCATCCTTCTTCCCAATCCCCATTTTGTTTTTCTCCATGTGGCAATTTCCAGAAGATAAAGATCAAAAATACATAAATAAATCTGAGTAGACATCCTGGAGGACCATATAAAAAGAACCCACAGAAATTGGCCCAAAATCTCAAACCTCAAGGTTATCTTTAACAAAAGCTGCTTTCCCTGCCCCACCCCCCCCCGTTCTCAAATTCTCATCCTAAATGTGTCCAGCTCTAACTTCTAACAGAAGCAGACTCTTAGAAACATTAAGTCATCAAAGCCTGCTTCTGAAAAAAACCAAACCCAAACCAACAAAATATCTCCAGTGAAATTAAAAGATACACTGTGCCACTTTACATCACTCTTGCAAGATTAATAACATGTGTGTATATTCTATTTTATAGATTCATAAGAATCTGTGTATGGCACATTAACTCCCAGCTGCTCACCACCATTTTCTATTGCAACTTGAAACTTCCAAGAGGAAATTAGCTGCTTAATATTTCCTTAAATGCTCTAAGTATTAACTATAAATGCAGCATGTGAACTGAAGTCATTAACCCTCTTCTCCATAGGGGTGGTATATGGTAACTCCAGCCATGTGCATTGTTCTTCTATTAAATCTTTAATTGCTTGGAAAAAACAACAACAAAACAACCCCAACTTAACAAATACTAGAACAAAAGGAGAGAAAGGTTGTTAGCTTCAGTTGCTGAGTGGAGACAGGGAGATCTTTAGATCAACTCCTTAAGCAGAGATCATCAAGTCCAAGCCCTCTACTCAAGCAAGGTCATCTCTAAGCAGGCTGCCCAGGACCATGTCTAGAAAGGTTATGAATACACTGACAGATGAAGACTCCACAACCTCTCTGGTCAGCCTGGTCTTGGGTGTGACCACATATAGTAGAAGTGCTCTCCTGTGCTTAGATGGAACTTCATGTGTTGGGCCTATTGATACTGTCCTGTCACTGGGAACCTGTTTCTCTCTTGACCTAGACAGGATGGAGAAGTGGGCTCAGGAGAACCTCATGAGGTTCAACAAGGCAAAGGGCAAGGTCCTGCATCTGGAGCAGGGCAAGCCTTGATATCAATCCAGGCTGGGGTTGACAAGGCTGAGAGCAGCTCTGAAGAAAAGCACTTGAGGGTGTTGGTAGATGAGAAGCTGGACAGCAGCCACTGGCAGCACAGAAGGCCAAGGGCAGCCTGGGCTGGCAGAGCTGGGGCTGTGCAGCCTGCAGAAGAGAAGGCTGCAGGCAGAGCTGAGAGCTGCATTTGCATCTCTGCAGGGGAGCTGCAGGCAGGCTGGGGAGGGACTGTTGAGAAGGGGCTGTGGGGCTAGGCTCAGGGGCAGTGGTTTGGCAGTGGAGCAGGGCAGGGTTAGGTGGGTGAGACACAGGAACAGGTTGCCCAGGGATGTGTTGGAGGCCTCATCCCTGGAGACAATTCAAGGTCAGACTTGATGTGGCCCTGAGCATCTAGTTGGAGGTGACTCTGATGATGGCAAGAGGATTGGACAAGATGACCTTTCTGGATCCCTTGCAACCCAATGCAAATTGTGATTCCATGATTGTTCCACTCCCATCAGGGAATTACACACCTCATCAAGCTCCCCTTTGAGCCTCACCTCATCTTCCTAACAGTCCTCAATCTTCAAAGAGAACTCCATAGGTATACAACCCAAGTCCCTCTTCTCACTAACAGCTCTGCAGCTGCTTGTTGACCTGCCAGATGTGCTCTCTCCTACTCCAGCCCTTCCTCCTCAATGGTAAGACCAAGGAGAGGCAGCTTGAGCCCTTGGTTTGCTACCTATTTGGTAAAGGAAGAACAAGAGCTTGCAGTGTTACTAGAGGAGACCAAATGTGCCTCTTGCAGCAGCTCTGTCTCATGGCCCAACACCTGAGAGACTACCACAGTTTGTCCTAACTGTGGTAGTCAGGCTTACACACAGAGGAGAAAAGGCCCTGACTGGTAACTATCAGGTTTCATCTGCAATATGACACACTCCAACCACAGAGTCAACTGTTTCATCTCAGGGAAGGGAAGAGAAGAAGCAGCGGGAGAGAGTGGAAACGTTTTTAATCACTTTGAGGGATTTTCTGACCATTCCTTAAGTTAGGCAGCTCCAGCAGGTAGTCAGAACACAACCTGAAGCAGAAAAACAGGGGAAAAAAAGGGGGTGTGTGGGAAGTGTTGGTTCCCTCCCCACACTAACTTCATGCAATTCTAATAAGAGTGACTTTTGCTTAGAACAGTAGTGTAAAAGAAAGACCCCCAGCAGCCACCAGTGCTGCTGTTTTCCCCAAGCTATAAAATAAAGGTGAGGGCTTTTAGTACAACACATTTGAAAAACATCAAAATATTAAACAGTTTCTTGAAAAGCCTGAAAAGAAGCTTTAAAGCCCAGAGCCCTTTCTGTTAGTTTGGGTATGTTGAGAAATCTTTCAATTACAGCTGGATGGGGGTGAACTACTTTGTCCATCCACCCATTGTGAGATGTGATTTGGGGGTTCCCAGGGAGTCAAGGCTGCTGTGAGACACACCAGCCCTCTGCTCTCCCTCCATCCTTGTTCTCTCCAAGCACCCCACGTGGTCTATCACCATGCCATGCTCTGCTCCCCTGTACCTGCCATGGGCACAGGGCTGGCAATGTGCAGGGGCAGTGCTCTGTCCTGCTGTGAGGCAGACCAGAGCTGGCTCTGCTCAGTGATGTGAGTTCCCAGCCCAGGATCTGCTCACTGAGGCACTTTCTGCAGCTCAGAGCAGGTTTGCACAGCCAGGGGCTGCTTCTAGCTGATGGGCAGAGCTCCTGCCAAGGGCTGAGTGCAGAAAGGCTCTGGCTTGACTTGCACCAAGGACAGTGCCATAGCTTGCGCCCCACCTTGAGGGGCAGGAAGGCAAAGGTGGCAGCTGTGGGGAAGAGTGGTCAGGGCAGGTGACCCTCAACTGCCCACCAAGGGATTGCAGCCCATGGAGGGAATCTGCAGGAGCAAGCTGAGGTATCAATAGGGCCAAGCATTTTCTTCCCCTGGCTGGTGTCCCAGGAGGACTCTATCCCTGCTGCCTTTCATCCTCATCCCTGTGTTCTTGAATCCAGTTCCAGAATCCAGCTCCTCAATCCGGTACCCAGTTTGGGACTTGCCCAGTGCCTGCCCCAGCAGCAGTGGTGCCAATGGTGCCATTCCTGCCATCAGGGGTTGGGTTCCATGTTGGTTTGTGTCTCTGTCCCACAGCTTTGTTCTTGTTCCACCCCAGCTGGTTCAGTTTCTTTCCCACCCTATCAATCTCTCTCCCTTCTTCCCTTTCTCTTCCCTTTGGGAAGCAGAGGGCTTCAAGGAGAACCTCTGGCACTCACCTGGTGGCCAGCCCAGCCCTAACTCTTGACACATTCCCATCCTGCTCCTCACCACATGAATCCAGCACTGCTGACAAGAAGCAGTGGAGACAAGAAGTGTCAAAACCTCTCCTCTCTCTCACAGGAGGTGAAAAAAAGGTGCTAGAAGAAAAGGCAGGTGAAAAAAATATCAAAGCAGTGGGATCCACTCAGATCCTAATCTTATGTGCTTTTGTGGTGATGGTTTAAGATGTGAATGGAAGTGGTACTGAAAGTGAATTATTTTGTCCTGTTTAGGAGTACAATCATGAGGAAATGGATGGAACCTTGGAGAAAGCAGCCAGTCAGCTGCAGGCAAAAGTGTTACAGCAAAATTCAGAGGAAGGCATGAAGACTGCCATTTCCTTGATCTTTTTCCTTGCTTCATACTGGAAGGAAATACTTATTCTGTGGGTTTTATTATTTTAATGTCAGTGCCATAAATTCACTCATTTTAGGCCAGTTCTGAATTCTCACAGACTGATTTAGAGAACTGTCCATTAAATCCACATCCACCTACATCTCCTTACACCAACATTTAAGGAAAGAGCTTTTATTTCATAGCATCACAGAATGGTTTGGGTTGGAAGGGACCTTTCAAAGTCCCACCTCCCCTGCAGTCAGCAGGTGTATCACCAACTAGAGCAGGTTACTCACAGCCCCAGACAGCCTGAACTGCAGTGGATACTATTACTTAGAGATATCACAATAGAAACTAACTTTTCCAAGCTACTTTTGAAGTTCCCAAATCAAAGTATTTTTCACAGACGTTAAATTCATGGATTCACAGTATCAGAGTATCACCAAGGTTGGAAGAGACCTCAAAGATCATCAAGTCCAACCTGTCACCACAGACCCCATGACTAGACCATGGCACCAAGTGCCACGTCCAATCCCCTCTTGAACACCTCAGGGATGGTGACTCCACCACCTCCTGGGCAGCACATTCAATGGTGAATCACTCTCTCAGTGAAGAACTTTTCCTCACCTCCAGCCTAAACTTCCCCTGGTGCAGCTTGAGACTGTGTCCTCTTGTTCTGTGCTGGTTGCTAGAGAGAAGAGACCACCCCTTCCTGGCTACAACCGCCTTTCGGGTAGTTGTAGAGAGCAATGAGGGTCTGCCCTGAGCCTCCTCTTCTCCAGGCTAAACACCCCAGCCCTCCCTCAGCCTCTCTCACAGGCTGTGCTCAAGGCTCTCCCAGCCTCGTTGCCCTTCTCTGGACACGTTCAAGTGTCTCGATGTCCTTCTTAAACTCAGGGGCCCATAACTGGCACAGGACTCAAGGTGTGGCCTAACCAATGCAGAGTACAGGGGTACAATAACTTCCCTGCTCCTGCTGGCCACACTGTTCCTGATGCAGGCCAGGATGCCATTGGCCTTCTTGGCCACCTGGGCACACTGCTGGTTCATGTTTAGGCAGCTGTCAATCAGCACCCCAGGTCCCTCTCTGTTTGGCTGCTCTCCAGCCACTCTGACCCCAGCCTGTAGCTCTGCATGGGGTTGGTGGCCAAAGTGCGCACCCCTCTCTTGGATTGTGTTGAATGTCATCATGTTGGACTCTGCCCATCTGTCCAGTCGGTCGAGGTCCCTCTGCAGAGCCCTTCTGCCCTCTAACAGATCAACA
>CM026897.1:10706056-10754544 GCA_015227895.2 Colaptes auratus | reverse complement strand
TTCTCTTCAGTGTCTTCTGTAGGTAGTGTTTCAATACAGGAGCAGGGTACTAACCACAGCTCTTGACCTGAACCTGTAAGAAGAGAGAGACAGAGAAAAAGGGGAAGATCATTACACACAGTATCAAAAGCATGCAGGCAGAAGATGAAAGAGGAGAGGCGGAGGAGGTGGAGCCAAGGGATGAGAGAAAAGGATGTGAAAAGAAGAAAGGGGAAAGACAAAAGTCTAAAGCCATATCCCCCTAATATTAGTATTCACTGCACTTGCAGTGCAAGTAATATTAAGAATGTATAAAAGAAGCAGGTTACATGTGAAAACCTTTGCTTCTCTTAATCACTGCTGGGAAAACATTACTTTACTATGTTTTACTTTATTATGTTCACTTTATTATGCTTTTTCAACGTTTGTAGAAGTCCTGGACATTACTAAAAATTAAGGGTCAAGCAAGGTTCTGTGGAAGTCACAAGAACAAAATCTGGGAAGCTGAAAAATTGCATTTACAGATTTTCTTTTTTGAGGCGATAAACAAGTATTTTATGTAGGAAGGGTTAAAAAGGTACTTCATATTTAAAAGAAAACCAGTCATTTTCAGTGGCATTGTGAGATTCTCTGATTCTAAAGTGTGAAGAGAACTCTTGTAGGAAGAAGTTTTTAAAGGGGGGCTTACAATGCCAGCTTTTATTTGCACAAGAGAGGTTGAAGTTGATTTTATGTTAGATCGTCAGTTGATTGCCATTTGTCTGCACAAAAAGAAATAGGGGGGGGAAAAAAGTTATCCTTTGTGGTTGACAGTTCATTTGCTTTTTAGGAAAGTGGATACTAACTAAGGAGTACATAATTAATAGTGCCGAAAGTGGCAGATGGCTTGATGAAACGACCTACGAGTGGGGATATGAAATTGAAAAAGCCACCCATCACTATTCCCCTCAGAGGCAATCTGCACCCAAAAGATGGCGAGAGGAACTGGCACACTCTGGTGCTCCAGGGGCCTTCCACAGATGGAAAGTTCTCCTCCTTGCTGAGAAAGATGATAAACAAATGATGTCTATTAGAAGGTAGGAGGATAGGTGGTAAAGCTTAACTAACAAACAATGAGATGCTTAACTGATTGTTCTCCTGGTTAATTTGGCCCTTAACAACCTCTAACTCTTCAAATTCTGAATGGTTTTGATTAACATACTTCCATACTGGCTTTAAATCTACAGTGTCACTGCTTTTCTTTCATTCTTCTTGTGTTAAAAGTAGCATGTTTGCATCTGAAGTAAACTGCTTGCAGAAACTTGATTTTCATAATCTTACAAGTAATGGTTTAATTTGTGTGGATGGTGCATTCAAATAGTAGCTGGGACAGGATATATTTCACGTGGGTGGGTGACCTGAGCCATCTGTGAATCGTTATGGGTCTGAGCCACACTGTGACTGACCTGATGGGGTTTTCTGCCACATCCAAGCAGCAGCTTCTTGTTCTGAAGACCTGCTCTGTGCTGTAACAGAGGAAAATACAGGTAGTTCAGAAGGGAAAGGACAAATGTGTGATGGAAAAAACAGAGATGAAGAAAATGAAGTGTAAGAATTCTGAGATTACGTTTTGGGGTTTCCCATACTCTTCCTACACATTTGTATTCTGTGGTTTAAACCATAGGATCATAGAATGGTTTTGGCCAGAAGGGACCTCCAAAGGTCATCAAATCCAACCTCCCCACAATCAGCAGGGACATCCCCAACTAGATCAGGCTGCCCAGGGCATTGTCAAGCCTCACCTTGGCTATCTCCAGGGAAGGGATCTCAACCACCTCCCTGGGCAACCTGTTCCAGTCTTATTTTCAGTCATAAAGGTCACCGTAGTTCTGGGGAAAGATAGAATTTTCTTTAGTATTCATACCACTCTGCCTTTTCCCCCTTCTGTGCTTTTCCTGCCTTTAGCTGTTGGATGGGTGTGTGAGACTAGCATAGTTTTCTGTTTTTACATACCTGGGTTATGAAAAATAAAACACATATTCATCATATCATGAAACTGTATTTATTTCACATTTTTTTGTTGTTGTTTTTGTCTGGAGTCTCCTAAGAGACCGGAATAATGGCAGCAGTCCAATTGGAAGCTGTTCCAGGGGGAAGTTAGTTGTAACAGTGTCCCAAAGACAAATCTGTTTTCTGTGTATGGTATTGGACAGCAGCAAATACCTGTGAGTTACCCAAAATGAAGTTAAAAAGTGTGTTTACATTGTGGAATTATGATGTTACTGTGCAGAAAAGCAGCACTCAGTTTCTGGAAATCCACTTAATTTATTGCAAAACTTAATTGGGAAGCCGTTGCCACTGTGGGGATCACAGTGCAATAAATGACAGCTGCTGCTGCCAATTTGATCTTGGAAAGGGTGTACAGGTAAAGCTTCCTATCAGATAGTTGGGAGCTGTATGCTGGTTTTAATTAATAATGTCAAACTGTACAGAAAAGAATGTCTTGTTAAGTGGATTTGTTTCCTTTTCTGAAAAGCTCTTAAGTGGTCTTTTATCCTCCTGGTGAATGCTGGGCAGTGCTTTGCCTCCAGAGCCCTTACTGTCTTGCACTTTCACGCTTGAAGTTTGTGAGTGATGATGTAGCTGTAGGCACTATTAACATAATGCTGTAAATACCTCTTTTCAAATATGTTTGTTTAGAGTCCTTCAAGCTGGAAAGGCAACCATATGTTCATCTCAAAGCTCGGAGCACAATATAACTCATGTTTTCGTCAGTAATAGCACTTGTCTTACGCAAAGCAGAGCACACCTATCTGATGGTAAATGCTACCCTTTGCAACACATCGGATATTACCTTTTGGAGGTAAGCAAATTAAAAAAAAAAAAAAAAAAAAACAAACATACCTAAGACCAGTTTTTCATTGTCATTGTTAGCAATCTATGGTTTACTGATGGCTGTAAATGATGTGGTGTTAATAACAGAGGGGCGTATGATTGGCCTGGATGTTTTGTAAGTTGCTTAACAATTTCCTGATTCTGGGGCTGTATATCTAAGCAAAGAGAAGGGTCATGAAAAGTACCTTAAGGGAGGATGCAAAGAAGACAGATTCTTAGTGGTGCCTCATAACAGGATCAAATAGGTGGACACAAACCGCAGCACAGGAGGTTCTCTCTGAAAGTTAGAAAACTTCTTTTTTATTATTGTGAGGGTGAAAGGGCACTGGAACAGGTTGCCTGCAGAGGCTGAATTCTCCATTCTTGGCAATATTCAGAAGCCATCCAGACATGGTCCTTTAAAACTGGCTCTAGGTGGATTGGGCATTTGGACATTTGGACCACATGATCTTCAGAGATGCCTCTTGATTTCAACATTTCTGTGATTCTGCATCTTTCCAAAAGCAGTGTTTTGTTTCAGAGCAGCAGGAGAAGCATCAAGGAAGCATACATTATTTCTTCTTTGTGTTCTTTCTTGGCTCCTGCTTTGTGCTACTATTACAGGAAAAATTAATTGGACTTGAGCAGGAAGTTGCAGTGTAAGGGACCAGTAACTAACTAAAGAATTTTTCACAAAATACCAACGGGGAAAAAAAAACACTTCCATGTTCTCTTTGTTTTGGTAAGGATTTCAAATGTGTGCATATATCTACCTGTGTATGTGGGTATATATTTTTTCTTTGACTGGGTTTGTTAGTACTGTCATGGTAACTTCATCCTTCAGGACCAAAGTGGTAACTCCTTTTCTCAGCTGACCTCAGTTATTCTACCCTTTTCCCATAAGGTCATAGATAGACTGTGGTAAAATAGTCTAGACTGATCTGTTAAAATTCATATTCTTGACTCAAAATCAGCTGATGTTAAGGAGTCCTTAGAACCCAAAACCTGTGATGCTCACAGGGAGAGACTAAATCCAGCTTTGCCTTTTTCCATGTTAGAAAACATGTCATTACTTACAACAAAACTCCTTGCTTTTTTGCTAGTTAAGATTTCTTGAGAAGGCAAATTGTTTGTGGGTTGGTTGAAAATGATTCCCCAAAGTGCCTGTACTAGTTCTGTTTTGTTGACTAAACTGAGCACACTGTGATAATACACCATCACGTGCACCACGACATGGGGACCTGGGTAGACCTTATTTGAAGAATAAAGCCACAGTTTTCCAAAAGTGTGTGGCTTCCACATCATTCCAAAGAAGTTCAGGGCTTTTTTTTTTTTTTGTTGGAATGACTAAGCCAGATAAGATATCCAGTGCAGTATCAAATGGTTCAGAGTTAGGTTTACCATTCAGCTCCAAAACCGGATCAGGAATTAAATCAGAAGATGAGGCAAAGCAAGAAAAGCAGCTTGTTTCTTTTTCACCTTTCCATCTGAACTATGAGGGGGTTTCTGTTTAGTGAATTTTCTTATCTGTGGAATTCACTGGAAGCAGAGGGTTTTTTTCCTTACTGTTTTCCTTGGGAGAGATGCCTCATGATTCCTAGTTGTAGTTACCAGATGTTCTATGCAGACCTTCTCATTTTGACCTAGACCTACCAAAATGCCTGAGAAGATTCCTTCAGTCTGGTAGTTCCTCAAATTGCTAATTAGTCAACTGCTAATTGAAAACACTACCTTTGCAAGCAAGTAGGAGCTAAAACTCTGTTTGTTAGTTAGAGTAGCCTAGTGGAAACTTTGAAAAGCTTCAGATCATATACTTTGCTGTTCCTGTTTTAATGAGCAGTAAAGCTGTTACAGAAGGGTGAGAAGAGGGTTGAGAGATCTTAATGTTTACACCCTGGAGAAAACGCACCTAGGTGGGACCTCTGTCTAGTGTTTGAAATTTGTTAAGGGAAACTCTTCTCTATTGGACTTTTCAGCTAAGACAGACGTTTACATTTAATAGAGAATGAGTGTCAGGTTTTATGGCTACCTCACCTTTTATTGATCTCCATGAGAATAAAGTGTTTCTTGCTATGAAACCTGAATTCCTCCCAGGTGTGATAACAGGTTTCTATCTTAACCAGTCCATTAACTTGCATGTATCTTTTTTTTCCCTTAGATTTCATTAAAATAACTCACCTCAGAGGCCAAGAGAGCATTAGCTTTCTATTTAAATGCATCTGAAGAACTCAGAAAACTGCCAAGACTCCTAGTCTCTTGAAAGGAAAAAAATAAAACATAGGCAATCAAATCACAGCACTTGTCCAAATATATTAGGCTGTATCAAAGAATGTTATGGACATGCTCTCTTTCTCTCCCTCCCAGAAGTATTTGGCTCATAATTCGTTAGAACATTCCAACATTGTAAATTTGTAGTCCTGCTATTTGGCTGCTACTTCTAGCAAAAATAAATACCTTCCTTCCTCCCCTAAACACCCACACATATGTCCAGATGCCAAATTCAGTAAAGCAGTATTATATTCCCTTTTCTTATTTTCAGTAGAACTGCACTGACATTCAGGCTACTCATGCTGTGATTGTTTTTAAAACTAAGTCTTTCCTTGATCTTTATATTTCAATATCTATTCTTATAACCTCAGCCTCATAACTTCAGTATTAAAATACTGTGGGCTAGTCATTAATAATTTTATCCTACAAGGTATTAAAAGATACTGTAACACATTCACAGTTTGAGGGTGCTGGTTCTGTACTTAAATGCAGACTTCAGATGCATTTTTGGATGCATGCTGGATTTCATAAGATTTTACCAAGATGGCACTGTAAATTATTTGAATATAAATGTTTCTATAAACATGCAGGTCATAATGTGCACAAGAAGTAAAGATTAGTTAATGCATCAGAGTTCAGTTATCCCTGGCTCATCAAAAGCTACCAAAAATGAAAACTCTCTTCTGGAATGAGCAGCAAACTCAGTAGTTCCCATATTTGGTCTCACCCATCAGCTTTAGCTGTTTGATTTAAAAGGCAAGCTACCCACACCTACTACCAATAAAAAGTGGTCCCCACTACTGTGACCAGGGGGGATATTTCACCTGTATCCATGTTCTTACCATATGGCAGGAGGAGGCAGCTTTTGTAGTTACTGTGTGTGTTTATCTACAAGAAAGATGGCCTTTTATTCTTAGTCTGTCTTAGTTTTTATCTACTTTGGATGGAAATCATGCATTGAAACTCTTACTTAAATGTATTATTCTTGAAATAACTTTTAAATGTTCTGTGGTTGCTTTTTGTTAACAAAATTTGTGGCTTCACTGAGAGTCTTTCTAGAATGAGTTGGAAAGCAGTTTAAGAAGAATTTCCTCATTCCCTGTGCTCCAGAAGCAGCTGGAAATGATAGGTGGACTTAGAGATTAAATCACTGAAATAACAAGAACTTTTAAATTTTGAATAACTAGTTCAGGGTTATAGTCAAGAAGTGATGAGATTTCATTTTTAATGGCCTTTATGACCTAAATGGTTGTGGCCAAGCAGGTGAAAGAATGCCTTTAAAGTTCTTACTCTCTTTTTGACTAATTGAAAAGTTGGGGGCTGTGTTTTTAGTGTTTGAAAATTAAAAATGATTGATGATGGAAAAGCAGCTCTTGTTTCAGCCACAGGGATTGGGGCAGAGTAACAGTCAGTCAGAGAACAAAAATCAATTACAGGGAATCGTATACTGATAGTTCCTATGGTGTAGCTTCCTACAGTACCACTGCTTTGATTCCAAGCCACCAGCTGGCACAAAATGTAGACCTTTGAACAATTGCATAACTGTTCATTTGCACACAAGGATTTACAATAGAATGTAGAGAAAGACTTGGTACCTAAAGAGTGGTTTAGGGCATTAGTACTGAAACTGAAAAACAAAAGTAGTATTTATTTGCTCTGCACAGAATGAAATACAAACCACTGAAGATAACCCAAAGCATGATGTCTCGGCTGTGCAAGAAATGGACGAAACCACCTCTGACATGCAGCTGGATGAAGCAAGAAATACTGTTATAAGACATATATATTTTGCTGCTGTAAGTAACAATCAGCTAATGCTTTTTTGGCATGAAATGTCAAATGTAAACTATTAAATTTATTTTCCATTGTAGCAGTGAGCTAACAAAGAGTTTAATATATTTTGAAATAATAATAATAATAATGATGATTTTTAACCTGCAGTGTTTAATGATCCCATATTTGCTACATATGCAATTAGTTAGAATCATAGACTCATAAAATCAACAAGGTTGGAAAAGACCTCAAAGATCATCAAGTCCAACCTGTCAACACAGACCTCAAGACTACTAAACCATGGCACCAAGTGCCACATCCAGTCCCCTCCTGAGCACCTCCAGGGATGGTGACTCCACCACCTCCCTGGGCAGCACATTCCAATGGCGAACAATTGTCTCTGTGAAGACCTTTCTCCTCATCCCCCAGCGTAAATTTCCCCTGGCACAGCTTGAGACTGTGTCCTCTTGTTCTGGTGCTGGTTGCTTGAGAGAAGAGACCAACCCCCTCCTGGCTACAACCTCCCTTCAGGTAGTTGTAGACAGCAATAAGGTCTCCCTGAGCCTTCTCTTCTCAGGCTAACAAATCCCAGCTCCCTCAGCCTCTCCTTGTAGGGCTTGTGCTCAAGGCCTCTCCCCAGCCTCGTTGCCCTTCTCTGGACACATTCAAGAGTCTCAATGTCCTTCTTAAACTGAGGAGCCCAGAACTGGACACAGGACTCCAGGTGTGGCCTAACCAGTGCAGAGTACAGGGGCACAATGACTTCCCTGCTCCTGCTGGCCACGCTGCTCTTGATGCCGGCCAGGATGCCATTTGCCTTCTTGGCCACCTGGGCACACTGCTGGCTCATGTTTAGGTGCCTGTCAATCAGCACCCCCAGATCCCTTTCTGTTTGGCAGCTCTCCAGCCACTCCAATCCCAGCCTGTAGCACTGCAAGGGTTTGTGGCCAAAGTGCAGCACTTGGAATTGTTGAATGCCATCCTGTTGGACTCTGCCCATCTGTCCAGCCTGTCAAGGTCCCTCTGCAGAGCCCTTTTACCCTCTAACACCTGCCCCCAGCTTGGTGTCATCTGCAAATTTACTGATGATGGACTCAATCCCCTCGTCCAGATCATCAATAAATATGCTGAACAGGATAGGGCCCAGAACTGATCCCTGGGGGCTGTCACTAGTATGTAGAATGTAATTTAGTGGTAGGAATTGGTAAGCATAGGTGTGTGAAAACCATAGTGGACCACCTGAAATCTTGTAGTACATGAGGTAAGTTGTAGCTAATGTTATTCAACAAAATTTCACCTGATTGCAGTCTTTCTATGACTGTCCTGTTACCTATATGAGTTACAGGGACTTTTCACAAAGGCATGGAGTGACAGGCTGAGGTGTAATGGCTTCACACTGCAAGAAAGTAGATTTTAGGTTAGACATTAGGAGGGAATACTTGCACATGAGGGTGGTGAGACACTGCAACAGGTTGCCTAGAGGGATTGTGGAGATTCCAATCCTGACAACTTTTCAAGGCCAGGCTGGATAGGGCCTTGAGCAGGCCGAGGACAGGGAGGTTGGAGCTGGATGATCTTTACAGTCCCTTCCAACCCAAATGATTTATGATTCTAGGATTCCATGTTTTTAAGAACTTAGCATGTCCTAGAGCAAGTATTTTGTTGCTTCATGTGGATGCTTTTCATTAGAAGTTAAAATCAGAGCGAAATACATCCTTTTGTTTAATGTTGTCACATACTTAGTCTGATAATCTGCATGAGTAATTAAAAACATTGTTTCATATGTAGGAAAAAAAAGACAATTAATTTAGGTTAATGCATTGAATTAAGGAGATGTTATTTCTCTAAGTCAGAGTGATGCAGATGATGTGTGTTTTTGTAGGAGGTTGCTTATATGAAGTGTTCTGTTATTCTGTAGCTGCAAAATCAGGTAGCAAGAGTTTGAATTTCTAAGTCCAGTCCTCAATGTACACAATATTTGCACAAATGTACACAATGTACACAAAACTAACAAATAGAGGACTGATGCTACCTAAAACTATGCACCTTCAGATGCTGCATCTTTTATCAGTGACATTTTATCAAGACTATATCCTCCAGACTTCTAAAAGTAAAATGTGTTGTTGACTTCTGATATATATATTACACACAAGTGAGCTTACTATCAGATTATCTTTCCCTCAAAATATTATTTAATTATATGCAGGAGTAATCATAACCCTAAAGATAATCTCACCTAAAAGACTTTTTTTGGTAATTGCCATAAGTAACTATGGCAATAGTAGTAAAATGTTGTGGGTTTTTTTTTCACCTACTGCCATATCTTCACAGTATAGATAACTTGCAAGAGAGATCCAAAGTTTGCATTTTGCCAGAGAAAAAATCTTTTAAAAATGTTATTTTTCTTTTTTAGTCTGGTTAAGTGGAACTTATCTGGTAAAACTGCCCCCCACATAGCAACCACAGAAGCAAGAAGCAGAAAATTAACAGGAAAAAGATTGTCTGTATTATTTTCTTTCTTAGGTCACTAATCCTCTATTTCATGATTTTGCTATCCAAATACTAAAATATAAAATAAATTAAAATACATTGCTGTGTTTAATGTTGTGCTTGAACTGTGTCTAACAAAAGTTGTTGTTTGGGTTTTTTGGTTTTGTTTTTTACAGCATTTGTTGAATATGTTTATTAGTACCCAGTGTACAGGTTGACATTACTCTGTTTTACAGGCTGTCAAACACAGGTTTGCTCAAAAAGACTGCCAGGAGAAATGCAGTCCAGAGGTAAGGACTCATACACTTATGGAATTTGTTATGAAATTAGGAAAATGGAGCACAACTGGAAATGGATAGATTCACTTCGGATGTTAGGAAGAAGTTCTTCCCCATGAGGGTCGTGAGAAACTGGCACAGGTTGCCCAGGGAGGTGGTAGAAGCCTCATCCCTGGAGGCTGGAGGTGGCTGTGAGCAACCTGATCTAGTGTGAGGTGTCCCTGCCCATGGCAGGGGAGGTAGGACTGGCAGATCCTTGAGGACTCTTCCAACTCTAACAATTCTATGATTCTATGACATGTACTTTCATAATGAAATTAGCTATATTGAAAAAGAACTTGAAATGTTTGTGTTATCCAAAACCAATGTAATTATTGAGAGTTACCATTGGAATATTATGAAATGTTGCTAATTCTTGCAAAACTTTCAGTACTCTCCATCCCCCCTTTTTCTTTTTTAACAAAGAATCTCTTCAATCCTGTTGTTGTAGAGAGTATTACCTGGTAGCCCAAGATGAAGAGAAGCAAAGATGCCCTAAGGTGATTTGGAACATATTCAATGACTCAATAAACAGCAGTAACAGAGAGCATGCATAACTTACTGTGTCGCTCGCTTATTTTGCTTGTAGGGTCAGACTTCAGTTACAGTTTTACCATTTTTTAACTTTTTTGTTAACTACTCTAGAGTGAAACAGTAGTTACATCATAAGCCTTAAACACAGAAGTGTGAAATTGTCAGGGATGTAAGTGACTTCAATGATCATCCAGTTCCAACCCCCCTGCCATGGGCAAGGACACCTCAGAATGACTTCCCTGCTCCTGCTGGCCACACTGTTCCTGATACAGGCCAGGATGCCATTGGCCTTCTTGGCCACCTGAGCACACTGCTGGCTTATGTTCAGCCAGCTGTCAATCAGTACACCTAGATCCCTTTCTATTTGGCTGCTCTCCAGCCACTCTGACCCCAGCCTGTAGCACTGCATTGGGTTTTTGTGGCCAATGTGCAGAACCCGGCACTTAGGTGTGTTAAATCTCATGCCCCTGGACTCTGTCCATCTGTCCAGCCTGTCAAGGTCCCTCTGCAGAGCTCTCCTACCCTCTAACAGATCAACTTCTGCGCCCAGCTTGGTGTCATCTGCAAATTTGCTGATGATGGACTCAATCCCCTCGTCCAGATCATCAATAAAGATATTGAACAGGATGGGGCCCAGCACTGATCCCTGGGGGCCACCACCAGTGACTGGCTGCCAGGTGGATGTGGCACCATTCACCACCACTCTCTGGGCTCGGCCCTCTGGCTATTTCCTAACCCAGCACAGAGTGCTGCTCTCCAAGCCGCAAGCTGACAGCATTGCCTGGAGTTTGCTGTGGGGGACAGTGTCAAAGGCCTTGCTGAAGTCCAGGTAGACCACATCCACAGCCTGCCCACATCCACCAGGCAGTCACCTGGTCATAGAATGAGATCAGGTTGGTGAGGCAGGACCTGCCCATGCTGGCTGGACCTGATCCCTTGGCCATCCTGCACTCAAGATGACCTGTTCTGTCATCTTGCCTGGTACTGAGTTCAGGCAGACAGGCCTGGAATCCTCTGGCTCCTCCTTCCAGCCCTTCTTGTGGATGGGCATCACATTTCATAGTTTCATAGTTTCAGTCAGGGTTGGAAGGGACCACAGGGATCATCTAGTTCCAACCCCCCTGCCATGGGCAGGGACACCCTGCACAACATGCGCTACAACATGAACCAATGCCCCTTTCAGCTCTCTGAGCATTAGGGCCTTACATTAGGTGTCTCCTGATCCAAAAGAAGTTTCTCACCTCACTTTTTATCATCCTTCCTTAGTCCTTGCAAATAAGCTGTAAACTGTTTCTCTAGTTCTTCCATCTTGACCCAAGTGGGAAAGACCTCATGCTGTCCTGAAACAGCTTTGCTTTTGTGTGTTTTCCAAATAATTCATCAGTGCTGCATTTTCTTGTAGTACCAGTATTTTCAAGAGCTGGGAGTCTCAATCACAACATAAAAATGTTGGTGCAGTCACCGGAGGAGGGCTACCAGTAAAGTGCTTGTACATGCACAATGTACTGAGTCATCCTCACACACATCTTAAATCCAGGCAACAGAGGAGTTGTTCTTTGACTGCCGTTAAACAGTTCATGATTGCTCTTTAGATGTGCTGTTTGCAGATAATTAACATTACAAAAGTATGAATGCAGGCCATTATTTCCAAAGGAAATAATGTGAAGATTCTTAGTACTGCATCCATGAATTGAGAAAATTGAAATAAATGCGAGCTGTGAATGCCAGATGCACAAAGACTTGATTAAAAGAAATTTGTCTAGATGAGCAGCTTTATTTATTGTTCATGTAACTAACAAGGACTTACACTAAGAACCTGAGAAATGAAGCATTTGCAGGGAAAATATCTAATGCTAAGGTGGAACTTACTTACTGGGACTTCAGCTGTGGTTTAACTATAATGGTTTTCAGGCTTTACCTGATTTAATTTATTCCTGAAACGGTTTTTGGTAACTGGTTCCCTAATAGACCTCAAACCCACAACTGGACTCAAAATCCTGTGTTAATTTGAATTTAATCTACTTCTAAAACAATTAGTAGGATGTCCTGAGTAGCCTTATTTAAAGTACATTAGGGGCCGAGTGTTTTGGCAGAGATCGTAAAGTGTACAAGTTCTCAGGGAGTAAAGCAACACTAAATTTATGTAACTGTTTGTGGTGGGGTGAGAAAGTTCCCTCCCCACACACAAAGAAAGAAACCACAGCTAACTCAGTCGGAAAAGCAGATGAAAGCTCTATTTACAGGCATAAATGGAGTGCAATGAATATGTACACAAATATACAATGTTTACAATATATACAGGAATACACAGCAATGAACGTAATGCAGAAAAGCCTTTTCCCTCCAGCCGGCCAGGGGGGTTCCCTGAACCCCCCTCTCTCCCTCCCTACCTCCCCTTTTTCCCAAAAAGGGTTAGAGAGAGAGAGAAAGGCAATTAAGGAAGAAAAATTCTGTTAGCTCAAAAGTGCATGCAAGAATTAGCTTTCTTATCTGGTTAGCTTTGTTAACCAAGGTCACTCCTGCTTCAGAAAGAGAGAAGCCGTCCAGCCCACAGGACAGAGAAGCACAGACTGAACACAGCCTGAACCCAGACCAGACTGAACTAACAGAACCAAACTTAAAATTGCATTCTACAATCTACAATGAAATTAGTTTAGACTATCTTGGTTTTGTTCAAATATCAAAAACATTCAGCCAGAGTGTTCAGCAACTGTCTCTTTCTTAAAGGCATAGCCTAAACCAGTCACATACATAATTTATATACATAATTTATGGTTTGATAGTGTGTAGTTATCAGTGATGTGTTTCATGAATTTACATTTTTCTCCCATTTTTTTAACTGTTCAGTGGTACTCATCTTACAGCTCCACCTATATACTGTTGGATGTACTCTACACTTCCAGATATAATGACACTCTATTGTGTGCCTTTCCAGAATGAGTTATATAGAGAAGTTATGGAGAAATGTTGGGTTTTTTTTGTCCCCAAAATGTCTTCAGGTCTTCCACTTTGCTTTGGTGAGACTCCACCTCAAATACTGTGCCCAGTTCTGCTGTCCCCAGCATAAGAAGGACACAGAGCCGTTGGAGTCAGTCCAGAGTAGGCTGCAAAGATGATGCAAGGGCTGGAGCAGCTCTGCTGTAAGAACGGGCTGATGGAGCTGGGGGTGTTCAGCCTGGAGAAGAGAAGACTGCCTGCCAGTCTTTTCTGCCTGCCAGTCTCAGAGCTGCCTGCCAGTACCTGAAGGGATCCTCCAGGAAGGCGGCAGAGGAACTTTTCCTGAGGGTGTCTAGAGACAGGACATGGGAGAACGGTTTGAAGCTGAGGCAGAGCAGGGTTAGACTGGAGCTGCGGAAGAAGTTCTTCAGTATGAGGGTGATGAGACACTGGCACAGACTGCCTAGGGAGGCTGTGGTTGCCTCCTCCCTGGGGATACAATAGAATAGAATACAATAGAATAAACCAGGTTGGAAGAGAACTTCAAGATCATCGCATTCAACCCATCAACCAATCCAACCCACCTAAACAACTATACCATGACACCGAGCACTTGGATGAGGCCTTGAGTAGCTGAGTCTAGCTGAGAGGTGTCCCTGGGCAAGGCAGGGAGGTTGGAGTGGATGATCTCTGAGGTCCCTTCCAACCTGAGCCATTCTAGAATGATGATTCTATGATTCTTTTAAGAAGAGAAGCATGTTCTGAGGCCTACTGCCTTGAAATCTTAGTTCAATAAGGATGAATGCCTGACAGCAGCTTATTCAGTCAGACAATAAATAGTAATTCTAATAATTCATAAAATCACTGTTTTATTGTATTACAAACATTTTACTTGGGGATTTTCTGTTAGTTAAGACTTTCTTTTTAGTGAACTGCATCTTTCACTTACAAGCTGAATCCTTTATTAATGACCTGCATCTTTTACTCACTGAGATATCTTTCTCCTAGGTTAAAAGTGCCAGCCTGTCCAGAGGCACATGGCGTCTGCTTGAAGGATTAATAGAAGAGTATTTAATTCCCGATGTGATCACAGAACTTGCTGCTTGTCAAAAGTACTGCACACCATCTCTGAAGGTTTTTCATGCTCTTCTAGAGTATATCCTTCTGGTGAGAGACAAAAACTAAAGTATTGCAAATATTAAAGCAAGTAATGGTTGTATTATAATCTTTGCATCTGACCTTGTATTTTGTGGAGTTTAGTGATGTATTCAGCCTCTACTTTGTGTTAAAAAGGGAAGAATTTAAACATTAAGAACTTCTTTTTCTGCAGTTACCACTTATTTACAAGCTGTATGAATATAGTGCTCTAAATACTGTGGAAGAATTTGCCCTGATTAAATGTCTCATTTTATTGCAGGAAAATACCAATGCAATATTAGTTGCTAAATTTTTTCACATATTGTACCTTGTTCTCCAACTTGATCCTCCATGGAAGTCCCCATCCATGTTAAAATATTATTTGGATTTTCTTCAGTGTCCTGTGTGTAAAAAAGGCACATGGTCCTTGGTAGAGATGCTTGTGAGGTAAGAAATTATGAGCTGTTGAATGCAGTAGTTGTTAATGTCACTCAAACCAGGATAGGGGAGGAGGGCTGGAAGTCTGTTGTATTTACTTTACCTGAATGTTGTATTTCACCAAGTCACACACACACAGAGAATCACAGAAAGTTAGGGGTTGGAAGTGACCTCTGGTGATCATCCAGCCCTACCTCCCTGCCACAGCAGGATCACCTAGGGCAGGTCACACAGGAACACATCCAGGCAGATTTTGAATGTTTCCAGAGGAGACTGCATAACCTCTCTGGCCAGCCTGCTCCAGGCCTCATCACACCAAAGAAGTTTCTCCTCCTGCCCTTCTCACAGTAAAGAAGTTTTTCCTTATGTTTAACATCCTAAGTCTTAGCTAAAAGGCAGAGGGTTTCTTTGGAAAGGAAGAACTACATTTTCTTGTTCTCCTTCGCTTTTACAAAGTATTTATTTTACTTTTTTTAGCTGTTCCCAAGGTATAACAATTATGCAGTATTGTAAGTCTAGTGGGTATGTACACATATATACATATCTACAGTTACAAAGCAAATTTTGATCGTCTCAAACATGAAGCTTCATGTTGCATCTGGCAAAGAGCAACTTCATGTACCAGGATAGGCTGGGAGCTGATCTGTTGGAGGGCAATTCTGGGGAAAAGGACCTGGGAATGCTGGTGGACACCAAGATGCCCATGAGCCAGCAATTTACCCTTGTAGCCATGAAGACCAAGGGTGTCCTGGGATGGATTAGGAAGGGTGTGGTGAGAAGGTCAGAAGCATTCTGCTCCCCTACTAGTCTGCCCTAGTGAGGTCACATCTGGAATATTGTGTCCAGAAGGACCTCAGGGAGCTGCTTGAGAGCGTAGCACAGAGCCACGAAGTTGCTGCAGGCAGTGGAACATCTCCCTCTGAGGACAGGCTGAGGGAGCTGGGGCTCTGGAACTTGGAGCAGAGGAGCCTGAGGGCTGCCCTCATTCCTGTTGATAAAGATGTGCAGGGCAGTGTGGGGAGGATGAAGCCAGGACAAAGGGCAGTGAGGGCAAGCTGAAGCAGAGGAGGTGCCATGGGAACAGAAGGGAAAACTTTGTCAGTCTGAGGATGCTGGAGCCCTGGAGCAGGCTGCTCAGAGAGGTAGTGCAGTCCCCTTCCCTGGAGACACTCAAAACTGACCTTGATGTGATGCTGTGTGACCTGCCCTAGTGCTCCTGCTCTGGCAGGGGGATTGGACTGGATGATCTTTCAAGGTCCTTTCCAACCCCTAACATTCTGTGATTCTGTATATTGATTTTGGTCATAAACTTCACCATCTTGTCCAGGAAGTCTGAGTGTGTCCTATACATCTACAAACACCAGACTCAGCACGTAGGAGCTGTTTGGGTAGTTAGTCTGTGCTTTAGCTTGAGAGATCTGTAATTTACATCCATTGAAATTAATTCTTCTGTTCATTTGGAAGAGAAACTGTACCTCTTCTTATGACTGTCATAAAATCCTAAGTAACATTTAAATACTTGATACAACTGTGATTGCAGATCTATGATTCTAAGCCTGTAGTCATGAAGGGCCTTGAATCACTGTACTTGAATCACTGTAATTAGACATTTAGTAGTTTTTTATTAGGAATATGTCTCATGGAAATGGAAGAGAATTTATCTTTCAAATAAAGTATTTTATCTTCTAGTACTTACTAGCAGAAGATGACAACTCAGCAGTTGTATACCTAGTAGTTTCAGCACTCAAAATTCTGGCCAAAGAATATGTCTTCCCATTACTTTGACTTTTTCTCCATCATCCTAGGCAATCGTTAGTCTTGATCACAAACTTCAGTCCTGTCAAATAATATGTGTGAATTGTTACCTGAATGAAGCTTTACAGGCTGTTAAAATGTCTGTAAAATACTGCAAGGCTACCTTGTAATTAAAGGGTTTTAAAGAAGTTCTGTTAAATTCAGTAATTTCACAGTACCTCAGGCAGAGACAGGAAAAACAAATGTGGTTATACCATTTAGTTTGCACTACAAGACAAAATCTGCACCTGCAACACAAAACCCTTGTCATGAAGACATTATTTTTTTATTTGTTTTGTTTTTATAAAATGCAGCTTAAAAACCATAAAGTTGGGCTTTAGCATGATGAATGTTTCGGGGGGCGGGGCAAGGCATTTCCCTGTCAAAACTGCCAAAAGTCAAAGCTGACTGTTACTATTTTTTCCCCCTGATAGATCGGACTGATTGCAGCCAAGCAAAAGGATTTTTTTCACTGTTTGTTCTTACAGGTCTTGCCTTTATTGCAAACCCAGTTGTCATGAAAGTCCCAGTTTCAGGGAGAGAAGATGAGAAGCGGATAGTTCACAAAACATTACTGAAGTTTTTTGCTGATCTACTAAAAGCTGAAGTAGAGTTTCTGACACAAAGGTGAGGTGTACAGGATTGTACTTACTACTATTATTGTTGCTTACTGTTTATACTTATTATACTTACTTCCACAATGTCACATGGATTTCTATATCTACAGCAGCTTTATCTATGTCCCTTGATAAGATTCTGTTCTACAGAGATGGCAGTGTAGCGTTTCCTTTTATATATTTAAATTCTTACCTTTGTTTAATTGTCTTTTGTATAGGGTTTTGTGTGTATGTGATTTTTAAGGCCTCTAGCTTTTCCCAGCCTACTGTTTCACTATAAATCATATTTCAGTAAGCATATAATTTTGCTGGTAAAGTTGTGGGGGTTTTAGCTTTTCAATGCTTCAGTATTAATTTTTGAAGGCAGACAAACAGCATTTTGAACATACAGATATTTTTGCAAGAATTTATTTGACAGTGCTCTTGCTAGGGAAACAACCCTCCTTACATTATGAAATACTTTAAAAAAAGTCTTTAGAGGGTAACTTCATGTGGGTTGACCCTGGCTGGATGTCAGGTGCCTACTGAAGCCACTCTCTCCTTCCCCTCCTCAGCTGGACAAGGGAGAGAAAGTCAAACTAAAGGCTCATGGGTCAGGATAAGGATGGGAGATCACTCAGCAATTGCTCTCATGGGCAAACCAGACTCCACTTGGGGAATTTAGTTTATTGCCAAGTAGAGTCAGAGTAGAGTAGTAAGAAATAAACCCAAATCTTAAAACATCTTTCCTCTACCCTTTCCTTCTTTCTGAGCATAAATTTCCTTCCAGCTTTTCCACCTCCTCCCCTCCCACAGTGCAGGTGGAAAGGAGGTTGGGTTTGTGGTCCGTTCACCACAGGTTCTCTCTGCTGCCCTTCCTCCTTGAGGAGGACTCACACTCTCCCCCTCCTCTAGTGTGCGGTCCCATCAACAGGAGACAGTACTCCAAACTTCTCCAGTGCGAGTCCTTGCTATGGGCTGCAGTTCTTCACAAACTGATCCAGTGTGGGTTTTTCATGGGCTCGTGAGTCCTGCCAGCAAACCTCCAGCACAGGCTCCTCTCTCCATGAATCCACAGATCCTGCCAGGATCCTGCTCTAATGTGGGTTTCCCATGGGGGAGCAGCCTCCTTCAAGCATCCATCTGCTCTGGTGTGGGGTCCTTCACAGGCTGCAGGTGAATATCTGCTCAACTGTGGACCTCCATGTGCTGCAGGGGAACCTCTGCTCCAGTGGCTGGAACATCTACCCTCCTTCTGCAAACCTTTGTATCTGCAGAGCTGTTTCTCTCACAGTCTCATTCCTCTCTGGCTGAAGTTGCTGTGTTTGTTTTTATCCTTGAATATGTTGTCCCAGATGTTGTACCACCATCACTGATGGGCTGAGCCTTAGCCAGCAGCAGCTCTGTCTTGGAGCTGGTTGTTCTGCCAGACTCAGGGGAAGCTTCTAGCAGCTTCTCACAGAAACCATGTCTGTAGCCCCCCTCTGCCTCCACTACCAAAATCTTGCAACTCAAACCCAATAAATGAAGGCAGCCTTTACTTTATGCAATATTGGCACAGTGTGAGAATTCCTTCAGTCTAACTGTAATAGTCATCATTATTTTGCTTATTATTAATCAGAAATTGTGTCTGATGTTTCCATACTTAAAAAATTACCAAACCTTTGTGTGTTATGACAGAAGACAGGATTTCTGACTGGTAACTATAGTAATCAAAGTGGCATAACAGATTTAGGGGGTTTATTTATTTACTGTCTTCACTTTCTTCTCTACAGTTTGGGTTGAAGGAACCAGTTCACAGGATCAGCAAGTCATGCCACAGACAGTTCTCCTGAACACCTTCTGGCCGGCAGGCAAAACCTTAGCGCTTTTTACCAAACACATAAATATTCTAGCAGACTGGGTCATCGTTTCCCAGAGAGAACTGAACAGGAAAAATGATGTGAGTATGAATTTTATACTTGAAAAATAATGAAGGCAGGCATATGTTTTTTTTTCTCTCTTTCTCTTTTTCCTTTTTTTTTTTAAAGGTATTCCTTTGTTCCTTCCTTTTGTTGAGGAATTATACGTAAGTATCACAGCTGCTTGTTATAGCTGCCTTTTTGTTGTGAAGCATGCTGGTTTTTGCTCCACTAAAGGAAATGAATTGATCCATAAGATTCTCATATTGATCTGTGGAGAAGAAACGAGTCATGAGTAGCTTGTTGGCTACATTCAGATGTTCACATGCCCTTACCAGCAGGTATTACTGTAGTCATTAGGGACACCAGCTTAACACATCCTGTCAAACAATAAGGTGTAATGAAAGAGGTGATTATCTTCTTTTACAGTGATTGTATTCAGGAAATGTGGGAAGGAGAAAGCCAACAAAACTAACCTTTTTGGGGGGGGCTGTTTTCTGCATTCTTTCATTTTAATAAATGCCCCAGTTTTCTTCGAAAGTCCTTTAGTTTCATTTGCTACCTTCCACAGGTCTTTTCATAAAAATGGAATTGAAGGCAACTTAATTGCTGTTCTGTGACCTGCTGACCAGCAGGACATTGACCTGAAGGGTACTGAGTGTCCTCTATACCACCTCTTTCTTTTCAGAAGCTGAAGGCCTTGTAAAACATCTTTGACTTCTAGATTCTCACATAAAATACAAACTTACTGCTGTCTCTGCGTTCTCTTTTAAATTATTGTGAAAGCACAGAATAAATAGGTACTTCATTCACTTTTTTTCAATACAATAACAGGGCAAAATAGAAAATCAAGTATTCTGGAGAAAAAAGCACTTTCAATATAATACCTAGTAGTTCTTCATTATGTTAAGAAAGCAGAAAGATTAAACATAATGAGAGCTTCACTCATCTTACCTAGCCAGACCTCCTACCTTTTTTGAGGGCTATCAAAGCAAGACATTCTGAAACAGTGCTGCCTTTTATCCTTGGTCAAGATATTTAAAAAAGTGCCTAAAATTAGGCTTCTATAACCCATATTTATATTTAAACAACCTACCTTTTCAAAGGTACTGAGCACCAAGTGGTCTTGCATTCAGGTGGTGTCAGTGGCCATTCTTTTTCTTTGGAAAATGAGGCTGCTTTCATAGGTTTCCTGGTGTTGAATCTGCAGTTTTAAGAGCAGGCACCATTTTCTTTTTCCTCCTGTGCCTTCTTTTGACAAGTTGCAGCTCTGTAAGCTATACCTTTTTCACAAACCATTCTTTGCATAAGCAGAATAATCACTTGTGTCAGACAGAATGTAGTACATGTATGAAAAATAAAAGGAAGAATAAAACATAACATAAAACATAGAGACCTACCTCTTGTTTAGATTCCATTTTCTTTATATACATATATAAGAATTGTGCTTTCAGCACAAAACCCAGATGCCTGTTGCTTTCCCACTTTGATCTTGTGCACTGAAACGTACAATATCCCTGCAGATATGAGTTTCTAGGCTTAAAAAGCAGCTTGTTGCCTCATCATATCTCTAGTGTTGTGTGTTCTTTCTTACAGCCTTATTCTTTAACTTTGTATTTGTATCTTGCATTTCCTTTACATTTGAATTTTTGGGCAAAAATGAAACTGTTTGTTTTGGTTTTTTTTCTTCACATTCAAAACTTGTCATTATCCCTTTTTGCCCTCTCAGCTTTGTGGTACTAAAACTCCGTGTCCTGATTTTTTTTTTTCATATATTCAGAGGCTCCATTTAAAATTACCTGACATGGTTGAAAAGGTAGTTCAGAAAGAATGAGGAGCAGATCCTCCCCAGCAACTCAGGCAGAACTGTGTTTCATTTTCCCCTTCTTGGTTTTTTTTTGTTGTTGATTTAGAGGTGCATTAGAAAACCACAGTGTTTTCCATGTCCTGAAGTACAGCATTTGGGGTGAAAATTTTTCTCACTTTCTTCATTTTAAGGGTGTGAGTCATTGTTACCAGTTTTGTGTTTAAAAACTGTTTGCTTAATAGGCAACACCTTGACAGGAAACCCTTAGGGCCACTCAGAAACCTAAAATGAATGATTGTTGAATATTCTTACATTCTGCATGACCACAGAAATTAGGAGTCTCAGAGCACAGTGCAAAGGGATGATGCTGTTTTCAAAGCATGTAGCTCATCTCAGAAGAAACAAACATGCCAACTGTGATACACCAAACTGCCAGTGGAGAATACCTGTGAATAAAACCAGATGAATGATTTAATTAGGTGACTTTGGGGGAGCATGTGTAACACATTCCTTTTCTAAGTGATAAGCAATGGGCAGTTTATTTCATTTAGCTTTTTAGAATCTCATTATCTTTTTTCCTGTGGTTCAAGGAGATCATAACAAGTCAGCACTGAAGTGGAGGAAAAATGTCTGTATGTATTTCCTCTCTTCTCCTGCTGGTTTGTTGCAAAATTACAGGGTTTTTATATATATGTGTGTGTGTGTTTAAGAGCAGCAATCCAAGATGAGCTAAAAGTAGTATTTTAAGTGAGACAAGCCCTGCTGAAATCTTGAGTTGCTGCTTTCCCTGGTTTGCATACTCTGAAGATATTTAATTTTTCAGGCCTTTTCTTTTTTTTTCAGTAAAGAAAGATAAGGAATGAAGGGCTGCAAAGAGTTACATTACATAAGTGAGTGCTTTTGGTTTCTTATGTGAGATAAAATTTGCTTTAAAGTACCAGGATAAAATCAGTGACAATCCCTTACACGTTGCCATGTTTACTGGAATAAAAGTGATATTCTGTCCTTGTAGCTGAAAATGCACTGCCAGAGAGCACAGAAGTTCTTCCACCACTTGAGATCTCCAAAATCGATATTGAATATCTTTTTAATATAAGTAACATATTTCATTTATTATTTATTATGTTATTTAAATAGGTTTGATGCAGAAACTCCAGGTCAAGGGTCCTTGAATCAAAGCTGTTGATTCAGTTTTAGAATTTACAAAGGAAAGGGTATATTGCTTGTAGCACTTTGAGCAGTACTGAGCTATTGCATGGTCACAAAAGGTATGAAAAATGCTTTTTCAGGCCTGATACTGCTCCTTGTTCTTTAAAAAAAAGCTGTCTTACATAACCTGACAAAGGAGTCAAAAATGTTTTCGTTCTACTTTTTAGTTGCATCATCTTGCACATTTCTTAATTTGTTTTCCTCATTGTTTCAGGTATCATTACCTGGTTTAAATTTTTATGGTGTGAATTTGTGGAGCTATATTGTCTTCCTGATTTATCACTTCCAGTAGTTTTCCTGAAAGTATCTTTCTGGGGTACTGCATAACTCTAAAAGCATCTACACCACATGAAAAAAGAACTGCAATGAAAACTCTGAAATAACTCCTTAATTCAAAGCAAAAAAAAAAGGTTAAATAAGTTTTCTTACCTCCTGAAAGCTTTCCTGTAAGGACTTCTAAGTGCACTAACTGTGAAACTTCTGTTACTGCAGCATTGTACTTGACTTGGCAAAGAATTAAATGGAGCAGCAATGCAGGAATCGCATTTGCAAAGCTGGCAGACATCAGTTGCACTGATGTGACCTTTGTATGCTAAGGCAGTCAACAGCCTCTTCCCACTTCAATGCTTTTCTCAGTTAGATAGCTTTGGTTCTCAACAATAGGAACAAGGAAGGGAGTTTTGAATAAAAGTTTAGCTGGATCTCACTTAATTTGCTGTGCATGGTGTAATGGGTTGATCCCAGCTGGCACATAAGGCACCACCTAGCATCTTGCACACTCTGCAGCAGGATGAGGGAGAGAGGTGAGAGGGTGAAAACCAGAAAACTCATGGGTTGAGACAAGGACAGCTTAATAAGTGAGGCAAAGCTGCTTGCACAAGCAGATGGAAACAAGGAATTCATTCAGTGCTTCATTGTCAGGCAGATATCCAGCCCCTCCTTGGAAAGCAGTGGTGGTTGCTTGGCAGGGCAAATGCCATAACCCTGAATGTCCCTGCTTCCTCCTTCTTTCCCCAGTTTTTATTGCTGAGTGTGGTAAGGAATATCCCTCTGGTCATTTTGGGTCAGCTGTCCTGGCCGTGTCCCTTCCCACCTTCTTGCACAGCCGCAACCTACTTGCTGGGGAAGCAGAGTGGGGGGAAAAGAAGAGGCCTTAGTGCTGTCATACATGGTAGCAGTTCCCATGCTTAGTGGAAATGCTACTTTTCCCCTTTTTAATATTGCCTGTGTTTTCATTGCTGTGTTGGTGCTGTTTTGTGATTGAAAAGGAAAATATTTTTAAGATGTTAATACTTAAATATTTTTAGAGGAGATGTAAATTAGTAAATTAGATCATTTCCCCCTCATTTGTAGCCCTGAACGATTTACTTAAAAATATTTAGGAGAAGTTCTTGGTTTCTACTACCATTGCTTTACCAAAATGTCAGCCAAGCCTACACCAGTTGGCAGGGTCTGATTTGTCTTTGTCCTTGTGCAGACTTAGCTGAGCAAATATAGTTGCAACTAGTGCATCAACCACATTTAATATGCAGCTGTATGTCTTAACTGCAAAACATTATTAATACTTGCAGCATTAAAAGTCATTATTTCAATCTGCTGCCTCAAGCTTTTGCTCCCCACCCTTTCCCTTGAAAATATTTCATAGAGGAAGTAACAGAAGCTTATGATTTAGAAACAAGAAAAGCAGTGTAAAGACTTGTGGCTTTACATCTGTATTTATCTCAGATTACATCTGTACCTCCTTGATCCTGTCACTTACCTCTGTTTAAATTGTGCTTATTTGCTGCATTTGTGCAATTTTATTTCCTGCAATGAACTATTGGTGCAATTAAATTATTCACCCAGCATTTTGCTTTGGGGTCCAGTGATGAAAGAGGTATGCATACTTCAGGGAAATTTAAATGCATTTCAGATGTTTTAAATTAGTTCTTCAGTTTCTATTCCTGAGTCCTCAGAAGACAGGGAGTAATGTAGCTGTTAAAATATTTAAATTTTAGTTGGGATAAAAAAAAAAAAAGTATTTTCCTGTTGTTGACATGCCATGTCAGTGCTCTCTGATTTATTTTTTTATTTATTATGAGAGCCCCCAGTTCATCTACAGTAAGGCATTGTGATGCATTAAAGCAAGGGGCAAAGAGAATCAGGTTGTGCTTCACAGGGGAAGAGGCAGCAGGGCTGAAAGCTACCTTGGAGATCACATTTCTACTAGTTTTTGCCTGATCAGCCCTTGAAAGCCTTCAGTGATGGGAGATGATGCTGCCTCCCCACAGAATATTCATTTGTAGTCGTGTTTGTTCCTTTTGTTTTGAATGACAAGCCTGTTGACTCTAGGTACAGTGTTTATGGGGGCTTTTGACAAACTGCTTAGTAATCATTTTATTATGTCTCATCTGTGTCACAGTCTCTGTTGCTCATCTGTATGTCTGTTTGATTGCTGGTGAAGCTCAAAGTGTTTCAGTCTTTGGTGCTTTACAGCTCCTGAGAGGATTCCATCAAATTATTTTAAACCATTGTTGAATGCATTTTTGTCCCCAAAGGAGCATGATACAAACCCTCATCTGTGGGGCAAGACCACAACAAAAGACAGAAAAGTTTGTTTCCTTTAAGTAATTCTGTGAAATCTAAACCTGGCAAATATGTGCATATTCACTTCAACTTCCCTCCAGAGTTGTCCATTTTGAAGTACTTATTCTCTTTCAGTAGAATGCAACGTACCAACTGGCGCTTCAGCATAGCAGTTGTGATTCCCTGGTGCCAGAGCTTGTTTCCTGCACAGGAAAACCTTGCATCCTTTTCCCTTTTGGCACGGACATCACAAAAGGAGCTTTAATGTCATCTTTAGGAAACAAGAGTCCTGATAGAGCAAGGGAAATGAGATCCCTGTAATTCCCAAATTAAATAAAAGTTTAACTTGTTTAAATACAGTTCTAGAAACCTTGTGATTAAACAAAACCTAATTTAAAGAGAAGTCACACTTTGTACCTGTAAGCTTTGATCCCATTTTGCATGTTGTTTTAGACAGGATGTTTTCAGATATCTTCTCCAGTCTTAACTGATGTGGCCTCAATGGCATATGAATTTTGTTGACCTGGCTGCAACAGTTAGCTTTGGAGCAGGGAAGGAAAAGCCAGTGAAAAACTGATGTGGGAAGAGAGTAGGCTTTTATCTAAAGAAGTTCTTTAGTGTTATTATTGCTACATTTTCAATGTTAATTTGTTACACTGTATAGGTCTATAGATAATATTTTAGGTATGTTTGTTTTGTTTTTTTCTCATTTAGGCTTTCAGGTGTGAAATTGCTTATCTGTTAAATGCAATTCTTGGAACCATAGTGGAATATTGGATCATCTCGGGTTTGCTTATGGACAGAAATGTGTTTCACCAGGTAGCTGATGACTTGGCCCATTACTTGGCCATTTCATGTGATGGTGAGTGTTTGAAAGGACTCTCAAAGTTTTTTACTCAGACTGAAGTCCTAACTAAAATCCTCATTTCACTTTCAAGTTGTGTTTTACCTTCTGTTGCAGCTGCAGTCTTGTGGAACAATGTGCAGGAAAGTGTTTTATTGTCTTTATGGTTTTATAATCTGTTTGTTGGTCCTACCCAAGAAAAGACCAAATAGAACACACGTATTAAAACCCCTCTGGAGATATTTTAATAGGTTAGTGCAAAAGCAAGACTTACATGTTGTGAAGAAGATTAAAAAAAAATCTTTAGAGTTGTCTTGCCAGTTCAGAAAGGACTTTAAATATATCATAATAAGGCATAACTTCAGAGGGGCAATTGGAGGCACCCTAGCTCAGGGCAATCCTCAGGTGAAGTTTTTCTTTCCACAAACTTGATCTTGTTTGCTAAAGACACTTCAGCCTTAAGTCCAAAAGCTCCCTGAATTCCTTGAAACATACAGACTCCAAATGAAGTATTTCAGTGATGTCTTTCCAAAGTCTTAGAATTTGTTTGGGGTGGGGTAAAAAATTCAGCCCCATGAATCACTGTTGTCCCTTTTCATTAAATATAGAATAGAATAGAATAGAATAGAATAGAATAGAATAGAATAGAATAGAACTAACCAGGTTGGAAAAGACCTTTGAGATCGAGTCCAACCTGTCACCCAACACCATCTAATCAACTAAACCATGGCACCAAGTGCTCCGTCCAGTCTCTTTCTAAACACCTCCAGTGATGGTGACTCCACCACCTCCCTGAGCAGCACATTCCAATGGTCAATCTCTTTCTGGGAAGAATTTCTCCTAACATCCAGCCTAAATCTCCCCTGGTGCAGCTTGAGACTGTGTCCTCTTGTTCTGGTGCTGTATGCTATATAAAGAGAAATGTCAAAACTCAAATGAGCCACTCTCAATTCATGCAAAATGTTGGTTCAAGTATCTGTCCTTTTTAGCAACTGGGGAACCAGAAACTCAAAAGGCCCCCAAAATAAGAAAACTATTCAATATCTTTAATTTTCAAACTTAATTCCCACAGAAGTTCCTCTACCAGTTATGAAATAGTGAAAAAACTTTAATTCAGGTATTACACCTGTATGGCTACGCTGGTTTCAGTCATCATGTTCTCAAGAGATAGATGTATGTGGGCTTCATTTAAAGCGTATCTGCTTTCTATGTGGACATTAGAGAAACAGGTAGAATAGAATAGAATAGAATACAATACAATACAATACAATACAATACAATACAATACAATACAATGGACCAGGTTGGAAGAGACCTTCAAGATCATTGTGTCCAACCTATCATCCAACACCATCTAATCAATTAAACCATGCAACCAAGCACCCTATCAAGTCTCCTCCTGAACCCCTCCAGTGATGGTGACTCCACACCATCCTTGAAAAACTAAACTAAAATCTTTGTCACTAGACAACCAATTCCAGCTTGGTCTTAGAGAATGCAAATTATCCAAGCCATTAAAGCCTGCCTTAGATATTAAAAGGCCACATCAGTTAGAACTTATTGTTTAAATAGGTTATTATTATATACTTACTCTTATTTCATTCAAAGGAGCTTTTAGTATCTACTACTGTTGCCACCTCTCCAACAGATTCTAGCTCTCATTTAGTAGGGAGAATGTTGGGTTATAGATATTTCTGTAACACTTTCTTACTTTCCTGGACACAAATGAAAATTATGCTTTCTGTGCTCTTCTTCACTGAGAGCATTCCCAAGAACAACATGCAGTCTGGTTATAAAAAGTGAAGTTTCTTTGCTTCCCAGGTGTTTCAGTTGCTATTTTGACAAAATTATTTTGCCAGTATCGAGACAAAAATGCCACCCTAAAGAAAAAATCAGTCATACTGTTTCCTTTCCAAAAAACACCTAAACCCAACAAACCCAGAGAGACAGGCCAGGTGTATGCTTGATAGAGAGTGGCAGAAGAATCTAAATATACTTCTGTATCTATTAGAATAGAATAGAATGAACCAGGCTGGAAGAGACCTTTGAGATCATCACATCCAACCTATCATCCAACACCACCTAATCAACTAAACCATGCAACCAAGCACCCTATCAAGTCTCCTCCTAAACACCTCTAATTGTGGTGAGTCCACCACCTCCCTGAGCAGCACATTCCAACGGCAAATCTCTGTGTAGAATTTGTTCCTAACTTCCAGCCTAAACTTCCCCTGGTGCAGCTTGAGACTGTCCTCTTGTTCTGGTGCTGGTTGCCTGGAAGAAGAGACCAACCCCCTCCTGGCTACAACCACCCTTCAGGTAGCTGTAGACAGCAATAAGGTCTCCTCTGAGCCTCCTCTTCTCCAGACTAAGCAACCCCAGCTCCCTCAGCCTCTCTTCATGTTTCTCTTTTTTCTGTAAACCATTATGAACTATTTAGCACAGCTGAATGTGGTTGAAGTTTGCCACCACACTTAATGTAGAATTTGTAGGTCAGTTGCAGAATTCTTTTTTTGCTCATGTGTTTGCATTTTACCTAAATCTGTTTGCAGGGACACCTCACACACTGCCTCTTGTAAGACTGTATTTTATAATTTTAATTTTTTTTTTACATTTTCACATAGAAGGTGGTGCATTGCCTTCAAAACCTCTTGACCATCCTGCTGGAAGCTGGCCTTACTATCAGATGATGGATAAAATATCTTAATATGAGTAATTTTAGTAATTGTCATGCAGAATAGCTTCTAATGTGCAACAGCATAGAAGTATCTTTAACATCTTCATTGATGATCTGATGATCTGGATGAGGGGATTGAGACAGTCATCAGCAGATTTGCAGATGACACCAAGTTGGGAGCAGATGTTGATCTGTTAGAGGGCAGAAGGGCTCTGCAGAGGGGCCTTGACCGACTGGACAGATGGGCAGAGTCCAACAGGATGACATTCAACAAATCCAAGTGCCGGGTGCTGCACTTCGGCCACAACAACCCCATGCAGAGCTACAGGCTGGGGTCAGAGTGGCTGGAGAGCAGCCAAACAGAGAGGGACTTGGGGGTGCTGATTCACAGCTGCCTAAACATGAGTAGCAGGAGTAGGGAAGTCATTGTGCCCTTGTACTCTGCATTGGTTAGGCCACACTTTGAGTCCTGTGTCCAGTTCTGGGCCCCTCAGTTTAAGAAGGACATTGAGACACTTGAAGGTGTCCAGAGAAGGGCAACAAGGCTGGGGAGAGGCCTTGAGCACAAGCCCTATGAGGAGAGGCTGAGGGAGCTGGGGTTGTTTAGCCTGGAGAAGAGGAAGCTCAGGGGAGACCTCATTGCTGTCTACAGCTACGTGAAGGGGGGTTGTAGCCAGGAGGGGGTTGGTCTTTTCTCTCAAGCAACCAGCACCAGAACAAGAGGACACAGTCTCATGCTGTGCCAGGGGAAGTTTAGGCTCAAGGTGAGGAGAAAGTTCTTCACTGAGAGAGTCGTTCGCCATTTGGAATGGGCTGCCCACGGAGGTGGTGGAGTCACCATCCCTGGAGGTGTTCAAGAGGGGATTGGACGTGGCACTTGGTGCCATGGTTTAGTCATGAGGTCTGTGGTGACAGGTTGGACTTGGTGGTCTGAGGTCTCTTCCAACCTTGGTGATGCTATGATTCTGTACCTTCTAAATAACTCCAATTATACAGATCTGTATATTCTCATTTGAAGATTTTTCTTTCCCCCTCTCTCCCTTTGCCTTTATCCAGATTTTTCGGTGTGCAACTTGAAAAGGTTCATTTGTTCCATGACATCCTCCTGGCTTCAGATGTTTGTGGCAGAAGCAGTTTTTAAAAATCTGTGTTTACAGAGGAGCATAACTATTTCCAGAACACCTCTTTCTCTTAAAAAAATAGTAGGTAACTCTTCTTCTCCTTAAGAGCCAATCACAGTTATTTTACAAGTAAATGGATTCATGATGTACTTGGAAAATACCTTTCTGTTGTGGTCTAAGGTCATGCTCATTGCATTGTCTTCCACCTGTAGACAGACCCTGCTGCATTTAAATTTCTCATTGCCCAAGATCTGGGATGAAAGCAGTGGTAAGATTTTTCTTGCCAGGTAATTTGTAGCATGTGATGCATTTGTTGCCGTGTTGTTAACGTGAAAAATCGGGATGGAAGCTTTTAGAAGTAATCTTTGATGTAACCACTTCATTGCAATGTAACATTTGTAATTCATGGATATGCCAGATAACCCAGGAAAACCACACTGTATCTTTCCCTTCGAGTCCTTTGCAGAGCTAACAGTCTATTACTCAACTGGTTCCAAGCATCTCGGATTCTATGAACCACCTTGTATTCCTATGATTTTCTTCCCTTACAAACTTTCTCCTAATTGCAAACCTTTTCCTGACAGCTGGTGAGGAGATGGGTGATGAAACTGTGAAAAAAAAATCATAAAATCACATAATGGGTTAGGTTGGAAGTGACCTCAGAGATCGGCTACTCCAAACTCCCCACCACAGGCAGGGACACTTTTCAACTACACTTGGCTCCTCAGGGCCTCATCCAACCTGGCCTTCAACATCCCCAGGGACAGGGCATCTGCAGCCTCCCTGGGCAGCCTATTCCAGAATCTCACCACCCTCACAATGAAGAACTTCTTCCTCATCTCTAGTCTAACCCTGCTCTGCCTCAGCTTCAAACCATTCTCCTGTGACCTGTCTCTAGACACCCTCAGAAAATTCCCTCTACAGCCTTCCTGTAGGATCCCTTCAGGTACTGGAAGGTATGTCTAAGGTCCCCTTAGAGTCTTCTCTTCTCCAAGCTGAACACCTCCATCTCCCTCAGCCAGTCCTCACAGCAGAGGTGCTCCAGCCATTGGCTCACCTTTATGGCCTTCTTGGGCCTTGCTGCAATGGGAGTCTCATGACTGCTGCAGGATGCAGGCAAATGAAGGGAGATCACACAACAATGACTAGCCCAAAGTGAGAGCCTCATGTCAGTAATCTCAGTACTAATGACTAAACAGAGTAGGGAAACCATGGCTGTTTCCATATGGCCTGAATTTCTACAAGTCAAGTCAAAGAAAAACAAGCATACACCTTTGTAAATTTTCCTGTATTTCACAGGAGTTTGTTGGGCACAGAGATCATTGTTTATTAATGTGTCGTGTTTAAACAGAGCTCTAACAAAAGACTGTCAAAACTGTAAAGGTAAACCAACTCTATATCTAATATTTAATGTATGTTTCAACATATACACAGCAGCAGTTGCTATTTTTAGTATTGCCATGACTACTGATCAGCCTGTGCAACTACTTAAATACCAATTTTTGTAGTGCTTGGCACAAGCTTGTTTGTGTGTGTTTTGTGGCTTTCCTTGGTGCCACTGTGCCCCTTTTCTCCTGACACACCACAAATGTCAACTATCATTCCATTTTCCCCACTCTTCCTGTGCAGCATCTTGTCAGCAAGGCTTTTCACAGAACCCCAGAATCCCAGCAAGGTGAGAGTTGGAAGGGACCCCTGCATATCATCCGGTCCAATGCCCTCTGCTAAAGCAGGGCACCCACAGCAGCTTTCCTAGGATCACAATGGCCAGTGGGGTTGGACAGTCAGCATCTTCTCCAGGCAGCCTGCTCCAGACCTCCAGCACCTCACACCAAAGAATTTTCTCATCCAGTTCAGATGGAACCTCCTGGGTTCCAGTTTGTGCCCCTTGCCCTGTCCAGACTGATGAGTCTGGCCCCATACTCTTGCCCCCTACAGCTCCTTTAGCTCTTGCTGAGAATTGAGATCCCTGAATCTCAGGCTGCTCTTCTCCAGGCTCTCAGCTCCTAAGCTCTCAGCCTTTCTTCCTCAGAGATGTTCCAGGACCCTCAGCATCTTTAGAGTCTCTGTTTGACTCTCTCCAGTACTTCCCTGTCCCTCTTGAGCTGGGCAGCCCAGAACTGGGCCTGGGATTTCACATGTGGCCTGTCTAGGGCAGAGCAGAGGGAGAGGAAATCTCCCTCCACCTGCTGGCCACACTCTTCTCCATGCACCCCCAGGACACCATTGGCCTGCTTGGCCATGAGGGCACTTTGCTGGCTCCTGGGGAGCTTCTTGCTCCCCAGCACTCTCAGATCCTTATCTGCAGAGCTCCTTTCCAGCAGCTCACCCCTCAGCTGTACTGGCACAATGTCTCCAGCCCATTCATCCATCCTGCAGTTGAAAGCAGAAGACCTCTTTGTCTGACTTTTGTCCACAGGGAAATTTGAGCTGCTCTGGAGCAGCATCTCCCATGTCATTTGCCAGAAGGAAGAGGCTTGGGAGTGAAAATTCCTCCATCTTAGAGCTGCTTTTTCCAGCTCCCTCACACCAAGGATGTTTGTCCTGCTCATTCAGATGGAACCTTCTGAGCTCCTGTTTGCCCTTTGTCCTATACCTGAGCACCACTGACAAGAGTCTGGCCCCATCCTCTTGCTCCCCACCCTTTAGCTCTTGCTGAGCTCTGGGAAGATCTCCAAATCTCAGTCTGCTCTTCCAGGCTGAACAGCCTTTCCTTGTAAGTAATTCAAATAGTGACCTCCTGCTTTCTGGTGGTGAATGTACAGGGAAAGCTCAAGTAAGATGTTCCTCACCCACTGCAAGTGTCCTGCAGAATCTACAGTGTCTGCTAGGTGCTCGAGGCCTTGTTTGATGTCTTTATTCAGATGTAGCCACTGTGAGTCATGGAATAAGTCTCCTCACTGACTTTTTCCTACCTTTTTGCCAATCCACAGAAACTTAAATGACCTTTTTTGAGCAGTGTAGGTGGGTTGGAAGCTTGGTGTTATGGAAAGAAGCCAAAATATCCAAAAGGTATGCTAATAATGAGAGCGCATCTAGGAGTTTCTTAGCTTAACCACCTTCATAATGCTCAAAGGCTTAATCCAACCCTTTCATCTTAAAAAGGATGA
Source organism: Colaptes auratus (assembly GCA_015227895.2). NCBI lineage: Eukaryota > Metazoa > Chordata > Aves > Piciformes > Picidae > Colaptes > Colaptes auratus. The sequence goes on along the minus strand of CM026897.1, from coordinate 10,722,194 downwards.
AGGAGTATTTCTTTGCCAAATTGCTCCCTGTGTCCTGCTGCCTGTGTTGAGAGAAGAACCTTGTAGATACTGTGTAGATACTTTCATTAATTACCTCAGAATCAGTTCATTTATTTATCTAAGCCTAAGTTTTATGTGTCCAGCTGAAGTGGTCAAAACTTTGTCAGCTACTGAAAACTCAGAAGGTTCTGGATTTTCCCCACTTTCTGGCTCAGACAAAACCCACTCTCCTCTGAGGCCAGCACTAGGACTGAATTACAAGCACATGGTGGGGGGGAGGAGGGGGAATGGTTGCCAAAGACGACTTCTCACAACCTCTAAGACACCTTTGAACAACCCATACCTGCAGTCATGTAGGGCTCATGCTCTTAAAAAGCTTAGCTACAGCCAGCTGTGGGTGGCGAGTGACTGCTTTGCAGCGGGAGAAGGGCTGAGTTTTTGATTGACTTCCATACAAGACCATTGAAAAATGTTGCTTGTTTTTATTGGCAACAGGTCTGTTGCTATTTGCCTGCCTTGCAAGAGGTAGGGTTGCACAAGAGAAGAGAGGTACAGAAAGCAGAGAGTGAGAAGCAGAAAAGAAGACAAAGGCCATGCCCTGAGTCTCCAAGAATCATTGCAGATGCCAAACAGGAATAAGCAGAACCAAGTCAAAGAGCTGCCTGATCTACCGTGAGTAATACCTATAACATCACCAGTCTCATTCTGCTCTGGGGGACAGCTTCTGACCTGACACATTTCTTGAACTTTGTGTGACCTGTTTTGTTGTCTACAAATTACTGCAACTGACAGAAAGCTCCCTTGTAGACCTCTAACACCTCTGGACTGGGGTTTTCCCTTTCCTCCCCGTCCTCCCATCTCACAGTATTGTCCCAATATTGAATTTAAAGGGTGCATGCAGAAGCTGGAACTGTTAATGGAATTACCTTAAAGAAAGTTTTAATTGTGGGTAATTTAATTTTATTACTGTTTTAATTACTGTTATTAAATGGCATAGAAATTATGTAATTGAGACATTTCAGAAGTCGATGTGAAAGGGGTAGATCCAAGTGTGCTGTACGTACACATTTAAAAGCATTAAGTACATATACATTATCTTAAATTATGAAATAGTGACTTATTTTTTTTCAGACATGTCCCCTTTGCTCTCTTTTTAGTGACTTGAAGAAGTGCCCTTCGTTGACAATGAAGATGAGCCCAAAACCAAAAAAAGTTAAGGTTGAACACAAAGAGAATCGCTACCATTTGCCTGAAAGTGTGAATATTTGGAAGAGAAATCTGAAAGGTATCGTGTCTGTTTTATTTGTTAGGAACCATTTATGGTTGTAATCAACAGCTTCAGGTTGGAAAATTTTGCCATGATGAATGCTGAGCTAGAATGATAGTTTATGCCCAAAAATTCTTTTCTTCTGGTTCATGTTTGTTTTGGTTTGTTTTTTTTTTTTCTTTTATGATGTATTTAAAAAGAAGAATTGTTTATATGGTGCAATAAAGCTGCCTTCTCCATTCCCTCCCAGATATTAAATACAGTGTACAGCTTGCATGAGCTCATTCCAGTCTTGCCTGCCTTACTTTGCTAATCCACCTCAACCTGTGCTTGGTAGGATCAACGTCTTCTGATTTGAAAGTATAATTCAGTCTTCATCTCTTTCAGTCCTAGACATTTTGTGAACAAAGACAGAGGAGTATGCTATGTTACATAGCTGTGTTAAGCATATGGACTGTTTTCTTCCAGGCATTCAGCCCAGACTATGAAAGGCATTTGGCTTTTGTCTTAGCTATACTGGAACCCAAGTACCTAAGGAATAAAAACAGCACTGCAGTAATTCATTCAGTTCCTACTTATTACTCAAATTTAATAAATCACACTTGAGCCTTTACCTGGAGACAGTTACTTGCTGGAACTACTTTTTGTCATCTTCATTATCAGAAATGTACCTCTATCACTTGAAACACAATTATATTAATGTGACACCCAAGGGAAAGCTTTGGGGGAGGGAAAAAAATATTGCCAAAAACAAGCTGGGCTTGCTCAGGAAAATTAAACCCAGAATTGCATCACAAACACTGAAGGACATAAAAAAAAGCCCCCAACCACCTTCTTTTGGGATTTAAGAGAGCTTCACTAACCTTGCATTTTAAAAATTGGTCCTCTTTATTGCTTTTGCAAGTAAATTTGATGTGAATTATTACATGCTGACTTCTAGAAAGAAAAGTGAGATGAAGGACTAGGGGAAAAAGTGGAAAGGAAAAAAAACAAAACAACCCCTGCTCTTTTTTTCCCCTCCATTCTTCCCCTGCCAAAATTGTAAGTAGTATCTCCTCTGGAAGAGTAAGTCTGTACCTGACAGAGTTACACAGTAAAGATATTAATACTGCAAAGTGTATATATACCATGTAAGCCTTATCACAAAGGCTGGGAGATTCAGCCCTAGGTATTTTTCATTCCTGAAATGTTTGTTGCATCATCTTTCACCTGGCATCAAGATGGTTTTTATTTATATGTTTTTTGTCCTTCTGGCTCTCGTTCAAACCTCATCATTGAGCAAAGGCAGAAACAGCCTTTCAGAACGGGACTGAAGTTTTTATCGTGCAGAACCCAAAGGTGTAAAGCAGCAGCTCTCAGTTGCTTGCTGTTCGGTTTTTCACACTGACTTCAGCTTTACGTGGTGCTAAAGTTGGGGCTTCGCTTCTTTTTTGTTTTCCAGTGGATTTTCCTTTCCTTTCTTAATAATTATTATTAGGATCCCTTCATTTAATTCTCTCTCTTCCCTCCCCACTCCCCTCCCCCCCCTAACTTGCTACTGTAGCCAAGTCAGGCAGCCTATTGAGGAACAGCAAACCATCTGTTAACGGATTTGAAGTTCTGAATTATACTTGAGTGTGTAGAGGCACTCGTGCTTAGCCAGAAACATTCATTTGAATTAAGCTATAAATGCTGTGTAAAAAGAACCATACATTTTAACGTAGGTTCATGAATAAATTTAAGGGAGGGCAACTGCACTCTCAAAGTTTTATTGCTTCAGAAACCCAGTATTTTTGGTGTTCTCTGATCACTTGGTGCTTTTTATAGTGTGATTGAAGCTTTAAACCTTGAACTGGGGGGGGGGTGGCGGTGGGGGGGTGGGGAGCGAGGGGGAGGAAGATAATTCCTGTGTTAAACCATTTGCAATACAGTTTCATTGCTGGATCTCAGGTGGAATAGAAGCTCTGTGGGGTTTTTTGGTGGGGTGTTTTTTGTGGGTTGGTGGGGTGGGTTTGGGGTTTTTTTGGGGTGCGCTTTTTTTTTTTTTTTTTTCGGTTTTTTGAATTTTCTTAAAAGATGGTTAAACAGGATAAAGGAAAAATCTTACTCATTATTGAATTTTCTGGCATATAGCCAGGTCTCCTAGTTCCAGGCACTTTGATTATTTTCTGTAGTTGCTGTCTTGCCTAGTCTAGTGTGATCTATTAATTTTTTATGGTAGGAGAGACAGCCCTGCATATAGCTTGCAGAAGTAACAAAGTGGAGAGATTGATTCAGCTCCTCTCTTCCCCTGGAATAGACATTAATGTTAAAGGTAAGTTACTCTTTTTTTTTTGCCTCTACAAAACTTAAGATATTAAGCCAGATAAGGAACCGTCTTGACAGCTGTTAACAAAGTTTGTGCTATTGGAATGATCTCCATTACTTCAAACAAAACGAGCACCTTCTAGCAGACATCAAGATGAGGTTGGTTTATAGCTGAAAATACATTTCAATGTCAAAATTTCTATTAATTTTTTTAAAATGCTATTTAATTATTCCCCTCCCCCCCCCCAGATGTTTTTTTGTCTCCAATAGAATTTCTTGTCTCGAAATCGCCGGCTGCCACTGCAGCCGTGACGAGCACTGTAAAGTAAAGTGTTTTGCTGTCTAATGAATCACATTATTAACATTATGATCCTGCTTCTGCTGTTTTTAAAAACTTCCCTTGATTTATAATTCAGACTATGCTGGCTGGACGCCTTTGCATGAAGCCTGTAACCATGGCAGCACAGTGTGTGTCCGTGAAATTTTGCAGCGTTGTCCAGAGGTAGACCTGCTCAGTCAAGTGGATGGGGTGACTCCCTTGCATGATGCTCTGTCAAATGGACATGTAGAGATTGCCAAGCTGCTACTTCAGCATGGGGGTGAGTGCATTTCTCCTTAAAAAAAAAAACAAAAAAGGCAAACAGAAATGGGGAAATTGTCCACTGAGCCCATAGGAAGTTTGTGGTGGGTTTTGTTCCCTTTGGTGGTTTTTTTTTTTTTTTGCTCTTAATAGTTGCTTAAAATACAATGTTATTAGGAAATATTTATTTTAAAACATCTTAAAGCCAAGCTGTTTTGGTCACAATAAAATTAATACTGTTTTCACACTTCTCTTGATCAGCTGAATATGAAATTAACCAGGATTTTTTTTTTCCCTCCACATTTTTCCCCAATATGGTAATGTTTTTATTCCGTGTTTTCCACCATATGCATTGTAACTATGTTCTCCAAACTCATTAATGAAGATAAAAGATTAACCTAGCCACCAACCCAAAGCTAAGGGTTTTCTTTTGTTTTGATCTATTTTTACCACAATGCAAAACCAGATCAGTAAAATCTCTGTATAATCATCCATTTCAACATAAATTTGTTCAGCGTTTATGAAAATGAATGTGATGGTCTTTGAAGAACACAATTAGCTTGGTAAATAGTTTAAGAAAGGAATCTATATTGTAATTGTGATAACTGCTGTTTAGGGATAATAGTGGGTGGGATGGCTTAGTTTCTAAAAAAAGATACTTTGCCCCTTAGGCAGACACATGATAAGTATTTTGAACAACATTTTTGGTGTGTTCAGTGACAGGAAACTTGTGCCTTGTCTTGATATACACTGAAATACACAACACAATTAACTTTGCATGTTTTCCTCAGAAAAAAAAAAAACAATCCACCAAACAACCAACTGCAAGGAACTGTCTGGGATACCAACTCTTCCTTTAGCTAATTCATTTACTGAAGTGAGTGGTTTTGAGATATCCTCGCCCACAGACCTGCTGTGTCAGTTGAATTTCTCTGTTTTGTAGCCCAGCTCCAGACTTTTTTCCCTTAAAAATCCTTCTGCCTATAGCTATGAGGCAGTAGAATGCACTGTATTTAGATGGCCAATTACTTAATTAAGGTGGAAGAACAAGGTTTTATTTCCTTCTTGGCATAAGACCCTCCGTATTTACAGTCTTCTCCTGCCCCCTAAAGGCTATTTCCATGCCTGTCATGCAAGCACTGGCTCCTAATCAATACATTCCTCTGCAGTTCCACCTCTTGTGTTTGCTGAGCTCCAGTTCTGTGGCTCCCAGGTGCTTTATATATCTACTGAGCCATGCATCTGACATGCCAAGCCAATACCTGGGCTCGCTTCCATCGCTCTAAGTGATGTAATAGCCAATATTGCAGTAAGCCCAGCTCCTCAATTGAAAACGGCATTGCACTGACAGATGTGCATTTTTCCTGGGCTGTTGTGAGGAATAGGTGGTGGATGATCCTGTTGTCCTAGGGGAAGAGCTCTACTTGCACTTGCATTCATCAAGGCTTTCTGCCAACCACAAGGCAGTGTGTACCCTTATCTGTGCCGCTGTCACACTCTGGGTTTTGGCCTGTCAAGTAACTGACACGGCTGTGGGAGGGAGCATGTTACCCATTCAGCCTGGATTTACTCAGCTCAGTAATTTAGAATTTTTCACTTTCTTTCCTCTAAACCAGCTCCAGCTTGCAAAAATTAATTAACACCCCACCAGCAGCGATGGGGTGTGAAACAAACACAGCAAAGTTTAAGACCTTGAGTGTGGGGGTTGTGTCAGGCCATGAATTTACCTTTTGTCATTAAATACATTTCTGACAAAACAACAACCACCAAACCAACAAACAGTCAAGTTAAAATGGCATCATTATTTTGGAGCCCAAATTTCTGTAGGGAGTTTTCTGATATGTTCATCTCTGAGAAGCACAACCCAAGGTGTGTTAACTGCCTTCACCCTTTCTTACTCATGAGGCCTTTATTAAACTTAACTGTTTCAATGCTCATAGCTCCATTGCACTAATAAGCAGAAGTACCCAAAGAATGTAGGATAATCTCAACAAGCAAAACTTAGCCTATTCACTTACTTTAAATCCATTTAATAATTACTTCTTTGCATTGCAGAATTTATTAAGAGCAAAAATTTTGAAGCTCAGTGGTTGGAGGAGATGAGGATTCCTACCTCAATAGTTTGCCTTGCTGCATAGCCTAGGACAAGGTTAGCTTCACCATCCAGAAAAGTAAAATAAAGACCAATACAGTAATGTGTCTTTAATTAATTAATCAGTTACATATACATAATTAATTAATCATTTGCACTTAGGGAATGGGATGCCATCCAGAAGGACCTGGACAAACTGGAGAAAAGTGGGCCTGTGTGAAGGTTCAACAAGGCCAAGGGCAAGGTTCTACACCTGAGTCAGGGCAACCTCCAGTGCCAGTCCGGGATTGGGGATGGTCCTGGAGAGCAGCCCAAAGGAGAAGGACATGACGGTGCTTGAGAGGTGCAAAGCTGAATGTGAGCCAGCACCAAGCCCGGACCCAGCCCTGTCCTGGGCTGATCCCCAGCAGCAAGGGCAAGGAGGGAATTCTGCCCTTCTGCTGTGCTCTGCTCAGGCCACCCCCTGCAGTGCTGGGGCAACTCTGGAGTGCTCAGTGCAGCACAGACAGGGACCTGGTGGAGCAGGGCCAGAGGAGGCCACAGCAGTGCTGGCAGGGCTGGAAGCCCTCTGCTGTGAGGCCAGGCTGGGAGAGTTGAGGCTGTTCAGCCTGGAGAGGAGAAGGCTCCAGGGACACCTTAAAGCAGGATTTGAAGTGGGCTACAGGAGAGCTAGAGAGGGGTTTTTGACAAAGACGTGGAAGGACAGGATGAGAGGCAGTGGCTTTAGTATGGAAGAAGTTGGATTGAGATGAGCCGTTAGGATGAAATTCTTCCATATGATAGTGGTGAGGGACCAGAACAGATTGCCCATGGAAGCTGGGGAGGCTCCAACCCTGGAAGTGTTGAAAGCCAGTTTGGATGAGCCCTTGAGCAACTTGGTCTAGTGGGAGGTGTCCATGCCTGTAGCATGGGAGTTGGAACTGGATGATCTTTAAGATCCCTTCTAACCCAAACCATTCCATGGGTCCATGGATTTGCCTTTAATTTCATGTGCCTTAGTCAGTGCTGGCCAATAACCTGGTTTGTAAAACACCCACAGGGTTTCACAGCAGTAACAACTGGATGCTTTTACATACTCTGTGTATCATTACTTGAAATTCTAGGATTTAAGCCACAGGTGAATTTCTGCTCTGTTTCTAGATAATAGTCCTTGGCTTTCAACTCAGCAAAACTGGGAAGAAGGTTAAGATAATATCATAAACTGTTATGGTGGGTCTGTTCATCTTGCAAATGTGTAACTCCTTCACTTGCTAACTTAGGACAAGAAACAAATTTAGAAAGAGTTTAGCTTCTGGAAGGCAAAAAAAAAACCCAAACCAAACTGAAAAACCCATCAAAATCTTGGTTGGTTGCCAGACTGAATGTGCTGTTGTGATTGTATTTTCCCTGCAGGTCCAAGCCTTCTACAGCAGAGGGACACCAATGAAAAATTGCCACTGGATTATGTTGAGTCCAGACAGCTAAGGCAAGAACTGTTGAATATTGTACATCCGGGAGAGAACCTGGAGAGCTTCTATCAGCACATGCAACAAGATCTTTGCAGTCAGCAGGGAGAACTGTGGTTGACTTTGTTCAGCAAGATGCTGTTGAATTTTTGTTCTGTTTATAATCTGTCTTCACCAATCACTTTCAGAGGGGCGGCTTGTTCAAATGTGCTTCCTGGTGACTCTGAAGTCAGAAGCACATATTCTGCAGACTGGCTAGTAGATTTGTATGTTAGAGAGCTGGAAACCTTTGAAAAGCTGCCACAGATTCTTCAAGAAATAGCTGATACTGTGGGGCTTTTCCCTGGAGATCAGATGAAGGATTTATTAGCAACTCTGCAAACTATGGTAGAGGCTTATGAGCTCGTAAAGGTTCCTAACAATTAGCTTCCAAGCAAGCCCTATTGGCTGCATCTTGACTGATTACCCTGGGTGTTGGGCTCACTTCTTCTGTCAACCAAAGAAGTTCAGATTTCACAGCATGACACAAAGCCTTCTGTGTCAGTATCTCCTACTTTCTTAATTCTTCCCTCTACCAAGACCTGGAAGTCAAGTGATTCAGTGCATTTTGTAAACAAAATCATTCCAGTACCACTGACATCTACTTACTGACCTGGGGTTGCCTGAGACTACCTCAGGAGAGAGCTTTGTCATTTACACATAACCAAACTTTGTGCTTTCTGTCCTGGAAATATTTGTTAGCTGTCCCATGCTTGAGTTCACCCAGGTGAGTGGACCACTTGAACAAGAGTTAAACCAAGATAAAGCACCACCATGAGCAGTTTTGCCTTGAGAAAGACTTGTGCCTGTTTTATTTCAGTGTCCTTTAATAAAGCTGATCTTTTGAACACCTGTCATTAAAGTGGTCACAAGTGGTCACAAGTGATGTGGAAAAGGCTGAGGTACACAATAACTTCTTTACCTCAGCCTTCACTGCAAGGGCCTCCAGCCACACTCCTGGAGTCATGGCAGACGATGCCAGGGATGGGGAGGAAGAACTGCCCTTCATAAGTGAAGCTCAGGTTGGTGATCACCTGAAGAGCCTGAAAGTGTTCAAGTCCATGGGACCCGACGGGATACACCCACAGGTGCTGAGAGAACTGGCAGGTGAGGTTGCTAAGCCCCTCTCTAGTCTATTCCAGAAGTCATGGCAGACTGGGGCAGTCCCCACAGGCTGGAAAAGGGCAAACATTGCTCCCCTTTTCAAAAAGGGTAGGAAGTGGAACCAGGGAACTACAGGCCAGTCAGTCTCACCTCTGTGCCTGGAAAGATCATGGAACAGATCCTCCTGGAGGCACTACTGACTCAGAAGAGTAGTGAAGAGGTGATTGGGAGCAGTCAGCATGGCTTTGCCAAGGGCAAATCCTGCCTGACAACCCTGGTGGCCTTCTATGAACAGGTCACAACATTAATAGATGAGGGGCGAGCAACTGATGTCGTTTACCTGGACCTGAGCAAAGCCTTTGACACTGTCCCACACCACATCCTGGTCTCCAAGCGGTGACACAGGGGTTTGCTGGATGGACCACCAGATGGATAAGAACGGCTTGATGGCCACACACCAAAGAGTGGCTGTCAACGGTCCATGTCCCAGTGGAGGCCAGGGACAAGCAGAGTCCCTCAGGGATCAGTCCTGGGACCAGGCTTGTTCAACATCTTTGTGGTGCCATGGACAGTGGCATTGAGTGCACCCTCAGCAAGTTTTGCTGATGACACCAAGCTGTGTTGGTGCAGCAGACACACTGGAGGGAAGGGATGCCATCCAGAGGGACCTGGACAGGCTGGAGAGGTGGGCACAAGCCAACCTCATGAGCTTCAACAATACAATAATAATAATAATACAATAATAATACAATACACCAGGTTGGAAGAGACCTTCAGATCATCACGTCCACCCATCACCATCCAACCCACCTAAATACATACAGTACAATACAGTACAATACAACCCACCTAAACAACTAAAAAACTAACTGTGGCACCAAGCACCCCATCCAGCCTCTTCTTGAACACCTCCAATGAAGGTGACTCCACCACTTCCACAGGCAGCTGATTCCAGTGGCAATCACTCTCTCGGTATAGAACTTCTTCCTAACATCCAGCCTAAACCTGCCCTGGCGCAGCCTGAGACTGTGTCCTCTTGTTCTGGTACTGGCTGCCTGGGAGAAGAGACCAACCTCTGCCTGGCTACAACCTCCCTTCAGGGAGTTGTAGAGAGCAAGAAGGTCACCCCTCAGTCTCCTCTTCTCCAGGCTAAGCAACCCCAGCTCCCTCAGCCTCTCCTCATAGGGCTTGTCTTCCAAACCCTCACCACACTTTGTTGCCCTTCTCTGGACACGTTCCAGCAACTCAACATCTTTCCTAAACTGAGGGGCCCAGAACTGGTCACAGGACTCAAGGTGTGGCCTAACCAGTGCAGTGTACAGGGGCAGAATGACCTCCCTGCTCCTGCTGGCCACACTGTTTCCTGATGCAGGCTAGGATGCCATTGGCCTTCTTGGCTACCTGGGCACACTGCCGGCTCATGTTCAGCCTACAATCACCAGCACCCCCCGGTCCCTCTCTGCCGGCCGCTCTCCAGCCACTCTGACCCACCTGTAGCACTGCATGGGGTTGCTGTGGCCAATGTGCAGAACCCGCACTTGGATGTGGTTTCAATCTCATGCCCTTGGACTCTGCCCATCTGTCCAGCCTGTCGAGTCCCTCTGCAAGCCTCTCGGCCCCCTCAGCAGATCAACTCCTGCCCCCACTTGGTGTCGTCCGCAAATTTACTTGATGATGGACTCAATGCCCTCATCCAGATCATCATAAACAAGACCAAGGGCAGGGTCCTGCATCTGGGTGGAGCAATCCCAGGCACAAATCCAGGCTGGGCATGACTGGCTGGAGAGCACCCTGAGGAGAGAGACTTGGGGGTGCTGGTGGATGAGAAGCTCAACAGGAGCTCTCAATTGCACTTGCAGCCCGGAAAGCCAATCAGATCCTGGGCTTCATCAGGAGAAGTGTTGCCAGCAGGTCCAAGAGGGGATTCTCCCCCTCTGCTCAGCTCTGGTGAGACCCCACCTGGAGTACTGCTTCCAGTTCTGGAGTCCCTATTACAAGAGGGATCTGGAGTGCTGGAAGGTGTCCAGAGAAGGGCCACGAGGATGATCAGAGGGCTGGAGCACCTCTCCTATGAGGACAGACTGAAGAGTTGGGGCTGTTCAGTCTGGAGAGAGAAGGCTCTGATGTGACCTCATTGTGGCCTTCCAGTCTCTGAAGGGGGCCTCCAAGAAGCTGGGAGGGACTTTTCAGGCTATCAGGGAGTGATAGGACTAGGGGGAATGGAATGAAGCTGGAGATGTGGAGATTCAGGCTAGATGTGAGAGGAAGTTCTTCACCGTGAGGGTGGTGAGGCCCTGGAATGGGTATCCAGGGAGGTGGTTGAGGCCCCATCCCCGGAGGTGTTTAAGCCCAGGCTGGATGAGGCTCTGTCCAGCCATGATCTAGTGTAGAGTGTCCCTGCCCATGGCAGGGGGGTTGGAACTAGATGATCCTTGTGCTCCCTTCCAACCCTAACTGAAACTATGAAACTATGAAACTATGAAAACCACATGGAAAACCCCTTTTATCCATTTTGGTCTTATTTATTCTGTTTTCATTATTTTTATTCTTTATTGTAGTTACAGTGACATTGTGTAAATTAATTACATCTTGCAGCATCCAAGGCAGAATCATAGAGTCATAAAATAGTTTGGGTTGAAAGGGACCTTGAAGATCATCCAACCTATGTCATCCAGGACATCTTCCACTAGCCCAGGTTGCTCAAGGCCTAATCCAACCTGGCCTTTGAACACCTCCAGGGAGGAGGCAGCCACAACCTCCCTGGGCAGCCTTTTCCAGAGTCTCACCAGCCTCACACTGAAGAACTTCTTCCCAAGCTCCAGTCTAACCCTGCTCTGCCTCAGCTTCAAACCATTCTCCCTTGTCCTGCCTCTAGACACCCTCAGGAAAAGTCCCTCTGCAGCCTTCCTGAAGGATCCCTCCAGCTATTTTAAAGCAGCTCTAAGCTCTTCTCCAGGCTGAACACCCCCAGCTCCCTCAGTCTGTCCTCAGAGCAGAGCTGCTCCAGCTCTTGGGTCATCTTTGTGGCCTCCTCTGGATACTCTCCAGCAGCTCTGTGTCCTTCTCCAGCTGGGGATGCCAGAACTGGAGGCAGGATTGGAGGTGAGGTCTGAGCAGAGCAGAGTCCTGGTGTAGAATCCCCTGCTGCCCACACTTTTCTGGCTGCAGCCCAGTGCACAGCTGCCTGCTGGGCTGCAGGAGTGCTCTGCTAGCTCCTGGAGAGCTGCTCAGCGACCAGCACCCCTAAGGCTCTTCAGGGCTAGTCTCAACCCACTCTGCACCCAACCTGGATTTGTGCCTGGGATTGCCCCAACCCAGCTGCAGGACCTTGCCCTTTGACTTGTTGACCCTCATGCAGCTGTCACTGGCCCCCTTCGCAAGCCTGGGCACTGACCAGAACTTTCCAACAGTCATCCTGCTGCTTCCCAGGGCCAAATCCACTCTCAGGCTAATTTCTGGTGTCCCTGGCGGTGCCCTTGGCTGTGCCCTGACTGGTGTCGGCTTGCAGTGCTCGAATAAATCCCCTTGCACTGGCAGTGTGCAGAATGATCTGGTGACACTCCTGGGATTCCCTCAACTAGAGGATGCTGGTGGAAGCAGTGGCACAAATCTAGTTATGTTGGCAGGGGAATTTGTAAAGGATTAGTCGAGACAGTTCTAAGTCTGTGCTGGGCATCAGATTCTGACACTAAGTATGGATCTCCTTAAAAAATTACACCCTGTTTAATATGAGAATTCTGCTCTCCATTCTGTGAATACATGCAAACCACACTTGATAAATCCTCTAAACTAATCCTCTAACCTAATTTAGGATTGTGTGCTACATATTCTATCAGATGGTCCTTTTAATTAATTAAGGGGGCTGGGGGGGGAAGAGAGAAAATCCTGTGCTCTTCTTTAAAAGGTATTGAGGCAGCTGAGATGCAAAGTGGGGTTGGGGGTGCAGAAGAGTTAAGTGTTTTGGAGAGCCCTTACTGCATGTCACACAGCCACAGCTACTTGTTCTGCCTTCTATGTTCCTAGAGATCCAGCACCAAACTAATTTCAGATGAAGCTCTGGGAAGAGAGATGCTTCTAAAGGAAGAGTCTTCCAAGGGAAGAGAAGGAAGTGCTGCTGTAGAAGGAGGACACTTCATTGTTTTTTCTCCAACAGATTCAGCGATGATTGTGGAATCCTAGAATCCTACAATGTTTTATGTTTAGGGAGACCTGCTGCCTCCCTGGTGCCCAAGTAAAGGACATTATAGGCAAAATTCCCAAACTCGTGAGTCCTTCAGACTACTACCCACTGCTGGTCTTCAGGTGGGTAGTGATGATGCAACAACAAGAGGCTCACAATCAATTAAATAGATTTCAGAACCTTGGGGCACCTGCTAAAGGGATCAGGAGCTCAGGTTGTGTTCTCTGCTATCCTCTAATGTCAGCGATGGATGAGGGAACATGAGGAGAGCCAACAGGTCAATTCATGGCTCCGGGCTGGTGCCATCGACAGGGATTTGGGTTCTACAATCATGGCTTGGTTTACAAGGCACCAGAGCTGCAAACAACTAATGGGGCACCTTGTCCCAGAGGGGAAAGGGATCCTGGGGCAGGAATTGGCAGGGCTCATTGATAGGGCTTTAAACTAGATTTGAAGGGGGAAGGGGTTAACAGTCTCCTGCTGGCCTGTGAGAAGCAGAGGGGCAGCTCACCAGAGGCAGTGGGATGGAGAGCTGAAGGGCTCTCAACTTGCTGCCCTGAGGCGAGACACAGATGACACACCAGGACACCCTGTGGAAACCAAGGGAATTGGCAGAAGAGGACGACAGGGCCAGCCCAGCTGAAGTGCTTCTATGCAAATGCATGCAGCTTGGGCAACAAACAGGATGAATTAATGGCCACCGTGCTGCTGGGAGGCCATGACATAGTGGGCGTTACTGAAACTTGGTGGGATGATTCCCATGATTGGAATGTAGGGATAGATGGGTACAAGCTTTTTAGGAAGGATAGGCAGGGAAGGAGAGGAGGAGGTGTTGCCCTCTATGTCAGGAACCAGCTGGAGTCAGCAGAACTCCACCCTGGGGAGGGATGATGAGATGGTTGAGAGTATATGGGTTAGAATTAAAGGCAAGACAGGGGAAGGAGATATTACTGTGGGGGTCCCTACAGGCCACCTGACCAGCAGAACCAAGCAGATGAGGCCCTCCACAGGCAAATAGAAGCGGCTTCCAGGTCACAAGCCCTGGTCCTCATGGGTGATTTCAACCACCCTGACATCTGCTGAGGGACAACACAGCAAGGCACCAGCAATCCAGGATGTTCCTGGACTGCATAGAAGACAACTTCCTCCTCCAATGGTAGAGGAAACCAACAAGAAAAGGTGCTCTGCTGGACCTTGTTTCTCACCAACAGGGAAGGGCTGGTAACCAATGTGAGGCTCAGAGACAGCCTTGCCGCAGTGACCATGAAGCAGTTGAATTTAATATCCTCAGGGCTATCAGGCGGACCTATTCTAAGCTTATGTCCCTAGACTTTAGGCGTGCAGAATTCGATCGCGTCAGGAATCTGCTAGCCCACCGTGTCATGGGACAAAGCCCTGGAGGAAGAGGGACCCAGGACAGCTGGTCATATTCAAGGACCACCTCCTCTGGGTCCAGGAGCTATGTATACCAACAAGAAAAAAACAGGAAAACGCTAGGAGGCCTGCCTGGATGAACAAGGAGCTCCTGGACACACTATTACTTAAAAGAAACTCTAAAGGAAGTGGAGGAAGGACAGATAGAAACAGGGGTATATAAGGAAGCTGCCCGAGCAGCAAGAGGCCTGGTTAGGAAAGCCAAAGCAGAGTTCGAATTGATCTAGCCAGGGAAGGTTAAAGGGAGCACTAAGAACTTCTACAGGTATATTAATGGTAAGAAGATGATAGGGAAGTGTGGGCCCCCTCAGAAAGGAAAGTGGTGAATTGGTCACAAGTGATGTGGAAAAGGCTGAGGTACTCATAACTTCTTTACCTCAGTCTTCACTGCAGGGCCTCCAGCCACACTCCTGGAGTCATGGCAGACGATGCCAGGGATGGGGAGGAAGAACTGCCCATGGTAAGTGAAGCTCAGGTTCGTGATCACCTGAAAACCTGAAAGTGTTCAAGTCCATGGGACCCGACGGGATACACCCACAGGTGCTGAGAGAACTGGCAGGTGAGGTTGCTAAGCCCTCTCTAGTCTATTCCATAAGTCATGGCAGACTGGGGCAGTCCCCACAAAGATTGGAAAAGGGCAAACATTGCTCCCATTTTCAAAAGGGTAAGAAGAGGAACCAGGGAACTACAGGCCAGTCAGTCTCACTCTGTGCCGGAAAGATCATGGAGCAGATCCTCCTGGAGGCACTACTGACTCAGAAGAATAGTGAAGAGGTGATTGGGAGCAGTCAGCATGGCTTTGCCAAGGGCAAATCCTGCCTGAAAACCTGGTGGCCTTCTATGAACAGGTGACAGCATTAATAGATGAGGGGCGAGCAACTGATGTCGTTTACACTGGACCTGAGCAAAGCCTTTGACACTGTCCCACACCACATCCTGGTCTCCAAGCTGGTGACACAGGGGTTTGATGGATGGACCACCAGATGGATAAGGACTGGCTTGATGGCTCCCCAAAGAGTGGCTGTCAATGGGTCCATGTCCCAGTGGAGGCAGTGACAAGCGGAGTCCCTCAGGGATCAGTCCTGGGACCTGTCTTGTTCAACATCTCTGTGGGTGCCATGGACAGTGGCAGTGAGTGCACCCTCAGCAAGTTTGCTGATGACACCAAGCTGTGTGGTGCAGCAGACACGCTGGAGGGAAGGGATGGCATCCAGAGGGACCTTGACAGGCTGGAGAGGTGGGCACAAGCCAACCTCATGAGCTTCAACAAGACCAAGGGCAGGGTCCTGCATCTGGGTGGAGGCAATCCCAGGCACAAATCCAGGCTGAGGCAGTGACTGGCTGGAGAGCAGCCCAGAGGAGAGAGACTTGGGGTGCTGGTGGACGAGAAGCTCACAGAGCTCTCAGTGTGCACTTGCGCCCAAAAGCAATCAGATCCTGGGCTGCACCAGGAGAAGTGTGGCCAGCAGGGCAGGGAGGGGATTCTCCCCCTCTGCTCAGCTCTGTGAGACCCCACCTGGAGTACTGCTTCCATTTCTGGAGCCCCTATTCCAAGAGGGATCTGGAGGTGCGCTGGAAGGTTCCAAGAAGGCCGAGATGATCAGAGGGCTGGAGCCCTCTCCTATGAGGACAGACTGAAGAGTTGGGGCTGTCATCTGGAGAAGAGAGACTCCCAGGTAACCTCATTGTGGCCTTCCATATCTGAAGGGGC
>CM026897.1:10617737-10705556 GCA_015227895.2 Colaptes auratus | reverse complement strand
TTTAAGGCTACTAATAAAAAAAATAAGCTAAAAACAAGATACTTTTTCCACTTCTTTAAAAAATGGAAGTCTTTAGTTTGGTCCTTTGAATTGCAACTTGTAAAACATGGGGAACAAATTGTTGTATTTTCCAGTTTATTTTCATCTCTTCTCATTCTCCTTTTCTTCTCTCCCTATCTTCTTTTTTAATCTTCTCTTGTTTTCTTTTGCCACAACTTGTAGAATACAGAATACAGAATTAGCCAGGTTGCAAAAGACCTTCAATATCATCAAGCCCAACCTATCACCCAACACCATCAAATCAAATCAAATCAACCATGGCACCAAATGCCTCATCCAAGTCTTATTTCAGACGATTCCAGTGATGGTGACTCCACCACCTCCCTGAGCAGAGAGCAGTTACAGAAAGCCAGCCATGATTCATCTCTTTAAAACAGGAGAGGCGAGTGGCACCTTCCATCGGCAGGGTTGTTGATGGCTTCATGTATTGAGAATGGAAAGCAAGATGCTCAAAAGTATCTGGCACTGAAATAAACCCGTAAAAAGCTGAGTTTCATCTAACCTTGACAGAAGGAACTAAATTTTCATTTGTGTGAAACCTATCATCCCTGATCACCTGCAAGAACATAAATGGAATAGCAAAGATGCTCCACAATGAAGTTCAAGTAGAGCTGGAGAGTCACTTTGCACTTCAGTAAACCAGAGCTGGTGTCAGTGTGATTGTTGGCTCTGTCTGTACCAAACCTAGATCTGCCCAGATCCAATCAATACTTAGTTTTCTAGCTGAAAATGTGTAAAATACAAGCTTTTAAGAAAAGTAGTTCTGAAACACTGAAAGGGTGTGGGTTTTTTTGCAGAACAATTATGTAGAGCTGGATTTTTCTTGCTGAGAAGGTGTTTTTTCAAGGAAACCATATACAGTTAGGATTGTTTCTGCATTTACTGTTTTAATAATTTCTTTCATTCTCATGTAAGCTTCCACATAAATAGAAATAAAACAATTTTGGATATTCAGTTTTTTCTTGTGAATTCTAGGTTTTGGGTTGTGGGTTGGTTGTTGTTTTTCTGGTTTTGGGTTTTTTTATCTCCAGCTAAAATCCCTGTGAAAACCACACCAGCCACACCTGATTTCATAAACAGGGTTATGATTCTAGATGACTGCTGAGGAGTGGATCATCAGCCTTTTGAAAACAAACTCTGTTTCCTTTCAAGTATTCTAATGACAAAAACAAGAAAGAAAAGATCTGCTTTCTCAGCACAACTGACTCTAAAGTTCTTTTCAGCATTTTCCTCTGATGTCAATGGGTCTTTAAGAAGTCATTAATATATGTTATGTATTATAAAACAACTGCTGATTGCTAAAGGAGCAAAATGACACATTCACCTTTGAATGTGGTAGTTGATTCAGTTTATATTCTCAGCTTTAGCTAATTAAGCACCAAAGACCAGATCTGAGGTTGGGTGATGCCTTATTCATGACTTTATTAAAAAGCACAAGACTATTTGAGGGTTGAGGCAGTACTTTACTGAGGGTGGCCTGGAGGAAATTATATTAGCTCTAGCTTGACTATATTTAATGTTAATCCTGCCAATTCAGGCCTCATTCTGTAGGAGTAATCTGTGAAGAGGAAGAACAAATGTTACATTCATTTGAAATACATTTTCTTTTGAGGTATAGAATAGATATAAAATGCTTTTATCTCCAAGCCATGAAAAAATAAAATCCTGTCATTTTTGGTTTTGTTTTGTTTCATTTTTTTTTAGCATAGAACAGTGTCTTAGAGACCTGCAATCAGAAGTGAATGAAATATGTACAGATGAAATGCTACACAGCACAGCTGACTGCCTTCAGTGGCTACACAACTGCAGTTTCAGTTCTCTCAGACCTTCTGCTACACACCATGGAGACCTGATGGAGTTCCTTAGGACCCTGGTAAAAAAAAAAAAAAGGCAATAAATTATTTTATTGGAGACTTTAATGCCTGTGTAAGCTGGTTGTATGGTGGAGGGGCGGTGTTGGTGCTTGAGGTTAATTAGTTTTCTCATTTCTTTATTCACTGTGGTGAAAACAGTTTGGAAATTTTTATGATAAGGTTTAGTGCTGGTTTTTCCATGTTCACAGCAGGGAGCCATGTTTCCTTTTGATCATGCCTTAAACAGACAAACTTGGGACAAAAAATCATTCCACTGATACTTCCACATGTTCAGCACTGCTTGGACTGTTTTATAAGCAGGTGTTGGTAAAAAACACTTGATGTTACTGTCTGCACCAAGGCTGTTACTGTTGCTGCTTGTTCTTCACTTCCATCAGTATGAATTTAGCACACCTAATAGAGGTTTTTGTCTTTTATTCTTTATTTAAGCATTAACTTTCTATCTGCTTTCTCCAGTTAGAATTGTGGGAGCTACATCCACTGTTACAACAACTTGTACAACAAATTCTGTAGCCAGAAGTCAGTTTTCACTTCATTTTGCTTGCTTCATTCCCACAGTTTTAGAAGGCAATTTTTAATCCAAATTTTGTATTAAAAGGTAACCTTGGAGTGTATGTGTGGAAATGGAAGTCTAGAAGGTTGAGTTGGATAGGCAAGTGAAGGAATAATTCAGCCAATGACAGCCTGGAAGTTTATAGATAAACTGTGTATCTATAGATACAGATATACATGTGTGTGTATGCCTTTATACAACAAATAAACAAACCAGCACCAGAACCAGAAGACACAGTCTCAAGCTGCACCAGGGGAGGTTTAGGCTGTATGTTAGGAAGAAGTTCTTCCCAGAAAGAGAGATTGGCCACTGGAATGTGCTGCCCAGGGAGGTGGTGGAGTCACCATCACTGGAGGTGTTTAGGAAGAGACTGGATGGGGTGCTTGGTGCCATGGTTTAGTTGATTAGATAGGCTTGGGTGATAGGTTGGATTTGATGATCTCAAAGGTGAGATCTCAATCATATCTAAAATTATTGAGTCCAACCATCAACCCAACAGCACCATGGCCACTAAACCATGTCCCCAAGTGCCATGGCCACACATTTCTTGAACAACTCCAGGGATGGGGACTCCACCACCCTCCTGAGCAGCCTCTTCCAATGTCTGACTTAGACAATTCACTCTTGCAGAAGACAAGTTGTTCCTTATGTCCAACCTAAGCCTTCCCTGGCACTATTTCAGGCCACTTCCTCTCCTTCTATCACCTGATACTTGGAAGAAGAGACAAACCCTCATCTGATTGCAACCTCCTTTCAGGGAGCTGAAGAGAGCAACAAGGTCTCCCTTCAGCCTCCTCTTCTCCACACTGAACAGCCCCATGTCCCTCAGCTTCACCTCCCTAGCCCTGCTCTCCAGACCCTCCCCAGCTGGACACTCTCCAGCCCCTCAATGTCTTTCTTGGAGTGAGGGGCCCAAACCTGAACTCAGGATTCGAGGAGTAGCCTCACCAGTACTCAGCACAGGGGCACAATCCCTGCCCTAGTGATTGTGACGCTGATTTATGAAGTCTTTTGTTATTCCTCTCAGTCTAATTAGATCCTTGCCTAAACCTCCTCAGCAGACGGCATGTCCCTGCTTTCTTTGCTCCCCAAGGCCTATCCCAGCCGTATACCTGAACACCAGATGGCGACATTTGTTTGGGAAACACCAAAATGTCCCCACCTCTGGGTTTGTCTCACACAAAACAAGCTTTCTAGCTCTTCAGCTTCCCATGAGAGCATTGCCTGCACGATGGTCTGGCTGTGGGCTGCAGATTCTCGTTAAGCCTTGGGAAAGGCTCAGTAGCAGGCTTCTAAAACAGCAAGCACTGTGTGTGAAACCTTGAACCCTCATCTCTGCATGGCTTATCAGGAAAACATCTGTGGAGCTCAGGAGTTGGGACAGAGCTGTTTCCAGCCTCATACCTTCTAAGAGAATCCCTCCTGCTGCACAATTGAGAGTAGAGATGAAAAGTGTGTACGGGGATATACTAGAGGATGTCCAACAGAGGCTACAAGGATGGTGAAAGAACTGGAGCATCTGTCTCATGAGGAAAGGCTGAGAGACCTGGGGCTGCTTAGTCTGGAGAAGAGAAGGCTGAGAGGGATTCTTATGAAGGTTTACAAATACCTGAAGGCTGGGGGAGAAGAAGAAGGGGCCAGGCTTGAGTATAGGGTTCACTTTTGAGTCCCTCACTCCAAGAAGCACATTGAGGGGGCTGCAGCAGGTCCAGACAAGGGTGACAACAAAGCTGGTGAAGGGTCTGGAAAACAGGGCTTGGGAGGAGCAGCTGAGGGACCTGGAGGGTGTTTAGTCTAGAGAAGAGGAGGCTGATGGGAGACTTCATTGCTCTCTACAGTTCCCTGAAAAGAGGTTGGAGTGAGGTGGGGGCCAGCCTCTTCCCCGAGTAACAAATGATAGAATGAGAGAAAATGGCTTTGAGTTGCACCAGGGAAGGTTTAATTGGGTACTAAGAAAAATTTCTTCCCAGAAAGGGTTCTCAGGAACTGGAACAGGCAGCCCAGGGAGGTGGTGGAGTCCCTATCCCTGGAGTTGTTTAAAAGGTGTTTGGATGAGGTGCTTAAAGATACGGTTTAACAGCTGTTTACAGGGAGGTGTTAGGTTATAGTTGGACTTGATGATCTTAAAGTCATAGAATCATAGACTGGTTGGGGTTGGAAGGGACCTCCAGACATCAAGTGCAACCCCCTACCAAAGCAGGTTAACTAGGGGAGCCCACACAAGATCACAGGCTCGCAGGATTTTAGGGGTTGGAAGGGACCTCCACAGGTCATCGAGTCCAACTTCCCTGCTAGAGCAGATTCACCTTGAAAGTCTTCATAGGAGACTCTGCAACCTCTCCAGGCAGCCTTCTGCAGGGCTCCAGCATCCTCACACGAAAGAAATTTTTCCTCATGTTGAGGTGGAACCTCCTAGGTTCCAGTTTGTATCCATCTTGAGGTCTTGTCCAGCCAAGTGGTTCTATGATTGAATAATTCATGAACTCACAGAAATAGTGTGAGGTTCTGAGACCTGCAAATATTAATTATGTGAAATTTCACAGAATCATAGAATAGTGTGGATTGGAAGGGATCTTCAAAGAGCATCTAGTTACATCCCCCTGCCAGTGCAGGGACACCTTCCACTAGACCAGGTTGCTCAAGGCCCCATCCAGCCTGGTTTTGAACCCTGCTGGGCTTGGAACCTCCAGAGCTTCTTTATGCTTCTCTGTTCCAGTGCCTCACCACCCTCATGATGAAGAATTTCATTCTAGTCTTTAAGCCAGGCTTCTTCCAGGTTGAAGCTATTACACCTTGTGCTGTTACTCCACGCCTTTGATAAAAGTCCCTCTACAGCTCTCCTGTAGCCCCTTCCAATCCTGGAAGGCTGCTCTAATGTCTTGCTGGAGCCTTCTCATCTCCAGGCTGAACAGCCCCAACTCTCTCAAGCCTGGCCTCACAGCAGAGGGCTTCCAGCCCTGCCAGCATTGCTGTGGCCTCCTCTGGCCCTGCTCCACCAGGTGTCTGCTGTGCTGAGCACTCCAGAGCTGCCCCAGCACTGCAAGGGGAGTTTCAGCAAAGGACAGCAGAGGGGCAGAATCCCCTCCCTGCCCCTGCTGCCCACACTGCTGGGGATCAGCTCAGGACAGGGCTGGCTCTGAGATGGAAGTTCATGGTGCTGGTTCTTCCTGAGCTTGTGCTCACACAACACCCCTAAATCCTTCTTCTCAGGGCTGCTCTCTGCCCAGCCTGGATTTGCACTTGAGTTTACCCTGACCCAGGTGCAGAACCTTGCACTTGGCTTTGCTGAAGTCCCTTGTCCCACCTGTCCAGCCTGTCCATGTTCCTATGGACGCCATCCCTTCCCTCCAGCGTGTTGAGCACACCACCATCCACATATTTGCCAATGGTGCCTCAATCCCACTGCCCATGTGTCCAGCAAAGCTGTTAAACAGCACTGGTCCCAGTACTGATCCCTGACTGATACCACTGTCACTCGTTTCTGTGTTGTTCTCCTGTGCACTGTTTTGTATCATAGTATCAGTCAGGGTTGGAAGGGACCACAAGGATCATCTAGTTCCAACCCCCCTGCCATGGGCAGGGACACCCCACACTAGATCAGGCTGGCCAGAGCCTCATCCAGCCTGGTCTTAAACGCCTCCAGGGACGGGGCCTCAACCACCTCCCTGGATAACCCATTCCAGGGCTTCACCACTCTCAGGGTGAAGAACTTCTTTATGATTCTAAATAGGTAAAAGCTGACTATGCACATGAACACATCTTCATCCAATTCTGATCCTGCTTAACTAAACAAAATCTTTATATGACTGCATTTATTCACTGACAGGAGAGGTAGTAGTCTATGGTAGGCAGTAGTCCAGTTGGTAAACCAGAATTTTTTTCCCTGTACATTATTGTCACCAACTTTCTGTGCTCATAAGGGAACTTTTCATGCTTCTCTAAAACCTTTGGATACTAATTTGGATCTTTTTCTTCTGAACAGTTGTGGCATCACCTTTTGAAGTATTTTTACAGATTAATTTTCAAATGGAGAAGCCTGTGTCAATACAGGCAGTGTTCAAAGAGATTTGATGACACTGTGTTTTCAGAGCTTCAAAGTTCACTTCAGGGGCTCTTTTTCTGAGTAACAAACACTAAGTCTGAGATGGCATCTGCAAGCTCCCTGTTTTTAAAGCTGTAGTTTAAGTTGCAAAGGGCTTGAAACAATACTTAGGTTCTTACTGGCTTTCATGAATAAAAATGTTTCTGCCTAGCCTTGAAAAACAGCAGTAGGGATTTGCTTGGAAGACAGTTTGGACCCATCATCCAAAGGTATCAGTTACATTCAGTGTTTTGACAGCTTCTCTTGTTCAGAATACAGCATTTGAGCAGGAGTCATTAAAAAAATTAACCTTTAAACTCTAGAAGTCTGCCTGTAGCGACTTGGACGCAGTAGTTAGTGATTAGGATTTCAGTTTACACACTGAGACACATTCTCCTGGAGGCACTACTGACTCAGAAGAGTAGTGAAGAGGTGATTGGGAGCAGTCAGCATGGCTTTGCCAAGGGCAAATCCTGCCTGACAAACCTGGTGGCCTTCTATGAACAGGTGACAGCATTAATAGATGAGGGGCGAGCAACTGATGTTGTTTACCTGGACCTGAGCAAAGCCTTTGACACTGTCCCACACCACATCCTGGTCTCCAAGCTGGTGACACACGGGTTTGATGGATGGACCACCAGATGGATAAGGAACTGGCTTGATGGCCGCACCCAAAGAGTGGCTGTCAATGGGTCCATGTCCCAGTGGAGGCCAGTGACAAGCGGAGTCCCTCAGGGATCAGTCCTGGGACCAGTCTTGTTCAACATCTTTGTGGGTGACATGGACAGTGGCATTGAGTGCACCCTCAGCAAGTTTGCTGATGACACCAAGCTGTGTGGTGCAGCAGACACGCTGGAGGGAAGGGATGCCATCCAGAGGGACCTTGACAGGCTGGAGAGGTGGGCACAAGCCAACTCATGAGCTTCAACAAGACCAAGTGCAGGGTCCTGCATCTGGGTCGAGGCAATCCCAGGCACAAATCCAGGCTGGGCAGTGACTGGCTGGGGAGCAGCCAGAGGAGAGAGACTTGGGGGTGCTGGTGGACGAGAAGCTCAACATGAGCTCTCAATGTGCACTTGCAGCCGGAAAGCCAATCAGATCCTGGGCTGCATCAGGAGAAGTGTGGCCAGCAGGTCAAGGGAGGTGATTCTCCCCTCTACTCAGCTCTGGTGAGACCCCACCTGGAGTACTGCGTCCAGTTCTGGAGCCCTATTACAAGAGGGATCTGGAGGTGCGGGAGCGTGTCCAGAGAAGGGCCACGAGGATGATCAGAGGGCTGGAGCACCTCTCCTATGAGGACAGACTGAAGGAGTTGGGGCTGTTCAGCCTGGAGAAGAGAAGGCTCCGAGGTGACCTCATTGTGGCCTTCCAGTATCTGAAGGGGGCCTCCAAGAAGGCTGGGGAGGGACTTTTCAGACTATCAGGGAGTGATAGGACTGGGGGGAATGGGATGAAGCTGGAGGTGGGGAGATTCAGGCTGGATGTGAGGAGGAAGTTCTTCACCGTGAGAGTGGTGAGGCCCTGGAATGGGTTGTCCAGGGAGGTGGTTGAGGCCCCGTCCCTTGCGGTGTTTAAGCCCAGGCTGGACGAGGCTCTGTCCAGCCTGATCTAGGGTAGAGTGTCCCTGCCCATGGCAGGGGGGTTGGAACTAGATGATCCTTGTGGTCCCTTCCAACCCTAACTGAAACTATGAAACTATGAAACTATGAAACTATGAAACTATTCTCTTTGGGGACACAAAACTTCATAGAGTACTTCAGTAGATAATAAAAGAAAACCAGATCAGCCTTAAGTGTGTGCTTGATGATATGCCTGATTTAAGATTTTAAGCAATTATACAGATTTCTGTCACATGCTTTTTTTATAGGATGATATTTGACTGACGATTCCCTTTATTGTTCTCTCTCACAAATGTGTTTCCTGCTTGTAAGTAAAACAAAAAAATATAAATAAAATCATGGGAAGCATTCTGAAATAAAGATGTAAAATGGAAGAAAAACATCTAGTCTGTTATTTTTAAGACTTCCCTTTATGGGAGGCAGTGATGCTCTCTGTCTTCTGTTCAGAATTAGCTACTCTGGTGCAAGTCTTTTTATTCTTCATCATGAAGCACTCCAGAGCAAAGGGTTATAGGAAGGTTAAACTCTTGTTTTCTCCCACAAGAGCACAACAGTTCTGAATCACCCAGGACAGAAAATAGAGTTCTGATATAGAAAATTTCTGTGACCTAAGGTAAGGGTGGAAAAAAATGAAGCCCACTGAAGTTTTTATTCTAAATTTTGTCTTTTCTTTCTCCTTTTTTTTTTATATACGTATACTTTTACAAATTATCTACTGATAAAAGCTTGCTATACTAGAAAACATTTTCTATTGGATGTTATTTAACTAAAATCATACTCAAATTTTATCTATTTCTCTCTTTCAAAATGGGAAAAGAAAGAATACTGATTCTTTCCTCAGAAAAGCAGAGCCACAAAGGTGATGAAGGGAGTGGAACATCTTTCTTACAAGGAGAGCCTGAGGGAGCTGAGGGCTTTAGCTGGGAGAGGAGGAACCTGAGAGGTGACCTCATTCATGTTGATATAGATGTGCAGGGTGAGTGCCCAGAGGCTGGAGCCAGACTCTGCTGGGTGATGCCTAAGGACAGCACAAGGGGCAGTGGTGGAAGTTGAGGCATAGGAAGTTCCATGGAAACTGGAGGAAGAATTTTTTCCCTGTGAGGGTGACAGAACACTAGAACAGGCTGCCCAGGGGTGCTGTGGAGGCTCCCTCTCTGGAGATGTTGAAGACCTGCCTGGGTGTGTTCCTGTGTGATCTGCTCTGGGTGATCCTGCTCTGGCAGGGGGGTTGGACTGGATGATCTTCTGAGTTCCTTCCAGCCCCTAACATTCTGTGATTCTATGATTCTATGATTCTGTGACTCTGTGACACTTCAAGTTAAATAAACCAGTAGCTCTGAAGATGGAAGATTGCCAACAATTTCTTTACCATCCATATTTGATAGTTTGGAATATGGCTGGGAGACGAAGGAGAAGACATGAATGGACGTAACTCCCCTTGTGTGACTTGCCACAATACTTTCCTCTGTTGGAGAGCAGGTCTTTACAAACAAAATTGATGAGCCTAGGACTGTGGCAAAACCCACAGCAGGAAAAATGCTGAGGGTGTGGGAAATGGGTTTATTGCAAGGAAGTTGTTTGTGGGTTTTTTCCCTCTGAGAAAGGAAGGAGTTTTGGTATCCAGTGACCATGGGACTTCGGGGTTGTCTGTAGGATGCTTTGCACTTGCAAATGATTCACCTCGTACATACAATGGGAAAACTGCAGAGTGTGTTTACATTTGTATCCTCCCGGGCCAAGTGAAATGCACTGAGCTGTGACAAGAGGACCTGATGTTTGCTGTGTAGCCTCTTGAACATGAAACAGCTCTGAGGTCAGAGACCCTGACCGTGGGCTGAGAGGGAGCTCTTCAGGCTCAGGTGGAGTGGGAGCAGCAGATGCATCCATGTGGCTTCACCTGCCTTCTTTTTCTCCAACCCATATATCTGTGATGTATTTATATTGTTAATATATCAGCCTGCATCTTGGTTTGACAGGATACACAGCTTCTTATTCTTGTGCCCTGTGAGATCTGAGCCTGTTCAGTCCTTAACAAGTTTTCAATTTTAGTTCTGTAAGGGGATCCTGGGAAGAATTTTATCCTTAGAATGGTCTTTTTGATGGTTGCCTGCTGAGCCAGAATGCAGAAAGCAGCAATGTTTCATTTTATAAATTCCCATCTTGGTTTGATGAGCAAAACCTGTCGTTATCTGTGTAGATCTTGAGTAATTTTTCATACCATTTCCTTTCAAAGATGTGCATGTGGACCACAACAAACAGGCTGCCAAAGCTTAGCTAATGAGCTTCCCAGAGATTTCCTTTGAATTCTGGGTTAGAATTCGTTGAGAAAAGAGGTGGAGGGTGTGAGAAAGATGAATTTGAGTTCTTGTAGTAGGCAGACAGGTGATGAATTGGCACATAAATTAATGGGAAAACAGAATTTGTTAACAAAAAAAATTCTTTATCTGGAGACTAGCAGAGCCCTGGAGCAGGCTGCCCAGAGAGGTTGTGGAGTCTCCTTTCTCTGGAGAGATGCAAAACCCCTGGACATTGTGCTCCTGGACAAGGTGCTGTGGGTGCTGCTGCCTTAGCAGTGGGGTTGAACTGGATGATCTCCAGAGGACCCTTCCAATGCCCTTCCAACCATGCTGGGATTCTGCGGCTCTGGAGTTTTAATGTTTGTTACTACAGAGCTTCACAAGAGACTGCTACTTTCTCAGCTACAACATGAGCCAGTGCCATTTGCAGCTCACCGAACATTAAGGCCTTGCAATAGGTGTCTGCTGATCATGAAAGAAGTTTCTCACCTCAATTTTCTATCAACCTACCTTAGTCCTTACAAATAAGCTGGGATTCTGGGACTTCTGTGGTTTATGTAGCAATTTGTTGGAGGCTCAGTTGCTGGTAAGATAATGAGCAAGAGAAACAATTGGAACTTAACACAAAGCTGTTCATTTTATGAGCCAGAATTAACCAAACATTTCTAAAGTACTGTTTGATTTACTTTTTGTTGTTGTTGTTGTTGTTAGCAAAGCTTGCTGAAGAATGAACAAAATCAAGAAGAAATGATACTTCACTTCCTTCTGGATCTCTCCAGTCAGTGTGGTGTCTCGTTTCCCTGTACCCCAAGCGGGACATCTTTTGAGTTAACCTCTTCCCTTCATGCCATTGAGGACGATTCAGCCATGGATGCGAAATCTCTCTGGGATGATGTGAGGTTGCATCTTCGACGATTTTTAGTCAACAGGCTGCAGAGTCAAGAGGAAAGAAGCAGCAACACCTCACAACAGCAAATGGAGTTTAAAACTCAGTGCATTCAGCAACTTCTGTTTCTCTATCCCGAGTCAGAAGTTTTAATGAAGTATCAACACGTGCAGAACAAACTGGTGAGTGATCTTCTGCAGAACTGCATCTTGTCTAGTTGTGGTGAGACCAATTTTGATAAGGTGGTTCATGGCTACCAAAGTTCTGTACCCACGCTGTGCACCATGATAAAAGAGGATCTGTATATACTAAGTGGAACTATCGATCCTTCTTCATCACTGAAGTTCATTAATGAAACTTACCTGGATACCATCACTGAAGAAATGACAGTTCTCCTTGAAAGACTTTGTGAGCTGCAGTTCAAAGAAAATGCTCTACATGTAGTTAAGGCAAGCAAGATTTCAAAGAAGCACAGAGGAACAGTTCATGCTGTGGGTTAGTAGCATTCCTTTATGTTCATTGTACTTAGATATTATTTTAATTATGCTACTTTCCTTTCATTATTTCCTATGGAGAGATTATTAATTAGGGTTTTATGTTTTAACCATATTGCTGCCTGAGATTATAAGTTACAGCTTTATGTTTTAACCATATTTCTCCAGGTGAACTACAGATTGTGTCAGAATTGTGATGAAAAAGGTTTTAAAGTAAGGGAGAGTGTCTTATGCTTATGGATACAGATACCCCATTACAACTCAGTGGGTAACGTTGTCATATCAGAGCAGTTTTCCTCAGTTTGACTTACTCCAACTGTTGAAATAAATAGCAGGGTAGGAACTATGTCTTCCAGGTTTTAGAAAACAAACTCTTCAGTCTTCCACCCCCACTGTTTTAAATTTTTAGAAGATTATAGAATATTCCATACAATAGAATCACAGAATGGTTTGGTTTGAAAGGGACCTCCAAAGGACATCCAGTCCAACCCCGTGCAGTCAGCAGGGACATCTTCCACTAGATCAGGTTGCTCAGAGCCTCATCAAGCCTGGCCTTGAATATCTCCAGGGCTGAGGCCTCCTACTTCCGTGGATAGCCTGTTCCATTGTTCCAGAACCCTCATGTTGCAGAAATTGTTCCTAACATCCCCAGTCTGAATCTGCTCTTCTCTAATTGCAAACTATTAGTCTCTCATCCTACCACTGCAAGCCTTTGAAGCAGTCCCTCCCAAGCCTTCTTATAGGCCCTCTTCAGGTACTGGAAAGTCCCTTTTAGGCACTCCCAGAGCCTTCTCTTCTCCATGCTGAACACCCCCAGCTCCCTCAGTCTGTCCTCACAGCTGAGGTGCTCCAACCCCCTGATCATTTTCATGGCCCTCCTCTGGACCCTCTCCATCAGGTCCATGTCCTTCCTGTACTGCAGGCTTCAGAGCTGGACACAGTACTCCAGGTGAGGTGTCCCCAGAGCAGAGGGGCAGAATCCCTTCCCTCCATCTCTGGCCATGCTGCTTTTGATGCAACCCAGGCTGCCAGTGCCCATTGCTGGTTCATGTCCAGCTTCTCACCCACCAGCACCCCCAAGTCCTTTTCTGCAGGGCTGCTTTCTATCACCTCATCCCCCCAGCCTGTATTGATAGCAAGGATTGCTCCAACCCAGGTGCAGGACTTGTTGATCCTCATGAGGTTCACCTGGGCCACCCCTGCAGCTTGTCCAGGCCCTACTGGATGACATCCCATCTCTCCAGCACATCAACAGGACCACTCATCTTGGTATCTTAATAATGTGTCCATGAAATTCTGTCATTCTGTGAAGCACAAACAGATCCATAGAGCAAAACTGACTCAAAAAAGGTTACTATGCAGATTCTAATTCTAATAAAAATTAAATTAAACTTTTCTATTCTTGTGGAAGTACAGCTAATGCTACCTGGTGGTTTCTCCTTCTTCTGTGGAAGTCAAGGCCGGAAAGGAATCTGTTACTGGTGTGGTATTTTTCATACTTCCTTTTTTTACACCTGGTGTGTCTGACTTGCTAATTTCCAAAGAGAGGAATCAGAGCTTTAGGAAGAAAAACATGCAGAATGGAAACTTTTCATAACATAATTGCATGATTGTATGTAATTGCTTTTTCACCGCAGAGTTTTGAGCACTCCTCTGTGCAAGAGCTGTTTGTTTAAAACAGAGCCTTCTGTAAAGGTGAAGTAGTTTGCAGACTGAAAATATTAAGGGTGAAAAATACAGAAACAGAGGGATAAGTCTTTGGATTGTACCAGGTGCACAAAGAATAATGAGTGAGGTGGTGACTTGCCAGGCCTGCACAGATGAAAATTATGCTCTTGTGAGTATTAAAATCAATATCCATGTAAATGTAAGTTAACTGGAAGTTCCACTGGAAGAAATGCAGAAATAATTCTTCAAAAGGAGCTGAAATGCAGAGGAATGTGTGGAACCTGTGAAACAAAAGGTAAGGGAGAAGGCATGCAGACAAATAATGTGAAAGGATAAGAAGTTCAATGTAAAGCTGATGTATTAGTAGGATGGAGTGTTGGAGGGAAACAAGAAGAGTGTCAGAGTTCTGTTGTGTTATTAAGTAAATAACAAGACATTTACAATTTTGACAGGTTCTGTAGTGAGATGGGAGTCAGTAAAAGCATTCACTGACAAAAAAATCTAGAAGTGATGAGTAGGGAACTAGAAGTTTGTAACTTCATTTTTCTTTCCATTTTCAAACAGCTCACCAAGATAGGGGGGGTTCAGTTTTTTCCATTTCACATCTCAGTCATGGACATTTAAGTGATTGTAAGTGTGGCTACTCTAAAAGCTCACACTTCTTCTGGATTACAAGGAGGAAGAGAATAGTCCTTCAATCTATTGAAATAGTAATTTATCTCCTTTAATTTTCTTGCCACAGGTCTTTACATGTATTTTTCTGGTCAGCACATCTCTCAGGGCAGTTTTCCAATGCAGAGTTCTGTTGTGTGTTCAAAAGAACCAGGGAAAGATGGCAATACACAAAGTAAATCAACTTGTAATTTCTAAACCCTCAGCTGCA
Organism: Colaptes auratus; assembly: GCA_015227895.2. NCBI lineage: Eukaryota > Metazoa > Chordata > Aves > Piciformes > Picidae > Colaptes > Colaptes auratus. The sequence goes on along the minus strand of CM026897.1, from coordinate 10,691,141 downwards.
TGCAATTAATTTAAAAGAAGATAAAATCTCTGTGTTTCACAAATCCCACAGAAGATTTTTATTTTGATTCCAAATGTGTTAAAGGTCAGATTTGTAGGCACAGCAGCAGCTGCCTCCACAACACCCATGAAATGTGTTTAGCAGTGGTATGTATCATTTAATGCTCAAAATTACTTTCTTCACAGTGGCTGTCATGCTCCTGTCTTCATCTTATCACTGTATAGCACTTCATATTATTTTACTTCAAGAGGTGAGCATAGGCAGACTGCAAAGTCTCTTTACCAGCCTTCTGCAGATTCAGACTGTTCTAGATGATCTGTGACAGTCAGACAATGAAGTGTCAATAGTGAAGTCAGCAGCCTAGAGCAAAATAGAGGGTCATATGAAGTGACATAGTGAAGGAGGTGGGGTTTTTTTGTCATTTTGTAGATGTGTCATAGCCTGCTCTTTGGCATGATTAATCCACTCATGCAAAATTTAAGCTTGTATCATTATCAAAACAATGATGACTGACAAGTTTTTTATATGTGAGCTCATACATGAAGAGTCTTTTCTGAAAGGTTGCCCAGGGAGGCTGTGGCTGCCTCCTCCCTAGAGGTGTTCGAGGCCAGGCTGGATGAGGCCATGAGCACATTGTGAGGTGTCCCTGCCCATGGAGGGGGTTGGAACTGGATGATCTTTGAGGTTCCTTCCAACCCAAAGTTTGGAATTCTGTGATTCTAATTAATGTAAATTGAGCAGAAATCCTGCTGTTATTTAGCAAAAACAGTGTTAAGAGCCCTGGGTGCACTAATAGGCCTGGTGACCTGGAAGTAGATGGTCCTGAAGGTCCCTTCCAACCCAAACCATTCTGTGATTCTATGAAAGTGTTTTCTCCCTTGTAAATGTTTGACTCTGCTGCATTTGTAGAGCATTAAGTCATCAGAAGATAGAAGGGAATAGAATAGAATAGAATAGAATAGAATAGAATAGAATAGAATAGAATAGAATAGAATAGAATATTCCAACCAGGTTGGAAGAGACCTTCAAGATCATCGTGTCCAACCTATCAAGCAATCCAACACCACCTGAACAACTAAACCATGGCACCAAGCACCCCATCAAGTCTCCTCCTGAACGCTTCCAATGATGGTGACTCCACCACCTCCCTGGGCAGCCAATTCCAAGGGGCAATCACTCTCTCTGTATAGAACTTCTTCCCAACACCCAGCCTAAACCTCCCCTGGTGCAGCTTGAGACTGTGTCCTCTTGTTCTCGTGCTGGTTGCCTGGGAGAAGAGACCAACCCCCACCTGTCTACAACCTCCCTTCAGGTGGTTGTAGAGAGCAATAAGGTCACCCCTGAGTCTCCTCCAAGCTAAGCAACCCCAGCTCCCTCAGCCTCTCTTCATAGGACTTGTGTTCCAAACCCCTCACCAACTGTGTTGCCCTTCTCTGGACATGTTCCAGCAACTCAACATCCTTCCTAAATTGAGGGGCCCAGAACTGGACACAGGACTCAAGGTGTGGCCTAACCAGTGCAGTGTACAGGGGCAGAATGACCTCCCTGCTCCTGCTGGCCACACTGTTCCTGATGCAGGCCAGGATGCCATTGGCCCTCTTGGCTGCCTGGGCACACTGCAGGCTCATGTTCAGCCCACCGTCGACCAGTACTCCCAGGTCCCTCTCTGCCTGGCCGCTCTGCACCCACTCTGACCCCAGCCTGTAGTGCTGCATGGGGTTGTTGTGGCCAATGTGCAGAACCCAACACTTGGATGTGTTAAATCTCATGCCCTTGGACTCTGCCCATCTGTCCAGCCTGTCGAGGTCCCTCTGCAAAGCCTCTCTGCCCTCCAGCAGATCAACTACTGCCCCAGCTTGGTGTCGTCCGCAAATTTACTGATGATGGACTCAATGCCCTCATCCAGATCATCAATAAAGATATTGAAGAGCATGGGGCCCAGCACTGATCCCTGGGGCACACCACTAGTGACTGGCCGCCAGCTGGCTGTGGCACCATTCACCACCACTCTCTGGGCTCGGCCCTCCAGCCAGTTCCTAACCCAACGCAGTGTGCTCCTGTCCAAGCCATGGGCTGCCAGCTTGGCCAGGAGTTTGCTGTGGGGGACAGTGTCAAAGGCCTTGCTGAGGTCCAGGTCGACTACACCCAAATCCACTTTCCCTTAGCAATTAAGGTGTTCATAAAGTAGTCCACACTGAAATAACTGTGCTGGGAGAAAATCCTACAGAATAACTATTTTGAGAGTTTTGTAATGGTAACCAAGTTCTTAGTGCCTAGTGTTTTTTTTTCCTGCTTGGGCCTTTTACTAACTTCTGCTATCTTTGCTGCCCTCTCACAGCTAGGAGTGGAAGTCTGTATTTACACATAGATTAAGTTAAAAGACAGCGTTAATAAGTTGCCTTGACAGTGACATCCAATTTGCTGAGGATCACTAAAAGCCATGGTGGAGTGTGGAGGGAAGGGGACAAAGGACAAGGAATACATTTTTGTTTGTTTCTTAGCTGAAAGATTGCTGAGGATTGCTCCAACCCAGGTGCAGGACCCTGCACTTGCTCTTGTTGTACCTCATGTCCTTCTTACATTTTGATGTGTGTTGCATCTGCCCTCTGGGAACCACCAAACTGTCACCAAACAGAACAGCAAAATAATTTCATTGAGGTTCATTCGATTGGGATGGTTTCCCAGAGATGAAAAAACAAGGGGTTGTGTTTACTCAGTCCACCCTCAGGGAAATGTGGGTTTTGATTTGTTGGTTTGGCTTTATTTATTCCCTAGAATCTGCTGTAATTGATCCTTCTGTATAGGAGAGGGGAAAAAAAGACCCAACAAACAACCAGAAAGTAATGAAACAATGCTAAAACCTCAGAAAACTTTATATAGATGACCTACTTCTGTCAGGAAAATATAGGTAGTCTATAACAAGCTTTAACAGAGTTATAAATCTTTAAAATATTTCATATGTAACCATCTTAAATTGTGAAGTAAGGAGGTAAGATTTTTGCTTGCTTACTGTGCTAGAACAATTATTTTGTCAAGTAATGAGAGTGATACCTTCATCGGGACTGAGGATGAGCATGGTTTGAGAGAGAAGCTGGCAAAACGGCATGTGGAAAGAGGCAAATTCCTTGGAACTTGGCATCTTTGCTTGCCAGCTGTAGTGGAGCCAGGTGGTTTGATGTTACAACTTGATCCAGACAGCTGGTTTTCAGCTTATCCCTCTACCATTTATTTATTTTTTTTGCTTCAGTTTCCAATTTCTCAGAAATTATTTGCGCTAAGTCTATTAAGTGTGGATTGAATTCTTACCTCCTGAACCTTTTCTCCTGTTCCTTTGTTTACCAGAAAAAAAAAAAGGTTAAGTCAGTTTAATCTGGCATTCCTAACCTATCTTAATCCTTCATCTCTTACATATGAAGAAACAGCTACTCTTACAAGTGATAAGACTTCAGCCAAAGAAAACTTAAAACCCATGAAATTTTCCACATTTGATGTAGAAGTGGAAGGTTTTCTTCAGTTTTATTGATATAACTCTCTCTATATAACAGAGTGTAAATACACATGTAGACTAATTAGCCCAATTTTTTAATTCTCTATGCTTAAAACTAAACAGAGTTTGGAGCTTTGCGTTCTATGTTCCGTGACACTTTCAAATTCATTGGCTTAATGTTTTCATTTGGTCACAAACTGGCCAGAGACCCTGAAACAGACTCTCAAATCTATAGGCACTTCCCAATAAAATATGTTTGTATTGTATTTTTATAATTGATAAATTTAAAAGCTTTAAGTTTAATATGGTTTTAACATTTGAGGCAACAGATAGTGTGTCCATCAAAATCTGTAGCTGGTTATTATAAAGAAAATACTATTTCGAAGTGGAGGTAAACTGAAGTAATGCAGATTTGATCGAGCACATTTGGAACTACAAGTGACTGAATCACCTTCATTGCTGTATTTTATTCATAGCATCACAGTCTGGTTTGGGTTGGCAGAGACCTTGAAAGCTCATCCAGTCCAACCCCTCTGCAGTCAGCAGGGACATCTGCAACTAGAGCAGGTTGCTCAGAGCCGCAACCGGATCTGGAGTGGTTCCAGGTATGGGGCATCTACCATCTCTCTAGGCAACCTGAAGTAAAATATATTCATATTTTACACTTTTAACCTGGTGTACCATCCTCTTAGTCCAGTGCAGAGCCATAAAGATGTAGGAGGCAGTGGAACATCTCCCTTTTGAGGACAGGCTGAGGGAGCTGGGGCTCCTGAGCTAGGAGCAGGGGAGCCTGAGGGGTGTCCTCATTCCTGTTGATAATTGTGCAGGGCAGTGTGGGGAGGATGAAGCCAGGCTCTGCTCAGTGATGCCCAATGGTAGGACAACAAGCAGTGGCTATATGCTGGAGAAGAGGAGGTGCCATAGGAACAGAAGGGGAAAGGTTTTCACTGTGAAGATGACAGAACCATGGAGCAGGCTGTCCAGAGAGTCTGTGGAGTCTCTCACAGGAGATTTTTCAAAATCCACCTGGATGCTTTGCTGTGTGACCTCTTCTATGTGATCCTGCTTTGGCAAGGCAATTGGACTGGCTGAGCTTTGAGGTTTCTTCTAACCTCCAGCATTCTGTGATGCTGTATATCCATCAGGCTTCCTTACAGCACTTACAGGTTGGCTAAGGGATCAGGCCCAGCCAGCATGGATTCAGGAAGGGCAGGTCCTGCCTGACCAACCTGATCTCCTTCTATGATCAGGTGACCGCCTGGTGGATGTGGGGAGGGCTGTGGATGTAGTCTACCTGGACCTCAGCAAGGCCTTTGACACTGTCCCCCACAGCAAACTGCTGGCCAAGCTGTCAGCTCGTGGCTTCTGTGCTGGGTTAGGACCTGGCTGTAGGGCTGAGCCCAGAGAGTGGTGGTGAATGGTGCCACATCCAGCTGGCAGCCAGTCACTAGTGGTGTGCCCCAAGGATCAGTGCTGGGCCCCATCCTGTTCAAGATCTTTATTGATGATCTGGATGAGGGCTTTGAATCCATCATCAGTAAATTTGCAGCTGGGGACAGGTGTTGATCTGTTAGAGGGTAGGAGAGCTCTGCAGAGGTACCTTGACACGCTGGACAGATGGGCAGAGTCCAAGGGCATGAAATTTAACACATCTAAGTGCTGTGTTTTACACTTTGGCCATAAGAACCCATTCAGTGCTACAGGCTGGGGTCAGAGTGGCTGGAGAGCAGCCAGGCAGAAAGGGACCTGGGGGTACTGGTTGATAGTAGGCTGAGCATGAGCCTGCAGTGTGCCCAGGTGGCCAAGAAGGCCAATGGCATCCTGGCCTGTACCAGGAACAGTGTGGCCAGCAGGAGCAGGGAGGTCATTCTGCCCCTGTACACTGCACTGGTTAGGCCACACATTGAGCCCTGTGTCCAGTTCTGGGCCCCTCAGTTTAGGAAGGATATTGACTTTCTGGAGCGTGTCCAGAGAAGGGCAACAAAGCTGGGGAGGGGTTTGGAGCGCAGCCCAATGAGGAGAGGCTGAGGGATCTGGGGTTGCTTAGCCTGGAGAGGAGGATGCTCAGGGGTGACCTTCTTGCTCTCTACAACTACCTGAAGGGAAGTTGTGGCCAGGTGGGGGCTGGTCTCTTCTCCCAGGCAGCCAGCAGCAGAACAAGAGGACACAGTCTCAAGCTGCGCCAGGGGAAGTTTAGGCTGGATGTTAGGAAGAAGTTCTTCCCAGAAAGAGAGATTTGCCCTTGGAATGGGCTGCCCAGGGAGGTGGTAGATTCACCATCACTGGAAGTGACGGAAGAAGAGACTGGATGAAGCACTTGGTGTCATGGTTTAATTGATTACATGGTGCTGGGTGCTGGGTTGGACTTGATGATCTCAAAGGTCTTTTCCAGCTTGGTTAATTCTATTCTATTCTATTCTATTCTATTCTATTCTATTCTATTCTATTCTTCTATTCTATTCTATTCTATTCTATTCTATTCTATTCTACTCTATTCTATTCTACTCTATTCTACTCTATTCTATTCTACTCCTATTCTATTCTATTCTATTCTATTCTATTCTATTCTATTCTATTCTATTTCCTTTGTAAGGAAAAATCTGTTTTGAAATCGCTTAACCTTATGGATTCCCAGCAGTTTGCTAAGTTAAAATATGACCTTTGGGACTTGCACATTTGACTGAAATTTGATTCCTTGACATCCAGATACACGTGGCTTTATTTCCCCCAGTTTATCATATCCTTCCTTTGAAATAAAGAATCTTAGTTTCAGGCCTGCTTTTATCCTTCTATTTAATTTAAATTCAGGGGATTTGTGATCTCTTGAGCCACGATTATTGCCTACAACCAATCTTCTGTGATCTTCATTTTATTTATCAAAAATATGCCTGAAATAGCATCGATACCTGCTGGTTCAGTGACTGCGTGATGAAAAAAACAGTCATGTCTGGGAGTAATTAGGACCCAATAACTCTAGTATAATTTATTCTCCCATTTATATCTGCAAATTAAAGAATTCCAGACTTGGTTTCATGTAATTAATATTTATGTCTTTGCACTTTTTTTTTTCTTACCTTTTTTTTTTTTTTTTTGAGAGATTTCTACCCAGATTGCAATCTACAGCAGATAGTTTACACTATTTATGTTGTAGCTAGAATTGCTTTTCCATCATGTTTTCTGATCTTTCTTATAGTCCATTGCTGAAATCTGTCATTTTAGAAGCATGGGGAGGGTAGGGGGAAGTGTCTCAGTCACTTATCTCACTAGTGTTGTGTCCCTAAAAGGTCCTGTTGTTGCATTTTGCAGTGCTTTTAAGGTGTGCTAATGTAAAGCAGTCCAAGAGAAGCATAGCTAGCAGGTGGAGGGAGGTGATTCTCCCCCTCTACTCTGCTCTGTTGAGGCCCCACATGGAGTACTGTGTCCAGTTACATAGTTACATAGTTTCAGTTAGGGTTGGAAGGGACCACAAGGATCATCTAGTTCCAACCCCCCTGCCATGGGCAGGGACACTCTACCCTAGATCAGGCTGGACAGAGCCTCGTCCAGCCTGGTCTTAAACACCGCAAGGGACGGGGCCTCAACCACCTCCCTGGACAACCCATTCCAGGCCTTCACCACCCTCACGGTGAAGAACTTCCTCCTCATGTCCAGCCTGAATCTCCCCACCTCCAGCTTCATCCCATTCCCCCTAGTCCTATCACTCCCTGATAGTCTGAAAAGTCCCTCCCCAGCCTTCTTGTAGGCCCCCTTCAGATACTGGAAGGCCACAATGAGGTCACCTGGGAGCCTTCTCTTCTCCAGACTGAACAGCCCCAACTCCTTCAGTCTGTCCTCATAGGAGAGGTGCTCCAGCCCTCTGATCATCCTCGTGGCCCTTCTCTGGGACACCTTCCAGCACCTCCAGATCCCTCTTGTAATAGGGGCTCCAGAACTGGACGCAGTACTCCAGGTGGGGTCTCACCAGGGCTGAGTAGAGGGGGAGAATCACCTCCCTTGCCCTGCTGGCCCCTATTACAGGAAGGATCTGGACATGCTGGAAGGTGTCCAGAGAAGGTTCACAAGGATGATTAGAGGGATGGAGCTGTTCTTCTATGGAGACAGGCTGAGGAAGTTGGGGCTATTCAGTCTGGAGAAGAGAAGGCTCTGAGGAGACCTAATTGTGGCTTAAGGGGGCTACAAGAAAGCTGGGGAGGGACTTCTTAGGGTGTCAGATAATGATAGGACTAGGGAGAATGGAACAGAACTAGAAATGGGTAGATTCAGATTGGATGTTAGGAAGAAATTCTTCCCCATGAGGGTGGTGAGACACTGGAAGAGGTTGCCCAGGGAGGTGGTGGAAGCCTCATCCCTGAAGGTTTTTAAATCTGGGCTGGTTGTGGCTCTGAGCTACCTGATGTAGTGTGAGGTGTCCCTGCCCATGGCAGGGGGTTGGAACTGGATGATCCTTGGGGTCCCTTATAACCCTGACAATTCTATGATTCTATGATTCATATGGATTGCAGATTACAGTAACCACCAAGAGCTCAGGCTAGTTGTGTTGTCCAGATCCTTGCATTAATCTGAGCAAATTTTCAGTTCAATCATGAATGTGTTACTAAGGGCCAAATGTTTTAGGAATATATTTAAAAAAATAAATTAATTAAGGACATTTATTTAATGGTGGGGGTTTTCCATCAGTTTCTGCTTTAAAATATTTCTGGTGGGCATAGAATCACAGAATAGTTTGGGTTGGAAGGGACCTTAAAGATCATCTAGTTCCAAACTCCCTGTCACAGGAAGAACACCTTCCACTAGACCAGGAAGTTTGAGGCCTCATCAATCCCAGCCTTGAACATTTCCAGCCTTGGAGTCTCCACAGTTTCTCTGTGCAGCCTGTTCCACTGCCTCACCACCACTTTCCTGGTGAAGGATTTATTCCTCCTGTCTAATCTAAGTCAAGCTTCTGGACAGGCTGCATCCATGAGCTGAGGCCAGTGGGATGAAGTTCAACAAGGCCAAATGCAGGGTCCTGCCCTTGGGTCACAACAACCCCATGAATGCTCCAGGCTTGGGTAAGAGTGGCTGGAAACTGCCAAAGAGAAAAGGACCTGGGGGTGCTGGGTGGCAGCAGCTGAAGCTGAGCCAGCATGCCCAGGTGCCAAGAAGGGCAGCAGCAGCCTGGCCTGGAGCAGCAATGGTGTGGGCAGCAGGAGCAGGGCAGGGATTGTGCCCCTGGGCTGGGCACTGGTGTGGCCACACCTCAAATCCTGGGTTTAGTTTCAGGTCTCTCGCTCCAATAAGGACACTGAGGGGATGGAGCAGGTCCAGAGAAGGGCAACAAGGCTGAGGAAGGGCCTGGAGAACAGGCCTGGGGAGAAGTAGCTGAGGGAGCTGGGGGTGTTCAGCCTGGTTCAGAAGGAAGCTGAGGGGAGACCTCATTGCTCTCTACAACTCTCTGAAAGGAGCTTGGAGCCAGTTGGGGATTGGTCTCTTCTCCCTACTATCAGGACAAGAAGAAATGGCCTGAAATTATGCCAGGGGAGGTTTAGGTTGGAGATTACGTAAAATTTCTTTGCTGCAAGAATGGTCAGGCACTGGAACAGGCTGTCCAGGGAGGTGGTGGAGTCGTCGTGCCTGGTGGTGTTCAAGAAACCTATGGCCATGGCATTTGGGGACATGGTTTGATAGCTGTGGTGGTGTTGGGTCAGTGGTTGGGCTTTCTAACCCAAACAATTCCATGATTCTATGATTCTTCCCTCACAAAGCCATTACTCCTCATGTGTCACTCCCAGCCCTTGTCAAAAGTCCCTCCCCAGCTCTCCTGTAGCCCCTTTTAGGTACCAGATGGCTGCTTTAAGGTCTCCCCAGAGACTTCTCTTCAGCCTGAGCAACCCCAAACTTCTCAGCCTGGCCTTGCAGCATGAGGTTCCAGCCCTCCCATTATCTGGACCCCCTCTAACAGTTCCATTTTCTTCGTGTATGGAGGGCTGCAGAGGTGGCCCCAGCACTGGAGGTGGGGTTTTCTTTCTGCCTCTGCATGACAGCGGCAGCTGATGTGTTTCTGCCTTCTTGGTGTCTCCTTCCCTCTCTGATTCTGCTGTGTCACTCTGCAGAGTGCCTGGTTAGGGTAGCTTTGACAGGGGCAGGGCTTCTGGGACCTGTATAAAGGAAGGCATGGAGCAGTGGCTGGAAGAAGAGTGGTACCTTTGCATCTGCTGATTCCTGCACATGGTGATGGAGGGCGCAATCTTGCCTGTATCTTACAGAGGTGGAGTGAAAATTCCTCAGTTTCCATCCATGAAAGACAGGGAACTAACATGCATCAGGTAAAACTACTGCGCTTCTCTCTTAGGCACACACAACCTTCACAGAAAGCAGGAGGACTTCAGTGAAAATGACATGAGTATTACCTGTGGACTGAGTGAAAATACAGATGTCAACAGCGTTAGATTTTTAATTTTTTTTTTTACATTAGACACCAAAACTTCTTAATTTTGTGTCACGAGCCAACCAATATCAAGATACTCACAGTAAGTTTAGTTGTCTCCTGTTTAAAATGATGTAGCACTGGTGGGATTTCATACTAGGAAGTTACGATGGAAAAGCAGTGGACATACTGATATGATGCAGGAGTCTGCAGCTGTCTTTGTTCCTTGGGAAACCCAAGAAATGTTGACAGCCCAAACAAGATCCTGTTCCTCAGGGGAAACATAATAAATGTCTTTGCATTTAATATAGGAAATAATGTGTTTCATAGCCTCTTTGTCACATATTATTCATTTCTTATGCTTGCGAGTACTGTGTTTGATTTCTGCTGCACAATTATATTAAGTGGAAATATGAGTAGTAGTGAGGGGGGGAAATAAAGCCATCTGTTTGCACAGGCAGAGCTGAAGTTTTAATAAAAGAGAGAGGTACTCTTTTAAAGGCCATATGAACATCATACCCCAGGACCACAAATATGCTTCTAGTGGGAGAATGACATTTTCTTAAAGATTACAAAAGCATTAAGCTTGTTACTTTTTAAGCTTGTAGTGGGGGGTAAGATAACAGTGTCTAAGTTACTGAAATGTCAGCTGAACTGACAGAATTTCAAAGCTGGTAGCATGCCTGAATACCTTCCTTCTTTTTAGAGCAGTTGCTTGGAATTACTTATTAAGCCCATATGAAGATGGGCAGTGAAATCTCATTATAAAGCCCTGGAGAAGATGCCTGTTCCAGAATTTTACTGCCATGTTGTTTGTTCAATAAGTGAGCACTAACTTTGCTTTTCAAGTCATACAGATGTTTCTGAAAGGTGATGTTCTTGATGTTCCTTCGGGTTTCATATTCTGTGGGGATTTTTTAAGGCTTTTGTGACCTGATGAGGTTCTTCCACTTCATCTTTTCCAAGTCTATTTTCTGAATGCTGCAGAGGTTGAAGGAAGCATAGTTCCATTCTTGTTTTGTTTTGTGGTTTGGTGGTGGTGGTATGTTTTTTTTTTTCCCCCTCAGAATCTCCACAATTAGCAAACACCTACTAATTACCTTCCTTTTTTTTTTTTTTGTTCTCTCAGCACACCTTTCTGCTCTTCCTCAGCATGAAGAGAGCATTTAACTCACTATGCCCTCTAATTATTGCATTCTCCTCCCAAGCTGGAAAGATGAAAGTGATTTACTCTCCAGTCTCATACTTTACTTGTGGTCAGAGGTCAGTCTGAGATTTGTACACTGTAGTATTCTCTTTAATAATAAAAAAGTGACAAAATTCTGAGGGGGAATTACTAAGCTCTCTTTTAACTTCAGAATATAGGCCTGTATGAAGAAACATGTGTAGAACTGTGGCAGGTGAGAAAAGACTTCAAAAATGTCTTTCCAAGAGGTTTCTTTAGTATTGATTGGGGGGAAAAAAAGTTTTCACAGGAGTCAGTTCAATATATGCATCTACCACCATGTAACCACCACTTAATTAGATGGTCCTGGCTGTGATTTCTGTCAACAGATGACAGGATCACACAGGCTCACAGGATGTTAGGGGTTGGAAGGGACCTCAGGAGATCATTGAGTCCAACCCCCCTGCTAGAGTAGGACCATAGAATCCAGCACAGGTCACACAAGAACACATCCAGATGGGGCTGGAAAGGCTCCAGAGAAGGAGACTCCATAACCTGTCTGGGCAGCCTATTCCTGTGCTCTGAGACCCTTACAGTGAAGAAGTTCTTCCTCATACTGAGGTGGAATTTCCTGTGCTGTGGTTTCCATCCATTGCCCCTTGTCACAGGGCACAAGTGACCAGAGCCTGTCCCTGTCCCTTCCTGACCCTCATCCCTCAGATATGTATAGACATCAGATCTCAGTCTTCTCCTGTTCAGACTGAACAGCCCCAGGTCTCTGAGCCTCTCCTCAACAGGCAGTGCTCCAGTCCTTTAATCATTCCTATAGCCTTCTGTTGAACTCTCTCCACAGATCACTGTCCCTCTTGAACTGGGGAGCTCAGAACTGGATGCAATATTCCAGGTGTGGCCTCACCAGGACCTCCCTCAATCTGCTGGACACACTCTTCTTAGTGCACTCCAGGATGCCATTACCCTTCTTGACCAGTGGAGAATGAGGGTAGTTACAGCCCAGTCCAACTTCTCAGTTAGAGGTTTAGCAGTTACTACTCTGTGACTTTTATTACTCCTGAACACTGCAGCCTGTGGAACTGGATCAATTTCTGTTCTCAGACTTTGAAGAACTTTTTTTTCCTCCTCATTAGCTCCATGCACCGATCATCCTCTGGCTAAAATCCAGATCTTTGTATTTAAGTACAAGGCAGAGTGTACTGATTTTCTATTCATGTGCTAGACAAGTCCAGCAATTTCTGTAACACAGAAACTAGGTGCTGTGTTACACACAGTGCTATCAGCTCATCTATAAAGGTGTTTTAAGAGCTCAGTGTCTCAGCTCCCAGAGCAGGAGCCTCTATGTGTACATCATGGTTAATCATTCCTTTGTGCTCCAGCCTTTCTACAAAATATTTGTTAAAAGGCTATGAATTTCCAAACTTACTTCTCCAGGAGTTTTTTAATGACAGTGTCTGACCTTTTTTTGGTTGTTTGGTTTTTTTTTTTTTTCATGTATGCTTAGTCTTACCTCTGATTTTTATATTCCTTGTGGAAGCAATCATGAGAACTTGGTGGTGACTTTGCCTAACTAGGGTTTTGAAATACAAAGAGGGAGGAAGCAGAAATATGAGTATTGATGCCAGTTTTATGAGTAATTTTTTGAGTGTTTTCTCTTATTAGAACAAAAGCTGTCACTATCTGCCTCTGTTACATTTTGGAAATTCCAAGGAGCAAGAGAAGAAAAGGTGGCAGAGGCACTTTAATCTATTATTTAGGGAAATACATAATATCGTGCATAGACTACACAAAGGAATGATGAACACTCGATGGAAATTCCTGATTGGCCCAAAGTTCCTCACCATGGAATTTTAATAGAGTGGGTCCTGATGTAGTGAACCAGTCTTGTGAGACATTCCACGGTGAACATGGGTAAAGAGGGGAGAAATGAAGCCAGCAGGCATTTTCTGTGTTTGCAGATGCTGCATCAATTGAAATCAGCTTAAAATAAATGTCAGTTACTGTATTATTGCCAGACACAAATTACCGCTGTCTTTTATCAGCCCACAGTTTTAAATGGTTTGCAGAAAAACATACCCCAGTCCTATCAAAGTTGGAATTCATGAGGAAGTTTGACAGGACTGGGCAGTGCTGACTTTCTCCTTCAGCAAAGGCTGAAGAAGATCAGCTTCAATGTAGGGTCTGTCTCCACTTTACTACAGGCTCCCTCATTTTTTACACTTTCTTCACTGTGCTTTGGTGTTTCCTGTGCACCAAAAACTTCAGGAAAAGAAAAACAAACCAAAACAAACTCCCTCAGCCCTACAGTGTAGGCAAGAAAATTCCAAACAATGTGGTATGGAACCAGTTTCTGTCATTGGTGAGGCCAGGATATGGTTTCAGTTCTACTGAGAAATGCTGCAAAGAGCAGCGTTTTGTCATGGGATGATTCTAGAGGCTTTCTAAAGAGGGCTTTCTGCTTAGAACCACTGCTTCAGAAGAAGTTGTCAGTAGTAGAATGGCACTTAAAAAAAAAGCAAAAAAGCAAAAACAAACAAAAACAAAACAAAACAAAACAAAACAAAAAACCAACCCCAAACCAAGCAACTGCAATTGTAATTTTTCTACAAGTTTTACAACCATGTTAATTAAAGAGAAGTTTAAGGAATGCCTGGTGCTTCATTATTATGATAACTGTCAGAAAATTATTGGATAGCAGCTGCTAAATTCCTTAAATTCCATTGATTAATTTTTAATTTAGAGAGTAATTAATTTGTTTACATTTTAATGCTTTAAAAGGTCGTTGTCTACCCGACATTGCAGGGCTACGATCAGAATGTCTTGCAGTTCGTATTAGAGGTTCTGTGTGGTTCTGAAAGTGAAGAGTCTGGTTTCAGAGCAAGATGAGAGAGGTGTCTGGGTATAAAGTGATTTTACTAAACATTATTACAGGGCACTTCATCCTCAGAGCACTTGAGGAAGTCCCTATGATATGTTCAACAGAGTTGTAAAGTAGCTGTGTGCTGTCAGTCAGGTGGGTGAGATGATTTCTTCAAGTTATGACATAAATTTTGTGTCAGAAGGGCCACAAAGATGATGCAAGGCCTGGAGAACCTCTGCTGTGAGTACAGGCTGAGGGAGCTGGGGATGTTCAGCGTGGAGAAGAGAAAACTCCAGGGGAAACGTAGAACTGCCTTCCAGTACCTGAAGGGATCCTACAGGAAGGCTGCAGAGGGACTTTTCATGAGATTGTCTAGAGACAGACAAGGGAGAATGGTTTGCAGCTGAGGGAGAGCAGAGTTAGACTGGCGCTGAGGAAGAAGCTCTTCAATGTGAGGGTAGTGAGACTCTGGCACAGGCTGCCCAGGAAGGTTGTGGCTGCCTCCTCCTTGGGGATGTTGAAGGCTAGGCTGGATGAGACCTTGAGCAGCTGAGCATAGTTGAGAGGTGTCCCTGGGAATGGCAGGGAGGTTGGAGGAGATGATCTCTGAGGTCCTTTTCTGTGATTCTAAGATTCTGTGATTCCTGGCTCCCCAGCCTGTGTTCCCAGCAGTTCCCAGTACCCTTTCACCAGTTGGGTGGTGAAGAGATCTGAAGCAGAGATTTTATTCTGGCACTCAGTGTTAACAAAGGACTTAAGCATTTGGTCACAAACATCTTAAGAACCTGACATGGAATCAACCTTCACAATGAGGTGAAAGCTGATCTGATTTTACCAGGGAGACATTATGGAGCAGATTTGATTAAAATTTCATGTATAGCAGATCTCTTTCAAAAGATTAGTGTAGTCTTCAGTGAGGACTGTTTAGTTGCTGGCAGTTGTGTATCTGTTTCCATGACAGACACACTCTCCTGATTAAATAGATGCAAATTTATACATGCTTACCATGTTTATACATAAGTTGAGATCCCTTGCTGCACTGACACATGCACAGTATGGATGTATACTGTAAGCACTTACAAAAGCCTCACGTTAATGGTGATGTCTAACACGAAAGCATTTGCTATCTTTAGATCTGTGACCATTTTTATTTTTCCTTCTGAAAAGGGACCAGAAACAAGCCAAGATTGTATTCCTGTTTGCATAAGCTGCCTTATCAGGCTCTGCTGGCACGCCTGGGCTCACGGGGAGCGGCAGAGCAAGACAGGTGTTTGAAAAGCCTTAAACACTCCAGTCGCAGTTTGCATCCATGTGGTTCCCTTTGCTGCACTGATAGTTCTTTATGGTTCTGTCAGTTTCAATCAGCAGAGAGCACATGTGATCAGTATATCTGATAAACTTGTCAATGCCTTTTTAAAGCAGGATTCCCCAACCTATTCTATTCAACTCTTCCCCTCACCCCGCTCAACCCCCTCCCTTCTCTTTTTCATCATTTCAAGTAGAATCTTGATAAGACAGAGATATGTCACAGGCAGCTGTGTATAGCTAGCTCAGGCTACAACTAATTTGTGCAGGAAAAAATTAAATCAGGAGGTAAATTATTTCATGATTGCTCATTCCCAACAGAGTTGGGTATCATTCTGAAGAAAATATCAAATAATTGGTTTCAGGCCATGTCAGACACATGCAATTCCCTCCACTAATGGCTGTGTGAGGTAGCACCAGGCCTCGGGGGTCACCAAAGAACTGAAAATAGCTTAGTGCCAGGCACAGCAATAGAGAGACAGAGCACATAGGAAATGAAGTGGCAATAAGTGCAATCTATAGGGGAAATGTGCTTCACTTGGAGTTTAATATATTGGCTTAGAATCTGGCAGTAAGCCATGGAACAATTGTTTACCTTTTTGTCAGCATCTGCATCTGTTCCGTTTTGTAAACGGCACTTAACTTTCAGTCAGTAAATGCTGGAATCAATAACAACTGTTAGGGGATTTTCTTTCTTTCTTTCTTTTTTCTTTCTTTTTTTTTTTCCCCCTATATTCCATAACAAATGCATGCTACAAACAATGTTTGCCTTAGATTAACAAGGAACAGACATTAACAGGGTCAAAGGGATTTGGTTGGGAACGTTTTATAGCTTCTTGGGTTGGCGGTAATTGTATCTGTGCGGTTTGAATGTATCTTGTAACCTATCCAAATTAAACTGTTAAAAAAATGCTAGCATGCAGTAATGAAGATGATTTTTTATAATTATCTTAAGTACTGTGTATAGAAAACTGCTGGCACTGTTTGCAATAATTTAGTCCCGTGTAATACTGTGTATTACATCTGCTACGCAGAAATATTAAGTTGCCTCTTTACAGTATGAGGAAATTAGTGATTATATCCAGCAATGCTAATTATTTAAACCTAGCAGTTACATTAAAGAACACACACACACACACACCCCAACAGGCAGTTTGAGAAAGCCATGAGCAGATGTCCATAAAAATTGAATCTATCATTACTAAACCCGAGTGAAAAGAGTAATAGAGTTTATATACAAGCTCTGCTTAGGAGATAGCATGCAGATGAGTGCTGTCATAAATGGTATAATAGTTATAGCATCACTTAAAAGTTAATATCTCAGAGAGCTGAGGAACACATTACTGTTAATGGAATTTATGTGTGCAACTCCCCGTGCACTGCTGCCAAAATTTACCCCTTGAAATATCCCTATGCACAGCCACTGTCGGCAGCTGAGGCTCCATGGCTTGGTTAGGCTGTGTCTTCCCAAACTTTAGGAAAATGCTGGTTCCACTTAGGAAAAGGCTTTATTATTTGTGTACAGGTTGCAGCTGGATTTTGAGGTAATATTACACTTTTTGCTGTTGATGTTGTTGATTTTTCTTCCTCTGCAGCTTTATTGGATGAAATCCCTGACACTGCTTTCTCGTGTGCCTTGTAGAACAATATTGTAGATCTGTCTTGTATGAGAATAAGCCTTATAAATGGGGGCAGGGGAATGATATTTAATGTATTGGGAAGGTATTTTATAGTAAAATTGATTAAAAGGGTTTTAAACCCTTGGTTCCTGCTGAGGGAAAAATCCCCACTGTAATCACTGAAGAAGACAGTCATCAGGTTGCTTTCCAAGGATTCCATTGTGAGTCTCAGAAGCAGTTTAGCCATGTGTCTCTGCACACCAAGCAGTGAGGCTAATTAATCTGAGAGCAATCCTGTCATGGTGTAGCTATTCTTGAACACCCTCAGTCAGCTCACCTATGATGCAGGGATTTCTGCACCACACTTTATTGTGTCACATCCCTGGATGGGCTGAAATGATCAGAATTAGTTGCTCCCTTTTCTTGGAATGTTGTGAGTGGCAGATTTTAAAACATGCAAGGGGCCACAGTCATTAAAAAAAAAGAAGAAAAATAAGGAACAAGAGAAAGGGAGCAAGAAAGAGCAAAAGAAAAGGAAAATAAAAGAAAAGGAAAATAAAAGAAAAAAGAAAATAGAGAAAAAGAAAGAATTTTTTTTAAAAGAGAAGAAATAAAAAGAACAAAGGAGAAAGAAAGAAAAAGAAGAAAAGTTTAAAAAATAGAAACAAAAGACAGAAAAGAGAGAAAGAAAAAGAATGAAAAAGAAAGAAAATAAAGCAAGAAAGAAAGAAAAGAAAAAAAAAAGAAAGAAAAAAGAAGAAAGGAAAAGAAAGAAAGAAAGAAAGAAAGAAAGAAAGAAAGAAAGAAAGAAAGAAAGAAAGAAAGAAAGAAAGAAAAGAAAGAAAGAAAGAGGAAGAAAAAGAAAGGAAGGAAGAAAGAAAGGAAGGAAGAAAGAGAGAGAAAGAGAGAAAGAAAGAAAGAAAGAAAGAAAGAAAGAAAGAAAGAAAGAAAAGAAAGAAAAAGAAGGAAAGAAAGGAAGAAAGGAAGAAAGGAAGGAAGAAAAGAGAGAGAAAGAAAGAAAGAAAGAAAGAAAGAAAGAAAGAAAGAAAGAAAGAAAGAAAGAAAGAAAGAAGAGAAGGAAAGAAAGGAAGAAAGGAAGAAAGGAAGGAAGAAAGGAAGAAAGGAAGGAAGAAAGGAAGAAAGGAAGGAAGAAAGGAAGAAAGGAAGGAAGGGAGGAAGGGAGGGAGGAAGGGAGGAAGGAAGGAAGGAAGGAAGGAAGGAAGGAAGGAAGGAAGGAAGGAAGGAAGGAAGGAAGGTGAAAAATGTGAGAAAAGTATAGGAAGAAGAAGAAACGGGGGGAAAGAGAAAAACAAAGAAAGACAAGAGAGAAAAAAAAGACAAGAAAGGGGGGAGAAAGAGAGTTATGTTGAAGTTAGGGCATTCATTCATATGCATATTTCCTTACAGCTTGTGAGATTATAAGTGCTTCCAGGCTCTAACTAAGGACATTGGGAACACTTTGTTTAATGGTTTGAAGCAATGTGGCTTTGAGGAAGCACCACCATCACCAAACCTGCAATACAGTCACAGGTTGGCAGGTTTACACAGGTCATCTGGATCCAGCAAAGCCTTGTTTCCCATGCTGCTTCATTTTTAGAGGCGAAGGCAAGT
This sequence comes from Colaptes auratus, assembly GCA_015227895.2. Taxonomy (NCBI): domain Eukaryota; kingdom Metazoa; phylum Chordata; class Aves; order Piciformes; family Picidae; genus Colaptes; species Colaptes auratus. The sequence continues at coordinate 10,672,676 of CM026897.1, read as the reverse complement.
CTTTTTAAGTGGTAAGATAAAGGCAGATATCTTGCTCCTGGATTTAAGAATTTAGGTACTATGATCAAGTGCTTTGTTGTGTGCCTTTCACTCTCTGTTGCTTGAAAAATGCTTTAATTAACTGGCTTAGAATTCATGTGGGCACTTCTGAGCTTTGTCACTGGTGAAGTGAAAGTCTCTAATACCATCTTTTTTTTATATATATAATCCCTAAGAGCTCCCAAGTGGTCACATTATTTTGCAGAATATATCTTTATATTCAAATACCTAAAAGAAGGCTGAGGTTCAGTGTCCAAGACATATTGCATCCACACCGAGTTTAACCTTGATGTTTGAACCACATGCTCACTTTTTGGTACAATCAGTATGGAGCAGAATTAGCTCTACAAAGGATTTAATTTATCTTATGAGAAGATAAGGTATTCATTTAACTGTTAGGATTGCAAAGCTGTGCCTGATTTCACTACTAACCCCTATGTGTCTCATTTTACAGTACTGATACTTACAGAAGAGCAACAAGGGGGTAAATGTGGCATAGCTTCCATACAAGGAAAAATAAGCTACAAGAACAAGAGGAAATGTCCTCAAGTTGCATCAAGGGAGGTTTAGGCTGGACATTTGAAGAAAATTTTTCCCTGGCAGGGTTCACAAACACTGGAACAGGATCCCCAAGGAGATGGTTGAATCCCCATCCCTGGAGGTGTTTCAGAGATGTGGTGCTGAGTGTCATGGTTGGACTCCATAATAATCTTAAAGGTATTTTCCAATTGAAATGCTTCCATGACTCTACAACTCTTCAGTTTGGAAACAAAATTAAGATTGGTTGGATATGATGGATGTCTGTAAAACAAAGGGAGGCATTATAAAAACAATTTTCAGTGATTGACTGATTCTTGAAACTAGTTCACACCAAGAGAAGCTGGAAGAGGAAATACTCCAGCAAACAAAATGATGTACTGGTATAACCTGGAGCGTAGGTACAGTGTGGAGCTTTTTTCCACAAAATGTTATGAATGATAGAAATTTAGGTGGAGTGAAGGTGCAACAGGAGAAACTGATGAAGTAGAAATATTCATGTATGCCACATCTGTCTGTGGAGGCTGACCAGCTGCCAGTGGTCAAGAGCTACATCAGCTCCAAGGAAAATATTGTTATGGTTTTCTTGTTGTATTTCTATAGTATTCTATTCCATTCCATTCCATTCTATTCTATTCTATTCTATTCTATTCTATTCTATTCTATTCTATTCTATTCTATTCCATTCTATTCTATTCTTCTATTCTCTTTTGATCTGCAAGCCCAGGATACTGGGATAAAAGACTCTCTAGCTGCACCCAGTAAATGGATTCTTAAAATTTTATGTTATTCTGTTTATGACACTTATAGACTCCCAATTATTATCCACCCCTACCTGAGGTGCTTGTAAGTTTACAAATTAGATATATTTTGCACTAACATCTCTTACAGTTAATCTAAGTGAAAATCACTATTATTGCTCCTAATTCTTATGGGGCTGTTCAGTCTGGAGAGAAGGCACTGAGGAGACCATATTGTGGCCTTCCAGTATCTGAAGGGGACCTACGAGAAAGCTGAGGAGGGACTTTTTAGGGTGTCAAGTAGTGACAGGACTAGGGGGAATGGGGCAAAACTATAAGTGGATAGATTCAGATTAGATATGGCATCCTGGCCTGCATCAGAAACAGTGTGGCCAACAGGAGCAGGGTGGTCATTCTGCCCCTGTACACAGCACTGGTTAGGCCACACCTAGAGTACTGTGTCCAGTTCTGGGCCCCTCAGTTTAGGAAGGATGTTGACTTGCTGGAAGGTGTCTAGAGAAGGGCAACAAAGTTGGTGAGGGGTTTGGAACACAAGCCCTATGAGGAGAGGCTGAGGGAGCTGGGGTTGCTTAGCCTGGAGAAGAGGAGACTCAGGGGTGACCTTATTGCTCTCTACAACTACCTGAAGGGAGATTGTAGCCAGGCAGAGGTTGGTCTCTTTTCCCAGGCAGCCAGCACCAGAACAAGAGGACACAGTCTCAGGCTGCGCCAGGGGAGGTTTAGACTGGATGTTAGGAGGAAGTTCTATACAGAGAGAGTGATTGCCCCTTGGAATGGGCTGCCTGTGGAGGTGGTGGAGTCACCATCATTGGAGGTATTCAGGAGGAGACTTGATGGGGTACTTGGTGCCATGATCTAGTTGTTTAGGTGGGTTGGATTGGTTGATAGGTTGGACGTGATGATCTTGAAGGTCTCTTCCAACCTGGATTTATTGTATTGTATTGTATTGTATATTAGGAAGAATTTCTTCATCATGAGAGTGGTGAGACACTGGCACAGGTTGCCCAGAGAGGTGGTGGAAGCCTCATCTCTGGATGTTTTTAAGGCCAGGCCGGATGTGGCTCTGAGCAACCTGACCTAGTGTGAGGTGTCCCCACCCATGGCAGGGAGGGTTAGAACTAGATAATCCTTGAGGTCTCTTCCAACCCTGACAATTCTATGATTCTTAGAATTTTGTATTAAAAGGTACAGTACTTGTGTGAAATGTTGTGATTTCCATATTCCAGGAAAACTGTTGAGTCATGCCTTTGTATTTGTTTGCCAGACAGTGAATGTTGTTTTCCGTCAAGCATTTTAACACTCAGATCATAGAACCATGGAATCACAGTCTGGTTTGAGTTGGAAGGGACCTTTCAAGATCATCTAATCCAGAATTTTAGGGTGTGGAGTTGAATCATAGAGTGGTTTGGTTTGGAAGTGACCTCCAAAGGTCATTCAGTCCAACCCCTTGCAGTCAGCAGGGACATCTGCAACTAGAGCAGGTTGCTCAGAGCCCCTAACAACCTCACCTGAAATGGTGCCAGGGATGGGGTTTCTGCTGTCTGTGGTAGTGATAGAAGAATAAAAATAATAATGTAAAGCAACATGCTCCTCTGCAGTTCAGAATTTAGTATGCTACCAGAAGTCTAAATAATTTGCTGTCTGAATTTTGTGTGTTTAACTTCATCTGCATAAAGCAAATGCCATTTCCCCTCCTGTACTTTTTCCTAATTGTATCACTAAACCTGATTGTTTGAAATCATGATGAGGGTGCTTGCATTACATGGAGTGTGTTTGCACTACAGGCTCCTCTCAAATCATCACCAGCTGAATCTAAATATTTACTGTTAACCAAATGTCATCTTTTGAGCAATGGAACAGCAAAACTCTTTGTCTCTTACTGATTCTTGACTGTTAAGAGCAGGAATTTGTTTTGCAGTGTTACCTGTGTTCTTTCTATCTAGGTTATCTCTTAATTTTTATTTATTTTTTATGTAGCTCCTGCAATTGCAGAATAATTTTCCATTCTGAGGAAGGAGAGAGAAGATTGAATGACCATTACAAGAATTTCGGGGGTTTGAGTGATTCAGGGAGTGGGCCCATAACATGGGTTACAGTGGATCATAGAATCCTACAATGGCTCAGGTTGGAAGGGACCTCAGAGATCATCCACTCCAACCTCCCTGCCATGCCCAGGGACACCTCTCAACTAGACTCAGCTGCTCAAGGCCTCATCCAACCTGGCCTTCAACACCTCAAGGGAGAAGGCATCCATGACCTTCCTGCGCAGCCTGTTCCAGAGTCTCACCAGCCTCACGCTGAAGAACTTGTTCCTCAGCTCCATTCTAACCCTGCTCTCTCTCAGCTTCAAACCATTCTCCCTTGTCCTGTCTCTAGAGACCCTCATGAAAAGTCCCTCTGCAGCCATTCTGTAGCATCCATTCAGGTACTAAAGGCAGTTCTAAGTTTGCCCTGGAGTTTTCTTTTCTCCAGGCTGAAAGCCCCCAGCTCCCTCAGCCTGTCCTCATAGCCCTTGGGTTCATCTTTGTGGTCTTCTCTGGACTCTGTATCCTTCTTACTCTGAGGACACCAGAACTGGAGGCAGGATGGGAGGTAGGCTCTCACATCTTCTGTTCTAAATTACACAACAGCTGAGTAAACTTATTTGGGTTTAGAACTGTCAAAAATGCAGCTGAACAGTTTTTCCATATGGATGGTAGAATGTTTTTGGCTTAAATTTACCTAAGAACCTGGATTAACTCTATGTTGAAGAATTCAAGACCTATAGATTTTATGCTAGGACAACTTTGTGAGAATTTTGAGAACTAAGTCAGGGTTTGGGTTGTGACCAGGCAAGGATGGAATAGAAGCTTGGGATGTTTTGAAAGGCTCTATAAGAAAATAAGGTAAAACTTTGTTTTTGGTATATTGTTGATGTGTGTTTATCATATTTGGAGGTTGTGAGACCTCGAGTATTCTGCCTGATTTGTGTATTTTTATACTTTTTACTACCAGGCCTTTTTATACTTTTTACTCCCAGGTTCAAGGCCCTGTCTAGTCTGGCTTTGAATAATTCCTTGCTTGGATCCTCCACAACTTCTGTGAGCAGCCTGTTCCAGTGCCTCACCACCTTCATGGAGAAGAATCTCTTCCTAATGTCCCATCTCAAACCAGCTTCTTGCAGTTCGAAGCCATTACCCCTTGTCCTGTGACAACACACCTTTGTCAAAGCCCTCTGATCATCTCTGTGCCCCTCATCTGGACCCATTCTAACAGTTCCTTCTTGTTCTTGTCCTGAGGGCTCCAGAGCTGGGCACAGTACTGCAGGTGGGGTCTCATGAGAGGGGCAGAACCACCACCCTTGACCTGCTGTCCAAAGCTTCTTTTGATGCAGCCCAGGATACTGTTTGCTTTCTAGGTTGCAGTGTGGTAGAATCATAGAATCACAGAATTGTTAGGGTTGGAAGGGACCTCAAGGATCAGCCAGTCCCAACCCCCCTGCCATGGACAGGGACACCTCACACTACATCAGGTTGCTCACAGCCACATCCAGCCTGGCCTTAAAACCCTCCAGGGATGAGGCTTCCACCACCTCCCTGGGCAACCTGTGCCAGTGTCTCACCACCCTCATGGGGGAAGAACATCCTAACATCCATTCTGAATCCACCCACTTCTAGTTTTGTTCCATTCCCTGCAGTCCTATCTCTACCCAACATGCTAAAAAGTCCCTCCCCAGCTTTCTTGTAGGCCCCCTTCAGATACTCTGCTAAAGGGAAAGGCCAGACTTGAAAATAAGTGCTCCCCAGTTCCTCTGATGCTGCAAGACTGCATCAGCTGCCTTGGCACCAGCGTAGTCTGGCAAGCCTTGCACAATGTGATAGACATTCAGTGTTTTACTTCTGGCTTCTTCTTCAGTAAGCAAAGCTCTCCAAAAGTCACCTTGTTTTGGATGGCAGACTCCTGCTGCCTGTCAGGGGGCTGGGGTGGTAAATCAGCAGAGGAAGTCAAGTACCTTTCATGTCCCCTTTGCCTCTGCATGGTGGGAAGTTAGTGCAGGTTTTCTAAATGTAGAAATGTTAGGAGGATGGAAATTTTGAGCTTCTTTCAAGCTTTGTGTAGTGAACCAACCAGATTTATTTCCTTGCTACAAATAAATGCAGTGCATGTTCAAGTTAAGTACTTTTTTTTTTGTCTTTCTATCTCTTCTCCCCCATGCCCCCAAAAGGGACCGTAGTCTAGACAGCAGAAGCCTAAAGTATTTTCTCTTCTTTCCTCTTAGCAAAATAATTATGCTGTCCTTGGTGAAGCAGAAAGATGATTTTACAGAACTTAACAGTTCTTCTGTGGTTTTAGTCTGAAAACTGAGGATCCTTACGGGTTGTGCAGCAAAGCCCTGGGTGCACTGCTGGGCCATAATGGCCCTTGACCAGATTCTTCTGAGGGACTGCAGGATGGGTCCACCACTGGCAAGGAACCTGTCCTGATGGCCATATTATCATGCTGTGCTCTCTGTCCCTCAGGGAGCAGCCAGCCTGTGCTTGGCTTAGATCTTTCTTCTTGTTCCTGAACGCAGTTCATTGTACTGGCTTAGGGTTTTCCTGCTGGCAGATCTGACCTCCAGGGCAGGTTGGAAATCATCAGTGTAGGCAATGGCTTTGTACAGCAATGTCTTTGTGGTTCTTGTTCTGCACAGAAGGAAGCCTGAGGCAGTGCTGAGGAGCTCAGAACCTTTCCTTGCTTTCCTCTGTTCAGGTCCTGACCATCTCTGTCTGTTGCAGTATTTGCAAGATCAGCTCCCTGGCACATTGACAATGGCTGTGTGATCCCCTTGGCCTCTCTGCAGCCTTTCTGTCCTTTTTTAGAAATTCTGCTCACAAGGTAGTAGCCATAACAGGAGGTCAACGTGTCCTCTTGTTAGGAGACACTCTGGAGGTCCTGTTGATGCAGCCTGATTCTGCTGCAGCTCCATGTTTGAGGAGAAATGTCTTTTCATTCCCCTCTGATAAAAAAAAAGCCTGATCAGGGTTCTGTATTTTGAAACTCAACAGTCAGGGATGCGTTTGAAGATCTTTCAGTGAGACTTTGGATACTCAGCTGGTGGTGCATGCTGTTTGGTCATCAGGCACTAAATGAATGAGTTGTCATTTCTGAGAGACAATAGAACTGTGGGCATGGAAATTACCGTGTGTGAAAGGAAGTTCACTTCTGATGGTTCTCCCTGTCCAGTTCTTCCAGATTGCTGTGGATGAACAAAGCAGAGTTGAGGATCAATTCCGTCCAAATGTTTTGGATTGCCCAGTAGCAAGCTTTTGCAAAGCAAACCCACAAAAAATAGCACCAGTCTCACAAGATAACTACTCTGTGTCTGTGTTCCTGGTATGCTTTTGCTTCTGCAGCTGCAGAGACACCACTCTTGAGTAAGACCTTTGGCTTCTGTGTAAGTAAAGTGAGGAGCTGTGCCTTGTGGTAATGGAGTAGGCTCAGAGGAGACCTTATTGCCATCTACAATGACCTGAAGGGAGGTTGTAGCCAGGTGGGGGTTGGTCTCTTCTCCCAGGCAACCAGCACCAGAATGAAAGGACAGTCCTCAAGCTGTGCCAGGGGAGGTTTAGGCTGGATGTTAGGAAGAAGTTCTTCACAGAAGGAGAGATTTGCCATTGGAATGGGCTGCCTGGGGAGGGATGAGGGGGTGGGTGGAGTCACCATCACTGGAAGTGTTTAAAAAGAGACTGGATGAGGCACTTGGTGCCATGGCTTAGTTGATTAGATGGTGTTGGGTGATAGGTTGGACTTGATGACCTCGAAGGTCTTTTCCAACCTGGTTAATTCTGCATTCCATATCCTGTAAATCTCAATAGCTCAGGTGAGTAGTTCAAAGATTACTGCCCTGAGTCAAGATTACTGCTCTGAGCTGCACACAGTAACACATAACTTTATGTGACCTGTTTGGGTCAGAACAATCGGCAATGTACACAAACTAGCACACATGAAGTTCCACCTAAACATAGCAAAGCACTGCTTTGCTGTGAGGGTGCTGGAGGTCTGGAGCAGGCTACTCAGAGAGGTTGTGGAGTCTTTGTCTCTGGAGACATTCCAACCCCATCTGGCCATTGTGATCCTGGGCAAGCTGCTGCGGGTGTCCCTGCTTTCGCAGTGGGGGTTGGACTGGGTGATCTGCAGAAGTCTTTTCCAACCTCCACCATGCTAGGATTCTGTGAGAGGTGTTACTGGGCCAGCACTTGTCCTTTCAAATGCCTATTGCATCATTACCATCAGTTTTGGTGGGAGCCAGGCTTAATGATCAATTGAGATGGTCTGTGCTGATTGCTGATGTCAAGTTGTGTGACTAGCCATTCACAGAACTCTAACACAAAGCTTGGGTCAATCATTCATAACTCTTTGTCACTTGTGGAGCTTTGGTGTATTTCCATGCCAAAAGTAAGTCATTTATGTTTCCTTTATTGCAACAAAACCTAACAGAGAAAGGGTTACCCATAGTATATGGAGCTCTCTAAATCCCATAGAGGTTGTTGGTTGCTTGTTTGCCTGCTTGATTTTCTCCTTCCAGGGAAGTCTTTGGATCTAAATTCTGTGATGCAACCCATCTTAAGGATTCCCTGCCTTGTGGCTGTGGTGCAAGGTGATTTTTCATCCTCTTGTGCCAACAATTCTAGGAGAAAAATATTTATTACACAGTGGTCTTCATCTTGCCTTTAGGTTTTCTAATGCCTTTATTTTGACCACCTTGTGGTCACAAAGGTTTACACATCACTTTGTATTGAATTGGATCACCATGTTCTCACTGCCTGTAGGTTTCTACTGAGTTTCAAATCTCACTGATTCAAGGGGTTTGAACATCATGCTTCAGAGGATTGACTGCTTGTCAGATAACAACTATTTTATTTGTGCAATTGTTTGGTTTTTTTTTGCAAATAAATAATTTCCTCAATAGGATAGGATAGGATAGGATAGGATAGGATAGGATAGGATAGGATAGGATAGAATAGAATAGAATAGAATAGAATAGAATAGAATAGAATAGAATTGAATTGAATAGAATAGAATTGAATTGAATTGAATTGAGCAGCTTGGAAGAGACCTTTGAGATCATCAAGTCCAACCTATCATCCAACACCATCTAATCAACTAAACCATGGCACCAAGCACCCCATCAAGTCTCTTCCTAAACACCTCCAGTGACAGTGACTCCACCACCTCTCTGGGCAGCCCATTCCAATGGGCAATCACTCTCTCTATGAAGAACTTCTTCCTAACCTCCAGCCTAAACCTCCCCTGGCACAGCTTGAGAATGTGTCTTCTTGTTCTGGTGCTGTGGTTGCCTGGGAGAAGAGACCAACCCCCACCTGGCTACAATCTCCCTTCAGGTAGTTGTAGGCAGCAAGAAGGTCTCCCCTGAGCCTCCACTTCTCCAGGCTAAACAACCACAGCTCCCTCAGCCTCTCCTCATGGGGCTTGTGCTCAAACCCTTCACCAGCTTTGTTGCCCTTCTCTGGACACATTCCAGCAAGTCAACATCCTTCCTAAACTGAGGGGCCTGGAACTGGACACAGGACTCAATGCTTGCCTCCATTTCTTTTGTTCATCTTATGTTGAAGTTTTATGTCAAAGTTTTGTGTCAGTCATGAAATTAACCCAGCATTCCTTAATACTTTCAAGTATATTAATGGCTTGGACAGGAGCACACTGCATTGGGTTAGGAACTGGCTGGAGGGCCGAGCCCAGAGAGTGGTGGTGAATGGTGCCACAGCCAGCTGGCAGCCTGTCACTAGTGGTGTGCCCCAAGGATCGGTGCTGGGCCCCATGCTCTTCAGCATCTTTATTGATGATCTGGATGAGGGCATCGAGTCCATCATCAGTAAATTTGCGGACAACACCAAGCTGGGGGCAGGAGTTGATCTGCTGGAGGGCAGAGAGGCTTTGCAGAGGGACCTCGACAGGCTGGACAGATGGGCAGAGTCCAAGGGCAGGAGATTGAACACATCCAAGTGCCGGGTTCTGCACATTGGCCACAGCAACCCCATGCAGTGCTACAGGCTGGGGTCAGAGTGGCTGGAGAGCGGCCAGGCAGAGAGGGACCTGGGGGTACTGGTTGATTGTAGACTGAACATGAACAGTGTGCCCAGGCAGCCAAGAGGGCCAATGGCATCCTGGCCTGCATCAGGAACAGTGTGGCCAGCAGGGGCAGGGAGGTCATTCTGCCCCTGTACTCCGCACTGGTTAGGCCACACCTAGAGTCCTGTGTCCAGTTCTGGGCCCCTCAGTTTAGGAAGGATGTTGACTTGCTGGAACGTGTCCAGAGAGGGGCAACAAGGTTGATGAGGGGTTTGGAAGACAAGCCCTATGAGGAGAGGCTGAGGGAGCTGGGGTTGCTTAGCCTGGAGAAGAGGAGACTGAGGGGTGACCTTCTTGCTCTCTACAACTACCTGAAGGGAGGTTGTAGCCAGGCGGAGGTTGGTCTCTTCTCCCAGGCAGCCAGTACCAGAACAAGAGGACACAGTCTCAAGCTGCGCCAGGGGAGGTTTAAGCTGGATGTTAGGAAGAAGTTCTACACAGAGAGAGTGATTGCCTGGGGAGGTGGTGGAGTCACCTTCATTGGAGGTGTTCAGGAGGAGAGTTGATGGGATGCTTGGTGCCATGGTTTAGTTGTTCAGGGGGTGTTGGATGATAGGTTGGACTCGATGATCTCAAAGGTCTCTTCCAAGCTGGTTAATTCTATCCTATCCTATCCTATCCTATCCTATCCTATCCTATCCTATCCTATCCTATCCTATCCTATCCTATCCTATTCTATCCTATCCTATCCTATTCTAATGTTTACTTACACAGGCAAGATGGAGAGGGACTATTTCGAAAGTGCTGCAGTGATAGAACAAGGGGTAATGGTTTGACAGTAGAGAGGGTATTTAGATTGGATGTTAGGAGGAAGTTTTGCACCACGAGGGTGGTAGAACACTGCAGCAGGTTGCCCAGAGAGGTAGTTGAGGCCCTATCACTGGAGATACTAGAGGTGAGGCTGGACAGGGCTCTCTGCAACCTGATCTGATGGAGGATGTCCCTGCTGACTGTAGGGGAGTGGGATTGGATCACCTTTTAAGGTCCCTTCCAACACAAACCATTGTATGATTCTACTCCACAACCTAAAATTCTGGAGGGCTATTCTAGATGCTTGTAGAACATATGTGGAATTAAACTTTAGCTCTGGTAGTTGTCTAAGTGCTGCATTGCATACACTCTAATGTGCTTTGTTGTATATGACAGTGTTCTCTCAGCTCAGAGAGTGATCTTTGAACTTATTATCTCCAGCTTCCATCTGACATAGACTTTGAAAGGTCATTGAAAAGAAAAATTAAAGTTTTGACTTTTTTTTTTTTAATGAGTTTAGTAACTTATTCTAAAATAAATATTACTGTGGTATGCCTTGGATTCTATGTCCACTTCCTTCTGGTCTGGGGGAGGACAACAGAGGATCATTAAGGTTGGAATAGAACTCTGAGGTTACCAAGTCCAGTCTTACACCACTTGGGGCTATCCAATAACTGAAGGTTTCTTTGTTCCTCAAGAGAGGGGGCAGAAGCTTCACAACATTTTCAAGTTATAGGAGGCAGAACTAACATTCCATTGATTCTTCCTTTTCTCCTTTTATTTTTTTTCATGATGTGATGTGTGGTTCTTAACATGTTGGATATGTTATTTCTGGCTGTCTGCAGACTCCAGTAGTGATTTCATGTCAGTTAAACCTCAGTTTATATTACCTATTTTCCCGGTAAAGGAGTTAAATTCTCTGAATAGCAGAATGTCTTTTTGTTTGTTTTAGTTGGGGTTTTTTTTGAGAAGTTTAAGATAAAATTGGAATTCCAGTGGTACATTTATTATTTACTTGTTATTCAGGGAAGAAAGGCACCAACAGAGGTAATTATGCATAGCACTTTCCCCTGCCATCCTTAGAAGTACAAGGGCCTACCATGAATACATCTGTCTGGAACTTCGTGGAATTTCAGGTGTGGATGCAGAACTCGTGGTTCCATCTCTAAGGCTGCAAAACTGGAATAGCAAATCAGGGAATTTGTATGCAGAGCTCAGCTCTGCTACTTTAGATCTATGGTCTATTTAAAAGTGATTTGTGAATGCCTAGCACACAAAAAAAAAATAAAAAGGAGTATCTAGGAACTTTGAGAGGAAAGGGAGGTACCAAGTACTTCAAAACTGCAAAGGTAAGAGATATTTTTTTTCACACATAAAAGTACATTTCAATCAATTTCTGTTTGTTTTCCTCATTCAGAGCTTCCCTTTCAAACACCTCTGGCACTTTCTGCTTGTGGTGGGTTAACCCTAAAACTGCCACATGACACAAACTGTTCTGCTGATGCCACATCTGCAGCTTGCATACAAGTGCAGATTTGTTACGTGTAAAGAAGTGTGGTAGTTTTAGGCTATGCCTTTAGAATTTTTCACAGATCTTGAACAGAAAAGTAGCAAAATGTAAATCAATCACTCTTGGGTGTAAAAAGGAAAACAAAGATAATTCTAAACAATCTACCCTAGAGAGAGATATCTACCCTAAGGTCTTGTTCCCCAAATAATTTGTCTCTTCTTGTTTCTTGGCTATGAAGAGGTCCTAACTTGCTTCTGCTTGTCCTTAGCTGCATTGTTTTGGTGTTAACTACTCTGCTTCTGCCTATTTTCCTTTCCTATGGGTGTGTCAGAAGAAGGCAGGGAAGGAGAAGCTGGTAGCTTCCCCTGGTCTTTGACCAGGGGGTTTCTGTCCTGCTTATTAATTGTAAATGTCTGTAGATATTGTAAATCCTGTATATTTTGTATATATTCACTCCATTCTGTTGTAGATTGTAGTTCTGCCTATAAATACAGCTTTCATTCACTTCCAGCTGGTATGGTCTGGCAAAGTTAATGTTGGGGGGGGGTGCTGGAAATGTCAGCCCACCACAAGAAGTTACCAAACTGAAACACACCTAAAACCCTGTGGTTTGGTAATACCTGCTTGGAAGCAGCTCACAGTCTTCTATACTCTGCCTGTGCTCAAATCAGAGTTCCCTGGTTGATGTGACATGATTATATGTTATGATTACAAGTGTTGTTAACCTTTCAAAATAAAACCTTCAGCTCCTTATTTTAAATACCGAATGCTTATAGGGTATAGTACTTGCTGATATTTGTTCCCTGACAGCCTCGCTTGTTTTCAAACCCCACATGTTTAAAGTTGTGGAGCGTTAGATTGATGCTTCTTTTCACTCAGATGTCACATTCATCAGCTGTATTGTGCTAGCAGATTGTTAAACAGACAAGGTGACTTGCAGAGTGACAGTGTAGTGATGTGATGTCCCAAACCATTAAAATACAGCAGCGACGTGGGGATTTTTTTCTTTTCCTTTTCCCTTTTGTTGAATCAGTTTTTGCAGCGCAATGGTGGTTTTGGGTTTGGGATTTTGTTGTTGGTTAGTTGGTTGTTTTTCCTGTTAAACACAGGTGAGAAGGTTTCTGAGTAGATGTGTTGCTGGGGAAAAAAAGAAAAATCCTAGTTAATGAATGACAAAACCTGGAGTTCAGTTGTAACTTCCCAGGGCGTCTAGAGACAGGACAAGGGGGAATGGTTTGAAGCTGAGGAAAAGCAGGGTTAGACTGGATCTGAAGAAGATCTTCACTATGAGGCTGGTGAGACTCTGGAACAGGCTGCCCAGGAAGGTCATGGATGCCTTCTCCCTTGAGGTGTTGAAGACCAGGCTGGATGAGGCCTTGAACAGCTGAGTATAGTTGAGAGGTGTCCCCTGGGCATGGTGGGGAGGTTGGAGTGGATGATCTCTGAGGTCCCTTCCAACCTGAGCCATTCTATGATGATGATATTCATGATGATGATGAAGGTAGTTGAGAAATGCCAAAGACATAACAAGAACTAATGTAGCAGTATCTTACAGTGAAAAAAAACCATTATCCTATGACAATAAAGAAATTACTTCATATATTATACTTTTTACACTGTCCATTTTTAAGCTGTGGTAAAAAGTATTTTATGATTTCACTTGAACAGCCTCCCAAGAATACCCCAGGAAAGGAAGAAACTTCTGCCTAACATTGTACCAACTCAAATGCCTTTCTCAACTCATCAAACTCTTTTTTACTGATGGAAGAAAAAATTGAAGAGCTCTCTGCAGAAATTCTGCTGGTGCCTTCCTTTACAGAAAGGAATAAGAATGTTCAAGGTAATTAATGCTTTTCCTTATTTACTGATTCCACTTTTACATGATTTTCAACGGTACTTACCTAGTTCATGCCATCCTATTTGAACAATGTATTAATACCCATTGAGAGTCCTTTTGATGATGAAAGACTTACATTTGAGTACAATGAGTCCTGGAAAAGAACTGATAGTTGTGTGTAAAGTTGTGGTGTATAGTAGTTACTGATGCATAAGTGTGGTGAAGAGCTATCTGTAGATATTGATATTATTATCTCAAGGTATTAAGTTACTAACTGTAACTAAATATCTCATATTGATATATCTATAAAACCCTGCATTTCAGATAGGACAGAACAACACATGGAGTCTGAGTTCCTTGAAATTGTGACCCTTTCTGATCTTGTTCTCGAGAGCTGACTTTTTCAAGACAGAAACATGCTGACTTGAGTATCAGTTTGACTGATCTTAATGCAACTAAATGTTGTACTGTAGAGCCCAGCTTTAACATATAGTTCTCACAAGCACTACTAATAGGGACTATGTTTGCTACCATGCTTATCCCACTGGGTTCAGAGGGTATTTTATTGGAGGAGGCTCTACATCAGAAGGAAAACTGCTTCACAATCAAGCCTCGGGTTTGCATTTGCTTTAGGGGGTTGAAAATTCTCCTCAACATTAAATTTGCTAGATCATCCCAGTTGGAAGCAAATGAAGCTGTGTTTACAAGCAAAACTACCATCTACAATGAAATGTAATGAATATGTGTAAAATATACAGTATTTACAAATATTTCCAGGTATTTACAATTAATAAACAGCACAAGAACCCTCCCTGGTTAAAGACCAGGGGAGCTGCTAATAACTTCTCCCTCCCTACCCTCCTCCTTACCCCTTTGGACACAAAAGGACCAGAGGAAGAACAGAGAAGTTGTTAACACCAGTCACTACAAAAGCAAGGTAGTCAGGGTTGGTAAAGCCAGGAGAAGCATCACCCAGAGCTGAAGAAGTGAAAAGAGAGATTGTTTTCATCACTATCTTATGTTTGTTATCTGCCCAATGGATTGTTCAGAACTTACCATTATTTTCCTTTTTATACCCAATAGTGATTTATTCTACTACATTCTACTACATATACTACATAGTGATTTATTCTACTACATTCTACTACTCTCTGTTCAAGACCTGTGGAAAATTTTTAAAGGTGCAGCCTAAAACTACCACACAAGCTCACTGTTATTCATCTACTTGCACTGATGTCAGATGAGGAGAACCTGAAATCCTGAGAATTCAGGCAAATGACACCTTCCAGGTCACAGTGTGCTCATAAATGTTCTTCTGCTCCGATACTTCTGCCAGTAGAGAGACTCCAGGTCACCAGAGAGCAAGTGGTTTCAAGAGCTTAGATTATACTGCAGGAAAGGATCAGACCAGAAATGAGGCCAGGCTGCTCAGGGAGAGAGGATAGGTGGAGTCACATATTGGATATCGCTGTAGTCAAGCTGCATGCTGAGAAGAAAGTTGTTTGGGGAGTGTGGTCTCAGCATACTAAATTGATAAAAAAATATTGAAAAAAAAAAAAGCTTAAAAAAGTGCTCAGAGTTTGTTGATGGATCCTGATCTAAAATACCAACACTGAAAGGAATACCGGATAACCTCTGTATTTTTACAATGTGCATCAAAGCTCAAATAAAATTTGCACTCAAGTTCCATTTTCACTCTTGATTTCTGTGAATTTCTGCCTTCTTTAACCTCTCATCTTTATTTATTCTCAAGAAATGTTAAGCTATTATACACTATGTTTTTACCTTTTGTGGCCTTGATCCTACAAAGAGGTGTTAGAGGAGTCTTCTCATAGGGAAGACAAGAATATACATTCAGTGCTGTTTTTATTTGTGTATCCTGTGATGAAGTGTAAAACAAAACAAAACAACTCTTGAATGGGAAATTTACATTAAACTAACTACAATCTAAAGCTTCTCATTTCTAGTAATTCAGAGAATGTAGTCATTTCACTGTTAACAAGGAATATTTTACTCCTCAGAAAATGTGCTTAGGACTTTATCCTGCAGGCATTTCTCCAAGCTTAATTTCATTCAGAACTGTTCCTCGAAAGTGTGTGAAGCCTTCTCCTTCTTCTTTAAGGGATCTTCTTTTAGAGTGATCTCATCTAGAGCAAGTCAATTCTTAAAAAGGTGAAGAGAAGTTATGGTCTTGCCTCATAAAATCATGGAATGGTTTGGATTGGAAGGGACCTTGAAGATCATCCAGTTCCAACCCACTGCCATAGGCAGGGACACCTCCCACCAGCCCAGGTTGCTCAAGTCTTCATCCAACCTGGCCCTGAATGCCTCCAGGACAGGGGCATCCACAACCTCCTTGGGCAAACTGTTCCCATGTCTCCCCACCCTCACTGTCAAGAATTTCTTCCTAATCACAGAGTCACCCAGGCTGGAAGGGACCTCTGAGACCATCCAGTCTAAATCGGCCATCCTCAAGCTTGTTGTAGGAGTCAGTCTTCTGGTTAGGAGACCCATTCTAAAGAGAACATGAAATTACTTTGACCCTAAAAACACAGGTGAAGGGAAACCTCTTGCAGGCAATATTAGTCACTGGCCATACCTTTGTTTTGAGTGTTGCTCTTCTCCTCAGGTGTTTTTATTCACAAAACTTTGCTCTGTTATATCAGTTTTTGGATAAAATACGAAGGGAAGACGTGGCTAGAGAAACACAAATTAAAAGTCTGTGTAGGAGAAGGCCTCATTGGTTTTATTTTAACTTTGAATTGTCAGAAATCTCAGTTGCAGTGAAGAAATGAAAGATGATTTGATGTGGGAGAATGAGAGATATGTTCCCAGTAGTTCCAGGTTCTGTTAAGTACCAAAAGGGATTTAAGATTTTCTCTTCTAATGTCCTATATTGGGCTGGTAGTCTTACTTTTCTTTTTTTTTTTTTCAGTGATGAAGACAGAGTTTGATCAGGAGGATTGATAACATTTCCTTGCTTTATTTTCCTCAGAACACATTTATAATCTGTGACTAGAAAATATAAATGTCCATCTTCTGTACTTACTTAGAAGCCTTCTTACCAGAAATCTGGTTTCACTTAGCAGAACCTGGAGATCTGCCCAGAGCAGCTTTAAATTAAGTCAAGCACCAGTAGTAGGGGTAGGGCACAGCACAGGGTTGCAGAACCAGCCCAAGAAGCAGAGCAGATTGGCCCAGGTTGAGCTGCCTGCTGCTGTTGCTTGGCAGTTACCATTACTCCTTTCACTGGTTTAAAGCTGGGTTGGGTGCCTCCAGAACTACCCTGCAGTCTCTGTAGACCTACCTGAAGTATCAGTCCTCTGCAAGTAGCTCTGGTGGTAAATTAGGGGAAGCTGGCCACTTCCTAAAAGGTAGGCTAATATCCAAGTGAGCTGAAGTTTCCCTAGGCATCAGATAGATTGGAACCTCGTGCTTGCTTCCTTTTCTCTTTGGTTGCTTTTAGTATTCATGGGAGCCTTTTTATCTCCACATCTCATGCAGAGATGCGACAAAAATGATGGGTTTGGGTTTTTTTTTTCGTTGGGTTTATGTGCTTAACATGACAGTTTTAGTTGATTTTTGTTCAGCATATCCCATGGTACTTCAGTCTTGATATATAGAACACGTGTAAAGTTCCATCAGAAACAAAGTAGTTCTTTGGATGGTTCCTCTTTTAAATGTCTTTTTTTTCCCCTGGTCCCAAAGATGGCATCTGAGTTTTATCTAAACCAGACGGTTTCTTGGCCCTCATATTTTCTTTTTCTTTCCCCCTAAACCCAGCAATGACAAAGAGCAATGGCTGCATAAATTGGATGTAAGAAGAACACTTAGGGTTTATCACAGAAGAATCAAAGATTTCATATCTTCTGACAGATTGTTTGTACTCTTAGGGGGTCTTAAGAGGGGTCAAATGGCTTCTAAGAGTTCCTTAGCTAGATGGTTAAGGGATTGTATTAGGGAGGCGTATGTAGTTAAGGGTAAAGAGGCTCCAAGGGTTTGTAAAGCTCATTACACTAGGACTATAGCTGCTTCTTGGGCGGAGAGGTCGAAGGCTTCCACATTGGAAATTTGCAAGGTGGCCACCTGGGCTTCTCTTCATACTTTTTCATTGCATTATCGCTTGGATGTAGTCTCTTCTGCGGATTCTGCTTTTGGTAGGAGGTTGCTTGTGAACCAAAAAAAGAACAGTGAAGAAAAGAAAGACATGTAGTTCACAGTTCTAGCTGGCAACAAGACAAGTTTCTTTGCAGTGTGCACAATGGAATCCTATGAAGACCAATTTAGGCGGTTGAAAATAGATGTTAGAGGGAAGTACTGCCTACCAGTGTTCTCTGATGGTAACCCCATGGCAGACAATAGCACCAAAGGAAGCAGTGAACCAGAGTGAACTCTGTAGGGAGATGGATGTAGAGAGGTTTTTTAGGTGATACAGATAGTTCTCTGAGTTCAGCTGGAGAGTTCTGTATCTGGCATCTTCTGGAATACATTCAGAATCCTCATTTCCCCAAATTATTTAGCACAGGATGGGAAAAAATTCTGTGGATTGCATTTTCCACTCTTAACTTCTTTTCGCTCCTCTCCATCCAAGTTCTTCCTGATTTTATTTCCTGACTCTCCTTTACCAGACCTAGCTTTGCATGCGTTCCTCCATGAGCAGTACCTACATGGCAAATTTGCCCTTATCTAAGCACAATGAAATATAAAGCAGTGTAAGTACACATTCTGTCTGCTCCCAGCAGAGTGTTTGAGTTTTCTGAGTCAAATCATGAGAGGTTCTTGGAGAAAATCAATGATGATGTGGTTTTGTTCCATCTTTGACCTTCAGGGTGGCATCTGGAGAAGTCTTCTGCTCTACCTTTCTGAGGAAAGAGATCTATGTTTTTCTAGTATTCTCAGTGTTGCCAGACTTCACTTTGTTCCACCTTCTGTTTTTTCTAGACTGGGCATTTAACCCTTTCTTCTGCAGGTATCTTGTCTTGCCTGCTGTGAGGGGACAGTCTACTTCTATATTTACCTTCAGTTGAAAACCCTGAGGTGTTCTGACACACCTAGTATGTGCAGCATCACAGGGGTTGTTCTTTCTGAAGGAAATCTGGAACACTCAGGTACAGTCAAGGGTTAAACAGGAGATTTTGGCTTAGAATCCTGACAAATTGCGTTCTCTCCCCATCTTTAAGGTAGATTCCTCTCCCCTCTGGCTTTTCAGAAGCCTCTTGTTGAGACCTTTAAAAAAAATCAAAAACATCTAACGTACTTTCATCTGTCTCTCACCTTTTCTTTTCTTTTTTTTTCTCTTTTCCATTCCAGTGAGAAAGGTGAACTTTGGACAGATCAGATAATGAGTACCAAGAAAAGCTTTATCCAATGGAGTGCTTTGAAAACACTGTGGGAAAAGTTGTCAAGCCCTTAGGTTTACAAGCTTTGCCTTGGGGGACTGGGAAGATTTGCAAAGGTCTTTCCTTCACAGCATAAGAAGAAATCCTTTACTCTATATCCATTTCTGGAAAGTGTAATAAGAGGAGTGTGGGATCAGATTTGTGAGGTGCATCTTCTTAAGCTTTGAAGTTCAAGAAAGGATCAAGAAAGGTGTGATTTTTGCTTTGGTCTTGAAGCAAGATGTTCAAGTAGCTTCTTTAAAGAACACATAGCTTCAGCAGATCAACCCAGAGAGAAGATGAAATTTACACTAGCAGGGACTTTTGATTTCAGATGCACATTTCCTGTATGGGTGTTACTAGTTTGCTCAGCATGATACAACAACTCAACAGTCCATTATTGAGGACAATAAGCAGGAATTTTATTTAATCTACAGCTAGTCAAATATTTTGTTTCTTCTGCTTATTTATATTTGGAAGGGAGTGGTATTTCCCATTTCTGCAGGATGTGTTCTTTCCAGCAGAGTTTCGAAGAAAGTTCTGCCTGAATCCGCCTAGTAAATGTGGATGTTGCTGTTACTCATCCACAGTTAGTGAGCTGTCACAGAATCACAGAATGGTAGAGGTTGAAAGGGACCTGCAGAGATCACTGAATCCAACCCACTTGCCAAAGCAGGATCACCCAGGGCAGTCCACACAGGAATGCATCCAGGTGGGTTTTGAAAGTCTCCAGAGAAGGAAACTTCACAACCCCCCTGGGCAGCCTATGCCAGAGCTCTGTCACCCTCACAGTAAAGAAGTTCCTCCTCACGTTGAAGTGAAATTTTCTGTGTTCGAGTTTGTGTCCATTACTCCTTGTTTTATTTCTGAACACCACTGAAAAGAGCTTGACACCCACCCCTCAGATATTGATAGACATTGATCATATGCTAAGGTCCCCTAATCATCCTTATGGCTCTCCTTTGGACTCTCTCCAGCAGGTCTCTGTCTCTCTTGAACTGGGGAGCCCAAAACTGGACACAGTATTCCAGGCGTGGACTCACCAGGGCAGAGTAGAGGGGGAGAAGCACCTCCCTAGCCTTGCCAACCACATTTTTCTTGCGGCACCCCAGGATCCCATTGGCTCTCTTGGCCACAAGGGCACATTGTTGTCCTATGCAGATCCTGCTGTCCACCAGCGCTCCAAAGTCTTTCTCCATGGAGCTGCTTTCCAGCAGGGCATCCCCTAAGCTGTCCTGATTCCTGTTGTTATTCCTCCCCGGATGCAGGACCCTCCACTTGTCCTTACTGAACTTCATGAGGTTTGCCTGCACACAGCTCTCAGCCTATCCAGATCTTGTCCTACAAAAGGTTTCCTTGATGCTTTGCTGTTCTATACTGCACATAACAACTGTTCTTATGACCCCTAAATGCTATGAAGAAGAATTAATAGAACTTACAAGGAAGAAAACCAATTACATTAACAGTCAAGAAGTCTGATTAGCATCACTACAAACTCCAAAAAACACTGAGCTGGACAAATAATTAAATACATTGAAGACAGAAGAGGACACAGACAAAAAACCACAAAACTTATTGTTCTTCTAAGGACAACAATCCCAGACAAATCTTAATACATGTAAAGGAAGTTGACTGAAGAGTTTTGATTCTATTTGAAGAGTTTGATTCTATGATGTATGAGTATGAGAAGATTGTTGAGTTTGTAGAACATAAGTGTCAAGAAAGATCTAGCAAGGATTTGTGATTGATTCAACTTTGCCTTGTCATCAAGAATGATGAAGAATATCCTCTGGGAAGGGAACAAGTATGAAAAACTGAGAAGTTTTCCTTCAGCCTCCATCTTCCTGCATGACACTTGCCATGAGCCAGCAGTGTGCTCTTGTGTCCAAGAAGGCCAATGGTCTCCTGAGGTGCACTGGCCAGCAGGACAAGTTTAATTCTCCTCCATCTCTACTCTGCCCTAGTGAGGACACATCTGGGGTATTGTGTCCAGTCCTGCGCTCCTCAGTTCAAGACGGACAGGGAACTACTACAGAGAGTTCAGTAGAGCATCTCCATGAGGAGGAAAGGTTGAGAGCCCTGGGGCTGTTGAGCCTGGAGAAGAGCAGCCTGAGAGGGGATCTGATCAATACTCAGCAAGAGATAAAAGGCAGTGGGCAATATCCAGTTAAAATATATAAATATGTAAATATATAGTTACTTGAAGGGCAATACCAGGCCATGCCCAGAGGGTGATAGTAAACAGTTCTTTCTTAGACTGGCAGCCAGTCACAAGTGTGGTCTCCCAGGGATCAATGTTGAACCCAATGCTGTTTAATATCTCCAGAAGTGATCTGGATGTTGGGATCAAGAGCACCCTGATGAATTTTGGAGATGACACCAAAATGAGTAGGGATGTTGAATCTCCAGAAGGGAGAGACACCTTCCAGGAAGACCTGGACAGGCTGAATGAGTAAGCTAGAAAGAACCTTATGAAGTTCAACAGCAACAAATACAGGGTCTTGCACCTGGAAATACATAACCCAGGAGTGCAGCTCAGACTGAGATCCAGCTGAGTGGAGAGCGGCCCTGTGGAGAGGGACCTGGGGAACTTGATGGATAACGAGCTGGGAAGGTTCTGACTGGACTTCAGAAGAAAGTTTTTCACTGTGACAACAGTCAGACATTGGAATAATCTCCCAAGGAAGGCAGTGGATTCCCCTGCACCGGACAGCTTTAAGACTCAGCTTGACAGAAGTCTGGGCTATCTTGTTTAAACTATACTATCACCTAGAAAAGTTGGACCAGGTGATCCTTGGGGTCCCCTCCAACCTGGCATTCTCTGATTCTGGCAAGATACTGACTGGACTTCTCATTGATTCCTAGTGAGAGAACAAGGGGCAACAAGTATAAACTGGAACCCAGGAGGTTCCATCTGAACAGGAGGAGGAACTTGTTTGGTGTGAGGGTGCTGGAGGCCTGGAGCAGGCTGCCCAGAGAAATTGTGGAGTCTCCTTCTCCGGAGAGATTCCAACTCTCCCTGGCCATTGTGATCCTGGGCAAGCTGCCATGGATGCCCCTGCCTTAGCAGTGGGGTTGGACTGGGTGATCTCCAGAGGTCTCTTCCAACCCTCCCCTCCTGGGATTCTGAGATTCTTTCTGCTCTTTCTCTCTTTTAAGCAGCTGTGGGCACGTTTCTGTGCATCTGTGCCAACAGAGTTTGAGGTTTGGAATTTGGGAGCAGAGAAGAGTTGGTTTGTGAGGATGACCATGGCTGTCTAGGCAGGGAGGCTTCCTGCATCCCCTTGCCTGACATTCCCTCTGTAATGGCAAACTGACGTGGGCTGAGCTGCTTCACTACGGAAGCTGTACCAGTCTCTTAAACACAGCTGTACTTTTATTTCCCAGAGGAGTTTGCTGGTTAGGACAAGACAGTAGACAAGGGAAGAAGTAGCAGGACAGGATCAGGGTAATTTGTTATGTGTCTCCTTGGAGACAATGTTTTGGAGAAAGGTTGTGGTGGCATCTGAAGTGCAGGGGCTTTGGGAGGGCTGTGATTTGTGTGCATTAAAAGCATGAAGGGAGTCCTCTCTATGGAACAGGTCATCTTCAGTGCAATCACACAGCACTTACAGGATGGCCAAGGGATCAGGCCCAGCCAGCATGGATTTAGGAAGGGCAGGTCCTGCCTCACCAACCTGATCTCCTTCTATGATCAGGTGACTGCCTGGTGGATGTGGGGAGGCCTGTGGATGTGGTCTGCCTGGACCTCAGCAAGGCCTTTGATACTGTCCCCCCCAGCATACTCCTGACCAAGCTGTCAGCCCCTGGCTTGGACAGGAGCACACTGCATTGGGTTAGGAAGTGGCTGGAGGGCCGAGCCCAGAGAGTGGTGGTGAATGGTGCCACATCCAGCTGGCAGCCTGTCACTAGTGGTGTGCCCCAGGGATCAGTGCTGGGCCCCATGCTCTTCAACATCTTTCTTGATGATCTGGATGAGGGCATTGAGTCCATCATCAGTAAATTTGCAGACAACACCAAGCTGGGGGCAGGAGTTGATCTGCTGGAGGGCAGAGAGGCTTTGCAGAGGGACCTCGACAGGCTGGACAGATGGGCAGAGTCCAAGGGCATGAGATTGAACACATCCAAGTGCCGGGTTCTGCACATTGGCCACAGCAACCCCATGCATTGCTACAGGCTGGGGTCAGAGTGGCTGGAGAGCTGCCAGGCAGAGAGGGATCTGGGGGTGCTGGTCGATGGTAGGCTGAACATGAGCCTGCAGTGTGCCCAGGCAGCCAAGAAGGCCAATGGCATCCTGGCCTGCATCAGGAAGAGTGTGGCCAGCAGGAGCAGGGAGGTCATTCTGCCCTTGTACACTGCACTGGTTAGGCCACACCTTGAGTCCTGTGTCCAGTTCTGGGCCCCTCAGTTTAGGAAGGATGTTGACTTGCTGGAGCGTGTCCAGAGAAGGGCAACGAAGTTGGTGAGGGGTTTGGAACACAGCCCTGTGAGGAGAGGCTGAGGGAGCTGGGGTTGCTTAGCCTGGAGGAGACTGAGGGGTGACCTTCTTGCTCTCTACAACTACCTGAAGGGAGGTTGTGGACAGGCAGAGGTTGGTCTCTTCTCCCAGGCAACCAGTACCAGAACAAGAGGACACAGTCTCAAGCTGCGCCAGGGGAGGTTTAAGCTGGATGTTGGGAAGAAGTTCTATACCGAGAGAGTGATTGCCCATTGGAATGGGCTACCCGTGGAGGTGGTGGAGTCACCTTCATTGGAGGTGTTCAGGAGGAGACTTGATGGGGTGCTTGGCTGCATGGTTTAGTTGTTTAGGTGGGTTGGATTAGTTGATGGGTTGGACGCGATGATCTTGAAGGTCTCTTTCAACCTGGTGTATTGTATTGTATTATTTGTATTGTATTAAATGGTTTCCAAGATTGGCTGCTTCATCACCTTCCCAGGGTCTGAGGTGAAGTTGGCCAACCCGTGATTCCCCTGAATCCTTCTTCTTGCCCTACATGAAGATCGGAGTGACACTGGCTTTCCTCCAGTCCTTGGGCTTTTCTTCTAGTTGCCATGATTGATCAAAGGTTATTGAGTATGGCAATGCAATGACATCTGCTGGCTCTCTCAGCACTCATGGACTTATTAGGAAGAAGTTCTTTCCCATGAGGGTGGTGAGACACTGGCACAGGTTGCCTAGGGAGGTGGTGGAAACCTCATCCCTGGAGGTTTTTAAGGCCAGGCTGGATGTGGCTCTGAGCAACCCGATCTACTGTGAGGTCACCCTACTCAAGGCAGGGGTGTTGGATCCTTGAAGTCCCTTCCAACCCTAAGAATTCTATGATACTCTGAGTCTTTATGTCAAATTTGCTGAAGTGTTCCCATCCTTGACACTCTTCTACCAAGGGAAGCCTCATACTTTCACCAAGATCATTCTCTGGTCTCTGGGGCCTGGGATTCCTGAAGGCTGGCCTTGTTAGTAAAGACTGTAGCAAAGAAGGCATTCAGGACCTCGGTCTATTCCATGTCTCTGTCACTGGGTCCCCCATCTCATTGAGCATCTTTCTCACATCTTTCATTTGTCACCTGTGTACTTAGAGAAACCTTGTCTTTGACATTCTTGGCCATATTTAGTTGCATTTGAGCTTCAGCCTTCCTAACTTCATCCCTGGATGTTCAGACATTGACACTGTGATCCTCCCAGATTAGCTGTCCATGTGTCCCCCCTCTGTATGCTTCATTTCATGTTTGAGTTTGGCTCTGAGTTTCTTGTTCATCCATTTAGGCCTCCAGCCATATGTTTTTCCCAACACTTTTGAGCTGGGAGGAGGTTATCCTTGAATATTAAACTAGCTTTCTTGGGAACCATTTTCATCAAGAGCCTTACCCACAGGACTCTTCCAAGTAGATCTTTGAAGAGAAAAAAGTTCTTTACTGTAAGAGTGCTGAAGCCCTGGAGCAGGCTGCCCAGAGATGTTGTGGAGTCTCCTTCTCTGGAGACATTCAAGACCTGCCTGGATGTGTTCCTGTGTGACCTGCTCTGGCAAGGGAGTTGGACTCAATGATCTCCAGAGGTTCCCTTCCAACCCCTACCATTTTATGATACTATGAAGAGGTCCAAGTCTGCTCTCCTGAAGGTCAGGGTTGTGAGATCGCTTTTCACCTTCCTTCCTGCCCTCCACCATCTCATGGTCATTGCAGCCAAATCTGCCGTTGACCTTCACATCCCTAACAAGCCCCTCCTTGTTGGTGAGCATGAGGTGCTGCAGACCACCTCTCCTTGTTGGCTTCTCTCTCACTTGGAGGAGGAACTTATTATCAGTGCACTCCAGGAACCTCCTGGGTTGCTTGAAATGCTAATGCAGGGGATACCAACCCCAGGTATTGTTTTGTCTTTGTGAAAGCTGGGGCAATATTCCCATTACTCCAAGATGGATGAACAAGCTTTGTTCCAGCCCTTCTTAAGGAGCTTCTCTTGTTCTTGTTCCTGTCACCATTATTTTGCCTGCAATAACTGCACTAATTAACTGCCTTTTTATTCTTATCATATTGACGTTGCCAAATAAGCCAACCCCCCCCCCACCACCACCCTAAAAATACATTAGTGTGCAGTTCTTATAATTTATGGAACAAAGAATACAAATTAATTTCCATGCAGTTGTTCCCACATTATCTGTTCTCCCTAGGAACAGGGAGACTGCACAATCAATATGAAAATGAATTAATGACAAAAGCAAACTCTGTTTTACACATCATATGTGTAAAAGATGAATACAATGGGACGTGGATTTCATCATGTTCCATAAAAGGAGCTGTGTGTAAACCTGGATTTGACTTTATCATGATATCAGTATTCCTCTACATCTGGTTGAGGGTTTGTGGTGGGTTGGTGGTGGTTTTTTTTTGCCTGTTTTTTTTTTTTTTAATGCTTCATGTTGATATATCAGAAGGTGTTGTAGGCTGCTGACTTTTCTACAGAATTAATCTTAACTTTGATCCCTTTTATCACACTGTGCAGGAGTTCTGAAGAAAGCTAGTGGGGAGCTTTTAATAGGAGAAACCAAAGCAAATGAAACCAGTGTGCTTCCTGAGCAGTTCCTTCAGGTAGAAGAGGTGAGTATGGAAGGAGTCTCACACTTTGCAGGGATTTTCTTTTGTCTGTGTCTCCAGTGTAGTCTGTTGCCATCTTCATTATAAACACCTGTTTATAATGAATTATAATAGCTGCATTATTTAGCTACTGCCATTAATCGTTAGGTGCAAAGTCTTAGTTAAGATGCAATAAAATCTAACAACGTTCATGAAGAAGGCTCCTGAAGATTCAATAACAGAATGCATTTAACATCAGAACTGTTAGGTAACACAGAACACAACAATGAAAAAAAAAGCTGAAATATGATGGCTTTCTACAGGCTTAAATATGTTCTTAAATGTAGTAGAATCACACCATGTAGAGTCTCGGTGCTGGAACAAACCATTGTGCTCTGTGGAACTTAGCTACAAGATGAAGGTCTAGTCTGGCTTCCATATATTACAAAGCAAAGTTTTATTGCTGGGTTTATGGGACCTTGATGCTCTAGCAAGTCTCCTATCTTCTGGCAGTGCAATTTCACAGAATCTCAGCACATTAGGGTCAAAAGGGACTGGTGGAGATCATCTGGTCCAACCCCCCTGCTCCAGCAGGGTACCCACAGCAGCTTGCCCAGGATCACAATGTCCAGGGGGGGTTGGAATGTCCCCAAAGAATACTCCACAACCTCTCTGGGCAGCCTGCTCCAGGCCTCCAGCAACCTCACACCAAACAAGTTTCTCCTTCTGTTCAGATGGAACTTCCTGTGTCCCAGTTTGTGCCCATTGCGCCTTGTCCCGTCCTTGAGCATCACTGAGCAGAGCCTGGCCTCACCCTCTTGCCCCCCACAGCTCCTTTAGCTCTTGCTGAGCATTGCTCAGATCCCCTCTGGGGCTGCTCTTCTCCAGGCTCAACAGCCCCAGGACTCTTAGCCTTTGCTTCTCACAGAGATGCTCCAGGCCCTTCAGCATCTTCATAGCATCCCCTGGACTCTCTTGACCTGGGGAGGTGAACTGGACCCAGGACTCCTTGACTAGGGCAGAGTAAAAAGGGAAGAAAGGGAAGAGAACCTCCCTCAACCTGTTGGCCAAATTCTTTCATGCATCCCAGGATGCCTTTGGCCTTGGCCAAGAGAGCACACTGCTTTAATTTCCTCATGTCTCAATTTAAACGCTAAAATGGCCTTTTAGAGTGCGCTTTGAATCATTTTGTGAGACTAATGTTCCTGTAATTTACAGATTACAGAGAAGAGTATTTTGAGAGGGTTGACTCAAAATGAAAAGAAAAAAAGAAAAGAGGGAGTGCAAAATGGTTGTTTGTGGGAGCTGCATTTGTGCTTGTTGGAGTTGAGTGTTGGGATTGGAGAAGGATCTGGGTCTGTTGATTGTTGGCCAGCTGAACATGACCCTGCAATGTGCTCAGGTGACCAAGGAGACCACCAGCATCCTGGCTTGGATCAGGAATATGGTGGCCATCAAGACCAGGGCAGTCATTGTGCCCTGCACTGGGCACTGGTGAGGCCATACCTTGAGTTCTGGGTTCACTTTTGTGCCACTCACTCCAAGAAGGGACTGGAGCAGGTCCAGAGAAAGGCAGCAAAGCTGGGGAAAGGCCTTGAACGCAAGTCCTGTGAGGAGCAGCTGAGGGACCTGGAGCTGTTTAGACTGGAGAAGAGGAGGCTGAGGGGAGACCTCATTGCTTTCTACAACTTCCTGAAAGGAGGTTGGAGTGAGGTGGAGATTGGTCTCTTCTCCCTAGTATCAGGTGACAGAAAGGGAGGAAATGGCCTGAAACTCTGCCAGGGGAGGTTTAGGCTGGACATTGGGAGCAATTTCTTCCCAGCAAGGTTCCCAGGTACTGGAACAGGCTGGCCCAGGTAGCTGTTTAAAAGTCTTGTGGGTGTGGTGCTGAGGGCTGTGGTTTACTGGAAGTGGCTTTGCAGTAATGGTGAGATTGTGAGCTCTAGACAAGTGGTCGGACATGATGGTCTCAAAGGTCTTTCTCAAGCTCAACACTTCTGTGATTCTATGACTGTGGAAAGGGAGAGAAAGGAGGAGGAAACATCTGAACTGGAGTAAGCTGGAAGGGCTTCACCCAAGAATCCTTCTGTTCACAGTATAACCAAGGTTGGAAGAGACCCCAAGGATCATCAAGTCCAACCTGTCCCAACAGACCTCACAACTAGACCATGGCACCAAGTGCCACGTCCAATCTCCCCTTGAACATCTCCAGGGACGGCGACTCCACCACCTCCCTGGGCAGCCCATTCCAATGACGAATGACTCGCTCAGTGAAGAACTTCCTCCTCACCTCGAGTCTAAACCTCCCCTGGCACAGCTTGAGACTGTGTCCCCTTGTTCTGGTGCTGGTTGCCTGGGAGAAGAGACCAACCCCCTCCTGTCTACAACCACCTTTCAGGTAGTTGTAGAGGGCAATGAGGTCACCTCTGATCCTTCTCTTCTCCAGGCTAAACAATCCCAGCTCCCTCAGCCTCTCCTCATAGGGCTTGTGCTCAAGGCCTCTCACCAGCCTTGTTGCCCTTTTCTGGACACGTTCAAGTATCTCGATGTCCTTCTTAAACTGAGGGGCCCAGAACTGGACATAGTACTCAAGGTGTGGCCTAACCAATGCAGAGTTATGCCCTCCTGGTGGAGATCTTTGCTGTACATTTTATGTCATTAAAATATTTATTTTACAGTGGTGCAGTTCTCAGTTGGACAGTTCTGGTGAGGTTTAAGTCTGCTGGATGTCCCTTGAGCACTGCAAAACAAGATGAGTGGAAAAGTATTTGAGTGGAAAAGTATTTGAGTGGAAAAGTATTGATGTCCTACCATGCCGCCTTGTCACAACTTCAGATCTCTCTAGGAGGCAGGGAACTGATGCAAGCCATAGCAAAAACCAGCACTGGCTAAAACCTAGAAATCTCTATTTAAGCAGTCTAATCTTTGCCAAAACCAGCTTTAGAGAGGTGGAAATGCATAATTTAAACCCCCCCAATCTTTCTAAAAGTTCTCCTTGATATTCATGGTTGGTGACTTCCAGTAGCTACCTACAGCCCCTGGAAATGGTTAGAAATGTATTTTTTAAAAAAAATTAAAAATTCATTCTTTTAGAGGGTGTAAGTTATGTAAAGTTAAAAGGTTGGCTTTTTAGAAGCAGTTTAAATAGAATTTTTTGCTGCCTTTTTTTTCCTGACAAACTGGCGACAATGAAACCATTTTAGTTAAACTGAATTTATTGTTTTGCACATTAACTTTTGTTCGGTGTGTATGCTGCTTCTAATATGATTTCATGGCTGGCAGACTATATTTTAAGTGATCAAAATGAATTTCAAAAAGGTGATGTTGTCTTTTTAATTTAATTATGGATGCTCCTCTGAGTTCCAGGCAATAGCACTCAATAAAGAACTTGGACTGATTTACTCTAAATGTGTGTTTCAGCCCATTTCACTGAATTTTGGCTGGAGAAATGCCTTTAAAGACCTCTCTTCTTCTGTGGCTCACTGCATAACAATAGCAATCGAGGATTTCTCAACTAAAATTCTCCAACATGAGCAGAAAGAAGAGTTTTCAGCTGCAGGCTATGCAATGAGCCTTGTAAACAACCGACAAATGAGGGAGTCCTGTGGAGCAGCCCAACAAGAGGAGCAACCAAAACGAATTGCTAAGGCAGGTATCAAAAGATCTGAAGTTTGAGGGGAGACAGAATGCCAAGGCTGTTTGCCATCTACACTTTGAAGTACTTACAGTACCATTAATATTCTATATCTTATATAAATGGAATTAAGAAGAAAGCGAGAGAGGCATTACAATGTGAGGCTGAAGAGAGCTTTATACAATAGCCCATAGTCTACACTTGAAAGAATTAACTTTTAAACTTTTCTGGCTCTCTCTATTTTTTTTTCATTTTTTTTTCCTTTCTATTTTTTTTCCTTTCTTTTTTTTTTCCCCTTTCTTTTTTTTTCCTTTCTTTTTTTTTTTTAATGCAAAAAGTTCTAAAACATTCTGATGAGTATCTGCTCTGTTACCAAGTGGTTCGATGGGAAAATGCTGGAAGCTTTGAAGCAGAAGCTATAAAGGGATTTCCTGTATTCATATACTTAGACATGCCAGTTAACTAATCAGCATAACCAATAATATGCCCAAATTAAGAGTTCTTTGATTTGGCTGAAAGGTCATTTATATGATTAATTAAATTGTTGTTGATTTTTCTTGTTGTTGTTTTCCTAAGGAAGTAGGTGTTTGAGAGGGTTGGGGTTGTATCGTACGTGGAGATTTGCAATGCTGTTAATCAATGCTGGCTTAAAATGACAGATAAGCTTTGGGGAGAGAATTTTTTAGGGGAGATTTTCCAGATTAATTAGTTTAGAAGATTGTCACTGTTGACAAGGAATTAACCTCACTCGTGCTTTGAATGTGCATCTAATGAAATCATGAGCAAAGCAAAGGCTAACAGAAGATGGTCTTAATTTTTGTTCCCTGATATACATTACCCAGCTTTGGAGCAAAACCAAAAAGGAATGAAGTGATTCACTTACTGCAGATAAACGTTTTTCTCCCTGTATAACAGAATGAAATGCTTGTAAAGCTGATTTCACATATATGTTTATGTCTGATGCCAGTTTCATTATTCAGTAATCTGACCCCCATGCGTATGAATGAAGCAAGTATCTCGATGCCACCTTTCTTTCCCTCAGTTTTGTGCTGACATCATGGAAGAACTTGACACATTGCTTCCATTGGCTCTGGCATGCCGAGATGATTCCCTTCAGGAAATTAGAGCCAACTTTGTAGAGGCCTGCAGCAAAGTGGCAACAGCTGTCCTGGCAAGGCTGGAGGAGAAGAGCAAAGATGTTCCCTCCAAGGCTCCTCTGCAAGGCTTGCATGCCGCCCTCTCCACGGCAATCTATGTCCTTCAGCATTTCACAATGTATAGCAATTTAATGAAGGAAACGAGCAAAAAGTGAGTCTTTTTTTTTTTAAAACTTCTGATGTTTAATTCAGTCATAAATAACAGAGGGCCTGGTTCCATTTCAGTGATGGCAGTGGGGTAGTAGCTATTCCAAACAGTATCGTACTCTTTCAGCACACACACTGTGCTGCATGTGCTGTTTTTGGAAAGACCTGGGCCAAAGCTATTGATAAATCCAAAGCAACCATCACTAAACAAATTATTTATGTTTAAGATCTGCCTTTGATTTGCAGATCTATTTTTTTTCTGTTTGTTTATTAAGCCTGAGCAAACAGGGTTTGCCCAGGGAACTGAATGTAGTCTGCTCTTGTCTCTTAGCTCTATGATTTCCTTTTCTGACCTTTGCAATAGCTGGATTTTCATAAAATTCTGATTTAGCATGTGGCAGGTCTTAGAGGGCAGGATAAATGCAGCAATCCCTCTGCTCTTCCCTCACTGTCTGCAATCAGAAATGGGAAGAAATGCATCCAATTTGAAAGCTTTCATTAAAAAATTAGGCAAGTTGCGAAGTAGTAGTGTAAAGCCTGAGACAGTGTTTGACCTCAGGGGGCAATACAACTACATTTTCTGTGCTCTTGGGATGTTTAACTTAAGATTACAGGAATCTCCTTTTTTGATCCATGTGCTTTTGGCCATGTGTAATTCAAAAGCAGAAACTGGTCCTTTGGGGAGGGACACCTGAACGAGCCCAGTTTTCAAGGAATGTGTGGTTTCTATGGGGGTTGTGTGCTCTGCTGAGCTACCTCTGATGTTTTGCTCTCTCCTGCCTGAAGTGTATCTTTGTGAATAAGAAGTCTGAGCAAAAATATTGCTCAATAATTCCACCTATGTGTATTTTGAAAGAGTTTCAGTGCAAACCTACCACAAGTAATCTCTGCTCCCCGTGTTTTAACATTTTGTCACGGTCAGTGCCTATGCAGTTATGTTTCAACCCAGAACCTCCCAGTAACTGGATGAAAAATGTACTTTTACTTCAGAAAATAGGATGAAGTAATATATTTCTCAGTGACTTGGTTAAATGAGGATTTATAGAGGAGCAGATATATTTAAAGGACTTGTGAAACAAAGACCAGATATTTTTCAGAAGTGAGTGTTGGCTTCAGACTCCGGGACTAAGAGGAAATGAATGATTGATACCTAATAATCAAAACCATTTGCAGTGCTGGGGGTTGTTACCTCCTACTGCACAGCCTTTCAATCTTTGCCTCTTTGATCATTCTCTCCGAACAGACCCCTGTTCCTAGTGCCTGTCCAACAATATCAGGAATTCATCAACGTTCTCCAGCTTCAAGTTACGGACTACTGCCTCAGAGTTTGTGCTACAAGCATTTTGCAGGATGCTGAGAGCCACCACTGGGATGACTACAAAGCCTTTTATGAGGTGTGAGGTTAAGTTTACTGTGCCTCCCTTTTAAGAAATGTGTTTTACTGCTTGCCTAATCAGAAGCATAAGATCAGCATTACTTTTACATAAGGATTATTGGAATTTGCTATTTGAAATAGCTGTTAATGCAGGCAAGTGGCTCTCTAGAAATGATGTAGGAAAGCAACAGTTATTTAAAGATGGGATAAATCATTACCATGGAGTGTTTGTGTCATTTGCTTAATAAAATACTGTGTGTCAAGTTCAAGATGTTTATACAGATCTCAGTAAAGAAGATACAGTCATTTTAACTCTTCTTACAGATACTCTGACATATGAAAGTAAAAGAGCTGGTGATTTTTCTTTTTTCCCTCCTGGAATTTTAAAAACTGATTCTTTGATTTTTATTTTCAGTTGGTTCCCTTTTTTACCTTTTGTGAGTCAAGGATGTGGCAAACAAAAATGGTCCATATAGCACTCAGCACTCAGCAATATACTTCTGAAGTAACTGATGCATTTTGAAGTCACAGACGTAGACTATGATCCTAATGATCCAGTGTGGTGGGTTGAAAAATTCCCCCCAACATTAAGTTTTCCAGACCAGACCAGTTGGAAGCAAATGAAGCTGCATTTACAAGTAAAACTACAAGCTACAGTGAAATGCAATGAAGATGTACAAAATATACAATATTTACAGGTATTTGGAAGTTATAAACAGCACAAGAACCTCCCTGGCCCAAAACCAGGGGAGATAATAGCTTCCCACTCCCTGCTTCCCCCTACCTCCTTGGACACAAATGGACAAGAGAAAAGAGCAGAGAGTTATTTTGTTAGCCAAAACAATGCAGCCAAGGTCAAACAGAAGCCAGCAGAAGCAAGTTGTTAGCGTCTCCCAGAGCGAAGAAACCAAAAGAGGGAAAGATTGGTTTGCACAACTAGTTTAAGTCTGTTATCTCTCCAAAGGGATTGTTTAGAGTTATCATTATTTTCCTTTCTACACCCAATAGAGATTTGTTTGCATTTTACCACTTTATGTTCAAGATCTAAGAAAAATTTTTAAAGGCATAGCCTAAAGCTACCATGTCCAGTGAGAAAAACCCTAATGATCAAGTGGATCATTTAAATCTACTGGGTCATTTTCTTTATCCCAGTTAAATGTAGATATAGACTGACATGTACTGTTTGGAGTTGTTTTCACTCAATTTCAGGATGAACTGAAAGTGTTGTGTGCTTTTATCAGTGATAACAGATCTCAGGCAGAAAAAGTCCTGCCCTTACCAGGGCTCAGCATTGAGGCCAGTTCCCTGTAATATCTTTACCTGGACAAGGGTATCAAGGCACCTTCAGGAAGTTTGCAGATGACACCAGGCTGGGTGGCAGTGTTGATCTGCTTGAGGGTAGGAAGGCTCTACAGGAGGACCTGGCCAGGCTGAATTAATCCAATCAGACCAATAGGGTGAGATTCATCAAGGCCAAGAGCTGGGTGCTGCACTTGGGTCACAACAACCTCATGAACACTCCAGGCTTGGGGCACAGTGGCTGAAAACTGCCCAGTGGGAAATGACCTGGGATGCTGGTTGACAGCAGTCTGAAAATGAGCCAGCAGTGTGCTCAGGTGGCCAAGAAGGCCACCAACACCTGGGCTGGCCCAGCAATGGTGTGCCAGCAGTGTGCTCAGGTGGCCAAGAAGGCCACCAACACCTGGGCTGGCCCAGCAATGGTGTGACCAGCAGTGTGCTCAGGTGGCCAAGAAGGCCACCAACACCTGGGCTGGCCCAGCAATGGTGTGACCAGCAGGACCACAGTAGGGATCATCTCCTCCTGTAGCAGCCTTGGTGAGACCATGCCTTGAATCCTGGGTTCAGTTTTGGGCTCCTGATTACAGTAAAGATATGGGAGTGCTGGAGTGTGTCCAGAGGACAATGAAGCTGGTGGAGGTTCTATAGCACAAGGACCTATGAAAGAACTGGGGCTGTCCAGCCTGGAGAAAAGGACCTTGCTTTCTACACCTACCTGAAAGGGTGGAGCCAGGTAGGGTTCAATCTCTTCTCCCAAGGAAAAGTGACAGGACAAGATCAAACTGCCTTAGGTTGCCCCAGTGGATGTTCAGCTTGGACATGAGGGAAAGTTTCTTCTCCATAAGAGTTGTCATGGCCTGGCCCAGACTGCCCAGGGAAGTCTTAGTGTCCCCATCCCTGGAGGTATTGAAAAGCCATGGAGATGGGGAGCTGAGGGGCAAGTTTTAGCAGTGAACTGGAGGTGGGAAGTATGCAACTTTACATCATCACTCTGCTATTTTTACTGAGCTGTGGGCCAAGGATGGACCATGGTCTGCTCAGAGGTGTAATGCTGAGCAGCTGCTACTTCTGTTGAGCTCTTGCAGGCATCCCAAATGGAAGAGGTTGGCTTAAGGCCTATTGCTTGTTACAGAGACAACATTCTGCTGAAAGTTTTAGCCGAGAGCTGTCTCTTTCCAAGGTCTAAGCTCAGTAGGAAGCCTGACACTACCTCTGAAGTCATGCAGATCCTGCTGAGCTAAGGAAACAAGAGTAGCTTATAGCCAGGTGCCAGAAGAGCTTACCACTGATCAAGAGCAGGCTCTGGTACGAGCTCCTGCTCTCTCAATGAGAGCACAGTCTTGGATCTGTGTGAGTCTCTCACAGCCCCGGCTGTGTTTCCAGTGGGAACCACTGCTGTGAGACAGCAGCACGGTCTTGCTGCTTTAAGGGGAAGCTGCTCTTGGCTCTCTGCCTCTGCTTCTCTTTTGACTAGCCCCACTCTTGAACCTGGTTTAGGTCATGATCCTCAATACCGTTTCTCCATTGCCCCCAGTTTTGAGTATTAAATGCAGCTATGATCTAGTGGAGGATGTCCCTGCTCACTGCAGGAGAATTGGACTAGGTGAGCTCTGGAGGTGCCTTCCAACCCAAACCATTCTATGGTTCTATGAATCTGTAAAAGGTTCAGCCCTCATCTGTAAACCCTGAATACCATTTCTTAAGGGACAAAAAGCCCACATTGCCTTGTGCTGCCACAAAATTAGCAAGTAATTCTCTGTCCAGTGGCTTTGTGTGCGTGGGTAGGGCAGAAGGAAGAGGAGGAAACCTTTCTTTCCTCATTCTTGTTTTGCATGCTTAATTACAAACTAAATGACAGCCCTACACTTCAAGGATCACAGGGAGTTACTCTCCTCTTTTTACCCCATAAAACAAGACTTTGAAGTGGTATTAGAAGGAGCATGTGATAGCCTTCTCTTCCACTCCCCACTAATGACATACTGGCTAATGAAGCTTCTTGGCTTACTGGGTGTCTAAGTCATCCAGAAAGAAGACAAAACCACTGCCAGGAGGGAGGGACAGGGGACAGTGTCTGTCTCTGATTACACAGAGCTGCATCTCTGCAGCCATTTATTTCTTTCTTTGTACAATGATGAAGTCTGAGGAGAACAAGATTGGTAGCAAATGGCTATTACATTCCATAAAAGAATTTTCAACCTTGTTAAAATAAGAATAGTGAATTTTTTAGTAGTATTGGACTTCCTTAACCCATTTCACAGAACTCCAGCATGGTGGTGGTTGGAAGGGATCTCTGGAGATCATTCAGTCCAAACCCTGCTAAAGCAGGGCACTCACAATAGCTTGCCCAGGATTACAATGGCCAGGGTGGGTTGGAATCTCTCCAGAGAAGGAGATTCCACAACCTCTCTGGGCAGCAGGCTCCAGCACCCTCACAGCAAAGAACTTTCTCCTCCCATTCAGGTGGAACCTCCTGGGTTCCAGCTTGTGCCCCTTGCCCCTTTTCCTGTACCTGGACACCACTGAGTAAAGTCTGGCCCCATACACTTGCCCTTTAACTCTTGCTGAGCATTGATCAGATCCCCTCTGGGGCTGCTCTTCTTCAGGCTCTCAGCCCCAGGACTCTCAACCTTTGATCCCCACAGAGATGCTCCAGGACCCTCAGCATCTTCATAGTTTCCCCTGGATTCTCTCCAGCAGTTCTCTGTCTCTCTTGCACTGGGGGGCCCAGAACTGGATTCAGTACTCCAGATGTGGGCTGACCAGGGCAGAGTAGTGGGGGAGAAGGAAATCCCTTGACGTGTTGGCCACACTCTTCTAAAATGTACCTTCCTCATCCTCCTTCTGACATGCACCCAATCCAATAGTGATAAGTGGAATTAAAAGAAAAGCCAGAAGACCAGTTATGATTAGAGAGCAAACACAGTGATTGTAACCCATGTAACATGAAGTTTAGGATGTATCTCAGGACAGTTAAGAAGAGGGACAATGGACAATGGTTACAAACTACAACACAGGAGGTTCCACCTCAACATGAGGAGGAACTTCACTGTGAGGGTCACAGCGCAGTGGAACAGGCTGCCCAGAGAGGTTGTGGAGTTTCCTTCTCTGGAGCCTTTCCAGACCCATTTGGATGTGTTCCTGTACAACCTGTGCTGGATTCTATGGTCCTGCTCCAGCAGTGGGGTTGGACTGGAAGATCTCCCGAGGTCCCTACCAACCCTTAATATCCTCTGATCCTGTGATCTTTGTGAGATAGCAGCAGTGAACTGGTAGTGATGATGTGGTGACTCTGATCTGAGTTTCCCTTCCAGCACTCCCAAGTCCAAGCTGCCAGGGAGTGAAGCTGTCTCTGGTGGAGTGCACTGAACACCCATTGTGCCCCTGGACAGGCTCTCCAGATGATGCTTTCAAACAGAGCTTTTAGTGTAACAGACATCTGCTGTAGCTTTTGGGAACTTATGTTTTCTAATAGCCAGAGAATAAAGAATTGTCTGTTCAAAGATAATATTGAGTGGTTTATGTAATAAAGCCCAGCTGCTTGTTTCCTGATATATAAGCTAAATAAAAGCTCACATCTGTTTGCATTATACAAAGCCTGCAAAAAAAAATAGCAGATGTTTACCAGCAGAATTGTCTGGAAATGGCAACAAATAGGAAAACAGGTCAGAAGAAGGGGGAATTAATCTCATTTAAGTCTCCAGTGAAACTGCTGCTTCTGCAGAGGAGGTAAAATGTTAGAGAAGGGATATTGCTCAGTTTGCTGCTTTAAATGAAATAAAGCAGGGAAAGCGAAGGGATTTGTGTATAGAGCTAGGGAGTTACAAAGGGTAAAATTCACCAACATTCAGTTTCTCAACAAAAATAAACAGCCCAGTGTTGGAGAAGCCAGGTCAGAATTGTATTCCTGGCTGCTAAGTTTGCATGGCTCTTGAAAAATTCTAGATTAATCTTTTGTTGGCTTTAAAATATGACCAAAATACATTATCTGCCATAAGGCATTCAAAGTAGTTGTTGTTGTTATTATTATCATTACTATTAATAACAATAATAATAATCTTATAATTATTACTTTATTACTTTCATAGTTTTATTACTTTTTAATAATCTCATATTATTATCATCATTACAATTAGTAATTCTCAATAATATTACTATTATTAATTTTATTGGTCATAGTTTATGATTCCTCTAATTTTCCTTATAGTTATTAATTTTATTAGTTTAATGATTTTATTATCATTATTAATATTTTTTTTTTAAACTTGGTTAGTTTATTCTGTAGTAGCCAAAGTGGTTTTTGCAAAGAGAAATGTCAGTAAAATGTTTGTAAAGGTTATTTAGAGGATTTATTTCTACTTAAAAGTAGTCCCGGTAACAGATCTATGAAACCCAAACTGACAGGAATGTGTGACAAAAATTATTTTTTTTTTCCCCCCAGCAGTTATGAAATGATGGAAAAAATGTGGAATTTTTAAAAAAAAATATTAAATTTATTTTAAAAGGTGAATATTTGTGAAAATTGTAACAACAAGCCAAAAGAAATTATGGGAAAATATGAAATTATGAGTTGAATGAGTTGAATTATGAAGTAACCTTGTTCTTTCTTTGTCATGGAATAATATGGCCATTTTATTTCATATAAGGACAAAAGGAAAAACAACCACCCCCAAGAAATGAGTTTAATTTGGCCATTCTTTTGTTATCTCCATTTTTAGTGGGTCTTAGTCAATGCTGTTTTACCTGTGTGGAAACCCTTCTCAGGCCCTCACTTGTGGAAACTACCTGTTGAAACACACTGAGAATAGTTATAGATACACTTTAAAATAGTTATGAAGTACACTTTAAATGGTTTTGTGAACACACACACAACATCAAAACATCTTTTTCCTTTTCATTTATTTTTAATCTTTCTCTTTAATAAGCTTTATTTTGAAAGTTTCCTGCATTGCATTTTTCTCTTCTGCATTAGTGAAACTCAGAAAATTGGACATCTTTGTGATTTGGGTTTCTTTTGTTTGTTTTCTTTTTTTTTCCCTAAATGAGATTTTAGAGATGACAATCATAAATGTAATGACCAGAGCAGTGATGACAAGTTTAGCAGTTTTGTTCTTTGTCATAATTTCACAATTTTATTTATGTTGATATTGATGTTATTAATAGTGATATTCTAGAAGGGCTATAAAACTCTTACAGCATTTTTGAAAATGCTAAAAATTCGACAAATTTAAAGCATTTCTCGGCTCCATTAGAATGTGGGAAGTGGAGATTCATGTTCTGATACAGCTTCATCACAATTCTATTTTCTGAATAATTATTGGTTGAAATATTTACATGTGAGTAGAGCTGGGTTTAGAGGTATTATGGATTAACCACTGTGATTTTGAATCCTCTGTCTTTGAAGAATCACAGAATTGTCAGAGTTGGAAGGGACCTCAAGGTTCATCCTGTTCCAACACCCTGCCATGGGCAGGGACACCTCATACGATATGAGGATGCTCAGACCCACATCCAGCCTGGCCTTACTAACCTGGAAGGACACAATAAGGTCTCCTCAGAGCCTACTCCTCTCCAGACTAAACAGCCCCAACTCTCTCTTTGTGTCTTTTTTTGGGGGTGGTTCTCCATAAACAATTAAATATTAATAGCAATGCTGAGTCCTTAAAAAAAAATTATTAGTTTTAATGAATTGCTAAAATAATAGGGGGGAATCTAACTAAAATATTCTAAACATTTCTTATTATCAGTTTAATTATTCAATTGTTATGCTATTTTTTTGCTCTTATTGCATATCCATTAGATGCAATCAAACTTTCATAACCACAGTGAAGTGTGGCAATTGTAAATCTGGGGAAATAGGTAGTTAAAAGCATTATTTCCTTCTGGGGACAAGGAAACTGTTACTTTCAATTCATCTGACCACTGTAGTGAGTGCAGAATGCTGTATGTGCTTTGAAACTAAACTTACAGTACCATGGGTGTTGAGAACAGGTTAATTAGGGATAAAAGAGGTCAGGTGCTGTGGTTTGATTCTAGTTCTGTCATTGAAATGGAGCTTTCTAATATAGATGTTTCACATCTTGTCAAGGTCTGCTTTTTTGGTCATCGGCTGCCTGAAACTCTTCAGCAGTTTCCTTTCACACCAAATTAATTATACTTAACAGGAATGGTTTGAAGCTGAGGCAGAGCAGGACTAGACTGAAGCTTAGGAAGAAGTTCTTCAATGTGAGGGTGGTGAGACTCTGAAACAGGTTGCCCGGGGAGGTTGTAGCTGCCTCCTTCCTGGAGGAATTGAAGGTCAGGGTTGGATGAGGCCTTGAGCAGCTGAGTCTAGTTGAGAGGTGTCCCTGGGCATGGCAGGGAGGTTACAGTAGATGATCTCTGAGGTCCCTTCCAACCTGAGCCATTCTATGATTCTGTGAACTACACTGACATTTTGGAAGGTGTGTTTTTATGATTTAATTTTGTGGTGGTTTTGCTAGGGGGGAAAGATGCTCTTTCTCTGTCCAGATGTGGCATTACTTCTGCTGTGCTCTTCATCATGACCTGTGGACTATTCTACCACCCAAGAAAGCCCAGGAGATCCTTAGAGATGTGCTAGAGCAGTCTCTGGCTTTGCTGGTCTCCAGATATTGTCAGGCCTGTCCCAGCTACAAGAGAACACCACAAATCAGGTAATGGATGTATATTTAATGCACACTTTAAGTGGATGAAACAAGTAAATCTAAGTCTTCTGTTAACCACTGCTTTGGTTCTGATGTAAATGTTAACACAGAAGGGGCAATAGAGATAATTTATGTATTTTTGGTGTTAATTTCAGTTCCATATATTTAGTATATTTAAGTGTATTTAGTAGCCATATACTAAACCTGGCAGAATCAGTGGGATGGGTTTTGAACTCTTGGTGAACATGTTCCCTAAACTGCTGGATTGGTTTGACAGCCTCATGGTGAACATTGCATTGAGGAAAGGTGGCACCATAGTTTCACAGTATCAGTCAGGGTTGGAAGGGACCACAAGGATCATCTAGTTCCAACCCCCCTGCCATGGGCAGGGACACCCCACACTACATGAGGCTGCCCAGAGCCTCATCCAGCCTGGTCTTAAAGACCTCCAGGGACAGGGACTCAACCACCTCCCTGGACAACCCATTCCAGGCCTTCACCACTCTCAGGGTGAAGAACTTCCTCCTCACATCCAGCCTGAATCTCCCCACCTCCAGCTTCATCCCATTCCCCCCCTAGTCCTATCACTCCCTGATAGCCCGAAAAGTCCCTCCCCAGCCTTCTTGTAGGCCCCCTTCAGATACTGGAAGGCCACAAGGAGGTCACCTGGGAGCCTTCTCTTCTCCAGACTGAACAGCCCCAACTCCTTCAGTCTGTCCTCATAGGAGAGGTGCTCCAGCCCTCTGATCATCCTCGTGGCCCTTCTCTGGACACCTTCCAGCACCTCCAGATCCCTCTTGTAATAGGGGCTCCAGAACTGGAGGCAGTACTGCAGGTGGGGTCTCACCAGAGCTGAGCAGAGGGGGAGAATCCCCTCCCTTGACCTGCTGGCCACACTTCTCCTGATGCAGCCCAGGATCTGATTGGCTTTCCGGGCTGCAAGTGCACACTGAGAGCTCATGTTGAGCTTCTCGTCCACCAGCACCCCCAAGTCTCTCTCCTCTGGGCTGCTCCCCAGCCAGTCCCTGCCCAGCCTGGACTTGTGCCTGGGATTGCCTCAACCCAGATGCAGCAAAAATGCAGTCAGAATTGGTAGCATTGAGGTTAGAAATCAAGTCATTGATTCATGGAGAAGAAAATTCCGGGTGTTCCAATAATATTTGGGTTG
This sequence comes from Colaptes auratus, assembly GCA_015227895.2. Lineage (NCBI taxonomy): Eukaryota > Metazoa > Chordata > Aves > Piciformes > Picidae > Colaptes > Colaptes auratus. The sequence goes on along the minus strand of CM026897.1, from coordinate 10,631,242 downwards.
TCATAGGGCTTCTCAAGTGAAAGAGCTACAAGGTCCTATCAAAAGATATGCCAGAATGAAGCCTGTGGTGCAGAAGGAGAGAGGAGGAGGAAGATATTCCTTCTCCTGTCATTTTAGGAACTATGAATTTTGGAAGATCTATTCTCCTTGTTAGGATTCTTCTGTTCTGTCTAAGCAGATGTCTCCAGGTGGAAGTTTGCTTCATTCTCTCTCCTTTCTCATTCTATCCAATGTCTTGTTTGAAGAAGTTTTTGTTTACTTCTCATCCTACCCCTTTGCTGTAGAGCTTTCACAGAATCTCAGCATGGTGGGGGATGAAAGGGTCCTCTGGAGATCACCCAGTCCAACCCCCCCATGCTCAAGCAGGGCACCCACAGCAGCTTGCCCAGAATCACAATGGCCAGGGGGGTTTGGAGTGTGTCCAGAGATGGAAATCCCACAACCTCTCTGGGCAGCATGCACCCTTAAATGGAACTTGCCATGCTCAAGCCTGTGCCCATTGCCTATTGTCCTGTAACTGGGCACCACTGAACAAAGCCTGTTCCTAACCTCCTGACACCCACCCTTGAAGCACCCACCCTTGATCAGCATTGATGAGATCTCCTCTCAGGCTGATCTTCTCCAGACTAAACAGCCCTAATTCTCTCAGCCTTTCCTCACTGGAGATGTTCCAGGCCCCTCAGCACCCATTGCTGTCTCCTCTGCAGCAAGCCCCTTCTTGAACTGGGGAGCCCAGACCTGGACACAGGACTCAGGATGAGGCCTCACCAAGGTAGAGTTGAGGTGGAGCAGAATCTCTGTCTACCTGCTGGCCACACTCTTCTTGATGCACCCCAGGATGCCATTGGCCACCTTGTCCACAAGGGCACATTTCTGGCTTCTGGTGAACTTCTTGTCCACCATCACTCCCAGGTCCTTCTCTGAAGATCTGCTCTCCAGCAGGTCCCCCCCTCACCTGTACTGGTGCAGGGAGTTATTCTTCCCCAGGTGCAGGACTCTACACTTGCCCTTGTTGAACTTCATGAGGTTCCCTCTGCCCAGCTCTCCAGCCTGTCCAGGTCCTACTGGATGGCAGCACAGCCTGAGGGACTGTCACTTACTCCTCCCAGTTTTGTGTCATCAGTAATCTGGCTGAGGGTTTGCTCTGTCTCTTGATCCATATGAATCTTTCCTATATCTTTCCCATATGAATATGTTCCTTTTCTTAGATACAGTCCATGGAGGCCATGCAAGTTAAAAACTAGAGAGCTTCTCATTTGTAGGAGATGATGGAAGCTCAGAAGAGATATATTCTGTGTGAGCTAAGAGTTATGTGCTCTCATCACAGGTTTTGTTATGAAAAGGAGCAATGTCATGAAAGCCACAGCCTCCCTGGGCAACCTGTGCCAGTCTCTCCCCACCCTCACTCTCAAAAATTTCTTTCTCATTTCCAGTCTCAATCTCCCTTCTCCCAGCTCAAAGCCATTGCCCCTTGTCCTGGCAGTCCCAGCCTTTGTCCAAAGTCCCTCCCCAGCTCTCCTAGAGCCCCTTCAGGTACTGGAAGGCTACTCTAAGTTCTCCCTGGAGCCTTCTCCTCCAGGCTGAACAGCCCCAACTGTCTTAGCCTGTCCCCATAGAAGAAGTGCTCCAGCCCTCTGATCAACTTTGTGGTCTTCTCTGGACTTACTGCATGTACTGGGGTTGGACTTGATGATCTCTGGAGGTTCCTTCCAACCACTACTGTTCTGTGGTTCTGTAATTATTGTGCTGGAGGCACCAGAACTGGAAGTAGTGCTGCAGGTGGGGTCTGAGCAGAGCAGAGCAGAAGGGCAGAATCCCCTCCCTCATCCTGCTGCTCTCCCTGCTCGGGATGCAGGCCCATGCTCTTTAACATCTTTATTGATGATCCAGATGAGGACATCGAGTCCATCATCAAAGCGGAGGCGGGGGGGCAGGAGTTGATCTGCTGGAGGGCAGAGAGGCTTTGCAGAGGGACCTCGACAGGCTGGACAGATGGGCAGAGTCCAAGGGCAGGAGATTGAACACATCCAAGTGCCGGGTTCTGCACATTGGCCACAGCAACCCCAGGCAGTGCTACAGGCTGGGGTCAGAGTGGCTGGAGAGCGGCCAGGCAGAGAGGGACCTGGGGGTAGTGGTCGATGGTAGGCTGAACATGAGCCTGCAGTGTGCCCAGGCAGCCAAGAAGGCCAATGGCATCCTGGCCTGCATCAGGAAGAGTGTGGCCAGCAGGAGCAGGGAGGTCATTCTGCCCCTGTACACTGTGCTGCTTAGGCCGCACCTGGAGTCCTGTGTCCAGTTCTGGCCCCCTCAGTTTAGGAAGGATGTTGACTTGCTGGAAGGTGTCCAGAGAAGGGCAATGATGTTGGTGAGGGGTTTGGAACACAAGCCCTATGAGGAAAGGCTGAGGGAGCTGGGGTTGCTTAGCCTGGAGAAGAGGAGACTCAGGGGTGACCTTATTGCTCTCTACAACTACCTGAAGGGAGGTTGTAGCCAGGCAGAGGTTGGTCTCTTCTCCCAGGCAGCCAGTACCAGAACAAGAGGACACAGTCTCAGGCTGCGCCAGGGCAGGTTTAGGCTGGAGGTTAGGAGGAAGTTCTACACAGAGAGAGTGATTGCCCATTGAAATGGGCTGCCTGGGGAGGTGGTGGAGTCGCCGTCACTGGAGGTGTTCAAGAGGAGACTTGATGGGGTGCTTGGCTGCATGGTTTAGTTTATTCAGTGTTGGATGATAGGTTGGAAATGATGATCTCAAAGGTCTTTTCCAACCTGCTTAATTCTATTCTATTCTATTCTATTCTATTCTATTCTATTCTATTCTATTCTATTCTATTCTCAGTAAGGTTATTTTCACTTTTCATCCCTACAGGATTGATATTGCAGCCATTTTGATGTGCACTGAAGATATGCTGTGGTCAGTCTGCAGCTCTGTGCAGGAGTTTCTGAATCCCCATGAAGACAGGGATCTCAAGATCTATAAAATTCATAGTCACTGCAACAGTCTGCTTTCTGTGCTGGCTCTTTTAACCTCACCACTGAAGAATTTGCATGAGTGAGTATGAAATAAGCCTTCAGTCTGACGTGACATTGGTGCCTGAGCTTGCATGGGTGGCTCCACGAGGTGAATAACTGTGTGGAAATAAAAATGCAATGTGTGGTGTCGACAGATTTTGATAGCATTTGATTACTTCTTGATTTGGTCTTGAACTTGTCTTTGTGGCCTTGCCTTAAGCCCAATTACATCTGCTGGGATTTTATTAGCTTTGGATCAGACTCCTACACTGCACATTTTTTATTCTTTTTTTGTGGACTGGTGATTCAACTGTAGTGAATATCTGGTTTGATTTTCCTCTGTAACACAAACAGTAGGATTTCATTACTAATTGCTGTCCCAAATTTGCAGTTTACTATTGTCAGGACATATTTTGTTGGAAACACATCCCTATGAGTCTGAAAACATTTCCCACTAGGATGCCAAAGATTTTGGTTAAGTTTTTTTTTTCCAAGGATTTAGTCACCCATTCAACTGGAAAAGTTGATCTTCTTGCTATTTCAGATTTATCACTGGGTTCTCCACATTGGCCACAAGCTCCCCCATGCAGCACTACAGGCTGGGGACAGAGTGGCTGGAGAACAGCCAGGAGAAAGGGACCTAGGAATTCAAGAGGGGATTGGACTTGGCACACAGTGCCATGGTCTAGTCGTGAGGTCTTGGGTGATAGGTTGGACTTGATGGTCTTTGAGGTCTCTTCCAACCTTGGTGATACTGTGTGTGATGCTTTGTGTGATACTGGTTGACAGCAGCTGAACATGAGCCAGCAGTGTGCCCAATGGCATCCTGGTCTGTATCAAGAATATTGTGGCCCAGCAGGATCAGGGAAGTCATTCTGCCCCTGTACTCAGCACTGGTTAGGACGCACCTTGAGTACTGTGTCCAGTTCTGGACCCCTCAGTTTAAGAATGTTGAGATGCTCAAATGTGTCCAGAGAAGGGCAACAAAGCTGGGGAGGGGTTTGGAGCACAGCCCTATGAGGAGAGGCTGAGGGAGCTGGGGTTGATTAGCCTGGAGAAGAAGAGGCTCAGGGGAGACCTCTTTGCTCTCTACAACTACCTGAAGGGAGGTTGTAGGCAGGTGAGGGTTGGTCTCTTCTCCCAGGCAACCAGCAGCAGAACAAGAGGACACAGTCTCAAGCTGCACCAGGGGAGGTTTAGGCTCGAGGTGAGGAGAAAGTTCTTCACAGAGAGAGTGATTGGCCATTGGAATGTGCTGCCCAGGGAGGTGGTGGAGTCACCGTCCCTGAAGGTGTTCAAGAAAGGACTGGAAGAGGCACTTGGTGCCATGGTTTAGTTGTCATGAAATGTTAGGTATTAGGTAATAGCTTGGACTTGATGATCTCTGAGGTCTTTTCCAACCAGGTTGATCCTATAATTCTATCTACCTTCAGCTTGCAGGTGAATTCTAATGTTCTGCTGTCATCCAATAATAATTCTGTAAGTACTGGGATTTACAGATCATTTGCTTGAAATGAGGATCTGGACATGAGGAGGAAGTTCTTCACCATGAGAGTGGTGAAGCCTTGGAATGGATTATCCAGGGAGGTGGTTGAGGCCCCGTCCCTGGAGGTGTTTAAGCCCAGGCTGGATGAGGCTCTGGCCAGCCTGATCTAGTGTGCGGTGTCCCTGCCCGTGGCAGAGGGGCTGGAACTAGATGATCCTTGTGGTCCCTTCCAACCCTGACTGATACTGTGATACTATGATCTGTTTACATGACCAGTGGTGCTTCCACAAATATTAAATATAACTTAGAAGAGAAAGGGTATAAAATGCCCATCTTTGTCAAAATACATTTTCAGGAGCCTTAGCTGTAAACAAGAGGATGCACTGAAATTGGGTCTGAGTCTTTCATTGCTTTTCCATCCTAAAAATCCTTCTGTGAATTTGGTGTAAGAGACATTTCCAAGTGAGAACAGAAATTACAAACAAACAAACAAAACCACCCCACCAATAAAATAGAAACAATAACAATACATTCTGTGATTCTGCAAAACCCCCAAAGCTAAGAAACCCAAGTCCCATTCAAATGGATTTTGTTGTGTTATTCTAAATAAGAGTAGTCTAGGCCATGCCAGTGGTACAAAGAGGAGGGTGCAGACCTGTTGCATTTAATTTTCTTTAAGCATTTCTTGCCATGTGTGGTTTCATTTTCACAGAATCAGAGACTCACAGAAACATTCAGGTTGGAAAAGACCCTCAGGACCACCAAGTCCAGCCATTAGCCTTACTCTACAAGGTTCCCCCCTAAACCATATCCCCAAGCACCACATCCAAACCACCTTTAACTAGATTATTTGTCTATACTGAAATGATTTTTAAAAAGCCCAACAAAGATCTCTGCTGACTTGGGAACTTGCTGAGTTTCAGAGCACAGTGCCCATGGAGAGAGTGAGGCAGAATATTTTGAGAGTGGTGAAGCCCTTAAGAGTGGTGAAGCCCTGGATTGGGTTGTCCAAGGAGGTGGTTGGGGCCCCATCCCTGGAGGTATTTAAGACCAGGCTGGATGAGGCTCTGGCCAGCCTGATGTAGTGTGGCAGGGTGGGGTTGGAACTATATGATCCCTGTGGTCCCTTCCAACCCTGACTGATACTACGATACTATGATTTTTATATCTCAGCGAAAAGCCTACAGATTAACAGCTTGGCCTTACAGGTTTTGATATTTAGGGTTGTAAATTTCAGTAGCCTAATTTGCCTTTCTAGGGATCAGAAAGTTGGTGTGCATAGGGTGTAGCAGCATCTTTAATGGACTACAAAGCACTCTGCAAGTCGTCACTGAAATCTGGCAGCTTTCTTTAAGAAGAATAATACCCCCCCAAAAAAAGATATATCAGATTCTGTTATATAGTTACAAAAAACAACATTAACAGCAAAAAAAACAAACCCAAAACAACCAACCCAAAACATAGTTAGGTGGTGAATGTTTTTGCATAGCTAAAAAAAGGGATGCTTTTTTAGTGAGCTGTGTATTCAGAACATTTGTTTTCAAAACCTGTTAGGTCTCTGTAATCAAAACTTTTTCCATGTTGTGAGTTTTGTTACAGTCAATATTTGCCAAGTAACCTCACCCAGTGTCCAGAACACAAAGGTAAAAACAGATTTACCAAGTTAGCCTCTTGAAACACTTTCCAGTCCAACTTGCCCTGCTAAAGCAGGGCACCCACCGCAGCTTGCCTAGGATCACAGTGGCCAGGTTGGGTTGGAAGCTCTGCAAAGAAGGAGACTCCAGCCTGCTCCAGGGCTCCAGCACCCTCACACCAAAGATGCTTCTGCTGTTTAGATGGAATTTCTTATGTTCCGGTTTGTGCCCCTTGCCCCTTGTCCTTTCACTGGGTACCACTGGACACCACTTGTCCTCCACAGCTCCTGTAGCTCATGCTGAGAATTGCTCAGATCCCCTCTGGGGCTGCTCTTCTCCAGGCTCAGCAGCCCCAGAGCTCTCAGCTTTTGCTCCTCACAGAGATGATCCAGGCCCCTCAGCATCTTTGGAGCCTCTGTTTGAGTCTCTTCTTCCCTGTCTCTCTTGAACTGAGCAACCCAGAACTGGTCCCAGTACTCCAGATGTGTCCTCCCTAGGGAAAAGTAGTGGCAGAGGACACCCTCCCTCGACCTGCTGAATCTGCAGGTCTTCTTGATTCAGCCCTGGAGACCACTGACCTTCTTGGGCCGCAGAAACATATTGCTGTCCCATGCAGAACTTGCTGTCCACCAGCACTCCCAGGTCCTTCTCTGTAGAGCTGCTTTCCAGCAGGTCAGCCCCTGATTTGTACTGGTGCAGGAGGTTGTTCCTCCCCAGGTGCAGGACCCCACACTTGCCCTGCTTGAACTCCATGAGGTTCCCCTCTGCCCAACTCTCAGCCTGTCCAGTTCATGTACTGAATTTTATGTGAATTCCATTATTTAGTGAGTTGCCTAGTTCATCATGCTAAGAGTCTATCAGTAACAAGTTCAGAATTTATGCATGATTTTGAAGGAATACTAATCCTTCATTAGCTCTTTGTACAATTACAGCTGTATAATCAAGATTTCCATCTGTTAGCTTGGCTCTATGTCTTTCAAAACTTTGGTGAAATTAACTAGAAGTGAAATAAAGACCTTTTTTTTTTTTTTCCCAATTTTTAAATCTCTCATGCTCTCTTTTGGTGCTAGAAGATTTCCCTGCAGGGGCTAGGTTTAAATTAATCTTTAGACTGCTCAGGAAAGTTTTGTGTAATCATAAAAGCAGTGATGACAGAACATTGTTTTCCAGGGGTTGTCTAATAATAGGACTGGCTCGTTTCCAGCTTGCTGGAGATGCTGTATTAACTGTTGCTTCCAGGGAATTAAAATTATTCATGATTCTTTATTATGTTGTTGAAAAGCCACAAAATAGTAGGGGGTACTGAAAAAATTAATAATATCCTTAACTTCTAATAAAGCAATTCTAGCACATGATTCCTCCTTCCAATTTTGTGATTAAACATTGTGCATTCTGCTGTCTCTGAAGAGTTTCTTTTCTGTGTGACAAGGCTACTTAGACCTCTTCCTAAATTCACCTATGAGTCATCAGTTTGCAATACTCATTTTTCTCTTCATAGAATCATAGAATGGTTTGGGTTGGAAAGGACCTCGAAGGTCATGCAGTTCCAACCTCTCTGCTGAGGTGGTCTGCTGAGGTGTCTCAGAGACACCTTCCATTAGCCCAGCCTGGCCATCCCACCTGTTCTTCACTCTTTACCCTTCCTGAAGTAACTTTGCAAAACAGAAGTGCTGGTTGGAAAGGACTACTGGATGTCATCTAGTCCAACCTCCTGTTTAAAGCAGGAATATCACCAGGAGCAGTCATAGAATCCTAGAATCACAGAGTGGTTCCGGTTGAAAGGGACCTTAGAGATCATCCAGTCCCACCTTCCCCCCACTGTCAGTTACTGAGTTCAAGGAGGTGGCTTTTGTGAAGTGGATCTAACAGTTCCAGTGCTGCTGGTGGATTTTGTAGGAGAATCCAATGCTGTTCTTCATTACCTATTTTTGACTGCATGACATGATCCAGGAGAAGCAGGTTGGCAATGTGCAGGACCACAGACCCATTTATGATTTGAGAGTAGAGACTGAGGGGTGCTCAGGCTGGGGGAGCAGGTCTATTCTCCTGCTCTTTCTCTTTTTTTTTTTTCCTATATCCTTGACCCTTTTGTGCTGAGTAGGAGATGACAATCTTCCTATTTTCATACTAGGAATTGTTATATTTTCCTTTCTCCACAAGAAATCAGAGGAATGACTTGAATGCTGAGGGAAGAGTTTAGAGATTCTGTTGGTAGAATTGCTGTCTGTAGAGTACAAATATCTGTCATTCAGTTTTAAAGCCTGAATATATCTCCCTGAATTTTAACACATGAGAGTTATAATTCATGTAGTTGCCTTTTAGTCATGTTTATTCCTTATACAGAGCTAAATCCTTCGAAGTCTACAAGGAAATACCATTAGGACGCATCTTGTTGGCATCTCATCTTTTCACACCTGCACTGAGGCTTGCAAGATCAATTCTCACCTTGTCATACTCTGCTGAAGAATAGAACTACAGTGACTTGGAATCTTGCTGTGGTATTAAATACTTTCACAGATGCTATCCACTGCTCTGAGACTATAGGCAGCTGCTTTAACATCACTTGTAGTCAAAACAAATTTCCTAGTAGCTATTATTATACTTCTGTCAGAAGAGTAGTTGAACTAAACTGTCTGGCACAGAGCTGGGTTTTCCTGGCAAGAATTACATAGCCAGCAGTGGACACTGAGAAATGCTGGCACCAGAATTATTGTAATATTAGACACTTGAGGGTGGTGTTTGGTTTTTTTTTCTTTACTATTTGAAGTTATTGTAATATTTAAACAATCTTAGAAGCACTCACATTATCTCCATCTCAAATTAAAAAGGTTGTGTAAAGGTGTTGTTAATAAACCTCAGAGTCCAAAACATCTGTGCTTGTCCTTAGGAGGGAGACAAGGGCAGAAACCACACCTGTACAAGCTTGCTTTAGCCCAAATTCAAACAATTCCTACCCTATGAGTAAACAAAATTTGGTCTTTTGTTCTGAATCTATTCTCATTTCTGAATCTGTTCTCATTTCTTGTAGGAAATTTGCTCTCTGCTATATTAAGAAGAATATTTCAGAGGATGAGGAACAATAAGATACTTTGTTTTTTTTTTTTTTTCTTTTAATTTTCTCATGTTTTATCAATTACTGTCTTTAAAATAATTACTCTCCAGTTGTCTCTTCCCTTTACCTCCATTGCAACCTCAGCTTAAATTTTAACCGCTGGCTTTTTATGAATTCACAGAGAACACAAATTCACTAAGTGCTAATCCTTCTGCTCAGATATTGCTTACTTAGGATCATTTTGAAGCCTGTAGTAAATTATTCTTACTAATTTTGTTAGATTAGTAAAACCACAGGATCACAGAACCACTATGGTTGGAAAAGACCTTTAAGAACACCAAGTCCTACCACTGTCCAGCTCTACCAGGGCCACTACTACCCCATACCCTTGATCACCATATCCTTTGAAGGCATTCAGAAGTTACACACCTGTCTTTCTTATGCAGAATTGTAATTCTCTTCTTTCATCTGGGGATATTCTGAGCAGATAGTGACCTCACAGCCATGTAGCTGCACTTCTAATTACAGGCAGCTGTGAAAAAAAGACTTTAAAAGTAATTTTAAATAATGACATGACAAAACAACAAATATTATTTGTGGCATGTACCCTATAAGAAAGAGGAGATTTTACCTTTTAGGTGATAGTATCATAGTATCACAGTATCAGTCAGGGTTGGAAGGGACCACAAGGATCATCTAGTTCCAACCCCCCTGCCATGGGCAGGGACACCCCACACTAGATCAGGCTGCCCAGAGCCTCATCCAGCCTGGGCTTAAATACTTCCAGGGACGGGGCCTCAACCACCTCCCTGGACAACCCATTCCAGGCCTTCACCACTCTCAAGTGCAGAACTTCCCCCTCATGTCCAGCCTGAATCTCCCCACCTCCAGCTTCATTAGCTATGTGAGAAGAGGATAAGCAGATGGAGGGTAATCCTTGTGATGATGGACGTGACATATACCTTGTTATGGACCAACTAGTTTATGGAAAAGGGTCCTTAGTTAGACAGGAAGGTCAGCTACTTCCCTGTGCTGCCCTGTTTGCATTGTTCCAGCACCCTCATGCTGCAGAACTTGTTCCTCACATCCAATCTGAATCTGTTCTTCTTTCATTCAAAAATCATTGCCTCTTGTCTTATCACTGCAAGCCTTTGGAAACAATCCCCTGCAGCCTTCTCGTCGCCCCCATCAGGTACTGCAAGGCAGCTCTAAGGTCTCCCTGGTGCCTCCTCTTCTCCAGGCTGAACTTGCCCAGCTTCCTCAACCTGTCCTCATAGCAGAGGTGTTCAGCCCCCTGATCATTTTTGAGGCCCTCCTCTGGACCTGCTCCATCAGGTCCATGTCCTTCCTGTGTTGAGGGCTCCAGAGCAGGATGAAGTACTCCAGCTGAGGTTGTTCAGAGCCATGCTGAGTATGAAGGCTGTATTCCAATTCTTTCCAGCCCATCTCCAGTTTTAGGGGTTTAGATCCACTCTCACCGTTTCCATGTCATGGGAATGGCTTTTTTTTAATGTCTTGCAGAAAGATTCTCTTGTCCTGAGACAGCCTTCATAGCTTTTCCTAAGTGTTTTTAACTGTCTTTCTACTCTTGCTGCAACAGAAAGGGTGCTGACTCAAGAGTGGGAATGAAACACTCCAGAAAGCAAAGCAAATAAATGAGTTCTGTAAAAAAAATGGCATTTTCAAAGGTAGTTACCTTCTGTATGTAACTTAGAAGACCCCAGCTGTGATACATAAAGAAACAAGCTTCAGAGAAGGAAAGTTATTAAGATGAAAAATTCACAGCCAAGTAAGTTGAAAAGGAAAGTGCAAAAGAAGTGATAATTGATTGTGGTTAATGGAGGGTGGATGTAACAGATTGTATCCTCACTGCTGGAATTGTATTCAGTGTAAATTAGAGTTGAAAAGTGAAGAGGCCCAAAGGGGCATCCATTCCTGTCACGCATTGCTGCATCCTTGTGGTGGTTGGGGAGCTGTACAAATGCTAGCACGTGCATTATTTATTACTGTTAAACAATAATGTCAGCAGAATGTTATATTCTTCAACCTTGTTCTTATAATGATGTATTTATGGCCATTTCATATTATTAATATAATTAATTGTTATTATCAGGGGATTGGACACTGTCTCGGTCTGGAGGGGGAGAGAGAGAGAGACTCTGTTTCTCTTTTGAACATTGTTGTGAAGTTAAAGCCACAAATGAGGCCAAATATCAAAAGCCAGGCTGTTTATTAACAGATTAAAGTGGACAGAAGAGGAGAGAGGTAAAAAATAGAGAAGAAGAACAGGAAAGAGATTGTAAAACCCCTCCCCGCCCAAGATGATTTAGGTCTGAGGAAATGTGCTGCTGCTTTGCCTTGAAGGAGATGTCACCCTTGTTGGCTTGTGATCCCAAAGTCCAAGTCCTTCGCTGAGCAGCCTCCAACATGTGGTGCCTTCAGTCAAGATGTCTTTTCCCTTATCCAGGAGTTGTTCTTTTCTTCTTACGGCAGGCAAAACTTAGGGGGTGGTGGTGGGGGTGGTGGTGATGGAGATAGGGTTCCTGGACTGCTTCCAGGCTGGATGTTCATGGTGATGGTTTTTCTCTCTCTGTCCCAAGCTGCTAAGGCTCAGTGTCTTTTATTCAGTGAATGGCAGCTCCCCCTGGCCCACATCCCAGTCACAGGAGTGCCTATGTGACTGCCAGGTGTGCTAGCAGTGGGCAGAGCTGAGCCATCAGGCAGGTCCTTCTCAGCAATCTTAACTTATTTGTTGTTTTGTTGTTTTGTTTTTCTTTCAGGACATTTCTGAACAATTCTGATGAACATCTTCCTCAGGATTTCTCAAAAGTCTTTTACCATCCCTCACACTGGTTGTTCTGCATACCATCATCCTGTCTTTCATCACTGAAGTGAGTATCAAAAGATGGTTCTTCTAAAACCATCACAAGATTCATAGATGCATAGAACAGTTCGGGTTGCAAGAGACCTTAAAGATCCTCCAGTTCCAACCCCCCTGCCATGGGCAGGGGCACCTCCCGCCAGCCCAGGTTGCTCAAGGTCTCATCCAACGTGGCCTTGAACATGCCCAGGGAGGAGGCAGCCACAACCTCCCTGTGGCAATCTCTCCCCACCCTCACTCTCAAGAATTTCTTCATCTCCAGTTTCAATCTCCCCTCTCCCAGCTCAAAGCCATTGTCCCTCATCCTGGTACTCCCAGCCCTTCTCTGAAGTCCCTTCCCAGCTCTCCTGGAGACTGTCCAGGTTCCGCTGGAAGGACCCTTTCCTTCCAGTGTGTCAGCAGGACCACACAGCTTGGTGTCACCTGCAAACTGGCTGAGAGTGGCACAGTGCCACTGTCCATGTCACCAACAGAGATGTGAAACAGCTGTGGTGTCAGTACCCACCCCTGAGGTACAGCAAGGGTTTCCATTGGCACGTTGAGCTGTTGACCCCAACTCTGAGTACAGTCTCCCAGACAGTTCCTTACCCAACCAGCGGCCACTCCTTGAGTTCATGCTCTTCCAATTTGGTGAGCAGGATGCCATGAGGAACAGTGTCAAACACCTTGCACAAGTCCAGGTAGATAGTCAGTATTAATCAAATACTGTTACAACAGTTTAAAAGAATTTATCTGAATAAATGTCTAATTAATATTCTGATTAAAGACCCATAGAAACTTTTTTTTCCCCAATTCACTGCAGATTTCCCTAATCTTTAAAGTTTCAGAGCCTGTGAGAAAGGTCACACTGAGAGTAGTGCACTGTGCAGCTTTTTGGTGGTCTGTTCATCATGTTTCATATTTGATCTGTCTGTGAGGTTTCTTTAATTAGACAGCATATAGCTCTTGACAATAACATAGCTCAGCACAGTAGCTGTTTTGAAAGACTTGTAATTAAAAGGGGAAATAATCTGTTCCTCTGTTTATGATTGCTGGATTAAGAAAACAAAAACAATTTTAAAAAAGGTTTGATACATAAATAATTTGTGGGGAAATGTGCTGCTTGGTCCTAGTTGAGTTTTGGGGGAGGTTACTGCATGATTAGAGGCAAAAGCTTAATTTCTTTTTCTGTGTCACTGCATATAATGACAAGTTACATATGAGACATGTGCTACCAGCTGTGCTGTCATTCCCATTCTAATTTTGAACCTGAAGCACTCCCACACCACTGTAGATCCTCTCCTAACCCCTTCACCTCCTCCTCTTCTGCAGAAGTGATTTCCTGAGAGATTCTCCCTCTCCACTGTCAGAAAAGCTGCTTTTGTCAGCTGTTATTGTGTTTGCTGAGGAAGTATTTTTAAATATTGGAGGAATAAGTTATCATAGGAGTAGTGACCTATGGAG
>CM026897.1:10589218-10617237 GCA_015227895.2 Colaptes auratus | reverse complement strand
ATGCAGTGTGAGGTCTTTCTGTCCAAGGCTCACTTATCAGAGAGAACCCAGTAAGACAACTGTTTCTGGTCAGCATAAACATTAATAATAGTTAACAAGGTGGAAGGGAAAATGCAATTATTTTAGCTTCATTAGGAGCGTTCATCAAATTGCAGGGCATAGCGATCTGATTGGAGGCGCCTTGATGTTGACCAGAGAGATGTGTGTTTGTGTGTGCTTGGGACTGGGGTACACGTCCCACCAGGTGATGGTCCCATCCCCTCAAGCCTCATTTTAAGCATTCCATCACAATCCTTTACCAGCTCATTCTGAAACTGATTAAATGCCATCTGTCATGGTACAAAATCCAGCAGAAACGCTATTAGCACATGGACTGGATCCTGGGGAGAAACACAAAGTGGTAATTTATTTCATGGATATTGGGCTGGATGTGTATTTATAAGCCTGCAACACACACTCCTCCTTTACAACAAAATACTCTCTCAGTAAGGAAGAAACCTTACAGCAGACAAAAGAGATGTTCAAAAAACACATTATGCCAACTATTAACAGCAGTAGTTTCATTACACTTGAAAGTATTTCAAATAGAAGACTAGGAACAGATTCTGCATCACTGAAATCATGTTAGCCCCAACAAAAAAAACAACCACCAACCAATCACAACAAAAAACACCCAAACAACAACCCCCCCACACCAACAACAACAGAAAAGTGGATGCTTTAATTAATTAAGTTTATCCATAACCCACAAATATTTGGTTTAATTTACGATAAGAAGTATTAAAGCAAGTACAAGCCAAGCCAAACCTCCTATATATGACACAGAACTGGATGCTTGGGGGGGAAAAAGCAAACGAAGTATTAAAAAAAAAAAAAAAAGACTAAGGCACTGGATAGGTGGAGAAGTTTAGATTTATAGATGAGTAAAATTTATAAGTCATGTGGTGATGATCCTGTTTTTTCTGGGCTTAATTTCTCTAATTTTAATATGCGTGCATTGTTTTAAATCTGTTCCGTCTCCAACTTTTCAGCCACAGAAATTCCGTGACTATTAAAAATAGCAGGAAGATATTGCTGTAATAGGAACTGTGAACTATTCATCGTGAAATGCAACTACATAATTAAGAAAAGCACTGCAATTTACTACTTTCCAAATGATTTATGGAGACGAGAATGCGCTTTAAAAAGTTGCCTGTAACGTTTTGCCTCGAGCACAACCTAGCACTGAGACTATGGCAAAGCTGATCTTATTTCAGTAAAATCATCTAATCCAAAGATTAATGGATTTAGTGAGACAGACTTTGGACAACCTGGGTGATTGATCTTGTTACAATGAATAAAGATCCATTCACCATTAAATGAATCCCAATCAATATTCAGTGCTATATCAAAACAAATGCAAGGAATTTCCCTTTACAAAGCATGATCAGTGGAGAGTAAATCCATAACTGAATTAATTTCACCTAACGACTTTTCAGGATTCACACAGTCAGGAAAAAATAAAAGACACTGAGTGCAGACTGCTGAGACAGACTCCTCTCAAAGCCCTTTTAAACAGGACAGGATTTAAGATGAAAAGAAAATTCAGTGGGTAAGTTCACAGGACATTGTGCAGGGGTGGTATTTAGTTCAAGGAGCCACTGATGCCTGCTGATGCATAGTCAAAATCAATACATGAATTACAAATTCTTTGATGTCATATTAAAAAAAAAAAAAAAATTCCAGGTTGCAATATTAAAGGACCACAGAACTACAGGAGACACCATCCTTAGAAGGTGATGCTATTAACTGCTAATCAGGGTAGAATAAGCAGGTTTGGGGCTGTTTTTGTCAGGACACATTTACATTCAGTTATATATTTCAAAACCGGGGGGAAAAAGCCCTCTGAAGTGCACTCCAAGTCTGCTTAACCCACATTGGAACTTGGATGTTGCTGCTCATTCTGAGAAGAGTTAAAAATATGCTGAAATGAGGAAACAGAAGGGGACAGGCATCACAGAAATTCTTGGAATTAAAAATATATTTCATTGTATGGCACTTTCATGTCAGTGCCATTTGCACCTTCCTACAACTTAACTAAAACTTTACTTTACTGTTTTATGACAACCTCCGATTTTTCTTCAGGTAGAGAAACTGGCTCAAGTGCGTCAGCTCCATATACTTCTCTTAAACCCCAAAGCAGGGTCGAGATCACCATTCTCACACCATTTTTCTCCATGTGATTAAATGCACCGGAGTTGCAATGCCCTGAACTTAATCCAGAAAATAATATTAGCTTGGTACCGATGTCGTTAATACATGCTTTAGCTTAACCATCTGCCTAAACAGCTTTTTGGAACTGTTGTCTTACTGAAGCCCTCAGCACAGGGGTATCGTAAGATTTTCCTTACTAACTCGTAAAACTTTTAGCCCTGTTACAGTATGAATCCACATAAATTGCAATGTACCACTCCAAACATCTCATTCTATAAACAGGTCAGGATCCACACAGTGTTTTTGGAATACAGTCTATAACAAATACACGATTGTTCTATACAAATCAAATATTTACTTCCTGAATTATTTAAACCAATGGGAATTTTCATTCTGGTAGACTATGCAACAACCTCTGTATGGTGCAGGCACACTTTGCACTCCACTGTAGCAGTAAAATTACTGAAACTGTAATTCTCTTAATATTTAAATAATATATTAAAATTTAATTTTCAGCACTGGAAGAATCTTTTTGTGTGCCAGCAAATGAGGTAGTTGGGCCTGGAGCTCCCTAGACATATGGGACTCAAAAACAACCTATCACAAATAATTACTAAGCTAGACAGCTGTACTCACCACACTACTCATTTAAAAATCAGGTCAATTGCCTCAATCATTTTTTTTCCATTTTCCAGGATTTCAGCAAGCCACTTCTCTTAGTCTTCATCTTTCTGCCTGTTTGTTGTTGTGGGGTTTTGGTTGGTTTCCTTTGTTTTTTTTAATGTGTTAAAAAATACATTTTTTTTTCCTAGGTAATTATTACAAAGGGAAATATCAGATAGCCCAACTTCCTGATATTTAGGCATGAAATATATGTAGGATGTATTACAGAAACCTGCATGTTTTTTTCCAGTACAGCCTTCCAGATTTTAAGAAGGCTTGAGCAATGCTGTAAATATGAAAATTCATTTACTTGTACAGCAACTACATGCACTGCATGCATTATATGCAGTGCTACAGCACAATTCACCACACACACACACAAAGTAGATTACACGCATCTGTTTAAAAACAAAATATGTCACTAGCTCACGAAAAAAAAACCCAACCAAGAACCAGCAAAACATTAGAAGTCACTAACAAAACTTCAATTGCAGCCTCTCATCATTATTATTTTTTTTCCTGTTGGCAGTTTTTCAGGTGGAAACTAAGTATTTCCTTTAAAAGCATTTTCCACATTATGTGCTTCCACACACGCTTTGTTTTCAGCCAGCTCCAGGAAGTTGCTTTCTAACAGCCACTAACCAACTTTGTGATCATTGTGAAGAAATTCCTATGTGCCATCTTTTTCTTTTTTGTTTCCCCCTCCCCCCCCAAATCCCATACCTTTTCAGAAATTTATTCAGAATAACATAGCCTGAGACTCTCATTCTTCACTGCCTTAACACAGAATTTATCTTTGTACTAGACCTGAACATTTTAAAAAGCCCAGAAGACTCTGTTGGAGCTTTTCTGGCATAACCTTAAAATATGCTAACCTGCATTCCTACACATAAAAATAAAAGACCCATAATGAAACCCATATATTTATAAATGACATACAGAGAAATAACCACATTAAGTTCAGGGGAAGAGAACCAAGCATTTATACACTATACCTTCAATCACTTGAATGCAAGTCATTCATACCACCACTATTGCTAACAAGGCGCTCCAATTTACTAAACAATGAATATGAATTACGTTTAAAAGTTACAAATGACTGTCCAAAGAATGACACTGCAAAATATAAGTAACCGCTCTACCTCAAGATAACCTCACAATTAAAGAGTTTTAATGAAGAGAGCCTTCAAAGGCTAAATCAGGAGGCATTGATTAGATTGCCTCTAACTTTGTGTTTTGACACCTTCGTCGTTCATGGCATTATATTGTCTCTGTGCTCTTACAAAGGAAGCATTTTACTAAGCCCACACATGAACAGGAGACAGCAGTGCTTATAAAAGAGACTGTCAAGGGTGTGAGCCCAAATGGGTCTCATTTGGATTTCAAGTGAAGAAACTCCTAATGCATTTCATTACATGTAGTGAACCTCTGAAGAACGATGGATTGGGATTCTCATCCCCCTATTAATTTATTGAAATGATTCAGGGTTTTTTTTTTCTTCTTGTATATCAAGAGGACCATGTGTTTCAAGCAAGGTAACAATATTATAGTACCAAATAACCAAATATGCTATGATGCAGTATACCCTTCTGCGAGATAAAGAGGATGCAATTTCCTTGATATTGGGATTTGAATTCAGAAATAAACCCTACAATAGCCTGGCAACAAATAAATATTCTTTGTTACTATCAGGTTTAAAGATATGATCAGGAGGCTATGCAATGCAGGGATGGATTCAGTCTTTGTTACCACAGCAGGTTTTTACCATTTTGAAATCCCGTGCTCCCTCCTCCCCCTGCCTCTGCCACACTGTCATTCAAGTATTGACTTTTTATTTCATTGAGGAATTGCGTGTATGATGTAATTAGGATAACACCTATGTAAGTCATATTTTATTAAAAGATAGCAGAAAGGGATGAAGAGAAGTAAAACATTTCAAACATTTGTAATACATTCCAGATCAGCTTAGCTCTAGAAAGACGCCACAGCTACCCTATCACCAATTATCGTGTTCATAGCGAAAAAAAGTTATATAAATACTTACTTGTCTCCCCCCCTGCCCAACTTTGATAATAAAACCTACTATCTGCTACTGAGAAACTCTAAATCCTGATTTGACACAAAGACCAGGACAGAAATTCCTTATCTATGCTAAATAATTTTACTAATATAACAGTATTAAAAATAAGACATATGTTTCTCATTGTTTTACAACACCATTAACCTTTAGAAATGATTGATTGCGCTACACAACAATAACATTCAGTGAGTTCAAAGCTCATCTATTTTTTATGGAAATCTTACAACCTGCTAGTTAAATTAAGGTTAAATATACATAAAGTCTTAGAACAAAACAAAAAGTATTCCATATGTATGTAGCTGAGTGCACAAACACGGAGATACTTAAACCACAGCTGTCGGAAAACCCATGGCCAAGAAAACCCCTCATTGTCAGGCAAGGACTTCAAAAGTAGAAGTTAAAAGAGTTCAGAATATTACACAGCTATGTCTATTAAGTTGGGAACTGCCTATTACGTCAGAAATCCACTGACATCACTACTACAAAACAGAAATGTCATCGAAATCATAATCAGAGATAATGACGCACTTCCTTCCACACGTCGACGCTCAGGAAGCATTTTCATTGGAGGAAAGTCCAGGGCCCATTTAACTTCTTTAATAACGATTATGCAATGTGTTTCAGGCATATATATCACTAATTTTAATTAATTAAAAAAAAAATAGCATGGGAAATGTATGTTGAGTGTAATATAGGCACTCAGTATAAACGAAGGTTCTGAATGTCTTCAACGCTTGGATAAACGTATTTTATACATTTTTATGTGGTCTGTACCAACAGAGAAAATAGTAAGAAACAAATTCCAGCCTGACCTCAGCAATAGAGATTGTACATTTCCACCTGCAACACAAACAGGCACAGACACACATTTATTTTATAAGAATAATCATAATTGAATTAGAATGATGCATGTTCCATATTTTATCTTGACAGCTTCTGTATACTCAGCAGAGCCCATTAAACGCAAGCGGACAGCAGGTTACTTGTTGAATAATGTATTTCAAGTACTTAAAATTACCAGGGTTTTACTAAGATCTGCACATGAATACATATTTTGGACTTAATTTTCTGCACTTGCATTTCTTCTTCAGCGGAATACACTTTAAATTCCACAATGAACTCAGTTAATATTAGGCTTTTCCAGGACATAACAAAGGTAATAACACTATCTTTACAATATAAACTTTATGACATTATGAATAAACTGACAAGTGTAAAATTGATCCATAAACTAAGTGATATACTTATGTTAATATTTACCTTTTAAAAGATATTATGTGTTGCTCAGTTTTTCTGACAGGGCTTCCATTCACACTGAACATGTTTGAAAAACACTATATTTCTCTCAATAAGGAGAAATCACTTTATCCACTATCATTCTCATCCTGTCTCAATAAAAAATCAATCATCAAATACTTGTTTCCAAGTTCTACTTTTAAAAACTGCCAATTTATGCATTCTGCTCAGCTCAGCTTCTAATTCTTCCAAGACTACTTGATATTCTTTTTTTATTATTTTTTTTTTTAGGTAATATTTTTACTTTTAAATTAACATGGAGGAGGAACAAAAGCCGTACGTTTATGTAATAATTTTATGTTTAGAGGTTTGCTATTTGAAAATACTCACAACCTTTATTTCTATGAAGAAACAAAAAAAAACCCAACAAACAACAACAAACAGCAACAAAAAACCCCCCAAAACCCTAAAAACCAAACCTAGATCTTTATGTGGTTTTCAAAGTATAAAGGTCTGATTGATCCCCTGACTAAGGCAATTGCATCGGTTGTCTAAATGGTAGTAACGTCAATGTCATATATGTGGTTTATCTTTTCATCTTGGCCTATTCTCAAACGTAAAAATCAAATGTTTGAAGGACATTTCACTGACCTGTTATGGCCTCGTGCAACTCTCACACACAATACTACCATTCCTCATATAAGTGCCACATTTTGGATAAAAAAACTTCATCAATGATGCCTTTTGCGACATCTGGCGGTCCTTATTATACATAACTTCAGGTTTTTTTCCTTTGTTGGGTGCTGTTGGGGTACTTCTGGTAGATTATTTTTATTCCATTATTACTTATTTGCAAATAAATATGTGGAAATGGGAGTCCAAAAGGCTTTGATACCCTAGCGGGGACAAAAGCGATCCAGCCTGCGAAAACACAACGTGGTCTACCATGAATCCATATGAGCAAAAGGTCACAAATCTTGAGATGTGGTGACATCATGACAATAAGACACTTTTGAGACAGAAGCTGGCTCGTTTTGAATATAAAAGGACACTGATGAAATTCTCCCACGCATTTAAAACTATGGAGGAAAATAAGCATGCAAAGACCTCGATGTAGATGCTTAGCAGAGGAAGGTTAAAGCATACCTTTGCTTTTCAAGATTCTAAGATGCTACGGAGAACCTGACAAGACTGTTTTCAGAAGATATAAAAGCTTTATTTTTATGTTTTATTGGATGCTGAGAAAATGCCTTAAAGAAAAAAACAAAAAAAAACCACTAGGTCCACGGTGTACACCCCCTGCAACAAACCCAGCTCTTTCTAAATTAATCAAGTTTACCAAAGCTCTACATCTTTCAGCCTCATTATTTATCATCTCAATAAATGATGAGAAAAGTAGTTTAAGCAACAGAGAAATTACCATCCTTTCTTCGCCCGTCTTTCAAAGCTACTTCAGTGCAGTAGGAAAAGCTCATTCTAATTTCTTTATTATATTAACCACAGGAATATTTGATATCAACTTTGTGAAAACATGACTTTTCTCACTCTTAACCCAGCGGGCGGAACTAGTGTGTTGTTTAAACCCTCACTTGTTCCAACCATTAGCATTCCAAAAGAACAGATGATCCAATAACTAGAAGATAAATGTTATGACTAAATAGTCTTAAAAAAAAACCCCAAACAAACAAACCAACACCCCACAAACAAAAAAACCCCAACTAAACAATAAACTGAGAATATTTCCTCAGATAAAATAAGCAGTACAAAACATAGCGCTTGAGATACAAGCATCACTTCTTAAAAAACTCTCTTTTGCTACCTTGTGGTAAATACTCACTTAAACATGTTACTACTGCTCTGAAGCTAGTTATCATTTTAATGGACAATCGTTTGTCTTGAATGGGCAGCACGTTTTACTGACATTCAATAATAATTGCTAATACATCATAACTGAACCAACTGAAACAAAAAAGAGAAATCTCTCAGAGATCTCTTGGGACCGACTAGATTTCATGGACAGTCTAATGGTATCATTCACTATTGCTTTATTTTACAGACAAAAGAGTAATGCACCCTCAGAATACCTACTGGGCCCCATAAAAGATACTATTCAACTTTAAATTCAAATTCCTATAGCCTCCATTTTCACTGTATTTATTAGATGGATAAAGACCATGTGCAGGCAAACAGTTGTTTGCAGACCACTAATAAGATGGCCAAGGAAACTGCAAATGCCAGCTATCTCCTGCTCAAGCCCCCCCACAAACACACAATCTGATTTGAATTCCACTTATTGTATCGAATTCAGAGGACAACTCATTAGATTAAGGGTATGAATAAGCTGCTTCAGGATTATGTTTTAGTATGGAATAAAAAGATTAATCACTCATTAATCCCCGGTAGGAAAATTCTGCATTGTGACAGCAAGATAGGTTAAAGGAGAAAACTAATTTGACAAATGGAGAAAACACAGAAGAGAATGTCATGAAAAGATCATCATAAGAAGAAAGAGTCTCTCCTAATCAGTGTAAATGAGTGTTAAGATGGAAAGGAGAAAGATACATTTAGGACTGGTAGGAGTTGCAGAGTTTAGCAACATAAAATTCAGGGGTAATATAAAAATAGAGCTGAAAACACAAGCAGCCATCACTCCATACTCAATACACACGTTTGAGATACTCAAAGAACACAGGGACAGACTTCACCTCAGCCCCTACCCAACGTCAAAGATCCCATGGAAGCATAACAGAATGGTTCATACTTTTGGGGGTTGAGTACTCACTCATAAAGTACACTGATGGACTGATTGTGTTGAAAAGATGAACATAGAGGGATAAATCCAACACATTTCACAAATGGAAAACCATTCTTGGATTGAGAGACCTCCAGAAAACATGTTCTAGAACATGCTTCTAGAGCCACCACATCAAATCCAGATTCACCAAGATAGATATTGATCACCCAAATGAATCTGAGCAAGAAGACAAGTCATAAGAAAGACAGAATGACGTTAAATATTTTCATATACAATAGTCTGATAATTTAGTAATAATACAATTGGAATAATACAGATGGAAATATAATTTGGCATAAATAAATACAACTGAAAATGTGATTTTGAAATAACCCCAGTGGGGAAACACAATTTTGTAAATGCAATGTTTGGAAACAGAATTTCAACACTTTCAGGATTGGTTTGTGCAAGTATTGGTTGCACAGGAGAAAACAAAAGGAACTAGTTGTTTAAAATCAAATTACAAACAAGAAGGTGAAAAAAAATTAAAACGCTGGGAACTAAGCAAGGGAAGACTTTACTACAATTCCAGTTCCTTATTCTGCAGCAGGGAAAGAATCCATCACTCTTAATATCAGTAGATGATATTTGCTGGTACCATCAAAAGACTGAAGGTCAGAAGACCTTAAAGGGAACCTAAAAACACAGCAGCTTTATCAAGGCCAGAGGAATGCATGTCTGAAAACTGTAGGAACAAAATACTTTCTAAGAGGTACACAGGGTAACAGGATTGATTTCTTCTGAAATAAAACGTTTGTTTGTTTCCTTTTTCAAAACAGGGCTGGGAAATCACTTGCAAAACCAATTAAATTGATGGAAGAATTAAAAGAGCATGGTACAAGGAGTATAGCTTCTGCAAAGGAAACTCAATCCTCACTGATCAATAAAACAACAATAAATTGACAATGTAATACTTCTGGAAGTGTTAGAGCAACTCCTTTGTGTTGCTATAAAATAAAGCATGGTCTTAGCTCTCAGAATCTGTTCATATTGTACCAGAGATGCTAGCCAGTATTGAAGACACCACAAAACTGTTGAAAGCCTCATCACACAACCTTTTTTCTAGGCCCACAGATTTTCCTGGTGGAAAAGTAAGAGAGAAGAGCAACACCCTTTGCCAGCTGATGATCACTGAGTCTGTGTTGCTCAGAAAGTTATAGCCTGAAGCTGGTTAACTCAAGACTGGTTAATATCAAACTCTCTATTTCAGGCATGATGTTGCAGAATGATCTTTGATCCTAACTTCAAAATAGCTGAGTCCACAGATCACCTTGATCTGTGACAATTTTGGGTTGAATTTTAGATAGGCAGAGGTCATAATCTCTTCATGACAGACAGAAGAGAGGTGTCCAGAGAACTGCTGCTGTATCTGCCCCTGCATTCACTCCTTGAGACACTGTTTGGCTGTTTGCAGGTATTGGCAAAAGTGAATAGAACTGCTCTCTGCAAGTCAAAACATCCATTTTTGAGGCTTGTTTAATTTTTCCAGTGTCTGATAGCAATTGCAACTACTCCTTTCTGGGGAGGTCTCACACTTGGAATCCCATAAATGCCATTCTGTTATTGCCAAGCTTCAAGGCACACATGGGATTTTTTAGGATGTTATTAGAAAGAGAGAGATGCTTGCTGTTGGGACTGGCTATTTATATTTGACAGCATATGAAGTGTCTTTCACTCGTCTGGCTTAATTTAGGTTCATGCTTCAGCTAATGGTGAGTAGAGTTGGGGTTGGATCTAAAAGAAATGAGCATGAGTCATATGTTATGATTTATTGAATAAGGAGCTTCTGCTCATGTCTCTGAGACCAGAGAAACAGGTTGTGTAAGGAGAAATTTGGCAATACTTTTCAGCTTGTGCTATAATCAGTGGAATGATGGAATGGTTTGGGTGGGAAGGGATCCTTAAAGCCCATCTAGTCCAACTCCCTGCAGTCGACATGGACATCTGCCACTGCAGCAGTTGTGCTCAGAACTCCAGCCAGCCTGACCTAGAGTGGTCCCAGGGATGGGGCATCTACCACCACCTGGCAGCCTGGGACAGGGTCTCACCATCCTCATATGAAAAAAATTTCTATCTCCTCTCCAGTCTGAATCTCCTTTTCAGCTTAAACCCATCACCCCTTGTCCTGTTACAACAGGCCCGGCTCAAAAGTTTGTCCTCGGCTTTCTTTTCAGACTCTTTCAGCACTGAGAGGTCACCAGGTCTTCCTGGAGCCTTCACTCCTCCAGGCTGAACAACCCCAACTCTCTCAGCAGAGGGCTTCCAGCCTTTTGCCATCCAGATGAGTTTACATTGCTGGTGACCCAATGACAATCTGCGTCTGGCCTACTGAAGAACTGCCTTTTCCTCTGCCATTGCAGTTGCTTCAGTGCAGCAGAGACAACCTGGAGAAAGACCTCCTTTCTTAAAAGACAAAAATTTTAAAAAAAAAGGGGGAGAAATTAAGGAGCACCTACCAGGTTAGATTGATTTCCTGCTGTAGATGGAATGACCACCATGCAAGGACTCTACAGGGCACCAAATCTACAGCACTCACGTTTGAAACTCTGGCTTCTTGCTTTTGAAACAAGGATGCCTGCAAGTTCACTGCCACATCTCTCTTCTCCAAATTAATTTGTTTACTATTCAAATATTGCTTTGTTTGTGGCTTTGGTTGGGGTTTGGGTTGTGTGTTTGCATTTATTTGTTTGGTTGTTGTTTTTTGTTTTTTTGTTTTTTTTGCTACACATATATTTTCATTGCCAAGTTCTGAACATAGCACACAAAAATTTCTGATGCAACAACCATTCTACTTTTCCCAGCAAGAAAACCCATTCTCTTTGAGCCTACTAAGTGCATTAAATGTTATTTCTACAGGAGGATGTGACAGTAACTCCATATGAAACAATAAATAAGGCAATGCTGAAAACATGAGAGAAATGAAAGATAAATGTACTTTTTAAGAGGAGCTGCTGCTTAACATTTTTAAAGATTTCTTTTGTACTTGAAAGACAATAAGCAAGCCTTGATTTTTCTATATACCATTTGCAGAGGTTTAACTATATATCACATAAATGCTTTCAGTTTTTATCCAAATGTGCTGTTAAATTACCCATGTAATTATCCCAAGAGAAATCATTATACTTTTTAATTTTTTTTTTATTGTTAATTTCATTAACACTTTAGTGGGAAGAGTTTGGTTGTAATTTAAATTCAGCTGTCACAGTCTTTATTAGTACAATTAAGGGATCATTTCTGTATTATTCTAGAGGGTGGTGGGGGTTTGGGCTTTTTGGGTGTTTTTTTTTTTTTTGGGGGGGGAGGGTTGCAGGGGGAGTTTAATTACTGAGTTAAAGCACCAAGAGAAAGTTAATGGGCAAAAATACAGGCAATATCCATGGTCAAACTGAATGAAACAATTCTCCCTGATCCCAATAGTAAAACGTGTTTTAAAATACACTGCCATAAAATGAAATTACAAACAGTTCTTCCTAAGATGGGTGACACGACATGACAGCTGTGTATACTTTAACAAGCTCTTCCAATAACAAGCAGTAGCACTACACTGGGGTAATCAGATAAAATCTGTTAGAGATATATCTCGAAGACAGGTATATTCAAATATCTGCTTACAGAGCCTTGTAAAGGCAAAGCAGATATCACTTTTGATATACCACTATTATAATACCTATTACTTCAATAAGTGCAGCACCATTGCCCCTTGCCTTTCGTGGTGCACTGCAGTGATGCTAAGGCAGCAGGCATTACACTACATACAGTTTCATTGATTGAATGACCGGAAAATAACTTCACAACTGGCAAATCAGGCATTAAAATAATTTTTTTTTAAAGTAAAGAATAGGGTTGCAAATTAAAATTAATTTCTGGCTATGGAGTTCAAAACTAAGACAGATGTGCTAAAGAGCTAAACAGGAGACCAGACTACTTCTACAAAGAAATCCTTATCCCAGGTGGAGGTAGGATACTGCTCTCCATCCCTCTCACTCTAAAAATTTTTTATTATCTTGAGCATCCATATTTGGGGGGAAAAAAAAAAAGAAAAAAAGTAAGATATGGATAGGGGACCAAGGAACTAGTAAATACAGAAAAATCCAAGTAAATTCACATTCATTTTACTCTTTGACAGAGCAAGATTAATTTGTATCTACAGGGAGTATATCATTTAAGGATAATCTGGGGGAAAAAAAATTATGGGGAGGCATAAGACCTCTGACTAGACTCTCCCTCATTCTAGGGATCCGTAGAGTTTAAGGAAGAATGATGTGGAAAATTTGTATGGAGATTTCATTCTTTGTCTTCTTATTATGGTTTTTACCCCCACCCCCCATCAATGCAGCAAAAAATAATATAAAATAAATAATCCATGCACACTGATTACATAATAAAACCTTCCAAGTCATTTCACATTGAACATTTTATGACTTTTCTGTCTACATTGCAGCACTACACCGTAACTGAATCTTTAATACAATACAATACAATACACCAGGTTGAAAGAGACCTTCAAGATCATCACAACCAACCCATCAACCAATCCAACCCACCTAAACAACTAAACCATGCAGCCAAGCACCCATCAAGTCTCCCCCTGAACACCTCCAATGAAGGTGACTCCACCACCTCCACGGGTAGCCGAGTCCAGTGGGCACACTCTCTCTGTATAGAACTTCTTCCTAATAATCCAGCCTAAACCTGCACTGGCGCAGCCTGAGACTGTGTCCTCTTGTTCTGGTACTGGCTGCCTGGGAGAAGAGCCCAACCTCTGCCTGGCTACAACCTCCCTTCAGGTAGTTGTAGAGAGCAAGAAGGTCACCCCCTCAGTCTCCTCTTCTCCAGCTAAGCAACGCCAGCTCCCTCAGCCTCTCCTCATAGGGCTTGTGTTCCAAACCCCTCACCAACTTTGTGCCCTTCTCTGGACATGTTCCAGCAAGTCACATCCTTCCTAAACTGAGGGGCCTGTCCCAGGAAATGTCTGTTGGGGTTTTTTTGGTACCAGAGGAAAGGACTGGAAAGCCATAAAGAAAATAGCCACTCATTCATTCATTAAAATGCAGAAAACTTCTGTCTTTTTTTTTTCTGTTAAAAAGCTTTTGCTCATGTTCTATGTCTATAAAAATGTGCAACAGTAGAACTTCTTGCACTTCTTAGCACTTCGACCAACTGTCTGCCTGTTTAAATGGTGACCATGCTGTTTCTTTTCCTTTTGTTTCCTAAACGGAATTTTGTTCCTTGAAACCCAAATATTTGTGTTAAGAAGAAAGAAAAGAAAGAAAAGAAAGAGAAGGAAAGGAAGAAGAGAAAAGAAAAGAAAGAAGAAAGAAAAGGAAAAAAGAGAAAAGAAGGAAAAAAGAAAGAAAAGAAGAAAATATTTGAAAAAGAGAGAGAAAGGGGGAGGAAGAGAGAGAAAGGGAGGGAGAGAGAGAGAAAGGGGAGAGAGAGAGAGAAGAAAGGGAGAGAGAGAGAGAAAGGGGAGAGAGAGAGAGAAAGGGGGAGAAAGAGAGAGAAAGGGGGAGAGAGAGAGAAAGGGGGAGGGAGAGAGAGAAGGAGGAGAGAGAGTGAGAGAAAGGGGGGGGGGGAGAGAGAGAAAGGGGGAGGGAGAAAAGGAGGAAGAAGGAGAGACAAAAGGGGGAGGGAGAGAGAGAGAGAGAAAGGGGGAGGGGGAAGAGAGAGAAAAGAAGGGAAGAGAGAGTTAGAGACAGAGGTGGGAGAGAGAGAAAAGAGGGAGAGAGGAGAAGAGAATAAAACAGTTATAAACATTCACCAACATTGTGTTTGTCAACTAAAAAGGGAAAGAGAAAAGTTTAGACATGTGTAAGATGTGCCTAAGTTTAGGAGTTCCTGTGTTGGATGTGACTTTCACAGTCTGCTGGCAGTTTGCAGGAGAGCCTCACACCTGTGACTTGGTGGTTGATTAATGAGTCTTTCAACTCATCGCTACCATCTGAAGAAGGGCCGTGGCCTTTCTAAGCTTCACTGGTTCATTCGCCTTCAACTGTAGTCCTACCAAGGTATCTCCCATAAAGAAAATCACACCTGGTTAAGGCTAATGAAAACCTCAATATGTCATTTTCTAGACAAGTCAAAAAAAGCATGTAAAACTAGACAAAAGATGTATTCAAGCAACATGAATGCAGTTTTGTCATACCTGTCAATCTAAAGACTAACATAAAAAAAAAGGCTTTCTTCAATGACATTTTCCAGTGTCAACTATAGAAGACAATTCTGAATTCCGAATCCCTCTCTGCTACATGATGCAAGATGTAATATGGTTTTCCCCCCTCTTCATGAAGACTAAATGTTGTTGTTAGCTCCCAGAATAAGTTTAAAGCAGGGGGAAAAAAACAAAACAAGCAACAGTTTTGTTTGGGCTGGATTATCAGTTATCAACAGAAAGCCCCAAATCACAGTGTCTGTGGAGATTCTAAAATGACTACTCACATCACAGTACCTACTAAAAGCAACATACAATACAATACAATACAATAAATCCAGGTTGAAGAGACCTTCAAGATCATCGTGTCCAACCTATCAACCAATCCAACCACCTAAACCACTAGATCATGGCACCAAGCACCCCATCAAGTCTCGTCCTGAACACCTCCAATGATGGTGACTCCACCACCTCCACAGGCAGCCCATTCAATGGGCAATCACTCTCTCTGGATAGAACTTCCTCCTAACATCCAGTCTAAACCTCCCCTGGTGCAGCCTGAGACTGTGTCCTCTTGTTTTGGTGCTGCCTGCCTGGGAGAAGAGACCCACCTCTGCCTGTCCACAACTCCCTTCAGGTAGTTGTAGAGAGCAAGAAGGTCACCCCTCAGTCTCCTCTTCTCCAGGCTAAGCAACCCCAGCTCCTCAGCCTCTCCTCATAGGGCTTGTCTTCCAACCCCTCACCAACTTCGTTGCCCTTCTCTGGACACCTTCCAGCAAGTCAACATCCTTCCTAAACTGAGGGGCCCAGAACTGGACCAGGACTCGAGGTGTGGCCTAACCAGTGCAGTGTACAGGGGCAGAATGAGCTCCCTGCTCCTGCTGGCCACACTGTTCCTGATGCAGGCCAGGATGCCACATGAAACTGCCCAGATCTGATGTATCTTCAAAACGTGGATTATGACTGTCAAACTTTCAAGGCCATTTGACATTGACAATAAAAGGAAGCAATGATATCTTTGGGACTTATCATCCTTTCTTAAGCAATTAGATGTTGGGTCATGATGAGCTGGGCAAGACAGAAGAAGTTAATCCAGGAAAACCCAATGAGAAAGCCAATACTGTTGGAAAGGTGCAGCTCAGAGAGAACAGCTACAGCTAAGAAGGACTAGTATCTGCATGGCGGCAGCCACCACCAGTCCTTACTGGTTGCTTTGTAGTAGCAGCAGCAGCAAGCATTTCAAGGTCAAGACAATGAATTCAGTTGTTCCTCATCTTTTCTGGAGGAAAACCAATGGGTCTAATACTTCCTGAGAAGACTGGAAGGTAATTCAAATTAGCTGAGCATTAGTGTAACTAAAGATGAGCCATCTCCCTTTTTTACCACCCAGGGTTGTGCACATCAACAGTTTCCAACTGCATGGTAGTTTGAATCTTAAAAGTTTAGTCAAAAGAGGTAGGTTCAACTCTTGGCTTTGCTAGACTAATTTTTGCATTGCAGAAAACAAACATACAAACAAAACCCCCACAACAACAAAACAAAACACAACACAAAACATCAGAGGTGACTTGCAGACCAGATTTTCCATCTGTTTAACTTTGGTATTAGTACTTCCCCCTCTACCTTACAGGGGATTTGCATGTCTCAACTCATCACAGCTTGCAAAGAAATTGAGATCTCTGTATGGAATTGAATCCTCTGCATTATTAGCACTTTGCTGAAAGTCTCTTATCTGAAAGAAGCAGAGGGAAGAAATGACAAGGTGGTGGGGTACAGACTTCCAGCTTGTTGGCTTGTGTCCCGTGGCCTTTTTCTCTCTAGGCATAGCACAGAAGCCTATAGATGAGATGACGTGCTAAACTGGTGTGGACTTACATCAGTCACTCTGCAGGCAGGAATTCACATTTAGAGCTTTTGTACACATGGTCTCTATGTATCCATTGAGAATCAAAACTTGGATGAGGAAGGCTCAGAAAGAGGAGGAACAACAGATAAGATGGGTCAGCAATGTGCCCTTGTGGCCAAGAAGGCCAATGGGATCCTGGGGTGAATTCAGAGCAGTGTGTCCAGCAGACCCAGGGAGGTTCTCCTCCCCCTCTGCTCTGCCCTGATGAGGCCACACCTGGAATACTGCATCCAGCTCTGGGCTCCCCAGATCAGGAGGAACAGGGATCTGCTGGAGAGTCCAGCAGAGAGCTATAAGGATGACTGAGGGACAGGAGCACTGCCTGGTGAGGAGAGACTGAGTGTCCTGGGGCTGTTTAGTCTGGAGAAGAGAAAGCTCAGAGGGGATCTAATCAATATCTATAAATATCTGAGGGCTGGGGGACAAGAGGAGGGACAGGCTCTGATCAGCTGCACCCTGGGATAGGACAAGGGGCAATGGATATAAACTACAGTACTGGAGGGTTCCACCTCAATGTGAGGAGGAACTTCTTCACTGTGAGGTCACAGAACTCTGGAACTGGCTGCCCCAGAGAGGTTGTGGAGTCTCCTTCTCCGGAGACCTCCAGCCCCATCTGCATGTGTTCCTGTGTGACCTGTGCTGGATTTCATGGTTCTGCTCTGGCAAGGGTATTGGACTCAAAGATGTCCAGAGGTCCTTTTCCAACCCTAACATCCTGTGAGATCAGGCAAACGTGATTGTCTACATGTGAGAATCCTCACTGAGCAACAGGATGTGAGAAAGTGTTGAAAGGAAGGCAAGTTATTTACAGATGAAAGGAGTATCTGTTTTTTAAGGAAAGTCAGCCAGGTCATGAGATGCCAATCACCAGTCACACTTCAAAGTAAGATTTGTGGTTGCAGTATCCAAAAATAATTTGTTTTGAATGAAAAGACTCTTACTCTTAAAGGAGCCAGTGAAATGTAAATCCTAACATCAAATGCTCATGTGCAGTATCACACTAATATATTGCATTTACATAGCATTTTTCCCCATCCAAACATATCAAAGGACATAAATATGTAGAGAAGTGTCACCTAATTTTTAAATGAGGAAACCACATCAGTAGAAGCATGGGGTCTAGCTCACAAGCCAAGCTTGATACACTTTGGAAGTGCAAAGTGAGTATTCTCAGTACTATACACTCTCCTCTCTTTTCCCCCTCCTCTCTTTTCCCCCTTCTCTCTTTTCCCCCTCCTCTCTTTTGTGGTGGGTTGAAGTTTACCCCACATTAACTTTATGCCAGACCAACTCAGATAGAAGCAAATGAAGCTGTATTTACCAGCAAAAACTACACTCTACAATGGAATGCAATGAATATGTACAAAATGCACAGGATTTACAATATTATACAGGTATTTACAACTAGCAAAACAACACAAAAACCCCTGGTCAAAAACTCAGGGAAGCTGCTCCACTGCCCCCTCATAACCCCTTCCCAGTCCCAAGAGAAAGAGAGGAGTTGACAGAAAGCAGTGGGTTAGACTTATCCCAGCTAAATTTTAAAGGCATAGTCTGAAACTACCACATCTTCTCCTTTTTTTTTCTTTATTCTCTTTTTTTCTCTCCTAGAGGCCAATTCTGAGCAATGAAAACATCATTATTAGATTTAAACTTTATTTAAGCATTTTTATAGCTGTTATTTCAAAGAGAGGTGGTAACACATCCTTCCATATCCTGTGTAGCTAATGGCCTCCTGATAAGGACTTCCAAGCATTAAGAAGGAGCTCACATAACCAAGGTTTGCTGTGAGATGACACTCCCTTCCCTTTTAGCATCTTTTGCTGGAAACAGAACCATAGCTCCCAGTGCCACAGGCTTGGAAGGCACCCTAAAGATCATCTGATACAACCCTTTCTAGGTAACATAGAGTTGTTGAAGAATATTGTTTATTCATGGGATTCATGAGCATGTTCACAGGAGAGATAACCACCAGAAGTTTAATGTTGTGGTGGGTTGAAATTTCCCCCCTCCCCCCGCCAACACAAAATTTGCCAGACTAGTTCAGTGGAAGCAAATGAAGCTATATTTACAAGCAAAACTGCAATCTAAATGTGAAATGCAATGAATATGTACAAAAGATACAATATTTACATATATGTACAATTTATAAACACCACAGAACTCCCCTGGACAAACAGGGAGCTACTAATAGCTTCCCCTTCCTTTCCCCTTCCCCACCCACTGTACATGGGACAAGGGAGGAGCAGAGAGTTGTTTGTTAATACTCAGTCACAACAAAGCATGCAGCCAAGGTCAGCAAAGCAAGCGGGAGCCAGAGTTAGCATCTGCTAGAGTGAGGAAGCTGAAAAGAGAGAGAAAGTTAATGTACACATCTAACTTTAATGTTTGTTATCTGTCCAATGGGATTATTCAGACCCCATTCATTTCCTTTTTACATCCAATAGTGACTTATTTACATTCTACTACTTTCTGTTCAAGATCTGTGGAAAATTTTTCAAGGCACAGCCTAAAACTACCACAGGTACACTGTGTCCTGAGGAAGTCTCACCTGAGGTCTCACCTTCATCCTCACCCACTTATGGAACTCATGGTACAGATGTGTGCATAATAGTGGCTGGAATGGCACTCAGATGGTGTACTGATACAATACAATACAATACAATACACCAGGTTGGAAGAGACCTTCAAGATCATCACGTCCAACCCATCAACCAATCCAACCCACCTAAAATACAATACAGTACCATACAGTACAATACAGTACAAAAGAGTACAATACAGTACAATACAGTACAATACAACCCACCTAAACAACTAAAAAAAAAACCTAAACCCTGGCACCAAGCACCCCATCAAGCCTCTTCCTGAATACCTCCAATGAAGGTGATCCACCACACCTCCACAGGCAGCTGATTCCAGTGGGCAATCACTCTCTCAGTATAGAACTTCTTCCTAACTTCAAGTCTAAACTGCCCTGGCGCAGCCTGAGACTGTGTCCTCTTGTTCTGGTACTGGCTGCCTGGGAGAAGAGACCAACCTCCGCCTGGCTACAACCTCCCTTCAGGTAGTTGTAGAGAGCAATAAGGTCACCCCTCAGCTCCTCTCTTCTCCAGGCTAAGCA
Source organism: Colaptes auratus (assembly GCA_015227895.2). Lineage (NCBI taxonomy): Eukaryota > Metazoa > Chordata > Aves > Piciformes > Picidae > Colaptes > Colaptes auratus. Next base: position 10,597,090 of record CM026897.1, on the reverse strand, counting down.
ACCCCAGCTCCCTCAGCCTCTCCTCATAGGTTGTGTTCCAAGCCCCTCACCAACTTTGTTGCCCTTCTCTGGACACGCCCGTAAGACAACATCTTTCTAAACTGAGGGGCCCAGAACTGACACAGTACTCAAGGTGCGGCCTAACCAGTGCAGTGTACAGGGGCAGAATGACCTCCCTGCTCCTGCTGGCCACACTGTTTCTGATGCAGGCTAGGATGCCATTGGCCTTCTTGGCTGCCTGGGCACACTGCAGCTCATGTTCAACCTACAATCAACCAGCACCCCCAGGTCCCTCTCTGCCTGGCCGCGTCTCCAACCACTCTGACCCCAGCCTGTAGCACTGCATGGGGTTTTTGTGGCCAATGTGCAGAACCCGGCCTTGGATGTGTTAAATCTCATGCCGTTGGACTCTGCCCATCTGTCCAGCCTGTCGAGGTCCCTCTGCAAAGCCTCTCTGCCCTCCAGCAGATCAACTACTGCCCCCAGCTTGGTGTCGTCCCAATTTACTGATGATGGACTCGATGCCCTCCTACTCATCAACAATCATCAATAAAGATGTTGAAGAGCATGGGGCCCAGCACCGATCCCTGGGGCACACCACTAGTGACTGGCCGCCAGCCGGATGTGCACCATTAACCACCACTCTCTCTCTGGGCTCGGCCCTCCAGCCAGTTCCTAACCCAACGCAGTGTGCTCCCATCCACGCCATGGGCTGCCAGCTTGGCCAGGAGTTTGCTGTGGGGGACGGTGTCAAAGGCCTTGCTGAGGTCCAGGTAGACCACATCCACAGGCCTCCCCACATCAACCAGGCGGGTCACCTGATCATAGAAGGAGATCAGGTTGGTCAAGCAGGACCTGCCCTTCCTAAGGCCATGCTGGCTAGGCCTGATCCCTTGGCCATCCTGTAAGTGCTGCATGATCGCACTCAAGATGACCTGTTCCATAATCTTGCCTGGCACTGAGGTCAGGCTGACAGGCCTATAATTCCCTGGCTCATCCAACCGCCCTTCTTGTGGATGGGCACCACGTTGGCCAGCTTCCAGTCTTCTGGGACCTCTCCAGTGAGCCAGGACTGCTGAAAAATGATGGAGAGAGCGGCTTGGCCAGCTCATCTGCCAGCTCTCTCAGCACCCTAGGATGGATCCCATCTGGTCCCATGGCCTTGTGGGGGTCCAGCGGCTCAGAAGATCTCTAACTACCTCCTGGAGCAGCGGGAAACTATGCAGCTCCCTGGTTCCTTCTGCCAGCTCTGCAGGCCAGCTGTCTGGAAGATGTTCTACCATGCTAGGATAGATTGAAGCAAAGAAGGTGTTAAGTACCTCTGCCTTTTCCTCATCCTTTGTTACAACCTTCCCCTCCGTGTCAACCAAGGAGTGGAGGTTGTCCTTGCCCTTCCTCTTGCTATTGATGTATTTATAGAAGGACTTTTTGTTGTCCTTCACAGCAGAGGCCAGTCTAAGTTCTAAATGGGCTTTTGCCTCCCTAATTTTCTTTCTGCATGTCCTAGCACATCCCTAAACATTCCGTAGGTTGCCTCCCCTTTCTTCCAGAGATGGTACACCCTCTTTTTTTTCCTTAGTTCTATTAAGTTATTAGATTCATTGACCAACCAGGCTGGCCGTCTGCCCCGGCGGCTCATCTTCCGGGACACTGGCACAGCCTGTTCCTGACCTTCAAGAGTTCTTCTTTGAAGCAGCTCCAGCTCTCCTGAACCCCTTATTTTTAAGGGCTGCATCCAGGGAACCTTCTGAGTTAGTTCCTTGAGTAGCCTGAAGTCTGCCCTCCTGAAGTCCAGAGTGGAGGTCTTCTTGCTGCCCCTCTTGGCTTGGCTGAATACCGAAAACTTGATTATCTCGTGGTCACTGGTGCCTAAACACCCCGACCACCACATCACCCACCAGCCTCCCGTTTGGTGAAGAGGAGGTCAAGCATGGCCTTACCCGGTAGGTTCACACAGCACCTGGGATAAAAGCTGTCCTCCATACACTCCAGAAACCTTCTAGACTGCCTTCTTTCTGCTGTGTTGAGATCCCAGCAGATATCAGGCAGGTTGAAGTCGCCCATGAGAATGAGGTCAGGTGACCTTGAGACAGCCTAAGCTGCCTATAGAATGCCTCATCTACATCTTCCCTCCTGGTTGGGTGGTCTATAAAGACTCCAACCAGGATGTCTGCCCTCCCGAGCTTCCCTCTAATTCTTACCCACAAGCACTCAACCCGGTCATCCCTGATCTCCATCTCAACGGCATCTAGTGCCTCCCTGATGTACAGGGCCACCCCTCCACCCCTTCTTCCTTGCCTGTCCCTCCTGAACAGCCTGTAGCTGTCAATTGGCAGCGCTCCAGTCATGTGAGTCGTCCACCATGTCTCTGTGATGGCAACTACATCATAACTTTCCTGCTGCAACAGGGCTTCTAGCTCCTCTTGTTTGTTACCCATGCTTCGTGTATAACAGAGGGCATCATCTTGCTTCTTGCTTACTGACCCACATTCTGCCACCAGTGCTTTAAAACCACCCGTCAGAGAGCTCAGCCTACCCTGACAGACCCTTTAAGGTCTAAGTACAGTTTCATAGTATCATAGTATTAGTCAGGGTTGGAAGGGACCACAAGGATCATCTAGTTCCAACCCCCCTGCCATGGGCAGGGACACCCCACACTAGATCAGGCTGGCCAGAGCCTCATCCAGCCTGGCTTAAACACTCCGGGACGGGCCCCAACCACCTCCCTGGACAACCCATTCCAGGGCTTCACCACTCTCACAGTGAAGAACTTCCTCCTCATGTCCAGCCTGAATCTCCCCACCTCCAGCTTCATTAGCTATGTCAGAAGAGGATAAGCAGATGGAGGGTAATCCTTGTGTTGATGGACGTGACATATACCTTGTTATGGACCAACTAGTTTATGGAAAAGGTTAGTTAGGCAAGAAGGTCAAAATGAGATTTCCCTCAAAATTCCAGTGGATGGGGTTTTTTTGGTATATCCAGCACTAGGGTCTAAACTTGACTCTGTGATCAACTAAGATATGTGCAGCGATGGATTAGTATCTTTCACCTGCCTCTTCTGAGACAGGAACAAGAGGATAATGTCTTTCACAGCCTCCCATGCATTTCAGAAAGCCTGTTCTCACACACATTATATAAGGGCATCCATTATCATCTCACCAAGCAGGTGGTGATTACTGCAGTATTAATGGCATCCCAGTTCTTCACCAACACATCATTAATAGTTGACTTGTAGCCATAACAACAACATGGACTTGCAATATCCCGCAACTGGGATACAAAAGGTCTAGGAGCATCTGCAGTTTAGAGGAAGGGCCTGACTAACACATCCAAAAGTACACTAGACATAACACTGGCATCCTCTGCCATGAAGAGAGGGTCTCTCTCTTGGCATCAAGCCACCAACTGCTCTTCCACCATTTGTTCCTTCTACGAAGAACATTGTTAGAGAGCTTCCTACCCTTTCATACCCTGGGTGTTTTCCATCATTTCTCAGGCTGAGGCTTTTGTAGAGTTGCACGAAAAACAAAAGTCTTTCACAGACAACAAAACACATGCAGTTTGCTGACATTCTTTTCAGTTTCAAAAAGCTACATAATGCATTTCTTTTCCCATGTGTTGATAAACTGGATTTTAAAAGAGCATTTTCTGGATATCTAGATAATCAACAACACAATGAATATAAACATTTTCTATAAATAGTTCACCATATGGCTACCATTCTCAACAGATGGTGTCTGTGTATCCACTAGAATATACAAGAGCTATGCAGACTTTGCCCTGCAATCATTCAGAATTCTAAACAAGAATTTTTGTATTTTTTTTCCTACTTAATTTTGGTTGCATTAAAGCTTGATCAATGGCAAAACATACAATTTTACCACCTAACTCTGTAGCCACAGCTATATCAGATAACTTACTTGCAAAGGGCAACGTAAAGAGTTCCGGTCCAATGCAGGCTTAAAGGGGTTCAGAAAAGAGAGAGAGGCACTAGGTACAGGATCAGCTGCCACACCATAAAGGAAGCTTCTTGATCTTAGGGACCTTCATAATGCTTCCAAGGACAGTTTTTATTTTCTTAAAAAGCACTTTCACTTGCAAACAGCCCAGTAATTTGACAGAGAGAATGCAGTCTGGCCTAAGCTAAGGAAGATCCTGGACTCCAAAGAATGTGTGCATTTTTCAGCAGCTGCATATTTTATCTGGTTTTAGTAGAAGCAAGTTTGTTAGTTTTTTATAATTTCCTTAAGTCAATATATAAACAATTTCATGTATTTTACCCTCTTTTAAGATGCTGCTGGGCAGTTGAGAATATTTGTCAGAGGAACTGGGAGAAAACCACTTAAAGAATCATAAAATTGTTTGGGTTGGAAAAGACCTCTAAGAACATCCAGGGCAACTATCAACCCGACACCACCATGGTCACTAAACCATGGCCCCAACTGCCATAGCCATACTCTTCTTCAATACCTCCAGGCACAGTGACTCTACCACCTCCCTGGGCAGCCTTTTCCAGTGCTGACCACTCTTTCATCAAAGAAATAGATTTTAAGATCCAACCTAAACCTGCCCTGGCACAATTTCAGGCCATTTCTATCACCTGAAATTAGGGAGAAGGGACTAACCCCTATTTGGCTCCAACTGCCCTTCAGCAAGTTGTAGAGAGCAGAATCACAGAATGTTAGGTGTTGGAAGGGAGCTCCAGAGATCATCCAGTCCAACCCAGCTGCCAGAGCAGGATCACTTAGAGCTGGTCACACAGGAACACAACCAGGTGGGCTTTGAAAGTCTACACAGAAGAAAACTCCACAGCCTCTTTGGACAGCCTGCTCCAGGGCACTGTCACCCTCACCACACAGAAGTGTCTCCTCATGTTGAGGTGGAACCTTCTGTATTTCAACTTGTACCTGTTGTTCTGTGTCCTATCACTGTGCAGCATCAAAAAGAGCCTGGCACCTTCAACTTAACACCTAACCCTCAGATATTTATGGATGTTGATAAGGTCCCCTCTCAGCCTTCTCCTCTTCAGATTAAACAGCCCCAGGGCTCTCAGTGTCTCTTCATAGGGGAGATGTTCAAGTCCCTTAATCATCCTCATAGCCTCTATTAGGCTCTCCAGCAGGTCTCTGTCACTCTTGAACTGGGGAGCCCAAAACTGGACACAGAATTCCAGGTGTGGTCTCACCAGGGCAGAGCAGAGAAGGAGGAGAACCTCCCTAGACCTGCTGGACACACTTTTCTTGCTGCACCCCAGGATCCCATTGGCTCTCTTGGCCACAAAGGCACATTACTGTCCCATGCAGAACTTGCTGTCCACCAGCGCTCCAAGGTCTTTCTCCACGGAGCTGTTTTTCAGCAGGACAATCCCTAGTCTGTACTAGTGCCTGAAACCATAGAATGATTAATGTTGGATCCAAAAGCATAGAGCCCAGTTATTAGGTCAACACTACAGAATCACCAAATCACAGAATCACCAAGGTTGGAAGAGACCTCAAAGATCAAGTACAACCCATCACCACAAACCTCATGACTAAACCATGGCACCAAGTGCCATGTCCAATCCCTTCTTGAACACCTCCAGCAACGGTGACTCCACCACCTCCCTGGGCAGCACATTCCAACAGCTAACGACTCTCTCAGTGAAGAACTTTCTCCTTGAGAAGAACTTTCTCCTCTACCATGCCCCATGGCTTCTAAACCAGGTGCCTCACCACTACAATTACACAGCTTTTAAAGCCCTCCAGGAATGGGGACTCCACACTGCTCTGACCAGCCTGGTGAAAGGCTTGACAACCTTTATGGGGAAGAAACTGTTCCTCATGTCCAACACCCAGTATTTTCAGCTGTAGTAATATGCACAAATAGTGGGCAGACAGTTAAAAAGAAGACATCACAGATGACAGAATGGACTCCACAAACAAACAGTTTAAAACATGCTGATGCAGCCAGACAAGAACAATTTTTCCTTTATGAGCAGGACACTGATTAAAGGTTGAGATGGATGTGAATTAAAGAATGACTAAAACCACATGATCTTCTTGCCTTAATATATGTATTAGAGGTAAGGAATTCCCATGTGTCCCTGAGGTATCTAAGGATGTGGGAGTGCCAAGATTAAAAAAAGAAAAGGCAGCATGTATCTGTGTAAATATGCAGGGTGTTTTTTAAAACTTGGGTAAATCAAGTACTACAAATCAGCTGAATTTTAACAGGCTTATAATTAAAACATATTACTTGAAGCATCATTGAAAAGTTTGGGCTTTTTTTTTTCTTCTTCTTCTTTTTTTTCAGCTCAAATTGTAAGTCAAAAAGGAAAAAAAAAAAAAGAATCAGAAGTAAAACCAGAAAGGAAAGGAATCTGTCTATGCCTTTTCTTCCTGTAAGGAAAACTCCTTTACATTTTCTGAAGGTATCATCTGTAAATGGGGATGAAGGTTAAGTTTTCTACACTACTGCTCAACTTTAATGGCTTTTCCTGATACGATTCTATATTTGACATCCTTCAAACAGCACAATATCATCAACCATCCACATCTTCCACATGAAAAATTTCCTCAACACAGCTACTTTAAAGATCCCAGGCCTGCATGGGTTAGATTCACATGCTCATGTGGAGCCAATGAGTAGTACACAACAATTCATTCCCTTTTTAACCAGTCCTAAAAGCTTTTTACTTTCCCCTAACCACCAACCAATTAATTTGCCTACCACTTGCTGGCTCTGGGACAATGCTCCCTTAATCCCCTCCCACCTAACTCAGTCATTAACTAGGTTAGGGGAGCATTTCCCTTGTAAATGAGTCCCCTAAGCATTTTACTTTTTTTCCCCCCACCAAAGACAGCAGAGCTTACTTATTTTAGTTCATGAGCAACAGACATAATTTCTCTTTAAAAGTAAAGAAAAAAGAAAAAAATGGAAGTAGGTCCCAGTATCACTGCAAAGAAGGAAAAATATTCTTGCCTCCACAGAAGTAGCTGATAAGGGAAAGATTTATCATGACTTAAACAAGGGAGTAATTAAAGCATTATACCACTCCAGTTCATAAACTGATGGTTCTGACTCTCTTAAACTACTGTCCTTACTTCTGTTTGAGGAGGCAAATAGTACAAACAGAATGGGTCCATCACAAACAGGAGGTTAAAATAACCACACACATGTTCAGCTCCAACTTTTACTTCTGAGCACAAGGCTGAGGTTTATGCATTTTTAGGAAGAATCATCTATTTATTTATGCAGTTTTGGGAAGAATCACATAAAGACAGGGCTCATCTGAGTCACTGCAATTCTTGAGTAGCCAGGAGACCAACCAGAATTGGCCTAGCCAGTTGGAAAACATGAGCAGACATGCTAAAAATGAACTCATGTTAAGACAAGCTGTGTTAGAGATAATGGTCACTATGGCTGATACTGGACTAGCAATTCTACTCAATGATCACAATGGGTTTAAATGATCTGTTGGTCTATGGAGTGCAGAAGAGTAGTTGAAATAATAAATCCTTGAGCTAATCACTAATGGCTTGCATAATGTCACTTCTAGATGAGAATTTCCATATCATGTAGAAGGGCAATGAATGGAGACATTTTCAAATTAGGAAGGATGACAACAATTAGGGGACTTATTAAATAATAATAATATTTTTTTTTAAAAAAAGAGATGCAACAATGGATGGTATGACAAAGGCATGAAATGCAGGGAAGGACAGGAAAGGCATACACATGACTTTTTTCTAAACCCTGTAAAGAGATCAAAAGAAAAATGAAATGTTTCAAGGTATCAGAGAAGATGAAATGTCCACAGAAAATGTTCCCTCTGCAAATCACAGCAGTCCACTCTGCTCCCTTTGGCTCATATCGATGACATCAACATGA
>CM026897.1:10499726-10589208 GCA_015227895.2 Colaptes auratus | reverse complement strand
TAGAAGGGTTTCTGGAGTGTATGGAGGACAGCTCTTATCCCAGGTGCTGTGTGAACCTACCAGGGGTAAGGCCATGCTTGACCTCCTCTTCACCAACAGGAAGGGGCTGGTGGGTGATGTGGTGGTCGGAGGGTGTTTAGGCACCAGTGACCACGAGATAATCTAAGTTTTCGGTATTCAGCAAAGCAAAGAGGGGCAGCAAGAAGACCTCCACTCTGGACTTCAGGAGGGCAGACTTCAGGCACTCAAGGAACTAACTCAGAAGGTTCCCTGGGATGCAGCCCTTAAAAATAAGGGGTTCAGGAGAGCTGGAGCTGCTTCAAAGAAGAACTCTTGAAGGTTCAGGAACAGGCTGTGCCAGTGTCCGGAAGATGAGCCGCCGGGGCAGACGGCCAGCCTGGTTGGTCAATGAACTCTTAATAGAACTAAGGGAAAAAAAGAGGGTGTACCATCTCTGGAAGAAAGGGGAGGCAACCTACGGAATGTTTAGGGATGTTGCTAGGACATGCAGAAAGAAATTAGGGAGGCAAAAGCCCATTTAGAACTTAGACTGGCCTCTGCTGTGAAGGACAACAAAAAGTCCTTCTATAAATACATCAATAGCAAGAGGAAGGGCAAGGACAAACCACTCCTTGGTGACACGGAGGGGAAGGTTGTAACAAAGGATGAGGAAAAGGCAGAGGTACTTAACACCTTCTTTGCTTCAATCTATCCTAGCATGGTAGAACATCTTCCAGACAGCTGGCCTGCAGAGCTGGCAGAAGGAACCAGGGAGCTGCATAGTTCCCGCTGCTCCAGGAGGTAGTTAGAGATCTTCTGAGCCGCTTGGACCCCCACAAGGCCATGGGACCAGATGGGATCCATCCTAGGGTGCTGAGAGAGCTGGCAGATGAGCTGGCCAAGCCGCTCTCCATCATTTTTCAGCAGTCCTGGCTCACTGGAGAGGTCCCAGAAGACTGGAAGCTGGCCAACGTGGTGCCCATCCACAAGAAGGGCCGGTTGGATGAGCAGGGAATTATAGGCCTGTCAGCCTGACCTCAGTGCCAGGCAAGATTATGGAACAGGTCATCTTGAGTGCGATCATGCAGCACTTACGGATGGCCAAGGGATCAGGCCTAGCCAGCATGGCTTAGGAAGGCAGGTCCTGCTGACCAACCTGATCTCCTTCTATGATCAGGTGACCCGCCTGGTTGATGTGGGGAGGCCTGTGGATGTGGTCTACCTGGACCTCAGCAAGGCCTTTGACACCGTCCCCCACAGCAAACTCCTGGCCAAGCTGGCAGCCCATGGCTTGGATGGGAGCACACTGCGTTGGGTTAGGAACTGGCTGGAGGGCCGAGCCAGAGAGTGGTGGTTAATGGTGCCACATCCGGCTGGCGGCCAGTCACTAGTGGTGTGCCCCAGGGATCGGTGCTGGGCCCCATGCTCTTCAACATCTTATTGATGATCTGGATGAGGGCATTGAGTCCATCATCAGTAAATTTGCGGACGACACCAAGCTGGGGGCAGGCAGTAGTTGATCTGCTGGAGGGCAGAGAGGCTTTGCAGAGGGACCTCGACAGGCTGGACAGATGGGCAGAGTCCAACGGCATGAGATTAACACATCCAAGTGCCGGGTTCTGCACATTGGCCAAACAACCCCATGCAGTGCTACAGGCTGGGGTCAGAGTGGTTGGAGAGCGGCCAGGCAGAGAGGGACCTGGGGGTGCTGGTTGATTGTAGGTTGAACATGAGCCTGCAGTGTGCCCAGGCAGCCAAGAAGGCCAATGGCATCCTAGCCTGCATCAGAAACAGTGTGGCCAGCAGGAGCAGGGAGGTCATTCTGCCCCTGTACACTGCACTGGTTAGGCCGCACCTTGAGTACTGTGTCCAGTTCTGGGCCCCTCAGTTTAGGAAAGATGTTGTTTACTGGAGCGTGTCCAGAGAAGGGCAACAAAGTTGGTGAGGGGTTTGGAACACAAGCCCTATGAGGAGAGGCTGAGGGAGCTGGGGTTGCTTAGCCTGGAGAAGAGGAGACTGAGGGGTGACCTTATTGCTCTCTACAACTACCTGAAGGGAGGTTGTAGCCAGGCGGAGGTTGGTCTCTTCTCCCAGGCAGCCAGTACCAGAAACAAGAGGACACAGTCTCAGGCTGCGCCAGGGCAGGTTTAGACTGAAGTTAGGAAGAAGTTCTATACTGAGAGAGTGATTGCCCACTGGAATCAGCTGCCTGTGGAGGTGGTGGAGTCACCTTCATTGGAGGGTATCAGGAAGAGGCTTGATGGGGTGCTTGGTGCCAGGGTTTAGGTTTTTTTTTTTGTAGTGTTTAGGTGGGTTGTATTGTACTGTATTGTACTGTATTGTACTCTTTTGTACTGTATTGTACTGTATGGTACTGTATTGTATTTTAGGTGGGTTGGATGGTTGATGGGTTGGACGTGATGATCTTGAAGGTCTCTTCCAAACTGTGTATTGTATTGTATTGTATTGTATCAGTACACCATCTGAGTGCCATTCCAGCCACTATTATGCACACATCTGTACCATGAGTTCCATAAGTGGGTGAGGATGAAGGTGAGACCTCAGGTGAGACTTCCTCAGGACACAGTGTACCTGTGGTAGTTTTAGGCTGTGCCTTGAAAAATTTTCCACAGATCTTGAACAGAAAGTAGTAGAATGTAAATAAGTCACTATTGGATGTAAAAAGGAAATGAATGGGGTCTGAATAATCCCATTGGACAGATAACAAACATTAAAGTTAGATGTGTACATTAACTTTCTCTCTCTTTTCAGCTTCCTCACTCTAGCAGATGCTAACTCTGGCTCCCGCTTGCTTTGCTGACCTTGGCTGCATTGCTTTGTTGTGACTGAGTATTAACAAACAACTCTCTGCTCCTTCCCTTGTCCCATGTACAGTGGGTGGGGAAGGGAGCAAGGAAGGGGAAGCTATTAGTAGCTCCCTGTTTTGTCCAGGGGAGTTCTTGTGGTGTTTATAAATTGTACATATATGTAAATATTGTATCTTTTGTACATATTCATTGCATTTCACATTTAGATTGCAGTTTTGCTTGTAAATATAGCTTCATTTGCTTCCACTGAACTAGTCTGGCAATTTTGTGTTGGGGGAGGGGGGAAATTTCAACCCACCACAACACCTTAAACTCTTCTGGTGGTTATCTCTCCTGTGAACATGCTCATGAATCCCATGAATAAAACAATATTCTTCAACAACTCTACTGTTACCTAGAAAGGTTGTATCAGATGATCTTTAGGGTGCCTTCCAACCTGGCACTGTGGGATGCTATGGGTTCTGTTTCCAGCAAAAGATGCTAAAAGGGAAGGGAGTGTCATCTCACAGCAAACCTTGGTTAATGTGAGCTCCTTCTTAATGCTTGGAAGTCCTTTATCAGGAGGCCATTAGCTACACAGGATATGGAAGGATGTGCTTACCACCTCTCTTTGAAATAACAGCTATAAAAATGCTTAAATAAAGTTTAAATCTAATATGATGCTGTTTTCATTGCTCAGAATTGGCCTCTAGGAGAGAAAAAAAGAGAATAAAGGAAAAAAAAGGAGAAAGATGTGGTAGTTTCAGACTATGCCTTTAAAATTTAGCTGGGATAAGTCTAACCCACTGCTTTCTGTCAACTCCTCTCTTTCTCTTGGGACTGGGAAGGGGTATGAGGGGGCAGTGGAGCAGCTTCCCTGAGTTTTTGACCAGGGGTTTTTGTGTTGTTTGCTAGTTGTAAATACCTGTATAATATTGTAAATCCTGTGCATTTTGTACATATTCATTGCATTCCATTGTAGAGTGTAGTTTTTGCTGGTAAATACAGCTTCATTTGCTTCTATCTGAGTTGGTCTGGCATAAAGTTAATGTGGGGTAAACTTCAACCCACCACAAAAGAGAGGAGGGGGAAAAGAGAGAAGGGGGAAAAGAGAGGAGGGGGAAAAGAGAGGAGAGTGTATAGTACTGAGAATACTCACTTTGCACTTCCAAAGTGTATCAAGCTTGGCTTGTGAGCTAGACCCCATGCTTCTACTGATGTGGTTTCCTCATTTAAAATTAGGTGACACTTCTCTACATATTTATGTCCTTTGATATGTTTGGATGGGGAAAAATGCTATGTAAATGCAATATATTAGTGTGATACTGCACATGAGCATTTGATGTTAGGATTTACATTTCACTGGCTCCTTTAAGAGTAAGAGTCTTTTCATTCAAAACAAATTATTTTTGGATACTGCAACCACAAATCCTTACTTTGAAGTGTGACCTGGTGATTGGCATCTCATGACCTGGCTGACTTTCCTTAAAAACAGATACTTCCTTTCATCTGTAAATAACTTGCCTTCCTTTCAACACTTTCTCACATCCTGTTGCTCAGTGAGGATTCTCACATGTAGACAATCACGTTTGCCTGATCTCACAGGATGTTAGGGGTTGGAAAGGACCTCTGGACATCTTTGAGTCCAATACCCTTGCCAGAGCAGAACCATGAAATCCAGCACAGGTCACACAGGAACACATGCAGATGGGGCTGGAAGGTCTCCGGAGAAGGAGACTCCACAACCTCTCTGGGCAGCCAGTTCCAGAGTTCTGTGACCTCACAGTGAAGAAGTTCCTCCTCACATTGAGGTGGAACCTCCAGTACTGTAGTTTATATCCATTGCCCCTTGTCCTATCCCAGGGTGCAGCTGATCAGAGCCTGTCCCTCCCTCTTGTCCCCCAGCCCTCAGATATTTATAGATATTGATTAGATCCCCTCTGAGCTTTCTCTTCTCCAGACTAAACAGCCCCAGGACACTCAGTCTCTCCTCACCAGGCAGTGCTCCTGTCCCTCAGTCATCCTTATAGCTCTCTGCTGGACTCTCCAGCAGATCCCTGTTCCTCCTGATCTGGGGAGCCCAGAGCTGGATGCAGTATTCCAGGTGTGGCCTCATCAGGGCAGAGCAGAGGGGGAGGAGAACCTCCCTGGGTCTGCTGGACACACTGCTCTGAATTCACCCCAGGATCCCATTGGCCTTCTTGGCCACAAGGGCACATTGCTGACCCAATCTTATCTGTTGTTCCTCCTCTTTCTGAGCCTTCCTCATCCAAGTTTTGATTCTCAATGGATACATAGAGACCATGTGTACAAAAGCTCTAAATGTGAATTCCTGCCTGCAGAGTACTGATGTAAGTCTCCACACCAGTTTAGCACGTCATCTCATCTATAGGCTTCTGTGCTATGCCTAGAGAGAAAAAGGCCACGGGACACAAGCCAACAAGCTGGAAGTCTGTACCCACCACCTTGTCATTTCTTCCCTCTGCTTCTTTCAGATAAGAGACTTTCAGCAAAGTGCTAATAATGCAGAGGAATTCAATTTCCATACAGAGATCTCAATTTCTTTGCAAGCTGTGATGAGTTGAGACATGCAAATCCCCTGTAAGGTAGAGGGGGAAGTACTAATACCAAAGTTAAACAGATGGAAAATCTGGTCCTGCAAGTCACCTCTGATGTTTTTTGTTGTTGTGTTTGTTTTTTGTTGTTGTGGGGGTTTTGTTTGTATGTTTGTTTTCTGCAATGCAAAAATTAGTCTGTAGCAAAGCCAAGAGTTGAACCTACCTCTTTTGACTAAACTTTTAAGATTCAAACTACCATGCAGTTGGAAACTGTTGATGTGCACAACCCTGGGTGGTAACAAAAGGGAGATGGCTCATCTTTAGTTACACTTAATTGCTCAGCTAATTTGAATTACCTTCCAGTCTTCTCAGGAAGTATTAGACCCATTGGTTTTCCTCCAGAAAAGATGAGGAACAACTGAATTCATTGTCTTGACCTTGAAATGCTTGCTGCTGCTGCTACTACAAAGCAACCAGTAAGGACTGGTGGTGGCTGCCGCCATGCAGATACTAGTCCTTCTTAGCTGTAGCTGTTCTCTCTGAGCTGCACCTTTCCAACAGGTTATTGGCTTTCTCATTTGGTTTTCCTGGATTAACTTCTTCTGTCTTGCCCAGCTCATCATGACCCAACATCTAATTGCTTAAGAAAGGATGATAAGTCCCAAAGATATCATTGCTTCCTTTTATTGTCAATGTCAAACTGGCCTTGAAAGTTTGACAGTCATAATCCAGTTTTGAAGATACATCAGATCTGGGCAGTTTCATGTGGCATCCTGGCCTGCATCAGGAACAGTGTGGCCAGCAGGAGCAGGGAGCTCATTCTGCCCCTGTACACTGCACTGGTTAGGCCACACCTCGAGTCCTGTGTCCAGTTCTGGGCCCCTCAGTTTAGGAAGGATGTTGACTTGCTGGAAGGTGTCCAGAGAAGGGCAACGAAGTTGGTGAGGGGTTTGGAAGACAAGCCCTATGAGGAGAGGCTGAGGGAGCTGGGGTTGCTTAGCCTGGAGAAGAGGAGACTGAGGGGTGACCTTCTTGCTCTCTACAACTACCTGAAGGGAGGTTGTGGACAGGCAGAGGTTGGTCTCTTCTCCCAGGCAGGCAGCACCAAAACAAGAGGACACAGTCTCAGGCTGCACCAGGGGAGGTTTAGACTGGATGTTAGGAGGAAGTTCTATCCAGAGAGAGTGATTGCCCATTGGAATGGGCTGCCTGTGGAGGTGGTGGAGTCACCATCATTGGAGGTGTTCAGGACGAGACTTGATGGGGTGCTTGGTGCCATGATCTAGTTGTTTAGGTGGGTTGGATTGGTTGATAGGTTGGACACGATGATCTTGAAGGTCTCTTCCAACCTGGATTTATTGTATTGTATTGTATTGTATGTGTGCTTTTAGTAGGTACTGTGATGTGAGTAGTCATTTTAGAATCTCCACAGACACTGTGATTTGGGGCTTTCTGTTGATAACTGATAATCCAGCCCAAACAAACTGTTTGCTTGTTTTTGTTTTTTTCCCCCTGTAAACTTATTTCTGGGAGCTAACAACAACATTTAGTCTTCATGAAGAGTGGGGAAACCATTATACATCTTGCATCATGTAGCAGAGAGGGAATTCAGAATTGTCATTCTAATAGTTGACACTGGAAAATGTCATTGAAGAAAGCTTTTTTTATGTTAGTCTTTAGATTGACAGGTTATGACAAAACTGCATTCATGTTGCTTGAATACATCTTTTGTCTAGTTTTACATGCTTTTTTGACTTGTCTAGAAAATGACATATTGAGGTTTTCATTAGCCTTAACCAGGTGTGATTTTCTTTATGGGAGATACCTTGGTAGGACTACAGTTGAAGGCGAATGAACCAGTGAAGCTTAGAAAGGCCACGGCCCTTCTTCAGATGGTAGCGATGAGTTGAAAGACTCATTAATCAACCACCAAGTCACAGGTGTGATGGCTCTCCTGCAAACTGCCAGCAGACTGTGAAAGTCACATCCAACACAGGAAACTCCTAAACTTAGGCACATCTTACACATGTCTAAACTTTTCTCTTTCCCTTTTAGTTGACAAACACAATGTTGGTGAATGTTTATAACTGATTTTTATTCTCTCTCTCCCTCTCCCTTTCTCTCTCTCCCTCCCTCTTTCTCTCACTCTCTCTCCTCCTTTCTCTCTCTCCCCCTCCCCCTTTCTCTCTCTCTCTCTCTCCCTCCCCCTGTCTCTCACTTTCTCTCCTCCTTTCTCTCCCTCCCCCTTTCTCTCTCTCTCCCTCCCCCTTTCTCTCACTCTCTCTCCTCCTTTCTCTCTCTCCCTCCCCCTTTCTCTCTCTCTCCCCCCTTTCTCTCTCTTTCTCTCCCCCTTTCTCTCTCCTTCTCTCCCCCTTTCTCTCTCTCTCTCCCCTTTCTCTCTCTCTCTCCCCCTTTCTCTCTCTCTCCCTCCCCTTTCTCTCTCTCTCCCTCCCCCTTTCTCTCTCTCTTTTTCAAATATTTTCTTTCTTTTCTTTCTTTTTTCCTTTTCTTTTCTTTCTTTTTTTCCTTTTCTTTCTTTTCTTTCTTTTCTTTCTTCTCTTTCTTCTCTTTCTTTTCTTTCTTTTCTTTCTTCTTAACACAAATATTTGGTTGTTTTCAAGGAACACAATTCCGTTTAGGAAACAAAAGGAAAAGAAACAGCATGGTCACCATTTAAACAGGCAGACAGTTTTGGTCGAAGTGCTAAGAAGTGCAAGAAGTTTCTACTGTTGCACATTTTTATAGACATAGAACATGAGCAAAAGCTTTTTAACAGAAAAAAAAAAGACAGAAGTTTTCTGCATTTTAATGAATGAATGAGTGGCTATTTTCTTTATGGCTTTCCAGTCCTTTCCTCTGGTACCAAAAAAAACCCCAACAGACATTTCCTGGGACAGGCCCCTCAGTTTAGGAAGGATGTTGACTTGCTGGAACATGTCCAGAGAAGGGCAACAAAGTTGGTGAGGGGTTTGGAACACAAGCCCTATGAGGAGAGGCTGAGGGAGCTGGCGTTGCTTAGCCTGGAGAAGAGGAGACTGAGGGGTGACCTTCTTGCTCTCTACAACTACCTGAAGGGAGGTTGTAGCCAGGCAGAGGTTGGGCTCTTCTCCCAGGCAGCCAGTACCAGAACAAGAGGACACAGTCTCAGGCTGCGCCAGTGCAGGTTTAGGCTGGATATTAGGAAGAAGTTCTATACAGAGAGAGTGATTGCCCACTGGACTCGGCTACCCGTGGAGGTGGTGGAGTCACCTTCATTGGAGGTGTTCAGGGGGAGACTTGATGGGGGTGCTTGGCTGCATGGTTTAGTTGTTTAGGTGGGTTGGATTGGTTGATGGGTTGGTTGTGATGATCTTGAAGGTCTCTTTCAACCTGGTGTATTGTATTGTATTGTATTAAAGATTCAGTTACGGTGTAGTGCTGCAATGTAGACAGAAAAGTCATAAAATGTTCAATGTGAAATGACTTGGAAGGTTTTATTATGTAATCAGTGTGCACTGGATTATTTTTATTTTATATTTTTTTTGCTGCATTGATGGGGGGGTGGGGGTAAAAACCATAATAAGAAGACAAAGAATGAAATCTCCATACAAATTTTCCACATCATTCTTCCTTAAACTCTACGGATCCCCTAGAATGAGGGAGAGTCTAGTCAGAGGTCTTATGCCTCCCCATTAATTTTTTTTCCCCCAGATTATCCTTAAATTGATATACTCCCTGTAGATACAAATTAATCTTGCTCTGTCAAAGAGTAAAATGAATGTGAATTTACTTGGATTTTTCTGTATTTACTAGTTCCTTGGTCTCCCTTATCCATATCTTACTTTTTTTCTTCTTTTTTTTCCCCCCAAATATGGATGCTCAAGATAATAAAAATTCTTTAGAGTCTGAGGCAATGGAGAGCAGTATCCTACCTCCACCTGGGATAAGGAATTTCTTTGTAGAAGTAGTCTGGTCTCCTGTTTAGCTCTTTAGCACATCTGTCTTAGTTTTGAACTCCATAGCCAGAAATTAATTTTAATTTGCAACCCCTATTCTTTACTTTAAAAAAAAATTATTTTAATGCCTGATTTGCCAGTTGTGAAGTTATTTTCCGGTCATTCAATCAATGAAACTGTATGTAAGTGTAATGCCTGCTGCCTTAGCATCACTGCAGTGCACACGAAAGGCAAGGGGGCAATGGTGCTGCACTTATTGAAGTAATAAGGTATTATAATAGTGGTATATCAAAAGTGATATCTGCTTTGCCTTTACAAGGCTCTGTAAGCAGATATTTGAATATACCTGTCTTCGAGATATATCTCTAACAGATTTTATCTGATTACCCCAGTGTAGTGCTACTGCTTGTTATTGGAAGAGCTTGTTAAAGTATACACAGCTGTCATGTCGTGTCACCCATCTTAGGAAGAACTGTTGTAATTTCATTTTAATGGCAGTGTATTTTAAAACACGTTTTACTATTGGGATCAGGGAGAATTGTATTTCATTTCCAGTTTGACCATGGATTATTGCCTGTATTTTTGCCCATTAACTTTCTCTTGGTGCTTTAACTCAGTAATTAAACTCCCCCTGCAACCCTCCCCCCCCAAAAAAAAAAAAACCCAAAAAAGCCCAAACCCCACCACCCTCTAGAATAATACAGAAATGATCCCTTTAATTGTACTAATAAAGACTGTGACAGCTGAATTTAAATACAACCAAACTCTTCCCACTAAAGTGTTAATGAAATTAACAATAAAAAAAAAATTAAAAAGTATAATGATTTCTCTTGGGATAATTACATGGGTAATTTAACAGCACATTTGGATAAAAACTGAAAGCATTTATGTGATATATAGTTAAACCTCTGCAAATGGTATATAGAAAAATCAAAGGCTTGCTTATTGTCTTTCAAGTACAAAAGAAATCTTTAAAAATGTTAAGCAGCAGCTCCTCTTAAAAAGTACATTTATCTTTCATTTCTCTCATGTTTTCAGCATTGCCTTATTTATTGTTTCATATGGAGTTACTGTCACATCCTCCTGTAGAAATAACATTTAATGCACTTAGTAGGCTCAAAGAGAATGGGTTTTCTTGCTGGGAAAAGTAGAATGGTTGTTGCATCAGAAATTTTTGTGTGCTATGTTCAGAACTTTGGCAATGAAAATATATGTGTAGCAAAAAAACAAACAAACAAAAAACAACAACCAAACAAATAAATGCACACACACACACAAACCCCAACCAAAGCCACAAACAAAGCAATATTTGAATAGTAAACAAATTAATTTGGAGAAGAGAGATGTGGCAGTGAACTTGCAGGCATCCTTGTTTCAAAAGCAAGAAGCCAGAGTTTCAAACGTGAGTGCTGTAGATCTTTGGTGCCCTGTAGAGTCCTTGCATGGTGGTCATTCCATCTACAGCAGGAAATCAATCTAACCTGGTAGGTGCTCCTTAATTTCTCCCCCTTTTTTTTTAAAATTTTTGTCTTTTAAGAAAGGAGGTCTTTCTCCAGGTTGTCTCTGCTGCACTGAAGCAACTGCAATTGGCAGAGGAAAAGGCAGTTCTTCAGTAGGCCAGACGCAGATTGTTCATTGGGTCACCAGCAATGTAAACTCATCTGGATGGCAAAAGGCTGGAAGCCCTCTGCTGAGAGAGTTGGGGTTGTTCAGCCTGGAGGAGTGAAGGCTCCAGGAAGACCTGGTGACCTCTCAGTGCTGAAAGAGTCTGAAAAGAAAGCCGAGGACAAACTTTTGAGCCGGGCCTGTTGTAACAGGACAAGGGGTGATGGGTTTAAGCTGAAAGAGGGAGATTCAGACTGGAGAGGAGATAGAAATTTTTTTCATATTGAGGATGGTGAGACCCTGTCCCAGGCTGCCCAGGTGGTGGTAGATGCCCCATCCCTGGGACCACTCTAGGTCAGGCTGGCTGGAGTTCTGAGCAACCTGCTGCAGTGGCAGATGTCCATGTCGACTGCAGGGAGTTGGACTAGATGGGCTTTAAGGATCCCTTCCCACCCAAACCATTCCATCATTCCACTGATTATAGCCACAAGCTGAAAAGTATTTGCCAAATTTCTCCTTACACAACCTGTTTCTCTGGTCTCAGAGACATGAGCAGAAGCTCCTTATTCAGAATAAATCATAACATATGACTCATGCTCATTTCTTTTAGATCCAACCCCAACTCTACTCACCATTAGCTGAAGCATGAACCTAAATTAAGCCAGACGAGTGAAAGACACTTCATATGCCTGTCAAATATAAATAGCCAGTCCCAACAGCAAGCATCTCTCCTCTTTCTAATAACATCCTAAAAAATCCCATGTGTGCCTTGAAGCTTGGCAATAACAGAATGGCATTTTATGGGATTCCAAGTGTGAGACCTCCCCAGAAAAAGGAGTAGTTGCAATTGCTATCAGACACTGGAAAAATTAAACAAGCCTCAAAAATGGATGTTTTTGACTTGCAGAGAGCAGTTCTATTCACTTTTGCCAATACCTGCAAACAGCCAAACAGTGTCTCAAGGAGTGAATGCAGGTGGCAGATACAGCAGCAGTTCTCTGGACACCTCTCTTCTGTCTGTCATGAAGAGATTATTGACCTCTGCCTATCTAAAATTCAACCCAAAATTGTCACAGATCAAGGTGATCTGTGGCACTCAGCTATTTTGAAGTTAGGCTCAAAGATCATTCTGCAACATCATGCCTGAAATAGAGAGGTTTGATATTAACCAGTCTTGAGTTAACCAGCTTCAGGCTATAACTTTCTGAGCAACACAGACTCAGTGATCATCAGCTGGCAAAGGGTGTTGCTCTTCTCTCTTACTTTTCCACCAGGAAAATCTGTGGGCCTAGAAAAAAGGTTTGTGTGATGAGGCTTTCAACAGTTTTGTGGTGTCTTCAATACTGGCTAGCATCTCTGGTACAATATGAACAGATTCTGAGAGCTTAAGACCATGCTTTATTTTATAGCAACACAAAGGAGTTGCTCTAACACTTCCAGAAGTATTAACATTGTCAATTTATTGTTTGTTTTATTGATCAGTGAGGATTGAGTTTCCTTTGCAGAAGCTATACTCCTTGTACCATGCTCTTTTAATTCTTCCATCAATTTAATTGGTTTTGCAAGTGATTTCCCAGCCCTGTTTTGAAAAAGGAAACAAACAAACGTTTCTTATTTCAGAAGAAATCAATCCTGTTACCCTGTGTACCTCTTAGAAGTATTTTGTTCCTACAGTTTTCAGACATGCATTCCCTCTGGCCTTGATAAATTGCTGTGTTTTTAGGTTCTCCCTTTAAGGTCTTCTGACCTTCAGTCTTTTGATGGTACCCAGCAAATATCATCTACTGATATTAAGAGTGATGGATTCTTTTCCCTGCTGCAGAATAAGGAACTGGAATTGTAGTAAAGTCTTCCCTTGCTTAGTTCCCAGCTGTTTTAATTTTTTTTCACCTTCTTGTTTGTAATTTGATTTTTAAACAACTAGTTCCTTTTTGTTTTCTCCTGTGCAACCAATACTTGCACAAAACCAATCCCTGAAAGTGTTGAAATTCTGTTTCCAAACATTGCATTTACAAAATTGTGTTTCCAACTGGGTTTATTTCCAAAATCACATTTTCAGTTGTATTTATTTATTGCCAAAATTATATTTCCATCTGTATTTATTTCCAATTGTATTTATTACTAAATTATCAGACTATTGTATATGAAAATATTTAACGTCATTCTGTCTTTCTTACTGACTTTGTCTTCTTGCTCAGATTCATTTGGGTGATCAATATCTATCTTGGTGAATCTGGATTTGATGTGGTGGCTCTAGAAGCATGTTCTAGAACATGTTTTCTGGAGGTCTCTTCAATCCACAGAATGGTTTTCCATTTGTGAAATGTGTTGGATTTATCCCTCTATGTTCATCTTTTCAACACAATCAGTCCATTCAGTGTACTTTATGAGTGAGTACTCCACCCCCCAAAAAGTATGAACCATTCTGTTATGCTTCCATGGGATCTTTGACGTTGGGGTAGGGGCTGAGGTGAAGTCTGTCCCTGTGTTCTTTGAGTATCTCAAACGTGTGTATTGAGTATGGAGTGATGGCTGCTTTGTTTTTCAGCTCTATTTTTATATTACCCCTGAATTTTATGTTGCTAACTCTGCAACTCCTACCAGTCCTAAATGTATCTTTCTCCTTTCCATCTTAACACTCATTTACACTGATTAGGAGAGAACTCTTTCTTCTTATGATGATCTTTTCATGACATTCTCTTCTGTGTTTTCTTCACTTTGTCAAATTTAGTTTTCTCCTTTTAACCTATCTTTGCTGTCACAATGCAGAATTTTCCTACATGGGGATTAATGAGTGATTAATCTTTTTATTCCATACTAAAACATAATCCTGAAGCAGCTTATTCATACCCTTAATCTAATGAGTTGTCCCTCTGAATTCGATACAATAAGTGGAATTCAAATCAGATTGTGTGTTTGTGGGTTGGGGCTTGAGCAGGAGACTAGCTGGCATTTGCAGTTTCCTTGGCCATCTTTATTAGTGGTCTGCAAACAACTGTTTGCCTGCACATGGTCTTTATCCATCTTAATAAATACAGTGAAAATGGAGGCTATAGGAATTTGAATTTAAAGTTGAATAGTATCTTTTATGGGGCCCAGTAGGTATTCTGAGGGTGCAGTACTCTTTTGTTCTGTAAAATAAAGCAATAGTGAATGATACCATTAGACTGTCCATGAAATCTAGTCGGTCCCAAGAGCATCTCTGAGAGATTTCTCTTTTTTGTTTCAGTTTGGTTCAGTTATGATGTATTAGCAATTATTATTGAATGTCAGTAAAACGTGCTGCCCATTCAAGGACAAACAGATTGTCCATAAAATGATAACTAGCTTCAGAGCAGTAACATGTTTAAGTGAGTATTTACCACAAGGTAGCAAAAGAGAGTTTTTTAAGAAGTGATGCTTTGTATCTCAAGCGCTATGTTTTTGTACTGCTTTATTTTTATCTGAGGAAAATATTCTCAGTTTATTGTTTAGTTGGGGTTTTTTTGTTTGTTTGTGGTGTTTGGTTTGTTTGTTTGGGTTTTTTTTTAAGACTATTTAGTCATATACATTTAATCTTCTAGTTATTGGATCATCTGTTCTTTTGGAATGCTAATGGTTGGAACAAGTGAGGGTTTAAACAACACACTAGTTCCGCCCGCTGGGTTAAGAGTGAGCAAAGTCATGTTTCACAAAGTTGATATCAAATATTCCTGTGGTTAATATAATAAAGAAATTAGAATGAGCTTTTCCTACTGCACTGAAGTAGCTTTGGAAGACGGGCGAAGAAAGGATGGTAATTTCTCTGTTGCTTAAACTACTTTTCTCATCATTTATTGAGATGATAAATAATGAGGCTGAAAGATGTAGAGCTTTGGTATAACTGAATTAATTTAGAAAGAGCTGGGTTTGTTGCAGGGGGTGTACACCCTGTGGACCTAGTGGGTTTTTGTCTTATTTTTTCTTTAATGGCATTTTCTCAGCATCCAATAATAACATAAAAATAAAGCTTTTATATCTTCTGAAACAGTCTTGTCAGGTTCTCCGTAGCATCTTAGAATCTTGAAAAGCAAAGGTATGCTTTAACCTTCCTCTGCTAAGCATCTACATCGAGGTCTTTGCATGCTTATTTTCCTCCATAGTTTTAAATGCGTGGGAGAATTTCATCAGTGTCCTTTTTATATTCAAAACGAGCCAGCTTCTGTCTCAAAAGTGTCTTATTGTCATGATGTCACCACATCTCAAGATTTGTGACCTTTTGCTCCATATGGATTCATGGTAGACCACGTTGTGTTTTCGCAGGCTGGATCGCTTTTGTCCCCCCGCTAGGGGGTATCAAAGCCTTTTGGACTCCCATTTCCACATATTTATTTGCAAATAAGTAAATAAATGGAATAAAAATAATCTACCAGAAGTACCCCAACAGCACCCAACAAAGGAACAAACCTGAAGTTTATGTATAATAAGGACCGCCAGATGTCGCAAAGGCATCATTGATGAAGTGTTTTTTTATCCAAAATGTGGCACTTATATGAGGAATGGTAGTATTGTGTGTGAGAGTTGCAGAGGCCATAACAGGTCAGTGAAATGTCCTTCAAACATTTGATTTTTACGTTTGAGAAATAGGCCAAGATGAAAAGATAACCACATATCTGACATTGACGTTACTACCATTTAGACAACCGATGCAATTGCCTTAGTCAGTGGGATCAATCAGACCTTTATTACTTTGAAAACCACATAAAAGATCTAGGTTTGTTTTTAGGGTTTTTGGGGGGGTTTTTTGTTGCTTTGTTGTTGTTGTTTTGTTGTGTTTTTTTTTTCTTATAGAAATAAAGGTTGTGAGTATTTTCAAATAGCAAACCTCTAAACATAAAATTATTACAATACACGTACGGCTTTTTGTTCCTCCTCCATGTTAATTTAAAAGTTAAAATATTACCTAAAAAAAAAAATAATAAAAAAAGAATATCAAGTAGTCTTGGAAGAATTAGAACTGAGCTGAGCAGAATGCATAAATTGGCAGTTTTAAAAGTAGAACTTGGAAACAAGTATTTGATGATTGATTTTTTATTGAGACAGGATGAGAATGATAGTGGATAAAGTGATTTCTCCTTATTGAGAGAAAATATAGTGTTTTTCAACATGTCTTCAGTGTGAATGGAAGCCCTGTCAGAAAAACTGAGCAACACATAATATCTTTTAAAAGGTAAATTAACATAAGTATATCACTTAGTTTATGGATCAAATTTTACACTTGTCAGTTTTATTCATAATGTCATAAAGTTTATATTGTAAAGATAGTGTTATTACCTTTGTTATGTCCTGGAAAAGCCTAATATTAACTGAGTTCATTGTGGAATTTAAAGTGTATTCCGCTGAAGAAATGCAAGTGCAGAAAATTAAGTCCAAAATATGTATTCATGTGCAGATCTTAGTCAAATCCCTGGTAATTTTAAGTACTTGAAATACATTATTCAACAAGTAACCTGCTGTACGCTTGCGTTTAATGGGCTCTGCCTGAGTATACAGAAGCTGTCAAGATAAAATATGGAACATGCATCATTCTAATTCAATTATGATTATTCTTATAAAATAAATGTGTGTCTGTGCCTGTTTGTGTTGCAGGTGGAAATGTACAATCTCTATTGCTGAGGTCAGGCTGGAATTTGTTTCTTACTATTTTCTCTGTTGGTACAGACCACATAAAAATGTATAAAATACGTTTATCCAAGCGTTGAAGACATTCAGAACCTTCGTTTATACTGAGTGCCTATATTTACACTCAACATACATTTCCCATGCTATTTTTTTTTAATTAATTAAAATTAGTGATATACTTATGCCTGAACACATTTGCATAATCGTTATTAAAGAAGTTAAATGGGCCCTGGACTTTCCTCCAATGAAAATGCTTCCTGAGCGTCGACGTGTTGGAAGGAAGTGCGTCATTATCTCTGATTATGATTTCGATGACATTTCTGTTTTGTAGTAGTGATGTCAGTGGAGTTCTGAACGTAATAGGCAGTTCCCAACTTAATAGACATAGCTGTGTAATATTCTGAACTCTTTTAACTTCTACTTTTGAAGTCCTTGCCTGACAACTGAGGGGTTTTCTTGGCCATGGGTTTTCCGACAGCTGTGGGTTTAAGTATCTCCGTGTTTGTGCACTCAGCTACATACATATGGAATACTTTTTGTTTTGTTCTAAGACTTTATGTATATTTAACCTTTAATTTAACTAGCAGGTTGTAAGATTTCCATAAAAAATAGATGAGCTTTGAACTCACTGAATGTTATTGGTGTAGCGCAATCAATCATTTCTAAAGGTTAATGGTGTTAAAAACAATGAGAACATATGTCTTATTTTTAATACTGTTATATTAGTAAAATTATTTAGCATAGATAAGGAATTTCTGTCCTGGTCTTTGTGTCAAATCAGGATTTAGAGTTTCTCAGTAGCAGATAGTAGGTTTTATTATCAAAGTTGGGCAGGGGGGGAGACAAGTAAGTATTTATATAAACTTTTTTTCGCTATGAACACGATAATTGGTGATAGGGTAGCTGTGGCGTCTTTTCTAGAGCTAAGCTGATCTGGAATGTATTACAAATGTTTTGAAATGTTTTTACTTCTCTTCATCCCTTTCTGCTATCTTTTAATAAAATATGACTTACATAGGTGTTATCCTAATTACATCATACACGCAATTCCTCAATGAAATAAAAAGTCAATACTTGAATGACAGTGTGGCAGAGGCAGGGGGGAGGAGGGAGCACGGGATTTCAAATGGTAAAAACCTGCTGTGGTAACAAAGACTGAATCCATCCCTGCATTGCATAGCCTCCTGATCATATCTTTAAACCTGATAGTAACAAAGAATATTTATTTGTTGCCAGGCTATTGTAGGGTTTATTTCTGAATTCAAATCCCAATTATCAAGGAAATTGCATCCTCTTTATCTCGCAGAAGGGTATACTGCATCATAGCATATTTGGTTATTTGGTACTATAATATTGTTACCTTGCTTGAAACACATGGTCCCTCTTGATATACAAGAAGAAAAAAAAAAACCCTGAATCCATTTCAATAAATTAATAGGGATGAGAATCCCAATCCATCGTTCTTTTCAGAGGTTCACATACATTGTAATGAAATGCATTAGGAGTTTTCTTCACTTGAAATCCAAATGAGACCCATTTTGGCTCACACCCTTGACAGTCTCTTTTATAAGCACTGCTGTCTCCTGTTCATGTGTGGGCTTAGTAAAATGCTTCCTTTGTAAGATGCACAGAGACAATATAATGCCATGAAAGACGAAGGTGTCAAAACACAAAGTTAGAGGCAATCTAATCAATGCCTCCTGATTTAGCCTTTGAAGGCTCTCTTCATTAAAACTCTTTAATTGTGAGGCTTATCTTGAGGTAGAGCTGTTACTTAATATTTTTCAGTGTCATTCTTTGGACAGTCATTTGTACCTTTTAAACGTAATTTCAATATTCATTGTTTAGTAAATTGGATGCCTTGTTAGCAATAGTGGTGGTATGAATGACTTGCATTCAAGTGATTGAAGGTAATAGTGTATAAATGCTTGGTTCTCTCCCCCTGAACTTTAATGTGGTTTATTTCTCTGTATGTCATTATAAAATATATGGGTTTCATTATGGGTCTTTTTATTTTTATGTGTAGGAATGCAGGTTAGCATATTTTAAGGTTATGCCTAGAAAAGCTCCAAACAGAGTCTTTCTGGGCTTTTTAAAATGTTCAGGTCTAGTACAAAGATAAATTCTGTGTAAGGCAGTGAAGAAATGAGATCTCAGGCTATGTTATTCTGAATAAATTCTGAAAAGGTATGGGATTTGGGGGGGGAAACAAAAAGAAAAAGATGGCACATAGGCCATTTCTTCACAAATGATCACAAAGTTGGTTAGTGGCTGTTAGAAAGCAACTTCCTGGAGCTGGCTGAAAACAAAGCGTGTGTGAAAGCACATAATGTGGAAAATGCTTTTAAAGGAAATACTTAGTTTCCACCTGAAAACTGCCAACAGGAAAAAAAATAATAATTGATGAGAGGCTGCAATTGAAGTTTTTTGTTAGTTTACTTCTTAATGTTTTGCTGGTTCTTGGTTGGGTTTTTTTTTTCGTGAGCTAGGTGACATATTTTGTTTTTAAAACAGATGCGTGTATATCTACTTTGTGTGTGTGTGTGGTGAATTGTGCTGTAGCACTGCATGTATATGCATGCAGTGCATGTATGTGCTGTACAAGTAAATGAATTTTCATATTTACAGCATTTGCTCACAGCCTTCTTAAAATCTGGAAGGCTGTACTGGAAAACAAACATTGCATGTTTCTGTAATACATCCTACATCTATTTCATGCCTGAAATATCAAGGAAGTTGGAGCTATCTGATATTTCCCTTTGTAATAATTACCTAGGAAAAAAAATGTTATTTTAACACATTAAAAAAAACAAAGGCAAACCAACCAACAACCCAACAACAACAAAACAGGCAGAAAGATGAAGACTAAGAGAAGTGGCTTGCTGAAATCCTGGAAAATGGAAAAAAAAGAATTGAGGCAACTTTGACCTGATTTTTAAATGAGTAGTGTGGTGAGTACAGCTGCTCTAGCTTAGTAATTATTTGTGATAGGTTGTTTTTGAGTCCCATATGTATAGGAGCTCCAGGCCCAACTACCTCATTTGCTGGCACACAAACAGATTCTTCCAGGTGCTGAAAATTAAATTTTAATATATTATTTAAATATTAAGAGAATTACAGTTTCAGTAATTTTACTGCTACAGCTGGAGTGCAAAGTGTGCCTGCACACTACAGAGGTTGTTGCATAGTCTACCAGAATGAAAATTCCCATTGGCTTTAAATACTTTCAAGGAAGTAAATATTTGATGTATAGATAAAAATCGTGTATTTGTTATAGACTGTATTCCAAAAACACTGTGTGGATCCTGACCTGTTTATAGAATGAGATGTTTGGAGTGTTACATTGCAATTTATGTGGATTCATACTGTAACAGGGCTAAAAGTTTTACGAGTTAGTAAGGAAAATCTTAGCTACCCCTGTGCTGAGGGCTTCAGTAAGACAACAGTTCCAAAAAGCTGTTAGGCAGATGGTTAAGCTAAAGCATGTATTAAACGACATCGGTACCAAGCTAATATATTTTCTGGATTAAAGTTCAGGCATTGCAACTCCGGTGCATTTAATCACATGGAGAAAAATGTGTTGATGAATTGGTGATCTCGACCCTGCTTTGGGGTTTAAGAGAAGTATATGGAGCTGACGCCAGCTTGAGCCAGTTTTCTACCCTAAGAAAATCAGGGAGGTTGTCATAAAACAGTAAAGTAAGTTTTAGTTAAGTTGTAGGAAGGTGCAATGGCACTGAACTGAAAGTGCCATACAATGAAATATATTTTTAATTCCAAGAATTTTCTGTGATGCCTGTCCCTTCTGTTTCCTCATTTCAGCATATTTTTAACTCTTCTCAGAATGAGCAGCAACATCCAAGTTCCAATGTGGGTTAAGCAGACTTGGAGTGCACTTCAGAGGGCTTTTTCCCCCCTTGTTTTGAAATATTATAACTGAATGTAAATGTGTCCTGAAAAAAACAGCCCCAAACCTGCTTATTCTACCCTGATTAGCAGTTAATAAGCATCACCTTCTAAGGATGGTGTCTCCTGTAGTTCTGTGGTCCTTTAATATTGCAACCTGGAATCTTTTTTTTTTTTTTAATATGACATCAAAGAATTTGTTAATTCATGTATTGATTTTGACTATGCATCAGCAGGCATCAGTGGCTCCTTGAACTAAATACCAGCCCTGCACAATGTCCTGTGAACTTACCCACTGAATTTTCATTTTCACTTCTTAAATCCTGTCCTGTTTAAAAGGGCTTTAGAGAGGAGTCTGTTCTCAGCAGTCTGCACTCAGTGTCTTTTAATTTCTTTCCTGACTGTGTGAATCCTGAAAAGTCGTTTAGGTGAAATTAATTCAGTTATGGATTTAAGTTCTCCACTGATCATGCTTTGTAAAGGGAAATTCCTTGCATTTGTTTTGATTATAGCACTGAATATTGATTGGGATTCATTTTAATGGTGAATGGATCTTTTATTCCATTGTAACAAGATCATCACCCCAGCTCTTGTCCAAAGTCTGTCTCACTAAATCCATTAATCTTTGGATTAGATGATTTTACTGAAAATAAGATCAGCTGCATAGTCTCAGTGCTAGGTTGTGCTCGAGGCAAAAGTTACAGCAACTTTTTAAAGCGCATTCTCGTCTCCATAAATCATTTTGGAAAGTAGTAAATTGCAGTGCTTTTATCTTAATTATGTAGTTGCATTTCACGATGAATAGTTCACAGTTCCTATTACAGCAATATCTTCCTGCTATTTTTAATAGTCACGGAATTTCTGTGGCTGAAAAGTTGGAGACGGAACAGATTTAAAACAATGCAGCAATATAAAATTAGAGAAATTAAGCCCAGAAAAACAGGATCATCACCACATGACTTATAATATTTTACTATCTATAAATCTAAACTTCTCCACCTATCCAGTGCCTTAGTCTTTTTTTTTTTTTTTAATACTTCGTTTGCTTTTTCCCCCCCAAGCATCCAGTTCTGTGTCATATATAGGCTGGTTTTGGCTTGGCTTGTACTATGCTTTAAATACTTCTTTATCTGCTAAATTAAAACAAATATTTTGTGGGTTATGGATAAACTTAATTAATTAAAGCATCCACTTTTCTTGTTGTTGTTGGGTGTGGGGGGGTTGTTGTTTGGGTGTTTTTTGTTGTGATTGGTTGGTGGTTGTTTTTTTGTTGGGGCTAACATTGATTTCAGTGATGCAGAATCTGTTCCTAGTCTTCTATTTGAAATACCTTTCAAGTGTAATGAACTACTGCTGTTAATAGTTGGCATAATGTGTTTTTGAACATCTCTTTTTTGTCTGCTGTAAGGTTTTCTTCCCTTACTGAGAGAGTAATTTTGTTGTAAAGGAGGAGTGTGTGTTGCAGGCTTATGAAATACACATCCAGCCCAATATCCATGAAATAAATTACCACTTTGTGTTCCTCCCCAGATCCAGTCCCATGTGCTAATAGCGTTTCTGCTGGATTTTGTACCATGACAGGATGCATTTACTCAGTTTCAGAATGAGCTGGTAAAGGATTGTGATGGAATGCTTAAAATGAGGCTTGAGGGGATGTGGACCATCACCTGGTGGGACGTGTACCCCAGTCCCAAGACACACAAATCCACACATCTCTCTGGTCAACATCAAGGCTGCCTCCAATCAGATCGCTATGCCCTGCAATTTGATGAACGCTCCTAATGAAGCTAAAATAAATTGCATTTTCCCTTCCACCTTGTTAACTATTATTAATGTTTATGCTGACCAGAAATCAGTTGTCTTACTGGGTTCTCTCTGATAAGTGAGCCTTGGACAGAAAGACCTCACACTGCATGATGTTGTGCAGAATGTTTTGGTTTGGGCTTTTTGGTGGGAATTAAGCAGCCTTTCTTTTATTAAAAGCACATAATCTGTAATGCAAAACTATCCACAGACTAGTTATTTCTATGTATAAATGTGAAGAAAAAAAAGGCAGAAAAAGTGGTTAAATTGACCATAGTCAAAAGTGTAATGCTATAAATACCTGAAGAGAGCACCACTTTATTAAATTGAAACAAAAGTGATTTGTGATGTCATTTGTGTATCTTTTTAAGGGAAAAAAAAATACATTAAAAATCCCGAACAAAAATAAACAAAAAACTGCAGGGAAAAAAAAAAAAAACAAACCTGCAACAAAATAGCTACATTAGGAATCTGTCTAAAGAACTGAAAATGCATTATCTGAAGCAAATCTACAACCTGATTTCATAATCTTACCATTAGAAGACAACAAACTTGGTAAAGCAGAATGCTTGGCTCCTAAATGGACTTTCACAATGGCCCAAGATATTGTTTCTCATAGGAGGCATTCCCAGACTGAAAGTGTGAGTCTAATTCTCTCTGAACTGAGAGAATTTCAGTAAGGCCACGAATCCCTCTTGGGTGACAAAGTAGTAGTATTATTTTTTTCACATTCTTCTAGCATTTGAAGTCTTGTAAAAATTTTTCTTGGAAACATTTAAAAGAAAAAAATCTATATAATTCCTTACATGTAAAATAACCAGAGGAGGCAAGGGATTGCTTGCTTTTTCTTCCTGGTAAGCAGCATCCTGAGAATGCAAATCTGTACATAAAACTCACAGAATTAATATGGTGAAAAGAGGGGTTTAAAGTTTTTCTTCAGCACGCTGTGACTCCTTCTTGTCTTGTGTGATTATGGCCCTGAGACTCCTTAAAATTATCTCCCCCTCATGACAACGGCAGATATACTGTTAGATTTCAAGTGAAGTACTTAAAACATAACCTCATTTCTCAGGGAATTGTCAAATTTTAACTTTTAACTGAATTCTCCTGAACGCTGAGATAGAAGGGATTGACCCTTCAAGATGGAACAAGTCTAATTGGAAGTAGCATAAAAGATGATAATATCAATGGATTTCAATGTAGTCTAATTATATGTTGAAGCAGAATCCTGAAACACTATTACTGCACATTGACAGGCAGGATCTTAAAAGCCAAAGTCAGGAAGCTAATTTCCAGGGAAAATAGTAGTAGACAGATTAAAACAAAATATGTATTTTAATTACAAACCATCATAGCCTAATCATCAGAGCTGCTTTTCTTTTTTTTTTCTCTTTTATTTTTTCCTTCCTTATTTATTTATTTAAAATGAACTGTTTTTTTTATTTTATTTTATTGTTTCCTTGTATTTCAAATGAGATTTTAGTAAGAGCTAAAATCCTGTCATTCTTCGATTGCAAAGGGCCTACAAAACTTACGTTCAACATCTCTCCCTTCCTCCATGCTCAGTAATTAAAAATGGCTGTGGGCATCTTTTCATCCTTTGAGATTCACCAACTGCTATAGCATTTGTAGAATGATTTCTTCACCTGCTTTTTACATGGAATAACCAAATATCGGAGCAGCTTGATGTACTTACAAGAGGAAAAAAAAAAAAAAAGAAAGTGAAGTTTACCTCTAGGCTTCTCCTCCTCAGCACATAGACAGTTCTATCATTGTTCCACCACTCAATTAATTTTGAAAATCCTAAGAACAAAAGTCATTAGTAAGTCTTTTGTCATGGATTTAAAACAAAAAAAAAAAAAAAAGAAAAAAAAGAAAGGAGAGAGAAAGAGAGAGTGATTCCTTTTTAGTATTTGTATGTCATCATGCCAGGCCTAGAAAATTAGCCTAATTTATTATTTAAAACACTGGTGGGATTCCTAATTGCATTCATCATTAGATATGACACGTTTAGAACCGAGAACCATACCCCAGTGAGAATTTTCCAGTTTGAATTTTGAAATAAAAATATTTTTCAAGAGATCCCTAGCTATGGCTTGTTACTATGGCAACAGCCCTATTTGTCTGAGAGCTCTGCCCGCTGCCAATGGGAGCGCGAGCGGCGTCAACTAAACATACGAATACATCAAAGACAAATTCATATGCTCAATCTGATCAGCTCAATTAATGTAAGAACAGAAGCTGAAGGGGGTTAAAAGAGGGCATCCATTCAGGATAGATGAAGCCTCTTTTAGCAGAATATATACGCCGGCCTTTTGGGGGAGGAATTTAGCACACTGTCAAAAACATTATCAGAAAAGGAAAGTACTAGGCCTCCTACACCTAACAGATATGAAGCTGTCAGACAAAGAATAGCACTATTCATTAAATGACACTTACTTTCTCCCACTTTACAAGAATACAGTGAACAAAACAAGCAGGGGAGCAGCTGAGAGAGACACTTTTTTCTTTTCCTGGTGATGACAGACATGCAGCAATTATGGTGATAACTAAGGAATACTAAACAAGAAGCCAGGCTCCATTCTGTTTATCACCTAAAATTTTATGTTGCTAAATTTGCATGCTACTCTTGTTTTTGTTTTATTATTTATGTCTAGGACAAATTAGATCCTTTTTGTTTTTTGGTTGGTTTTTTTTTTTTAACGTGGTGCTTTCAGTTTGGCGAAGAACTGCCGCTAAACTCTGCGCCGCTCTCCCCTTTTTCTTGTTTAAATGGCCACATCAAGTTGAAGTGCTTTTGAAGTGAGAAAGTTTCAAAGCACCACAAAACTGCTGTTACCAGTGGGGAGGGAAGGGGGGGAAAAAAAGGAGCATTGGAGTAATGGCAGGTATTGTGGACTATTTCTGCTGAACATAGCTTAGAAGGCAGTTGGTGCAAATCTCTGCTAATTCTCACCTTGACTTGCAGAAGGTGGTGGGCTTTGCCGCTTATTTTTAGTGCTGTTATTTACAGGGTCCCATAAAGTTTGTGTTAGCTAAGTTTGTTTTACAGCAGATGGGAGCGAGCAGGGAAGTCCCAGCAAGGCTACTGGCTTTTAAGAATCGGGTACTTAAGCCATGATGATCTGATTTAAGGCCTATTATCAATAGTCTGCTACTTTTATCTGCATGATCATGGCCTGATTGATACTGACTTCGTAGCCATGTACTCCATAATACGCTGTCAGGCAATGCTGACAGCTGCAATGAAAGAACAATAAGTGTGGGGCAGCAGTAATGTAAAGGTCCAGCCAAGCTGTATGAAAACTGATAGCTGCGATATTGGCTCCTATGTTACCACATAACCCAGCCACTCTGAGAATTTCTTGGTGAGTGAATTAAAAATGGTCTCCTGATACACGGAGAGAGGGTGGGAAAAAAATCTTCACTTAAAAGTCCTGGAGATTGAGGAAAACCTTGCAATAAAGTTGATCACTAGGCACAAACTTACTTAAAAAAAATTAATATTTATTCTCTGGAAAAAAGAAAAAGAAGAAGAATGGGTGCACAAAAATTGCAGTGGGTGTTTAGAATCATAGAATCATAGAATCAGTCAGGGTTAGAAGGGACCACAAGGATCATCTAGTTCCAAACCCCATGCCATGGGCAAGGACACCCTACACTAGATCAGGCTGGCCAGAGCCTCATCCAGCCTGGTCTAAAACACCTCCAGGGATGGGGGCCTCAACCACCTATGTTATATACTGATATACATAAGACATGACTAAATCCAGTGCAATACATTTAAGTGTCTTGATAAGACATCTTTTAGTGCTCCAGCTAAGTTTCAGAGCAACCTTTTTGAATTCCAAAATTGATTTTCACAAGTGTTAATTATAGTGCAGCGAGAAATCTGCAGTTTACAATGACATTGCATTAAAGCTCCCTAATCTTATAGACTCTTACTCCTAAAATGACTTGAACTGGGCCTTGATTTCAGCTAAGGCCTGTGGCTTACTGAGTTCAGCGCTTCTTTGTTTCATGTTGTGGACATATGTAGATATTCACAGTTAAATTGGTAGAAGACTCATCCCTGGAGGTTGTTAAGGCCAGGCTGGAGGTGGCTCTGAGCAACTGGTTCAGTTGTTCAGGTGGGTTGGATTGGTTGATGGGTTGGACGCGGTGATCTTGAAGGTCTCTTCCAACCTGGTTTATTCTATTATTCCATCTCGTGTGAAGTGTCCCTGTCCATGACAGGGGAGTTAGAACTAAATGATCCTTGAGGCCCCTTCCAACCCTGACAATTCTATGAATTAAAGAAAGCACTACATTAAAGAAAGTATTAAAATTAAAACAAAGCAAGCAGTGTCTAAATCCAAAATAGAATATTCTGTTCCCCTGCCTCTGGTTGCTTGAGCTTCTGTGGTTATGAATGCTTCGAGAAAGTGTAGGCCAAACCATAATATCTAGCTTGTAAAGACAGAAAAGTTTGTTTTCTTACATTCTCTCCTTACCAAATATGTAAATGTCCAGGGAGGTGGTTGGGGCCCCATCCCTGGAGGTGTTTAAGACCAGGTTGGATGAGGCTCTGGCCAGCCTGATCTAGTGTGGGGTGCCCATGGTGGGTTGGAACTAGATGATCCTTGTGTTCCCTTCCAACCCTGACTGATGCAATGAAAATTGAAATATCAATATAAATGTTTGATTTTTTTTATTATTTAATTGTTTAAGAACATATAGAAATGTTGAGGTCTCTACCAAGTTCAAGTTCCAGTTTTGTGAAGGATAAAACCCAGGTTCCTTGCCTTAACGACATGATGGTTCCTGTTATAAATAGGTACAATGAAAAGAAATGTGTAAGAGAACTGTGCTTCTTTAGCAATATATTTAGTTATTGTAATATTTTTTGTGCTAACTGGCCTCAGAAAAGCATTACTTCTACAAAAATTTTTAAAGCATTTATAATTTTGTAACAGATCTGTCCCATCTTTAAAAGAAAAAAAAAACAACCTTGTTCATGTGCTGTCCTTTAAATATTTCCTGATCTTGAAACCACATATTGAATCAGTGTTCTTTTTGCTGTTACTGAGACTGAAGGTCTTTCTTCATGTTCTTGTGCTATAAACTTGGAGAGGAAGAAGTTCTTCACCTGAAGGATGGTAAGACACTGGTTGCCCAGGGAGGCCTATGGTAGAAGCCCCATCCCGGGACGTTTTTAAGGTCAGGCTGCATGTGGCTCTGGGCAACCTGATCTGGTGTGAGGTGTCCCTGCCTGGGGCAGAGAGGTTGGAACTGGATGATCCTTGAGGACCCTTCCAACCCTGACAATTCTGTGACTTCATGGAGCACTGGCCAACCTACACTTAGCTCCTTGCGTGACCGTTTTGCTCTTTGCTCTGGACATCTTGCACTTTGTATGCACTGTGGATCATGTGTATATTTACTGTTAGTTTGGGACAGTTCACGGGCTATTGCCAACATCTTGAGTCTAGGACACACTGCTTTAAAAAGCATAGAGGAGGTCAGAAGTTTGTGACTTTGTGGTAATCCACTTTATGAACATTGTAAAGCATGGGGTTGACAGTATAATGTTATATAACATTTGCATACCCCTGGTGATGTTCAAAGATACTTTATATGCCAACATGCAAGAAGTCCAAAGGCAGAATTAAAAAGTAGAGCATTTCCAAGACTATGTACACATACGTAATCTGCTGATCAATGAAACCATAAGGCCAGCTCCCTCTGTCCTTAATCATGAAATTGGGTTCTTTGTCTAGAGTGTGATTAGTTGAATGAGGAAGGCAAATGGAATGATTTGACTTAAATGCTGCAATGGTGGTCTTTTCTTCTACGTTTGGATAATCAGTATGCAGCATTCAAGTCTCTAAAACAATAAGCTGCTTTTATATTACTGCCATTGGGAAAAGCATATGCTCCTCTGAGCTCTTTCCTTTTCTGTAGCTATGGGTTAAAATGTCTAAACTTGATAATGTAAAAAAAAAAATACATATATCTAAAAAAAAAACCCCAACTCTCAGTTCTAGCCTGATACCTTGCACAATATGCCAGGAATCAGCCTGAAGCAAATTTTAACGTTCACATTATAGCCCTCTGAAAGTAGGGATGTATAATGGGAACACTGACAGACCCTGAATGACACTTACATTGACAGACAGTGGCACCACTAGGCACCCATAATTAGATCTTTTGTGTGCTTGCAGTTAGCTAAAACATGTTCCCTGGTTTATTAGAAAAAACTATTTCAAAATTAATCAGCAAAAGGTAAGTTTGTGTGCTGATGATGGAACCAAAAAGGAACATAATAAGGTTCTGAGGTTTGAATTCATTATGATGACGTCTGCTAGGTTTTCATTTAAAGACACCCCATTGACTAAAGGTTTCATTCAAAGATATCCATCTGACACAGCTCATCAATAAAACGAATTTACCTTTTTGGAACATGGGCTTTACTTTTGTTGTTGCTGTTGTTGAATAGATGATACTCAGTATAGGGTTTTGTGGAGTTTATTAGACAGTGTACCAAATGGTTAGCTTGGTAAGGTACATATCTTTTCATAAGTTCCTAATGATAGTTTTGGCTCCTTTGCATTCCTGAGCACTCTGAAATCTGCACAGGTTTGCAGTGAAATGCTGTGTGAGTTGAGCTGTGAGCTGGGTTATTTTGTACACAGTAGTTGCACCGTTCATCTGTAATGCTCTTGTTGTCTTAATAAACAGAAAAGCTTCTGCAATCCGTCCAACAATTACAATTAGTTATATTTCAGAAGAAAAATTCAGACTGGGATTATTTGCATGTGGAGGGGAGCAAGAAGCAAGTTTCCTAATTCTTGTGTTTAGCCAGTTGTTTCTCACTGTGTTCCCTGTAACACAGGCAAGCTCAGAATGTTTTCTGAAGAGCACAGCTCAAAACAGAAGGCAGTGTTTTGAATTCCTGTGTTGTGCACAAGAAATAAAGTAAATATTTGTTATTGTGGGATGATAAAAATTAATAATAGGTCAAGAAAGTGTTGTGTTACATATAAGATGCAATGACATAAACTTATTGCACACTGGAGGTCACCCTTGCTACTCCAAATTTTTTTATGTTTTCCTAAAAAAAAAAGGGAAAAAAAGAGAAGGAGAAGAAGAAGAGAAGCAAGCAGCCTGTGTATCTTTTACTATGCATGCTGAGCTTTTCTGATGACTTCCAGCAAGAAAACAAGCGTATGTTTGGGGTTGTGTTAACTCTGTAATTGGTTAAAAAAAGGCATGGACCTGTGGAAAAACTTTCTGAGTGTGTGTTTGTCTGAAGTCCCACGAGGTCTCCGTTGAAACCTCGGCTACTGGCACTTGCTTTTAGCACTCTCCAGGACAGCCAGTTTAAAGCTGGTTGCGGGACATCTAGCTGAATTGCCACTGCTTTGCTAGACTGCCACAAGGACCCAACCGTAGTTGTATAGAGGTATAAAATGTCTATAAAAATAACTGTCATGTCCCTAGATAGGTATAATCACATGTTTTAGAATCACAGAATTGTCAAGGCTGGAAGGGACCTCAAGGATCCAGTTCCAACTCCTCCTGCCATGGGCAGGGATACCTCACACTGGATCAGGCTGCTCAGAGCCCCATCCAGCCTGGCCTTTTATTCAGCTGATGAGCATACTGTTGATTAGCATAGGAACAAAGCTGAAAGGTCTGGAGAGAGCCTGTCCACGACAGCCATAGGAGTCTCACGGTAGTTTAAAGTTAAGTATGTTACCTAAAAATTGCCAGTCTTTTCTGTGTGAGAAGTCCTTCTGCTAGATCAGGATGGAAGAGGCATGTTCTCCAGGTTACAGCCAAGCAAGGTCTTAAATTGAGGAGCTGCCTTCTACAGGATTTGAACAGAAAGAAAAATATTCTCTTTGATAGGTTTATCACTCACAGAAAGATCTAAAATCATGGGAAATGCAGCTTTCTGATTTCTAACAAATATAATGTGAAATATTTGCCACTAAAACATTGTGTAGGACCTTCCACTAGAGGAGATACAACACTTCACAAATGCTGTTTGACAAAAACCCCTAAAACTTTGTGACATTCTCTGGTGGTGTGTGCAGCAAGTGTTTGCACTTCAGAGAGTGAGACACAGAAGGCCAAAGTGAGATTCCTCCACAGCCTGAGTATGCATGGGACAACCCACCTGGCCCTACAGCATAAGAGCTGCTTCACTGAATCAGAACTTGGCACCAGCATCCAGTCTTTAGCAGAATCTCATTCCAGTGACTTCAGAGGATGCTGTGATAGATTTTCTAATTAACTGTGAATGTGAGGTTCAAGATTATGACCCAGGTTTTGAGGCTCAGTGGCCTGTGCTCATGACCAGGAGTAATTGACTTTCTTCAGGGAACCATCTGTGGCTCTGCCAGGTTCTGTCTTTTGATAGATTGTATTATTTTTTTATCAGGGAGAAGTGTTTGCCATAATAAAAGATACATTGGAAATGTATTGCTAATATACTGGAAAATACATGTTGACTGGAAAAAATACTGTGATTTTTAGGCAAAATCATCAAAGTTTTGGGTTCTTTGTTAGAAGGTGGGGACACAGTTGTCTTGCCTTCCTCTAAACCTCATCCTTGGTTGGATACACTCAAAGAATTAGCTACTTTTTCCTGGACTATCAATTTAGCAGTTCTCCCAGCACCTGTGTAGCACCACTCCTCTCCATGGTTTTTAAATCTCAGAGGGAGCAGCTTATAGTCTCTACAGACATTTCTTGAGTCTCTGGGAGGGCTAGCCAGCAACAAAATATTCCCTGCTCCCTACTTGCATCCAAACCCATAAAAGCTCTTTTCTCTTGCTTTTTAGAAAGAGCAGAAAGCTAGCATTCTACCAGTGCCACCAGTTAGTGTTCTCCAGACTGCAATCCAAACCTGAAAAGATACTTGCCCACAAGGAACTTCCAGGGTAAACAAAGCATGTCTCATAAACTGATCTACAATAAAGGCAGTCATTTGTCTTTCCTAGCACATGTTAGCTCGGGATCCTGTGGACTTTCCAGCTGGAGATATTTAATCACTCAACACCTGTCATCCAGACTTTTCATGCTGCTCCACATGATGCTTCCAGTTTGCAACAGAGTCTGTCTGAAGGGATGTGTAGGACCTGAGTATCCCACCTCTGCACTCTTCCATAGTGCTGGGTGAATGCTAGATGGGGTCTTATTAGTCACCTTGACTGGGAAGGCCAACTAGAGAAAAACTGGCCAAGGGATCAAAGTAGACTTAAAGTATTGATTTGTTTTTCGTTTGCAACAGTTGAAGTCACCATTCTACCTAAAAATCTACATAAGATTGCAGAGACCAAAGGGTTATTTCCTCAAATGTTGGGCAATTACAGCAAGAAACCTCTTCCTGTTACACCTTGCACTCTGCTATGCATTTAAAACTGTATTTCTCCCATCAGTTGCCAAAATGCAATTTCTGAGATATCATCCTACCTCTTGTAGTTTCTGAAACAATTATTTGTGTGTTTGAGTTGCCTTTTCTCACCAAAGTGCTTTTCCCTACTAAATTCAGATAGTGTTTTACTCCTTAGTGGTGCTTAATAGGTAGTAGCACCAAACTCTAAGGAATCTGGCTTGCCTGTCAGTGGCAAACCCAAACCCATCCTGAGAAGTGAACTTTGGGTTACAGAATCTATCTGGAATGTTGGAACCACCAGCATCCAGGAGAGAAAACCTTCAGTGCTGTACAGAATGACAAGGACAGAATAATCTGAATTAGCTCCCAAAAATATTGTGACCATCCCTTGTCAATACATGTGGGTAGGAGCTGGAAGTAGAAGAAATCTGGAGCTGTAGAGGGACTTCAAGCACACAATAAAATAATTTTATGTAAGACTTGTAATACCATTACCTGAGGCTGTCAGTGTACAAGCAGTGTAAGGGAAATATTGCCCATTTGGGGGGGCTTCCTGCTAACACAGTTAGCATTCAGTAAAATATCAGTTTCTTTTGGAGGATAACATTGGTCCTGGAGGATAAAACTGGCCCAGGTTTGTAGCTGATGTGCTACTGCAAAATACTCTAAACATGGTTGTGCTTAGAAGGTACAAATTTTTAGCCTGATTTTATTCTGTTGGGATGGAACAATAAAAGTCACCATTCTGAAAGAGGCCTGTAAGTGTTATGTAATATTATCATCACCAATTAGTAAAAGATGCCTTTCCAGTAGCTTCAACTGAACAGATAATGAAGAGGTGGAAGATGGGAGGAGAATTTGTCATTGACTGAGAAACAGGAATGCACTCCCTCCCACCAGTTCCCCAAACAAGGACTTCTTTTTTAATTGTTATTATTATTAATGCTCTGGCAGCATGCCAACATGAGCAAGTCAGCTTCCAGCTGCCAATTAAAGCAGTCCTGCCCATTTCCTTGCCAAAACCAAGTTGTGGCCCAGTAAAAGTACTCACAGTACAAACTCTTTCATTGGAAGATTCCTGAGACTGTTGAGAATAATTAGTGTTTTCCCTTGTCTTGAACCAACAAACAAACAAACAAAATTCCAAAGAAGTGCATTATGAAGGTTGGATTGCATAAGTTCCCTAGAAATGTGGTATCTCAGGGTATGAACTTAAATAATCCAGCAGGACAATTTTCAGTCCAATTTCTTTAATACTTAATAGGCATTGAAATCACTGAGTCATACCTAACACCAAAACAATAGCTGTGGCTGAGGAGAATCCCTTGGGGTTCAGTAAGGCAAACCCTAATGTCCTGCAGCTGGGTCAGGGCTATCCTAGTTATCAATCCAGTCTGGGGGATGATGAGATTGAGAGCAGCCCTGCAGAAAAGGACTCGGGGGTGCTGGTGGATGAGAAGCTGGACAGGAGCCAGCAATAGGCACTTGAAGCCCAGAAGGCCAAGGGCTTGCTGGGGTTGTTCAGCCTGGAGAAGAGAAGGCTCCAGGGAGATCTAATAACAACCTTCCAGTATTTGAAGGGGCTACAAGACGGCTGTAAAGAGATCGTTTCCAAAGGCCTTCAGGGAGAGGATGAGAGGCAACGGTTTGAAATGAGAGAAGAGCAGATTGAGATTGCATGTGAGGAATAAATTCTGTACCATGAGGGTTGACTAGGGAGGTAGTTGAGGCCCCATCCCTGGACGTTTTCAAGGTGAGACTGGACAAGCAACCTGACCTAGTGGAGGACGTCCCTGATGACTGCAGGGGGTTGGACTGGATGACCTTTGGAGGTCCCTTCCAACCCAAACTGTTCTATGATTCTAAAAGCAACACAGTTAAATGAACTGCATCCAGGACATACAGTCAATCTGTATTCTCACTCAGAAGAGACAACAGACACACAAAATCAGTAAAAATTAGATTAGTGGAAGAACCAGTAGTGTGTCCATAATACTGGAAAATAAATTAGAGTTTAATTGTTGCAGATTTGTGGAAACAAGATAACATTCAGATTCCTCATATTCCATGATAATGTGAGCTCTCAAGAAAACTTCTGAGATACTTCTTTTAAATAGGGCCTATTGCATCACAGCAAGAAATAATTGGAAAATCAGAGTTGGATCAATATCTGTTCTGGCTTTTTTTTTATGATCATGAGGAAAAAATGAAAGCTTAAAGTTATTTGTTTGTTATGATGCTTGTCATTTTATGATGCATAG
This sequence comes from Colaptes auratus, assembly GCA_015227895.2. Lineage (NCBI taxonomy): Eukaryota > Metazoa > Chordata > Aves > Piciformes > Picidae > Colaptes > Colaptes auratus. Next base: position 10,555,308 of record CM026897.1, on the reverse strand, counting down.
CTCATTAAAAAGGCCATGGATGACCTCATATCCCATCTTAGTTATTGACATCAAATCTGCTTTAAGCTATTTTGAGTTCTCCCTTCATACTAAGACAAAAATCAGCCAACATTTGAGTTTTTGCCAGTCTTTATAATCCACAATTCAAATTATGTTTTCCTCACTGGTGAACTGTCATAATTAGAAGTAAAACTTTTTATGTAAGTAGACAATAACTCCCTTGCAACAGAATGGAGCTGGTCCATGAATTTAAGATGAGAGAAACTATGGGGATAAATTGCAGGAAATAAGTTAAAATTTTTCTGAATGAAGAAACTCATAAGGAAAAGGTAAAAAGGATTCCTAACAATGATGGAATTTAGTCTGTGTGGCAACCTGTGTGGTTATTTTTGCAAAAGAGTCTGCAGTCTTGATGGACACATAAAAACAGGAAGGAATTAAGTGTGACTAAAAAGCCATTGTCATTGTCAGTCATGCCAGGTAATTAGAATTACATCATGTTTATCCAAAATGCTGGAGATGTTTCACTGGGAGTTTTTATTCAGTATGTGAATAAATCAGTGGTGCAGGTAACATTTAGAATCATAGAATCACAGAACTGGCAGGGCTGTAAGGGACCCCAAGGATCATCCAGTTCCAACGTCCCTGCCACAGGCAGGGACAACTCACACTACAGCAGGTTGCTCACAGCCACCTCCAGCCTGGCTGCAAAAACCTCCAGGGATGAGGCTTCCACCACCTCTCTGGGCAACCTGTTCCAGTCTCTCACCACCCTCACGGGGAAGAATTTCTTCCTAACATCCAATCTGAATCTACCCATTTCTAGGTTTACTCCATTCCCCCCAGTCCTATCACTACCTGACATCCTAAATAGTCCCTCCCCAGCTTTTTTGTAGGCCCCCTTCAGATATTGAAAGGCCACAATAAGGTCTCCTCAGAGTCTTCTCCTCTGCAGACTGAACAGCCCCAACTCTCTCAGCCTTAGGTGGACGTGGGTGTAAATTTCACAGCACATACTTCAGGATTTCCTTTTTTTTCTTTTAATTTCTTTCACATATTTACACCTTATCCATAACATCATGACTGCAAAAACATGATATGTAAGGAAAACGTTCAGGCACTATATTTGAGGCTACAAAGTCCTCATAGAATCACAGAATGGTGTGGGTTGGAAGGGATCTTAAAGATCATCAAGTTCCAACCTCTACTAGCCACCTCCTACCTGACCTGGTTGCTCAAGGCCCTGTCTAGCCTAGCTTTGAACAATTTGGAGCTTCCACAACCTCCATGGGCAACCTCTTCCAGTGCCTCAGCACCACCTCATGGCAGGGAATTTCTTCCCATATATTGCTATGTATTCCTTGTGTATTCTTGTAATTCTTGCATTCCTTAGGTCTTCACAGAAACAATTTATTGGTTCTCTAAATGTCTCCAGAGTAAGGCAAAGCTAGCATCATAGTGTGCATTTCTCTTCCAGATACACTGTTTGTAAGTATCCTCATTACCTGGTGCTTGTCTTTGGAATCATAGAATCATACAATTAAAATCACAGGATGGTCTGGGATGGAAGGGACCTCCAAATGTCATCCAGTCCAAGCCCCTCTGCAGTCAGCAGGGACATCCTCAACTAGATCAGGTTGCCCAGAGACCTGTTGAGCCCAACCACCTCTCTGGCCAGCTTGTCCTAGTGTTCCACCACCCTCACAGTGAAGAATCTGTTCCTAATACCCAATCTAATCTGCCCTTCTCTAGTTTTAAGGCATTGCCCCTCATCCTATCACTGCAGGCCTTTGCAAACAGTCTCACTCTAACCTTCCTGTATCTGCCTTCAGGTACTCACAGGCTTCTGTTAGGTCTCCCTGGAGCCTCCTCTTCTCCAGGCTGAACACCCCCAGCTCCCTCAGCCTGTCCTCAAAGCAGAGGCGCTCTGACCCCTTGATCACTTTCATTGCCCTTCTCTGGACCTGCTCCATCAGGTCCATGTCCTTCCTATATTGAGGGCTCTAGACTCAGTGCTGCAGGTGAGATCTCATCAGAGCAGAGTGAAGTGGCAGAATCACTTCTCTGGATTTGCTGGCAACACTGCTTTGAATGCAGCCCAGGCTGCCGTTGGCCTTCTGTGCTGCAAGCTCACACTGCCTCCTCATGTCAAGCTTCTTGTCCACCAGCACCCCCAAGTCCTTTTCCACAGGGCTGCTTTGTATCACCTCTTTCCCCCAGCCTGTATTGACAGTTCCAGCCCAAGTGCAGAACCCTGCACTTGCACTTGTGGAACCTCCTGAGCTTCTCCTGGGCGACCTCTGCAGCTTGTCCAGGTCCCTCTGAATGCCATCCTGTCCCTCTGGTGTATCAGCAGCACCACTCAGCTTGGTGTCACCTGCAAATTTGCCTAATTTCTGCCAAGTTTTTTCTAAGTTTTAGTTTGGAAAATGTTTATTTCCTAATAAATGTGGGCTTTAACCTGGAAGAAAGATGTTCTTCACAGAAAGAGTTGTTGGCCATTGGAATGGGCTGCCCAGGGAGGTCGTGGAGTCACTGTCACTGGGGGTGTTTAAGAGGGGACTGGATGAGGCACTTGGTGTCATGGTTTAGTTGATGAGATGGTGTTGGGTGATAGGTTGGACTTGATGACCTTGAAGGTCTTTTCCAACCTGTTCTATTCTGTTCCATTCCATTCCATTCCATTCCATTCCATTCCATTCCATTCCATTCCATTCCATTCCATTCCATTCCATGTATATATATATATACATACACGTACATGTATATATGTAATGATAATCATACATATATGATGAAGTTCATGGCCTGAAAGCCAAATCAGAACATTTTAGTACCATATCAGTCTGTGAAGCTAATAAGAGTTGTTTCTTCTCTCATTCTTTCACAAGTGGAAATATGTGTTCAGTGGAATACCTAAATAACGATACTGGTCTTGGGATTTTTTATTTAAAACATATATGCTAGGCTCTGTAAATTTATGGAGCAAGCTGCTTTTACCAATAAACATCCTCAGTGCCCATTACATATAGAACTATATCTAAGTATACATATTAATTATGACAATATAGTGTCAAGAAGTGACCTTTATGCTTGGAGTGAAAGGATTTCTGATGGTCTCTAGCTCCTGAGGGAAGGCATTTTGCTGTTTCAGACTAGCCTGCAGAAAGCTTTTTTTCCCCCTGTTGTGAGAGCTCCTTTAGGTCAGAGGACTACTGTCTAGCTTTAGTTAATCTTTCAGGTGAGCTGCTGAAATATTTTAATATTTGAATACACTTTGACCATCACTTAAACTCTAGGGAAGCCACTGTGGCAAGTGGAGACGTTCAGAGGTATGAATACACCAGCTAAGAAAGCTAATACTTAGGATGCACATCTTGTTAAAGAAAAATGCACTGTAGTAGCCAGTTTTGAGAATGGAAATGTTGTCTCCAATTATTGCATATAGCCCAGCCAAGAAGTAGATATAATGAGGCTAAGACATCACTCATTCAGCCGTTTTTGGACAACCCTGGTCTGACCTCATGGCTGACCCCGCTTTAAGAAGAAGGTTGGACTAGAGACCTCCTACAGTCCCTTCAAACCTGAGTTTTCCTATGATCTTATGACCATCCACCAGGGTTGGAAGAAGTTTCCTAGCAACAAGAAATTGAAGGCATTAGAAATGGATGAAACTTAGTGCCAGCAAAAAAAAAAAAACACCTCTAAAAAAAATCCAAGAGTACTTCTAATCTGAACTGACCAATATTATGCAGTCTCCCTTAAAGGACACATTGTGAATCCTTGGAAATGCCTTTTTTTTTTAATTCTCTGCTCATGTCATGCACTTCTTTCCCCTTCCTGCAGCCCCTTCTTTCTGATCTGATTTCATCCATTGACTGGAGGTTAGGTGATATTGATATAGCTGTAGGTGGTGATGGATAGGTACCACTGTGGCATCATCAAAATACTGCCAGTCCACCCTTCTCTCATTGTTCTTCCAGATCATTCAATGGGTCCATGCAAAAATGAAGAGAAAATTGTGGGGAGGCACATTGAGGAATGACTTGCTCCAGGTTAGGAAGCTGACTGGGGATGCATGTGTTTCTCTTAAGAGGTATAGCCATTGCTTACAGTCAGTAGCGTTATGAACTAGGACAATGGCATTAATGCTGTGGAGGTGTCTCAAGATTAAAATGAATGTCAACCCCTATCCATCTGTAAAGAAAATCACACAGCAGTGCCACTATCACCTCCACAGCCTATCCCATTTATACTCAGACCATAGCATTATTTATTAGCTCTGCTTCTTTTGGCTTTTCAGCAAGCTTTCTAGGAGTGTGTTTGAGAAAGCAAATTTAGTCTTGAGCAATGGTTAATAAGCTGCCCAGGGCAGTGTTGGACACCCCATCCCTGGAGGGACTGAAAAGCTGTGTAAACGTGATGCTGAGGGACGTGGTCTAGTGGTGACTTGGTGATCTGAAAGGTCTTTACCAACCAAAATATGATTCTATGATTCTACAAAGGAGTATAATCAAAGGGCAGTTTTGCCAGACTTTCATTCTGTCATTCCAGTTTTGGAAGAAGTAAGGGGAGCTTTTTACCTGAAGTAATCTTCTCACTATTACAATCAGTACTGACAGATGTGGAGTGATAACAGTGAGATTGTTAAATGTTGGGCTGGAACCCTTTTATTACACAAAGCAACGTGAGGAGTAGATGTAAGGACCTGAGCAAAGCCTTCGACACTGTCCCACACCACATCCTGGTCTCCTAGCTGGTGACACATGGGTTTTGATGGGTGGACCACTAGATGGATACAGAACTGGCTTGATGGCCGCACCCAAAGAGTGGCTGTCAATGGGTCCATGTCCCAGTGGAGGCCAGGGACAAGCAGAGTCCCTCAGGGATCAGTCCTGGGACCAGGCTTGTTCAACATCTTTGTGGGTGCCATGGACAGTGGCATTGAGTGCACCCTCAGCAAGGCTGCTGATGACACCAAGCTGTGTGGTGCAGCAGACAGGCTGGAGGGAAGGGATGCCATCCAGAGGGACCTTGACAGGCTGGAGAGGTGGGCACAGGCCAACCTCATGAGCTTCAACAAGACCAAGTGCAGGGTCCTGCATCTGGGTCGAGGCAATCCCAGGCACAAATGCAGGCTGGGCAGTGACTGGCTGGAGAGCAGCCCTGAGGAGAGAGACTTGGGGGGTGCTGGTGGACGAGAAGCTCAACATGAGCTCTCAATGTGCACTTGCAGCCCGGAAAGCCAATCAGATCCTGGGCTGCATCAGGGGAAGTGTGGCCAGCAGGTGAAGGGAGGTGATTCTCCACCTCTGCTCAGCCCTGGTGAGACCCCACCTGGAGTACTGCCTCCATTTCTGGAGCCCCTATTCCAAGAGGGATCTGGAGGTGCTGGAAGGTGTCCAGAGAAGGGCCACGAGGATGATCAGAGGGCTGGAGCACCTCTCCTATGAGGACAGACTGAAGGAGTTGGGGCTGTTCAGTCTGGAGAAGAGAAGGCTCCCAGGTGACCTCATTGTGGCCTTCCAGTATCTGAAGGGGGCCTCCAAGAAGGCTGGGGAGGGACTTCTCAGGCAATCAGGTAGTAATAGGACTAGGGGGAAAGGAATGAAGCTGGAGGTGGGGAGATTCAGTCTGGAGGTGAGGAGGAAGTTCTTCACCCTGAGAGTGGTGAAGCCCTGGAATGGGTTATCCAGGGAGGTGGTTGAGGCCCCATCCCTGGATGTGTTTAAGCCCAGGCTGGATGAGGCTGTGGCCAGCCTGATCTAGTGTAGGGTGTCCCTGCCCATGGCAGGGGGGTTGGAACTAGATGATCCTTGTGGTCCCTTCCAACCCTGACTGATTCTATGATACTATGATAGAATCATAGAATCAATCAATAAGATTGGAAAAGACCTCAGAGATCATCAAGTCTAACCTGAACATGTTCCTTAGAACATTTCTGTGTTCCAAAGAAAAACAATTCTTTAGAGAAGTCTTCCTCAACATTCTTTTACTGCTCTGCTTAGTACAGGATCAGTACAATACAATACAATACAATACACCAGGTTGGAAGAGACCTTCAAGATCACCGCGTCCAACCCATCAACCAATCCAACCCCCACCTAAACAACTAAACCATGCAGCCAAGCACCTCATCAAGTCTCCTCCTGAACACCTCCAATGAAGGTGACTCCACCACCTCCACGGGCAGCCCATTCCAGTGGGCAATCACTCTCTCTGTAGAGAACTTCTTCCTAACATCCAGCCTAAATCTGCCCTGGCGCAGCCTGAGACTGTGTCCTCTTGTTCTGGTACTGGCTGCCTGGGAGAAGAGACCAACCTCTGCCTGGCTACAACCTCCCTTCAGGTAGTTGTAGAGAGCAATAAGGTCACCCCTCAGTCTCCTCTTCTCCAGGCTAAGCAACCCCAGCTCCCTACACATAATGGTGAATGTTTGGCTCTAGGGCAAGTTTAAACTTCCTGTGGTTGATATAAAAAAACCCAACCCAGACTGTATTTTGAATAACTCCTTGATCCCAGACCTTGCCCAGATGCAGTGAAAACTAATAAAAAGTTATCTGGGCCTATAATGAAACACTGATACAGCCTTTAAGTATATGACTATGCCTTTGCTGTTTCTGTGCTGTTTTGGTACAGATTTCCCATGTTTTTACTTGCAGAGTGCAGAGTGTCAGTCAATAAAGAGTGCCACTTTTGAAACACCATGAAACACATACAATGTGATTAATGGAGTGGTGGTTGAGGCCAGTGTACAAGAGTAACCTTATTCTGTAGGTTCATGTTCTGTAGTTTATGGACTTACTGCTCTTTATCTTGAGCAAGCAGAAGAAGATACTGGAATTGGGAATTTCTGGTCAAGATGGAATCATTAATTGATTTTCTTGGCATGGAGGAGGATAATCTGTGGTTACTCTTAGTATAATCTGAATAATCTGAGAATAATTTGTTTGAAAGAGTGGTTGAATTATTTTGTGCTGAATCTTGATCTTGCAATCGGCATTTGGTACATACGCTGCCTGTCTGCTTACTTTGAGTCAGGAATTAGCTTATAAAGTGGTATGATTCCAGTCTAGGAAATCAGGATCACAGGATCAAAGGATCACAGGATGTTAGGGGTTGGAAAAGACCTCCACAGATCTTTGAGTCCACATCCCCATGCCAGAGCAGGACCAGCACAGGTTGCACAGGAACGCATCTAGACTTGAAAGTCCGTGGTATCTTAGGGTGCATTAAGAGGAGTGTGTCCAGCAGACTGAGGGAAGTTCTGTGTTCCCTCTACTCTGCCCTAGTGAAACGTCACCTGGGATATTGCATACAGTTCTAGTCTTCCCAGTTCAGGAGGGACAGGGATCTACTGCGGAGACTCCAACAGAAGGCTATGAGTATGATAAAGTGACTGGAGCACTGCCTGGTGAGAGCCCTGGGGCTGTTCAGTCTAAAGAAAAAAAGACTGAGAGAGGATTTAATAAATGTTTATCTGATGGCTGGGTGTCAAGAAGGAGGGGACAGGCTCTGCTCATTTGCACCCTGGGATAGGACAAGGGGCAATGGACGGAAACTACAGCATGGGAGGTTCCACCTCAACATGAGGAGGAACTTCTTCACTGTAAGGGTCACAGAGCCCTGGAGCATGAGACTGTCTTGAATTATGACAAAAAGTTCAAACAGCCTCCACAGAAATCAGCAACTTGAAATAACTGTAAATTTAGCATGGAAGAGGAAATTTGCCATGAAGTACACAAAAATATACTGTTTGTGTGTCTTACCAAAGGAAATGTCTGGTCTGCTGTGGACAAAAGATCTCTACATGTGCCAGCAGCTTTTGTTTGAGTGGGGTCATCAACAACTTCACTTTTTCTACCACAAACTCTTCTACACAGTTAAGAGATTAATTAACCTCAGATGTTAATCTGCAGTGAGGAATGTTGGAAGCTAAGGGCAATGTCTTTGGGATTGTGGAGAATAAATCAGAAGAAAATGTAATGATGTGGATTGTCTTGGCTCCACTTTTCCATGCTGTCAGGAGTGGACAGTGATCTGTGCTGCAGATGGGACACCAGTGGAACTTTATGCACCTTTCAACTAACTTTCCCTTCTCATTTTTTCTTGTTCAACTTGGTTCTTCAGTTTTTATATTGTGTATTTAGCAGCATTATTAGTAACACTATTATAAGGCTTGTGCTAGGTGAACTGTGAAGGCCACTTGAACCCCAAAAAGTCTGTGATTAACATCCCAAGTGAATGATCCTGTATGTACCCTGGAAGTTCTGAACATGAGCCAGCAGTGTGCCCAGGTGGCCAAGAAGGCCAATGGCATCCTGGCCGGCATCAGGACCAGTGTGGCATCAGGAGCAGGGAAGTCATTCTGCCCCCTATGCTCAGCACTGGTTAGGCCACACCTTGAGTCCTGTGTCCAGTTCTGGGCTCCTCAGTTTAAGAAAGATGCTGAGTTGCTGGAAGGTGTCCAGAGAAGGGCAGCAAAGCTGGGGAGGGGTTTGGAGCACAGCCCTAAGAGGAGAGGCTGAGGGAGCTGGGGGGTGTTTAGCTTGGAGAAGAGAAGGCTCAGGGGAGACCTTATTACTGTCTACAACTACCTGAAGGGAGGTTGTAGCCAGGAGGGGGTTGGTCTCTTCTCCCAGACAACCAGCACCAGAACAAGAGGACACAGTCTCAAGCTGTGCAGGGGGAAGTTTAGGCTTGATCTTAGAAAGAAGTTCTTCACAGGGCTGCCCAGGGAGGTGGTGGAGTCACCATCAGTGGAGGTGTTTAACAAAAGACTGAATGAAGCACTTAGTGCCATGGTCTAGTTGATTAGTTAGGGTTGGGTTGTCTGTTGGACTTAATGATCCTGGAAGTCTCTTCCAACCAGGTTGATTCTGTGATTCTGATGTGTTCAGATCTCAGGTTTGAGATTCATTTCTCATGCAGGGTCCTTTGAGAACAAATTGTGAGCCGTCTTGTTTGTTCCTGGTTTGATCTTTTCTATCTCCAGTGCTTTTACAGCCCAGTCCTGGTGGAGGGGGTTCAGACATTTCAAAGCAGTCAGAGTATGTTTTCTCTTAGCCCGTCTTGATGGGTGTTTACTTTTATTTCTTACCCCAAACCATATTGTCTTCTTCCTTCAGCCTCTGTAGAACGGTTGGTTGAATATCAAGCCCCTCTTTTAACTTCATGAAAGATATGAAAATGTGTCGCTGCTCATCAGGAAGCAATGACTACATTATACATACAAAGATGGATGCGTAGCAAATATTCATGGAAGACAGCTGCAAGCTAAAAGATGTTACTCCCAGATCAAAAGTTTCTTGATTACATCACCGTAACCAAAAGATCAAAGATAATGTGATTTAATTTGATCACTGAGTCATCCAAATAAGCATGGAGCTCTACTGGCAGTTTTTCTGAGGTAGCAGATTGCAGTTGGTATTTAATCAGGAGAAGTATTTTCAAATAATGCTCATAATAACGTTCTTCTTCTTTTTTTTTTTCCCTCTTTTTTTTTTTTTTTTGCTTTTCCCCCCATGTATTAAAATAATCTCTGTAGTTTCCTAGGGCTTGATGGAGTTTAACCATTGGCATAATGATGTTTTACTAAGGCTGTTTCCAGGGTATTTGCAAGCACCTCGCTGGCGGGTGTAGGTGTGGTGAGTCACCCATTCAGCACGCAGCTCCCCTTCGTCTCATTCATTCCCACGTTGTAGCCTCCTTGATTTTTGCATAACCTATGAAGTGTTCTGTTGTCAGCCAGCCTCGGGTTTCTACAGTAAACTCCCTGGATCTCTTTTGGCTTGAATGAATGCTGCCATTCATTCACATCATGCTCTTCTGCAGGTATTTTTCTACAGAGAGGATCGAGCAGTTGGCTCATCACGTGCAAGAGCGGCAAGGTGTTGGAGTCCAAGGATTTGTTATGTGTGCAAAACAAGGGGTGGAGGAGAAGAAGGGAGTGGAGGAGTTAATTTCACAGAATCACAGAAACATTGAGGTTGGAAAAGACCCTGAGGATCACTAAGTCCAACCCTACTCTGCAAAGTTCGCCCCTAAACAATATCCTCAAGCACCACATCCAAACCACCTTTAAACAAATCCAGGGTTGGTGACTCCACCACCTCCCTGGGCAGCACATTCCAATGCATGACCACTCTTTCCCTGAAAATTTCTTCCCCCAATATCCAGTCTAAACCTATCCAGTTGTAGCTTGAGGCCATTCCCTCTTATTCTATCACTAATTACCTGTGAGAAGAGACCACCACCAGCCTCTCTACAATATCCTATCAGGTAGTTGCACAGCTGAAAGACAGCTCTGAGGAAAAAGACCTGGGAGAACTGGAGGAGAACGAGCTGCTCATGAGTCAGGAGTGTGCCCTCATGGTCAAGAGGGCCAATGCTCTCCTGGGGTGAATTAAGGATTGGTTGATGGGTTGGACATGATGATCTTGAAGGTCTCTTCCAACCTGGTGTATTGTATTGTATTGTATTATTGTAAGAAGAATGTGGCTAGCAAGTCAAGGGAGGTTCTCCTCCCCATCTACCCTGTCCTAGTGAGGACACATCTGGAGTACTGGATCTGTGCTTCCCAGTTCAAGAGAGACAGGGAACTATTGGAGAGAGTCCAGTGGAATCTACAAAGCTGCTGAGGGGCCTGGAGCATCTCTGTGAGGAGCAACAGCTGAGAGCCCTGGGGCTGTTGAGTCTGGAGAAGAGCAGCCCCAGAAGGGATCTGAGCAATGCTCAGGAAGAGCTAAAGGAGCTGTGAGGGGCAAGAGGCTCAGGCCAGGCTCTGCTCAGTGGTGCCCAGGAACAGAACAAGAGGCAATGGACATGAGACAATGGACACAAACTGGAACCCAGGAGGTTCCACCTGGCTGTGAGGAGAAACTATTTTAGTGTGATACTGGAAACTGCCAGAGCCCTGGAGCAGGCTGCCCAGAGAGGTTGTGGAGTCTCCTTCTCTGGATAGATTCCATCCTCCCCTGGCCATTGCGACCCTGGGCAAGCTGCTGTAGGTGCTCCTGCTTGAGCAGGAGGGTTACACTGGATGCTCTCCAGAGGCTGTTTTCTGTGCCCACCATGCTGAGATTCTGTGATAAGCAGTGAATTTTTCACCAAGCAGCATGCATCAGAGAAGGCAGAGCAAGCACTATCATTGTGCAGTGCTCCTCTTAAGGGCAACAAAGTTGGTGAGGGGTTTGGAACACAAGCCCTATGAGGAGAGGCTGAGGGAGCTGGGGTTGCTTAGCCTGGAGAAGGGGAGCCTGAGGGGTGACCTTATTGCTCTCTACAACTACCTGAAGGGAGATTGTAGACAAGCAGAGGTTGGTCTCTTCTCCCAGGCACCCAGTAGCAGAACAAGAGCACACAGTCTCAGGCTGCACCAGGGCAGGTTTAGACTGGATGTTAGGAAGAAGTTCTATCCAGAGAGAGTGATTGCCCATTGGAATGGTCTGCCTGTGGAGGTGGTGGAGTCACCTTCATTGGAGGTGTTCAGGAGGAGACTTGATGGGGTGCTTGGCTGCATGGTTTAGTTGTTTAGGTGGGTTGGATTGGTTGATGGGTTGGACACGATGATCTTGAAGGTCTCTTCCAACCTGGATTTATTTATTTTATTATTATTATTAAAGCAATCTTGGCTTGTCTGTCACGTGTTCAGAAGTTGTGAAAACATTGCTGTACACATTTGCATCTTCTATTATTTGCATCCTTTTGGAAGAAACAAAGATTCATGTTTGTTAACGTTTTCAGTTCTTGAATAGTACCATCCTTCCTGCAGTTCTCGTGACACCTACCATGAGCAGGTATGCTCAGCATACCTCAGGTTCAGTCACAGCCTGCTAGCCCTTTAGGGGAATGCAGAATGAGATCCTCAGGCAAAGGTAATGAGAACAAGAGAAACAAGTATCTTCTAGGAGAGAACTGCTGGAACAGAGGAACCGATCCCAGCCTGTTAGAGGAGAGCAAGAAAGAGCCCTGTGTGCCTGGAAAGGGAAGGAGAGTCCTGTATTAGAAAGAATGCGAGTGTAAAACGGGGTTCTACCAAACCCCCAAACTTTCTAGTTTTGGTGTTCCTACCGCACACAGAAGAGCACTGATGGTCCCACAGGGCCCATTGTATGAAATTTAATATTCTCCATAAAATTTACCTGGCTTGCCAGCAACAAAATCTCTGCATCATCTGCTATGGCAAGGCAAGATATTATCTCCTAGCTGATGGGAAGACCTTTGGTATTTGTGAATGCCTTCTCTGATGCATCATCTTCCAGCTTATGCCTTTAGTGAAATTTATCATTACTGGAATTCATTGCTTATTGAAACATCAGATAAGGCCTAATTTGGAGCGCCTCTCTGATTGGCTGTCATTTTTAATCCTTCTAACTCTTTAAAACTGGCTAAAGCTGATCTCTGATTGTAGCTGAGTACTGTGACTAAGCAAGATGTAAAACTCTGAGAAAGGATCTTCCTGCATTTCAATACTTTTATTATGCTGTTCAATATTTTTATTATATGAGTTGGAGGGTCTAGCCTAACTTTATTGATACCTTCCAGTCCAAGAATTTCCTTCTTCCATTCTCTTTGATCTCTAGCTGTTTTTAAAAAAGATAATTATGTAGTTGTTTTCTGTTTGGAGCTGCTAAGGAAAACCCTAAATACAGATAGATCAGTAGATAAACCAGCAAGGCCTTCAGCAAGGCCTTTGACACTGTCCCCCACAGCAAACTCCTGGCCAAGCTGGCAGCCCATGGCTTGGACAGGAGCACACTGCATTGGGTTAGGAACTGGCTGGAGGGCCGAGCCCAGAGAGTGGTGGTGAATGGTGCCACATCCAGCTGGCAGCCAGTCACTGGTGGTGTGCCCCAAGGATCAGTGCTGGGCCCCATGCTCTTCAACATCTTTATTGATGATCTGGATGAGGGCATTGAGTCCATCATCAGTAAATTTGCGGAGGACACCAAAGTGGGGGCAGGAGTTGATCTGCTGGAGGGCAGAGAGGCTTTGCAGAGGGACCTCGACAGGCTGGACAGATGGGCAGAGTCCAAGGGCATGAGATTGAACACATCCAAGTGCCAGGTTCTGCACATTGGCCACAGCAACCCCATGCAGTGCTGCAGGCTGGGGTCAGAGTGGCTGGAGAGTGGCCAGGCAGAGAGGGACCTGGGGGTACTGGTTGATGGTAGGCTGAACATGAGCCTGCAGTGTGCCCAGGCAGCCAAGAGGGCCAATGGCATCCTGGCCTGCATCAGGAAGAGTGTGGCCAGCAGGAGCAGGGAGGTCATTCTGCCCCTGTACACTGCACTGGTTAGGCCACACCTTGAGTCCTGTGTCCAGTTCTGGGCCCCTCAGTTTAGGAAGGATGTTGACTTGCTGGAACGTGTCCAGAGAAGGGCAACAAGGTTGGTGAGGGGCTTGGAACACAAGCCCTATGAGGAGAGGCTGAGGGAGCTGGGGTTGCTCAGCCTGGAGAAGAGGAGACTGAGGGGAGACCTTATTGCTTTCTACACCTACCTGAAGGGAGATTGTAGACAGGCAGAGGTTGGTCTCTTCTCCCAGGCAGCCAGTACCAGAACAAGAGGACACAGTTTGAAGCTGCACCAGGGGAGGTTTAGGCCGGAGGTTAGGAGGAAGTCCTACACAGAGAGAGAGAGATTGCCTCTTGGAATGGGCTTCCTGAGGAGCTGGTGGAGTCACCATCACTGGAGGTGTTCAGGAGGTTGGTTGCATGGTTTAGTTGATTAGGTGGTGTTGGATGATAGGTTGGACACGATGATCTTGAAGGTCTCTTCCAACCTGGTCTATTCTATTCTATTCTATTCTATTCTATTCTATTCTATTCTATTCTATTCTATTCTATTCTATTCCATTCCATTCCATTCCATTCTATAAACTTGCACAACTAATTAAATGTAACTAATTAAGATATCCATAATTCTATTTCTAATGTAACAACAGCTTTTGTTAGTAGCTAAGCACAAGGTTCTCCAATAAGTCCAACTGCTTTATTTCTTCTTTCTCCCAACAGCATCTCTGTTACACCCTAAAGCTATGCTTAAATTGTAAATAAGAATTAGATTCTTCCAGAGAATTCAGTTAGGGGGCTGGACAAATTTTTCTAAGAGGCTAAGCAAAATTAAGTAATGATACATTTATTTAATTTCATTGGCTCTGCAAATATAGTTTAGAAACACAAGTTTTGCTTCTGTTTCCTCTTGCTTGCTTGGCTGCTTTGTCTCCTTTCTGACCTTCTGCTGGCTGAACTGACTTTTGCTGTGTCTGTGAGGTACAGAGAAGAGGGGAAGAAGAGAGAGGTGAAGCATTTTCCCTCTGGGCTTCCCAGTGTGGGTGTATGAGTGTGAATCTGTCTGGGGGGTACTTCTGATTGCTGTTAAGCTGTAAATATATGTGAATATATTTTGTGCATGTTGTATTACCATTTATAATTTCATATTTAGTCCATTTTATAAATATACCTTGTAAATATATCCTTGCTATCCATACACACTAAGGGATGAGGTGTTAGAAAGCAGCCCTGTGGAAAAGGGTTTGGGGGTGCTGATGGATGAGAAGCTGAACATGAGCAGGCAGTGTGAGCTTGTAGCACAGAAGGTAGATCACATCCTGGGCTGCATCCAAAGCAGCGCTGCCAGCAGAGCCAGAGAGGTGATTCTGCCACTTCACTCTGCTCTGGTGAGACTTCACTTGGAATACTGAGTACAGGTCTGGAGCCTTCAATACAGGAAGGACATGGACCTGATGGAGGGGGTCCAGAGGAGGGTCATGAAAATGATAATACAATAATACAATACACCAGGTTGGAAGAGACCTTCAAGATCATTGCGTCCAACCTATCAACCAGTCCAACCCACCTAAACAACTAAACCATGCAACCAAGCACCCCATCAAGTCTCCTCCTGAACACCTCCAATGAAGGTGATTCCACCACCTCCACAAGTAGCTGATTCCAATGGGCAATCACTCTCTCTGTATAGAACTTCTTCCTAACATCCAGCCTAAACCTGCCCTGGCGCAGCCTGAGACTGTGTCCCTTGGCTGCCTGGGAGAAGAGACCAACCTCTGCCTGGCTACAACCTCCCTTCAGGTAGTTGTAGAGAGCAATAAGGTCACCCCTGAGTCTCCTCTTCTCCAGGCTAAGCAACCCCAGCTCCCTCAGCCTTTCCTCATAGGGTTTGTGTTTCAAACCCCTCACCAACTTCGTTGCCCTTCTCTGGACACGTTCCAGCAAGACAACATCCTTCCTAAACTGAGGGGCCCAGAACTGGACACAGGGGGTTGGAGCAGCTCTGCTATGAGGACAGGCTGAGGGAGCTGGGGGTATTTTAGCCTGGAGAAGAGAAAGCTCCAGGGAGCCCTAGTAGCAGCCTGCCAGTACCTGAGGGGGCCTACAGGAAGGATGGAGAAAGACTGTTTGCAAAAGCCTTCAGTGTCAGGACCAGGGGCAATGACTATGAGGGTGGTGGAACACTGCAACAAGTTACCCAGGGAGGTATTTGATGCCCCTCCCCAGGGGATACTCAAGGTGAGGTTCAACGAGGCTCTGGGAAACCTGATTTAGTTGGGGTTGTCCTTGTTGACTGTGGGGAGGTTGGACTGGATGACCTTTGGAGGTCCCTTCCTGCCTGGACCATTGTGTGATTCTATGATTCTATGATTTTTGCTTCCAAGTTCTGAGTTTGTCTGGTAGATTTATTCCAGGGGTAAATGTCTGATTTTTATTGGGGAGTGGGGTCCAAATCTAACCCACAACAGTCTCCCAGCACAGCTGGATGGTAAAAAGAGGGTAGCAGAATCTCTGGTGCACCGTAGAACACTTAGATATTGTGAACAACATCTGTGCAATGATTGTAATGTCGTGAAGCTTCATGAGTCATGTTCCCCAGGGCTCAGCACTGGGGCCAGTTTCTCTTTAATATCTTTGTCAATGATTTGGAGGAGGGAATTGAGTGCAGCCTCAGTAAGTCTGTAGATGACAAGATCTCAGGGAAGTGTTGACCTGCTTGAGGATAGGAAGGCTCACGAAGAGGATCCTGGGCAGGCTGGATCAATAGGTCAAGGCCATCTGTATGAGTTTCAACAAAGCCAACTGCTGCATCCTGCTGTTGGGTCAAAATAACCCCATGAATGCTCCAGGCATTCACACCTCTAGTACTGCTTCAGTTTTGGGCCCCTCACTGCAAGAAAAGCATTGAGGTGCTGGTGTGTGTCCAGGGAAGGGCAACAATGATGGCGAAGGATATGGAACATGTGTCATGAGGATATGTCTGTAGAAAAAGAGGCTGAGGTGAGGCCTGGCTCTCTACAGCCTCCTGAAAGGAGGTTGCAGTCAGGTGGAGGTCAGCCTCTTCTCGCAAGGATCAATAAAATGAGAGGAAGCAGCCTCAAGTTGCCCAGGTTTAGGTTGGACATTAGAAGAAACTTCTTCACTGAAAGGCTTCTCAAACCCTGGCACAGGCTGGGCAGGAAGGTGTTCGAATGTCCATCTATGGAGGTGTTTCAAAGAGGCAGAGATGTGGTGCTGAGGGACATAGTTTAGCTCCAGCCTTGGTAGGGTTAGAGAATGGTTGATCTTAAAGTTCTTTTCCAACTGAAACAATTCTATGATTCTATGAATGCATAAAGCAGGTAACACCCAGCTTAAAGTGAGGACTGGATATTTGTTTTTCTGGATAATAAAAATTAAATTGTTTAACTCTTATTTTTTTAATGACATTGAGAGATCATTTTTTGAGTGTAAATATATTGCCAGCTGCTTGTTTTCTTGTCTCCATGGATATTCGCACTTGAAAGTTCAGCTTTCCTTCCAGTTACTCTGCAGCTAGCTCATGGTTTACATAGTTAGGGCTATAAAATAAGAGTTTTTATGGGTAATTAGCTTAAACTAACATTTTTTTCCCCCAGTGATCTTGAACTTAGGCTAGATGCTAGGAAGAAGTTCTTCCCAGAAAGAGTGATTGGCCACTGGAATGGGCTGCCCAGGGAGGTGGTGGAGTCACCATCACTGGAGGTGTTTAGGAAGAGACTGGATGGGACACTTGGTGCCATGGTTTAGTTGATTAGATGGTGGTGGGTGAGAGGTTGGACTTGATGACCTCGAAGGACTTTTCCAACCTGGCTTATTCTATTCTATTCTATTCTATTCTATTCTATTCTATTCTATTCTATTCTATTCTATTCTATTCTATTCTATTCTAACTTCACTTATTTATTCAATGAAAGATGAGGAACAATCCTCAACATTACAATACACTTTCTTATTAAGTGGATATGAAGTTGTAAGAATTTTTGAGATTTTTTTGCACCTAAATGTCATGATAAAAATGTTGGGTTTTTTTGTAATCACTTTTGGTTCATGATAATGCTTTTATTAAATATATAAACACATAATTATATATATTTCTATAGTATAATATTTTAACCACAAAAGCACATTATAAATGCATGCATTTTTATATCTCTATTTTGATATCTCTATTTTTAATATGTATAGTGTTCTATATACAAATATATGCACATATAGTATGTATTCATATATATTGTACATAAGTATGTGTAATAGAAAATATGTAATAGTTGATAGTTATATAATTTATATATGTTTATATAATATATATTTTTATATATACTATGTATATAAACACACACATATGTGTGTGTAGGTATATATATATATATGTATATATATATATATACATATATATGCATTATATGTACTCTTTTCTAGGTAATACCTAAACTGTAAACTTTGATAAGTTGTTAAGCAGTTGTCAGCCAAACAATGGGTTGAATATTCTTTGTTTAAAAATATTCATCTCTGTTGTTGAATGAGACAGTCGATTCAATCTTACCAATATCATATTTAATAAAGAACAACCCACAGCAGAGTGAGAGAGAGAGAGAGAGGAAAAAAAATGTCTTCATCCATAAGCAACCAGATGAGAAATGGATTTTTATTCAGTCAAATCCTTTTAGTCAATGAAACAGCACTTTCATGCATACTGCACTCAAGTGATAATTAATATAGTCTAATTCCAGACATGATGCCTGAATTGATGTACTGTCATCAATACCCCATGTTAAAATCAAACCTTGACAGGGACTTAACACCCTGGAACAGGTCATCATATGATAATACTCTTTTTTTTTTCCCCCCCTTCCTTTCTGTATTTGTCTTCACCCAAGCAAAGTATTACAAGATGGGGGGAGAAAAAGGGAAATAATTACAAATGAAGAGTGACGCAGGCTGTGAATAGAACATATGTTAGGCTAGGCAGAGGCATCAGTGAATTATATCATTTCATGATGAAGTGGCAGTGGGGCTGAACGGACCTATTTTAAACCTTGATGTATTTTATCTCTACTGTATTTGGACTGTCATCTTTGGAGAAAGACTTTGTGTAATTGAGAGTCAGCTCCAATCTGCATGACTCGAGCATGAAGTG
The DNA here is from genome assembly GCA_015227895.2 of Colaptes auratus. Lineage (NCBI taxonomy): Eukaryota > Metazoa > Chordata > Aves > Piciformes > Picidae > Colaptes > Colaptes auratus. The sequence continues at coordinate 10,536,856 of CM026897.1, read as the reverse complement.
TAAGCCAGATGAGCGGCGTTGTGGAAGAAAGGGAAGCATCTAATAAGGTATAAATGAGTAATAACCTTTATACCTCAGGCATTTAAGTGTGTTTTATGAAATGAGGTGTTTAATGGTATTAATTTCACGGTGCTTTTAATAAGATAAACAAGGGCTGAAAATGCTTACAAATTTACCTAATTCTGCTGCGTTGTTTTAACCAAAACGGCAGGTTTTGAGACATCCTTTGTCACATTGAACAATTAAAACACAACCAGTTTCTCCTTACATCCATTTTTAGTATTCCAGTGTGCTTTTATTCTTGAAGTCAAGCTTCATTTTCATAGGGTGAGATGATAGCTTCATAGGCATTTGTTAATTCTGAGGGGAGTTTTGATGGCATTGTTATCTGTGATGCCACAAACATTTACACCTCTGAAAGAGTCCTCAGGGAGTCACTATTTGTGTATATTTGGAGTTCAGTGTGGTAAAAAAGATGTAAGGGAAGTAAGATTTTTACTTTTCAGCTATTGCACAGCCAGAATGGAGTGTATTGATGGTGTATCATGGAATTGGTTTGGTTGGAAAAGTCCTCCAAGGTCATCAAGTCCAACCATTAACCCAGCACTGCCAGGTCACCATTAAACCGTGTCCCTCAGCACCACATCCCCATAGACTGGGGCAGCCCTTGATGACCCTTTTGGGGAAGAAATTGTTCCCCATGTTCAACCTTAACCACCTCTGGGGCAATTTCAGGCTGTTTCCTCTTGTCCTTGTGAGAAGAGACCAACCCCCCTCCTTGCTGCAACCTCTTTTCGGGGGGTTGTAGAGAGCAATGAGACCTCCTGTCAGCCTCCTGTACTCTGCAACTCCTCACAAGTTCTTCAGACCCTTTTCCAGCTTCATTGCCCTTCTCTGGACCCACTCCATCACCTCAATGTCCTTCTTGGAGTGAGGGGCCCAAAACTGAACCCAGGATTCCAGATGTGGCCTCACTGGTGCCCAGAGCAAGTAAATACCATGCAGCACCTCCAGCATAATTCAAGTTGCCTATTACAGACTTGCTTATTGGTATTTAATTGCATCCAGCTTTTCTTTGGATGTAGGTTTGTTAAGCAGGTTCTTCAGACAATTCACCTCTGGAGACAGAGTAATTTTGTTATTGTTACAGCTGCAGATAAGGAGAAATTATAGCTTCTGCAATGCAAGCTGCTTGTTCTGTGTAAAACATTTTCTTCTTAGGTCACTGCTGTCACATAGAGGTGTGATGAGCATTTTACAATCTCTTGTGCTTGCTCTACATTGTTAGCCAACAGTTTCAGGCTTAGAATAAGTGTTATTAACATTTTTCTACTCATTCTAAAAGCCAGCTCTTCAGAAAAGACAGGAAAAACACCCAGGCATAATAGTCCAGCTCATGAAGGTTTGTACTGGAGAGGGCTTTTGCCTATTACCTAAATTCACACTGACCAATATCTGCATGTAGAGCTTCCTCATAACAACAAAATCTGTATGGGGACAAGGATGAGTCTGCCTGTGTTGCTTTGAAAGCAGAATTGGAGGTCACAGGGTTCTGTAAGAAGCTGCTTGTCCTTAGAACCTTCACATAATAAAATGGGTTATTGTGTAAATTCTTTTACATTACCTTCCTCATAGACCAAAGCTTTCCTACCACTAGACTAGAGGTCTTACTATGGCAGCCTCTTGTACAGGTCACAGCTCTCACACATTGAAGGAAGTATTTTACTTTAAAAGTCTGCAGTATCAGACCACAGTTCTTGTGTTACAGGACTATCTTCTCTTTATTCCTTGCTTTTGCATTGTTTCGTTAAGCTCACCTCATGTTTCCCTTCATAGTTGGAGCTCTGTACGGCTAAATACTTCTAGCAGTCTGCAGAAACTTCCCTTAGCTGTCAGTAATTATGTCTATTAATCTTGTTACACTCTGTCCAGTATGAATAAGTAAATTTCTCATGAATAAAACAATATGGCCCAAAAATATTTAGCATCTTCATATTCATTTATGGGGATAAACTGCACAATGAACTACCCAAAGTACAAATAGGTAACTCTATTCCAGCACATGCAGGAGACCCAGGCTGTGAAATGAAGCAGATGAAATGATGAGAAGCTTGCTTAAAAACAAACAAACAAAAAAACCCCAACCCAGAGCAGAAGGCTCCAAGTGTACAGCAGAAATGAGAGCTGAGAAACACCGATAGAAGTCATCTAGGCAACCAGAACCTAATGCCTTCTCTTGGCATCACATTGCTCTGCCCCATGCAGTGCTGGTGTTTCAGTTCCCTTCATTGCTGATGAGCCTTTTGACTCTTTATACACTCTGATTTAACTACTATTTTAAGGCACTGGATATGGCTGTTGAATAGCTTTCTAGTAACTTCAAACTATATATGTATGCATACACACATATACACACACACACATGTATTTAAAGAAGGACAGCTGTCATAAAAACTTATCTGTTATCCAAAGACCAAATGTGTTGCTTTTGAACTGTATCTCTTTACATGGCTGCACTGTGAAAATTCACTTGAATCTGATACTCTTCTTGCAAATTAAAAAGCAAGATGATTTCTAGACGAGGAGAAAAGAGTAGCAATAGCAGAATCTGCAAGATACAGGGACCAGGCAGAGAATGGAATTTGGCTGTAAATTAGCAATGAACTTTTGTGTCTGTAGAGCTGAGAAACTTTTCAGAACTACAAATTACCAGCAGGTTAAGGGAGAACATATCAATAAAGCTATTAAAGTAGTAAATCTTATGCAAAAATAAATTCAAAGTAGGGCTATGAAAATGCTAAGGGGCTTGGAGCGTCTCTGTAAGGAGGAAAAGTTGAGAGCCCTGTGGGTATTGAGCCTGGAGAAGAGCAGCCCCACAGGGCATCTGATCAGTGCTCAGCAAGAGCTAAAGAGACTGTGGGGGAAAGAAGCTGGGGACAGACTCTTGTCAGTGGTGCCCAGGGACAGGACAAGGGGCAATGGCCACAAACTGGAACTTAGAAGGTTGCACCCAAACAGGAGGAGCAACTTCTTTGGTGTGATGCTGCTGGAGGCCTGGAGCAGGCTGCCCAGAGAGGTTGTAGAATCTCCTTCCCTGGAGAGATTCCAAACCCTCCTGGTCTGCTGCAGGTGCCCAGGTGCTTTAGCAGTGGGGTTGGGCTGGATGATCTCCAGAGGTCCCTTCCAAGCCCCACCATGCTGGGATTCTGTGATCAGTGTAATGTAACATGAACATCATTTGATTACATTGATGAAAAAAATTATTTATAGTATGAAATTTATGAACGAAATGTTAAATCCGAGTGTCTGCTGGTAAAAACTGCTGCATATTTGCCATGACACAGATGATTTCTGGTTGAGGTTTTCCCTGATGTGTGTTGTTTCAGGCTTTACTCATGTCCTGTGTGATGTGAAGCATCCTGTCTCCATCCAGGTTCCTTCCCAACCCCATCTGTTGCCTTACCTGGCAAATTTCATGTGAGTGGTTTTGATCATCTGGCTGGAGATGCCCTTGTGTGGCCACTGAGGCAGCCTCTAAGGGATTATCATTTTGCCCTTAAGAGTCTTTAACAGGAAAAATGAGGATGGGAGGGGTTTATAAAAATTATTGATTTAGAATGCTATAAAACTTACAGAATTAGGTAGCACCTAAGACTCTTACTGGGAAGGTCATGAGTTCAAGCCTGCAGTGGGCAGGAGTGTTCTCTCTGGGGACCAATGTCCTTTCACTTGGTGCCATGGTCTAGTCATGGGGTTTGTGGAGACAGGTTGGACTCGATGATCTTCGAGGTCTCTTCCAACCTTAGCAATACTGTGATACTGTGATACTATTTTGGGGTTCTGTAGCTCAGCAGGGCTTAAAACCCAGAGTAAAACTTCACCAATTTGACATCCCCAAAGCAAAGATCACTGAATTGCTGGACAGACCATGAGGCTTTTGCTGGCCCAAATGGAACTGACATCTTTGTGAAGACTACTGTGCAGTTCAGAATGATTTGGACAAGTGTTCATTCAGGTTCAGCTCCTGAATGGAGACAGATAAGAAGGCATAACTTTATTCTTTTTCCCTTGTGGATGTTTTTGGTTTGATTTGAGTTGAGGGTTTTTTGGTAGGTTTTTTTGCCCCCTAATTGTCTTAGAGTAATAGGACATTATCCTGAGTTAAGAGTTGACTTTGATTCACAGAAATGTTGAGGCTGGAAGACACCTTTGAGATCATCAAGTCCAACCACTCACCTAAAGCTCACAACCCCACCATTGCTGCTAAGCCACTGCCACTAAGCTACAATCCTCAGAACCACATCCACGCAGCTTTTAAACACCTCCAGGGATGGTGACTCCACCACTTCCCTGGGCAGATTGTTCCAATGCCTGAGAACCCTTGCTGGGAAGACATTTATCCTAATATCCAACCTGACCCTCCCCTGGCACAACTTGAGGCCATTTCTTGTTCTGTCACTTACTCATGTGAGAGGAGTCTGACCCCCACCTCACTCTATCCTCCTTTGAGGTAGCTGTAGAGGGCAATGAGGTTTCCCCTCTTACAATAATTGAATGAAATACAATACAATACACCACCAGGTTGGAAGAGACCTTCAAGATCATCGCGTCCAACCCATCAACCAATCCAACCCACCCAAACAACTAGATCATGGCACCAAGCACCCCATCAAGTCTCCTCCTGAACACCCTCCAATGATGGTGACTCCACCACCTCCCTGGGCAGACCATTCCAATGGTGTTCAGGCCCTTCACCAGCTTGGTTGCTCTTCTTCAGACACAGTCCAGCATCTCAATGTCCTTCTTGGAGTCCGGGGCCCAAAAATGAGCACCACTGATGTGTGGAGTCAAAAAGAGAGCTGCATATTTTTAACCTGTTATGAGTAGCTTAGTTCAGTTTTAACACAGGGCATTGTCAGGGTTTCATTCAAAAATAACAGCAAACAAACACAAACCCATGCACATTTAGTGTAAAAATCTGTTTTGAGGAAATGCATAATGGCAGCTCCATGGTGAGTTTAGAACTGAAAATTAGGTGTTCATTTCATCTGTCTGCACATCAGTTTGTGATATTCCTTGTGAGCTTCATGCTGAGAGTTTGACAGTCAGTGGCAGGCAGATTAGTACTAGTGCCATTGTCTGTCTTGAAACATGCATAGCTCGTTGATTTAGAACATGACTCATGGAGCAAAAATCAAAACTGCTTCTCATCTCCTTAGATTTTCACAGAACCACAGAATGTTAGGGGCTGGAAGGCACCTAGGAAGCTCATCCAGTCCAATCCCCCCTGCCAGAGCAGGGTCACCCAGAGCAGATCCCACAGGAACACATCCAGGTGGGTCTTGAATATCTCCAGAGAGGGAAACAAACCTCTGGGCAGCCTGTTCCACTGTTCTGTCACCCTCACATGGAAATAATTCTTCATCCTTTTTCCATGGAACTTCCTATGCCTCAGCTTCCACCACTGCCCCTTGTGCTGTTTTTGAGCATCACCCAGCAGAGCCTGGCTCCAGCCTCTGGGCACTCACCCTGCACATCTTTATCAACATGAATGAGGTCACCTCTCAGGCTCCTCCTCTCCAAGCTACAGAGCCCTCAGCTCCCTCAGGGTCTCCTCATAAGGAAGATATTCAACTGCCTTCATCACCTTTGTGGCTCTGTGCTGGACTCTTTCAAGCAGTTCCCTGAAGTCCTTCTTGAACTGAGGGGCCCAGAACTGGACACAATACTTCAGATGTGTCCTTTCCAGGGCAGAGCAAAGGGGGAAGGAGAACTTGCGACCTACTGATCACAGCCCTTCTCGTGCAGCCCACAATTTTGGTGAAAAAACATAATAATTAAACAATTAAAATCCAGAGGAGTGAAGTTATAACCAGATGAAATTGTGCCAATGAGCTGTGCTTGTAAATGTTCTTGAGATTACTTTAATGGCTTGAGATTTATACCTGTGTTTTATGTAGTCCGTAAAGGCTTGTGTCCTTCGCTGTAAATCTCAGGTGCTACAATTCTGATATTAATATTACTAATAATGGTAAAAATTGACAAGAGGCAAATTACAGCTTTCTAGTATACACCTTTTTTGATTCTAGATGTGGCCACTTTTAACCAGTGCCCCTAGGTTAGTATCAGCAATTAAGAACAATTTTAGAATCATGCGTTTGGGTTGGAAGGGACCTCCAGAGGTCTTCTAGTCCACTCCTACTCAGCCCTGGTAAGACCCCACCTGGAGTACTGCCTCCAGTTCTGGAGCCCCTATTACAAGAGGGATCTGGAGGTGCTGGAGCGTGTCCAGAGAAGTGCCACAGGATGATCAGAGGGCTGGAGCACCTCTCCTATGAGGACAGACTGAAGGAGTTGGGGCTGTTCAGTCTGGAGAAGAGAAGGCTCCGAGGTGACCTCATTGTGGCCTTCCAGTATCTGAAGGGGGCCTACAGGAAGACTGGGGAGGGACTTGTCAGGATGTCAGGTAGTGATAGGACTAGGGGGAATGGAATGAAGCTGGAGGTGGGGGGATTCAGGCTGGAAATGAGGAGGAAGTTCTTCCCCATGAGAGTGGTGAAGTCCTCGAATGGGTTGTCCAGGGAGGTGATTGAGTCCCTGTCCCTGGAGGTGTTTAAGACCAGGCTGGATGAGGCTTTGGCCAGCCTGATCTAGTGTAGGGTGTCCCTGCCCATGGCAGGGAGGTTGGAACTAGATGATCCTTGTGGTCCCTTCCAACCCTGACTGATACTGTGATACTGTGATCCTATGATCCTCCACTATATCATGTTGCCCAGAGCCCTGTCCAGCCTCACTTTGAATATCTCCAAGGGTGGATCCTCAACCACCCTCCCTGGGCATGAGGGTGGTGTTCCACCACCCTCATGATGCAGGACTTGTTCCTCACATTCAGTCTAAATCTACTCTTCTCTAGTTTGAAGCTATGGACCCTCATCCTGTCCCTGCAGACCTCTCTCTATAAACAGTCCCTCTGCAGCCTTTTTGTAGCCCCGTTCAGGTACTGTAAGGTCATTATTAGGTCTCCCTGGAGCCTTCTCTTCTCCAGGCTGAACAACCTCAACTTCCTCAGCCCATCCTTGTAGCAGAGGTGCTCCAGCCCCCTGGTCATCTATGTGGCCTCCTCTAGACCCTCTCAATGAGCTCCATGTCCTTCCTGTATTGAGGGCTCCATGGCTGGATGCAATACTCCAGTTGAGCTCTCAGCAGGGCAGAGCAGAGGGGCAGAATTCCTTCTCTGAGGTTTTCCTTCATTTTTACAGATCAGTTGCTTTAAGCCTGGGAAGATATAGAGACATTTGGTGTTTTATAAGAACTTTTCCTTTAGTACTTACTTTCCAACTTTGTAAAACTTGGTAGAAGCAAAGTTCTGAAAAGATCTTTTTGTCTGTGTGTGTTTTCATTATTTTAACTTTTAAAGCTTGAATGCTTTAGTACATATCACAGTCTTTCTGATGTTTTTAAAAGATGCAATGGTTTTGAAATCATTGTTGAATTCTAGGAGCTAGAAGCAAAATTCTCCATCCCATCAGTAAAAATGACAACGTGTCACATATATAAATAACAGCAAGCTGCAGCTCTCACAGAAATGTTTGTTACAAAGTTGGAAAATAATATATTTTGCATTAAAAATAACCTTAGAGAACATTTCTCTGTTGGGGGAAGGGGGTAAGAGGTGGAAGTAAAACTAGAATTTAAACTATCAGGAAAGAATATTTACAAAGGAAAAATAAGCATCCCAGATCCATGGCTTAATACAATACAATACAATACAATAAATCCAGGTTGGAAGAGACCTTCAAGATCATCGTGTCCAACCTATCAACCAATCAAACCCACCTAAACAACTAGATCATGGCACCCAGTACCCCATCAAGTCTCCTCCTGAACACCTCCAATGATGGTGACTCCACCACCTCCCTGGGCAGCCCATTCCAATGGGCAATCACTCTCTCTGTAAAGAACTTCCTCCTAACATCCAGTCTAAACCTCCCCTGGCGCAGCCTGAGACTGTGTCCTCTTGTTCTGGTGCTGCCTGCCTGGGAAAAGAGACCAACCTCTGTCTGTCCACAATCTCCCCTCAGGTAGTTGTAGAGAGCAAGAAGGTCTCCCCTGAATCTCCTCTTCTCCAGGCTAAGCAACCCCAGCTCCTTCAGCCTCTCCTCATAGGGCTTGTCTTCCAAACCCCTCACCAACCTTGCTTCTGTCATTCTCTTCTCTTGTAAATAAATAAATAAATAAATAAATAAATAAATAAATAGAACAGAAGACCAGGAATAGATGTGCATCTAATTCAGATGTTTTTATTGACCACTTTTGAGTGAGCTCCATTATCCACAGCTATCTGTCAGTGAACAAACAAACAAAAATAATTAAGCATTAGTATTTTTTCAGAAATTCAATCACTAATTAGCTATGATCCAGGAAGCAGATCTGATGGAGTGGGTTCAGAAGAGGGCCACAAAGATGACTGGGAGCTGGAGTGCCTCTGCTACAAGGACAGGCTGAGGGAGCTGAGGTTGTTCAGCATGGAGAAGACTCCAGGGGGGGCTTGGAGCTACCTTCAAGCTGCTCTTGAAGGGAGCCTACAAGAAGGCTGCAGCGGAACAGTTTCCAAAGGTCTGCAGTGATAGAACAAGGGGCAATGGTTTGAAAGTAGAGAGAAGGAGGTTTAGACTGGATGTGAAGAACAAGCTCTGCACCATGAGGCTGCTAAAATACTGGAACAGGTTGACCAGGGAGGTAGTTGAGGTCCCAATGCTGGAAGTAATCAAAGTGAGGCTGGACAAGGCTCTGGGCAACCTGATCTAGTGGAGGATGTCCCTGTTGACTGCAGGGGGGTTGGACTGGATGTCCTTTGGAGATCCCTTCCAGCCCAAACCATTCTGTGATTCTATGATTCTAAGTAGAACTAGGCTATGTGAAGAGAAGACTCTTTTGGAGTTTGACTTGATTTGCAATGATGATGATGATGATGACGCAGATCTTCTTCTGCAGTTTTTTTCCAGATACATTTTTACTTCACCTTTTTTCCCCCCTTTGAGCAATTGTATTTGTTGCAGCCATCCCTGAGAAATACCTTACTTCAATTTGTATTTTACTTTTCCTGTAAGCCTCTTTATGCCCTTGGAATATAATAAATTATTCTGTACTTGTGTCTATCACAGGATTCCCTTTCCAGATTCCAGTGCCATGGGGCATCTGGAAGTGTTTAGTGGCTGTCTAGCACCAGTAGTCCCATCTTCTTAAGATTAAAATTAATTTTCCTCATTTTGGCATATGAAGAACCCAAGTGTGCCCCTTACCTCATTACCTGGTATTTTACAGTGACACCAACAGCAGGGGATATGGTGGAGCAGCTTTTTTTTCAGATATCAAATGGGGAAGCTCTGAGAGTATTTGCTTGTCTAGACACTGGCAGTTCTTGTGGCCTTTAATATGTTCCTCCTTCATGCTCCTGCTGGTGGCTGGAGCAGTGTGGGTGGATATCATCCAGGCTTTCCTGTCGCTCTGCTAGCTTGCAGTCTTTGCAGCTAGGTGGAAGAACAACCAGGCGCACATCTGAAGTGTGTACTTGGTGTGTTGTGCTAATCAGCAATCTTGTTGGCTGTCACAGAGGAGGCAGAATAACTCAACATGTTTATTTATGTATAGTGCAGTGTGTAGTGACACCAGGTAGAAATGAAAGTATTTTGTTGACTATCTGAGCTGCTGTTCCAGTAATGCACTTATTTTCAGCATGAATATTGATTTTTCAGTTTGGGCAATGTACTGAGCGCCTTTAAATCAGCGTTGCTGAGCGTCATATTTCTGTAAAAGGCAGTGTTGTGATGTGGAGAGACACACAGATAGCAGGTGAAGGGTCTGGAGCACAAGTCTTGTGAGGAACAGCTGAGGGAACTGGGGTTGTTTACCCTGGAGGAGGCTGAGGGGAGTACTTCTGGCTCTCTACAACTCACTGAAAGAGGCTGGAGCCAGGTGGGGGTTGGTGTCCTCTAAAGAACAAATGTTTGCATTCCTGGAAATGTTCAAAGTCAGTTTGGGCAGGGCTTTGAACAAGCTGACTGAGTGGGAGGTGTCCCTGCCCATGACGGAGGGGGTGGAAGTGGATGATCTGTAAGGTACCTTCCAGCTTGGACCGCTCTATGTTAAGCAAGTGAACCACATGAAAAGAGATCATAGTTGATATTGGTCTCCCAAGGAACACGCCTTGGGAAAGAGGAAGGAGACTCAGGTTGTGCCAGGGGAGTTTTACACTGGACATTAAGAAAATATTTGTCCATAGAAGGATTGTCAGGTACTTAAACAGGCTGCCCAGTAACGTGGTGGAATCCCCATCCCTGGATGGGCTGAGGAACATGATTTAGCAGTCAGCTTGGCAGTGTTGGGTTAACAGTTGGACCTGATGAACTTAAAGGTCTCTTCCAGCCAAAACAATTCCATGACCCTATAATTCTATGATAATGAGATGCCTAAATGGGAGGGAGTGCTCCAACTGGGAAATCAATAGTAGGGCCCTGGCCTTCCTTGGGAAGAAAGTGGGAATTAGGAATTTTTATTACACTTGTTTTCTTTAGATCTCTATTACATTGGTTTTCTTTTGTGCTCACTAATCTTTCTTAATTCTGAGTATTGAAGAGGACCTCTAGAAAATTTTGCATCTTTTATTTTGCAGGTGAAATGTCCCTTGAGTTTCTAATAATAGAATGACTTTTTGAGAGCACTAACAAAAAGCTTCCAAGGTGACTAAGTCAATTTTGAAACAGAACTTTGAAAAGAGATGGTTGCAGGTATTATTAGAAGTCAAAAGATTAAAAGAAAGCCCTGAAAAGAGAAAGTGGGGAAAGCAGTGCTCTAAAAAATTAAAGAGGGGTGTAGAATAAATTTGAAGCTAAGGATAAAATTGTCTCAGGGTGACAGGAAAGCTGCAGTGCAAAGAAAATTACAGAACAATCAGATAAGTCATTGTCAGTGAGATCCTTTCTTGGATCCTTCCACCATTCTCTACCTAACAGCTGGTCCTTTTCTCAGGCTCAGATGTGTGCCCTACAAAGGCATGCAATGTCCTTCAAAAAAGGATCAGTGTGATTAGTTCATGTATTGGGTTGACAATTGTCAATGAAGATGAGGGATCAGATTTACAGACAGTAGAATTACAATGAAAAGGATCTGAAGGTTAACCCCATGGAGTCTAGGCTCAAATCACCATTGGCATGAGTCAAGTTTTGTCGTGGACTGCAGTGGTGTTGGGATTCACCTCTTTGGAATGAGCCAGAAATGTGCCCTCATGGCCAAGAGGGCCAATGGTCTCCTGGGTTGCATGAAGAAGACTGTAGCCAGCAGGTCAAGGGAGGTTTTCCTTCCCCACTACTCTGCCCTGGTCAGGCTGCAGCTGAAGTACTGGGTCCCGTCAAGGGCCTGGAGCATCTCTGTGAAGAGCAAAGTCTGAAAGTCCTGGAGCTGTTGAGCCTGGAGAAGGGCAGCCTGAGATTTGTGGATCAAGAGCTAAAGAGTCAGAGGCAAGAGGCTGGGACCAGACTCTTGTCAGTGGTGCCCAGTGACAGGACAAGAGGCAATGGGCACAAACTGGATCCTATGAGGTTCCATCTGAACATGAGGAGAAACTTATTTGGTGTGAGAGTGCTGAAGGCCTGGAGCAGGCTGCCCAGAGAGGTTGTGGAGTCTCCTTCCCTGGAGAGATTCCAAAGCCACCTGGATGTTGTGATCCTGGGCAAACTGCTGTGGGAGCCCTGCTTTAGCAGGAGGGTTGGACTGGATGATCACCAGAGATCCCTTCCAGCCTCCTTCCAACCATGCTGGGATTCTGTGATTCTATAGGTACCATAGAGGAAATTGTGAAGTAACGGTTATGTCTTTATATAATCTTAAGGCTAAAGTATCCATGGAGTCATAAAAATACAATTTGCTATTGAGATACAAAGGGACCTGGGGGTGCTGACTGACAGCTGCCTAAACATGAGCCAGCAGTGTGCCCAGGCAGCCAAGAAGGCCAATGGCAGCCTGGCCTGCATTAGGAATAGTGTGGCCAGCAGGAGCAGGGAAGTCCTTGTGCCCCTGTACACTGCACTGGTTAGGCCCCACCTTGAGTCCTGTGTCCAGCTCTGAGACCCTCAGTTTACGAAGGACATTGAGACACTTGAACGTGTCCAGAGAAGGGCAACGAGGCTGGGGAGAGGCTGAGGGAGCTGGGATTGTTTAGCCTGGAGAGGAGGAGGCTCAGGGGAGACGTCATTGCTCTCTACAACTACCTGAAGGGTGGTTGTAGCCAGGAAGGGGTTGGTCTCTTCTCTCTAGCAGCCAGCACCAGAACGAGGGGACACAGTCTCAAGCTGAGCCAGGGGAAGTTTAGGCTGGAGGTGAGGAGAAAGTTCTTCACTGAGAGAGTTGTTAGGCATTGGAATGTGCTGCCCAGAGAGGTGGTAGAGTCACTGTCCCTGGAAGTGTTCAAGAGGCGACTGGACGTGGCACTTGGTGCCACAGTCTAGTCATGAGGTCTGTGGTGACAGGTTGGATTTGATATCAGATCTTTAAGGTCTCTTACAACCTTGGTGATACTGTGATATATTATATATATATATATATAAAATTACTATATATATATTAAAGAGGTGTGTATGTATAGTTTTATATGTATACATAAAGTACTGTGAAGCTGTTGTGTAAAATGTTAGGCCACTTGTCTCTGTTCTGTGAGATGGAGATCCTGAATCTGTAGTGGCAAAGCGGCGTGGTAGCAACATCCACAGCTGCCTCTAAAGCAGGTTCATGTTCTAGGGAAATATTTTCCTTAAACACGAGAGCAATTTTAGAGCAAGCAGTATTAAAGTAAAGGGAAAAAAATGAGTTAAGGAACTTTAGAGAGTACTTTAGTTAATTATATAATTGTAATCATCATAATTTAGTATAATCATATTTAGATTTGTTTAGTGCAGTGATTAAAATTTAAATATATCTCTTGAATATATTTGGCATAAAATAAGCTCAACGTTTATGAGGGAAAAAATGGGGTAGAAATAATTGGATTCTTTGATAGGAATTGAGTCCTGGAAGCTCTCTGTACATATCCTTTTTTTATTATTGTTGTTGTTATCTTTATCCTTATTATAGGTAAGCACTTTGATTAAAGTAATTTAATCTATTCACTTGAATAAAAATAAGTGTTTGGAGAGTGGAGTTCAATTTTCAGTACAGGGTTTTTGTATATTCCTTGCTTCAGTTGATAATTTTACAACCCCCTGAAATATGCAAAAGCTGCACAAAACACAGTTAATAGTGCTGGAAGGACTGGTAATGGTATTTGAGGGGTGGGTGTTTTTTTTTGTTTTGTTATTTTCTTGGATTTTTTTAAAGGAAAACCTGGAAGCTTTCTGTTTCACTTCTAGCATGTTCAATGACTCGGGTATCAATAGGGGGAGGAAACAATTACAGAGATTATTAAATTGAGAAATAAATGGCAGCCTCTCTGCTGTAAACACAGCATCTGACTGACTCAAGTATTTGCATAATTGGGATATTATGACAGAGCAGCCATTATCATGCAGTTCAGTGTTACTTTATGGTTTTTTGAATGAAGCTGTGGACAAGCACTTGGAAAATAGAGACATCTTCATACATTTTTATGCATAAAGCACTGTGGATGCTTGCAGGATTTTTCCCTTTCTTGCTTTTTGCCTGGGTTGTGCATTTCAACAGAGGTCCATGGAAATGGGTAGTAGTTGGTTTATTAAAAACTGTTTACCTCAGAAGCATTATTAAAGAGTCCTCTGCAATCCAGGCCCTGTTGCTACCTGCTTTTGTCTGTCATTTCTAATAAAACTCAGTCAAAAATGATGGCTAAGGTAGGAGCATTCTTCTAGAATGAAAAAAGAGTGATATAAATAAAGATTATCACAGATACTGCTATATGGCCCTCCAGGAGCTCACCTGCACCCTTAGTCTCTTCTTTTTCCCTTCTTCAGATTCCTCAGCTCCTTTTCTAATTCACTTCTCACATGGCTGTGAACATACTTAGATGTCAGATTACCATTGAAATACTGTAGTGCCACTACAGCAGAAACTTCTGGGTAATAATAATATTAACATTTATACCACCACTACCCAAAATAATGATGATAATGGTAATAATGCTGATGGTGATAATAATAATAGCAATAGAAAAAGAAGAAGAAGAGGAAGAAGAAGAAGAAGAGGAGAAGGAAAAGAAGAAGAAGAAGAGGAAGAGAAGAAGAAAGAAGAAGAGGAAGAAGAAGAGAAGAAGAAGAAGAAGAAGAAGAAGAAGAAGAAGAAGAAGAAGAAGAAGAAGAAGAAAGAAGAAGAGAAGAAGAAGAAGAAGAAGAAGAAGAAGAAGAAGAGAAGAAGAAGAAAGAACAATAACAAGAAGCCAACAGCAGCAAACAACAACAATAATACTAATACTACTAATAAGAACAAGAATAATATAAAATGTCTGTGATAGATGTTGTTTTTTTTAGTCACACAGTCTGCTGCAAGGTCTCTCTTAGTAGATCACTTCAAAATGACACAATTCCATGGTAAATAAATCATGACCAATATGCACCACTGCATCCAACTCCAGATAGACAGTGCCATGAGCTAGAGTTGTGGAACAAACTCTCCCAAGTTTTCTTTCAAGTATCATCTGTTGAAATTAGACATATATATATACATATATATATATATATTTAATAAGAATATTTCAATTTTTTTCTGGTACATTTCCAGAGCTCTAGCATGCAGTGAGGGTTTTATAGTCACTGTGCAGTGCAGCAGATGTCATTCCATTTGCCTAAGTCCTGCTGACATTTGGAGTTGTGGATTAATTGAGCTACAGAATGAAATTTAATTAAAATTAAATACAGACTTGGCCATTGTATCTGTTCATTTTCTACACTCTAGTGTGTACATTTGCAGTCAGCTCCATAGTTAATTTGTTTAATCAGGATGCTGTGTGGGAGAAGCTGCACTTTGTTTTAAGCTAAAATCGTGGCAGATGCCAAGTGGAGCATCGTTTCTGTCATTTCATGTGATACAAGTCATGGAAAATGATGCTATTGATGTGCCTCAGAACAACCTGAAGGGTGCAGATTGTTGCAGATTGTTCTATTTGTGAAGTTATTGGGGGGGGGGAAGAAAAAGAAAAGACATTAAAGGTTGGGGCTTGGCTTGTGTTCTGCGAGGCAAAGATTTTTTGTTTAAACTGATGTTTTAAGTGCTCTGCTAATTTAGTTAGCTTGTGAGGAAATGTATTGGAAGTGAAAGAATAACAAAAGTGCAATTTATTTCTCCCATAAAATGCCATTGTCAGAATCGGTTTAGCCCTGAGATAGATCTGTAATGGAAATGTCAACGGAAGGCATTAAAAAATGCCAATACTTGATTGTAGGAGTCTTTTTTTTTCTCCTTGATAATTGAGTAGGTATATATATATATATATGTGGAAGCACTCAGGCTTTTTCTCTTCTCTCTGACCATATTAATACTAGGCAAAGCAGAAGTAACACTGGAGGGAATATTTATGGATTCTGTTTTATGCATTTAATTTAGGTCCATCTGGAAACACTTTACTTCTGCTCCTTTATATGTAGGTAGCACTAATTTTAGGTATTCTGACTCAGTCTAAATTAGATGCCTAAAGCAGCCAAAGTAGATGGTACAAATACCACTCCATGCATTAAAGAAGGCATTAGTAGATGCCACCTCGAATATTGCATAATAAACCGGGTGACACATTTCTGCTGTGAAAAATTGAGGACATAAAGTCATTTGTAGTTTATTGAATGAACAGACTTCTTAAAAACTGAGTCTCTTTTTTTCTACTTGGTCCTTCATTACTACAATGAGAATTCTTCAGGCATGGCCTGCTTTTCTGAAGTCAGTTGAAATACCTGAATTCTCCCAAGATATTCCCTCAGTTTCCAACAACTTTTGGCTCAAGGCTTCATTTAAACACAGAAAGTGCCATCATGTTTAACACATAATAAATGACTTCTGTTCCATGAACTTGTCCATTCTCCACCTGAATATATGTGTGTGTGTATATAGAATCACAGAATTGTCAGGGGTGGAAGGGGCCCCAAGGATCATCTAATTCCAACCCCTCTGCCCTGGGCAGAGACACATCATGCTAGTTCAGGTTGCCCAGAGTCCCATCCAGCCTGGCCTTAAAAGCATCCAGGGATGGGACTTCTACCACCTCCCTGGGCAACCTGTTCCAGAGTCTCACCACCCTTATAGTGAAGAACTTCTTCCTAACATCTAATCTAAATATCCCCTCCTCTAGTTCCCCTCAGTTCTGTCACCACCTGACACCCTAAAAAGTCCCTCCCCAGCTTTCTTGTAGCCCATTTCAGATACTGTAAGACCACAATAAGGTCTCCTTGGAGCCATATCTTCTTCAAACTGAACAGCCCCAACTCTCTGAGTCTGTCTCCATAGCAGGGTAACTCCAGCCCTCTGATTATCCTCATGAACCTTCTCTGGACACACTGCAGCACATCCAGATCTTTCCTCTTTTATATATATATATATAAAATAATAAATATATATATAAAAAATAATAAATATATATATAAAATAATAAATGAATATATATATGTATATATAAATGCTAAGCACCTGCAGCACTATATGTTTTTGTGCCCAGACAAAGGCAGCATAGCAGGTGAAGGCTTTGGGGAACAGGTCTTGTGAGGAGCAGCTGAGGGAACTGAGATTGTTTATCCTAGATAAGAGGAGGCTGAGGGGAGACCTCACTGCTCTCTACAGCTCCCTGACAGGAGGTTGCAGTAAGGCAGGGGTTGGGTTTTTCCAATTAGTAAATGACAGGACTCAAATTGCACCAGGGGAGGTTTAGGTTAGACACAAGGAACAATTTCTTCCCCAAAAGGGTGGTCAAGGCCTGGAACAGCCTCTCTCGAGTAATGGTGGAGTCTCCACCCCTGGAGGGGTTTCAAAGCCATGTAGATTGGTGCTGAGGGACATGGTTTAGCGGTGAGTTGGTAGTGCTGGGTTAGTGGTTAGACTCAATCTTAGGGGTCTCTTCCACCCTGAACAATTCTATGATTCTATAATGCATAACTTCCCTGCAAATCAAATGAAGAAATACCTCTTGTTTGGTTTTCTCTGGATTTGAGGCTCCACAAACTGCGGAGGGCTGAAAGTAGATTCTCTATCCCTAATTCCATTCTCCTTGAGGTATTACAGACTTCTTTCATATCCTGCTCTACTATATCTTTTCCAGCTCACACTAATCCCACCTATTTTTGTTCTACTGTTTTCTGTTTGGGTTTTTTAAGAGAGAAAGGTGGTAGAACCAGAAGTTAGAATAGAATGGAATGGAATGGAATGGAATGGAATAGAATAGAATAGAATAGAAT
The DNA here is from genome assembly GCA_015227895.2 of Colaptes auratus. Lineage (NCBI taxonomy): Eukaryota > Metazoa > Chordata > Aves > Piciformes > Picidae > Colaptes > Colaptes auratus. The sequence goes on along the minus strand of CM026897.1, from coordinate 10,519,463 downwards.
AGAATAGAATAGAATAGAATAGAATAGAATAGAATAGAATAGAATAGGAATAGAATTAACCAGGTTGGAAAATATCTTAGAGATCATCGAGTCCAACCTATCATCCAACACCTTCTAACCAACTAAACCATGGCACCAAGCACCCTATCCAGTCTCTTAATCTATGAATTTCATCTGCCATCTTTAAAATCATAGAACCACAGAATACCACACTGGATTGGGTGGGAAGGGACCTTCCAAGCTCATCCATTCCAAGTCCCCTGCACTCAGCAGGGACATCTGCAACTAGAGCAGGTTGCTCAGAGTCACAAACAACCTGACCCTGGTTCCAAGGATGGGGCACCTACCACCTCCCTGGGCAGCCTGGGACCACCACTCTCAGTGTAAAAAATTTCTTCCTTCTGTCTAGTCTGAATTTTCCTCTTTTTATTTAAAGCCATGGCCCTTAATCTTGTCAGAACAGGTCCTGCTAAAAAGATTGTCCCTGTCTTTTTTTATAGTTCCCCTTAACACCATTAGTTCAGAGCTGTAAGGGTTCTCCTGATGTGCACCATCAGTTCTTGACTTCACCCCTTGTGTGTTTTTTTTTATCAGCAAACTTTTCTATCTCACAGTCTACTCACTCTTTTTTTCATCATCTATGAACAGTTAGACAGTTGTGCTGGTTTGAGCCTTAACTGGAGTTGAAGAGCTCAGATGATAACAGGTTGAGAGCTTGTAAGGAAAGGGAAAGAAAAGGGAGAAAAGAAAAGAAAAGAGAAGAAGAAGGGTAGGGAAAGGGGGAAGGAGCTGAATCTACAAAAGAAATAGTTTGGACTTGGAGAAGTAAATTTTTTAATAACATATTTATATATATAGCAATAACAGAGAGGGTTCACAAGGGTAAGGGACAAGGATAAATAGGAAAATATACAAAACCAAGCCTGGATAGCCTTGTATTTCCCTGGATGTGAGTGGATTCAGTCCTGTAAAGAGTGTGCATGCAGCTTGGAGAGAGAACCAGGCCCAACCACGTGGCCAGTGCAGCAAGCCAGCAGCAGATAATCTTTCAAGCAGGCGAGGCAGAGGAAGAGGGCAGTGGCAGCAAATGCCCTCCTTTGTATAGGCTTGCTGGACAGGAAGGGGGAGTGGAATAGACCACCTTTGATCTGGGGGACCCCTCCTCCTGGGAGGGGGAAAACCAAGTCCTCCTCTACCCACCTGGATCAAGTTTCTTTTGTCCTCCTGATGAGCTGGGCTCTTTCAGTACCCCCACCCCACATTGCCAGCCCCCCAGCATGGGTGGAACCCAGCACAACAGTGTGGGGTGAAGTTTCTCTGGCATGCACCATGCAAACTGACCATCCATCCTTACCTTACCTGTCTCCAGTGTCTTTTTCAGATTTATCCATGTCATGACCCTTTCCTTTCCATGATGAGTGCTTAATTTCTGTACAAAAACTTCTGTCTGAAGCTTCTGAAAACCTGAACAGACCTTCCTCTATGGGGCTGGGAGACCTGGAGCTGTTCAGCCTGGAAAAGAAAAGGCTCCAGGGAGACCATAGAGCAGCCTTCCAGTACCTGAAAGTGACTGCAGGAGAGTTGAGGAGGGACTTTGGACAAGGGCTGGGAGGGACAGAGCAGGTGGCAATGGCTTTGAGCTGGAAGAGGGGAGATTGAGACTGGAGATGAAGACAAAATTCTTAAGAGTGAGGGTGGGGAGACACAGGAACAGGTTGACCAGGCAGGTTGTGGATATCCCCTCTCTGGAGGTGTTCAAGATGAGGTTGGATGAGGCCTTGAGCCACATGAGTTGTTTGGAGATGTTCCTGCCCATGTCAGGGGGTTGAAACTGGGTGATCTTTAAGGTCCCTTCCAATCCAAACCATTCCATGCTTCTGTTACTCTATTTTAGTGCATAATGACAGGCCTGGTGCACTCCTGGGCCTGGTCTGCTTGCACATACTCCAAGAAGCACATTTCCAGTGATGAGTGACACATTTGCCACAGTCCATTTCTTAACTGAGTCATTTTAAGTGTATCGCTTTGCAATTACAGCACAACCTTCCCCGTTTTGGTCCTATTTCCCCCCCTTTATTTGTCACATCATGTTTTCCACTGATCTTAGATTTTCTGCTGAGACATTTATTAAGAAAGCTTCAAATGTAGAAACTTCCTCAAGTTTTCCACATGATTTGATTGGGTTAAATTAACAGGGCTTGTATTACAAAACCAGAGTTATCTTTATTGTTCCCGAAAGCCCTGCCCCAAAACGATGTACGAAACTGATCACATTATTTACAGGTTCTATTCAGTTGTGAATTCTGCCAGGATCCTTTGGGGCAACTTTAGTGCACTTTAGAGAATTCAGGAAATGGAAAAGGCTAAGCCACAAAGTAGCTTCACCCCACTTACAAAACAGAGGCAAGCCAGGACCTTAGGTAAAGCCGATGAGAACGCCAGGTTGTACTCACGAGGATGGAGCAGGGACTTGGTGACAGTCCCTAGGTCTCTCCTCAGTGGCAGGCTCCAGAACTGCAGGGTTTATAATCCAATTTGTGGACAACTCTGCACAATCCAAAGGAAAAGGACCCACCACAATCAAAGTGTCTGTAGACACAGCTGCTACAAGGCAAAACTCCTGAGCAGCAGCACTGTCTGAGCAATGCCAGGAAGCCGCAGGTTCGTGGCAGGCAGGGTCGCTCCATGGCAGGCAGGGAGCAGGACCCCAGGGCAGGCAGGTCCAGGGACAAGCCAGGTAGTGAGCAAGATGAAGGTGAGAGCAAGAGTGAGAGCAGGAGCCCCAGTTGCTTTCTGGTCACCCTATTTAAGGCATTTCTAGACAATGTGTCCAAGGCCAATGTATAATGGGTGTGAAGCCACCTGCTAAACATAGCTCCCAAACCCAGCAGACCTTCCCCCCACCGGTAAATACCTGTGAGGGACCTCCACCCCAGTGCCATTTACCTGTCCCCAGGGGAAAGGGGAAAGCAATTTGGTGCCTTTGTCTTTCCCCACTCAAACCTCCGCTGATGGGGATGGGGGAAGGGGGGTTTGGAGCACACCGTAACACCACCGTTTATTTTTTTAAAAAAGGGGGTGGGCAGCACATCTGTGACACTTTCACACTAATGGTCTCTTCTAGTTGTGTGAAACTGGAGCAGAATCCCTGTGTTTGAAAAGACATTATGGCATTATAAGCTCTGCATGCCTTGTGTGGGTTGTTACTCAAACTCTCCTCTGGACTCTGATTTTATAACTCACCTGCCATGATTTGTGGCACTCTCCATTTTCAACTCCATCATGATACCTTCTCACTTTCGATAATTTGCTTTCTTCTCATGTCTAATTATTTTCAGTTCTTGCCATATCTGCTCTCTGAAGTGACCACTGGCTTTCAGCCTCCAACCTGCTTGAGGGCAGAAAGGCTCTAACAAGAAACCTGGACAGAGTCGATTCAAGAGCTGAATCCAATGGCAAGAGGTTCACCAAAGCCAAGTGCCAGATCCTGCCCTTGGCTCACAACAATGCCATGAGGGCTCCAGGCTTGGGGCAGAGTGGCTGGAAACTGCCCAGCAGAAAAGGATCTGGGGGTGTTGGTGAACAGCTGGCAGACAATGAGCCAGCTTGTGCCCAGGTTGCCAAGAATGGCAAGAACAGCCTGGCCTGGATCAGGGAAAGTTCAACCAGCAAGACCAGGGGCAGGGATCATCCCCCTGTACTCAGCACTGGTGAGGCAGCATCAGGTTCATTTTTGGGGACCCTGCTACAAGAAGGACAGTGAGGGCCTGGAGCAGATCCTGAGAAGGGCAAACAAAACTGGGGAAGGGTCCAGAGAACAGGTCTGGTGAGGAGCAGCTGTGGGACCTGGGGGTGTTCAGCCTCGAGAAGAGGCAGCTGAGGGGAGACCTTTGGGCTCCCTACAGCTGCCTGAAAGGAAGCTGCAGTGAGGTGGGGATCAACCTCTTCTCCCAAGGAATAAAAGATTAGGAAACAGCCTCAAGTTTTGGCAGGTGAGGTTTAGGTTAGGCATGAGGAGCATTTTTTTCACTGAAAGGCTTTTCAGGGCATTGGTGGAGTCACCTTCCTGGGAGGGATTTAAAGCACACATAGATGTGGTGCTGAGTGCCATGGTTTAGTAGTGGACTTGGTAGTGTTTGGGTTCATGGTTGGACTCCATGATCTTGAAGGCCTCCTCCGACCGAAATAATTGTTAAGACACCTTTTGTCTTTTCACTGTCTACGAGGATGCTAATTAGCTCTCTCAAGAGTATAAATCCTCCTGTCTTCATATGCAGCAGAGATGCAGCACTGCTGAAAACTGACCACAGGTTTTGGAGGTGAGGCACAGCTGCATAGCATTTTGGGAGTTTGCTCAAGAAGACTGAACACCATCAGTGCATTGTGGCTGCTGTTAGAGAGTGCATTTTTACAAATAACATTTGAAATCAAGGCTGCTGGTCTGCTCAAAAGTCAGAGGCTGATTCTTCTCTCATGGGCTGCTACACAGGCTGCTCCATCAATCAATTGCTGACCATGTCTACGAATTTAGTCATATTGTCAGGTCACAATGTGGTATTTTTACAACCCTCAGAATGAGAGAGTACCCCAAGCCTCCTATTCTGCAGCATCCTTGCTGTCTGCGTATCCCTTGGCATATCAGGGGACAGTGTCACCAGTTCTGATCAGGCAGTCAGCAACCTCACTCCAGTACTAAGTTTTTCTTATTTAGGTCTTGAATTTCGATCATTAGAGAATCCATTTTCCTCAGACAGCTGCAGGCAAAGCCAGATGTGTTTGGTGTTTGTAAGTAGGCTGAGCCAATATCCCAGCTAACCTGGATTACCATAGAATGAGTGGTTTGGGTTGAAAGGGACCTTAAAGATCATCTAGTTCCAACCCCCTGCCATGGGCAGGGACACCTCCCACCAGCCCAGGTGGCTCAAGGCCTCATCCAACCTGGCCTTGAACACCTCCAGGGAGGAGGCAGCCACAAGCTCCCCAGGTAACCTGTGTCAGTGTCTCCCCAACCTCACTGGCAAGAATTTCTTCCTAATCTCCAGTCTCAATCTCCCCTCTTCCAGCTCAAAGTCATTGCCATCTGTCCTGTCACTCCCAGCTCATGTCAAAAGTCCCCTCCGTAACTCTCCTGTAGCCCTTTCAAGTACTGGATTCTCATCATCCCTACAAATCTAACTGCTGTACCTGTAGAATTAGATGTATCCTGAGGCTTTATGCCATATAGCATTGCTTTCATCTTTTCAGCTGTAATCACCTAAGTTTGACTTCTTTTGTTGTTCTTATTTCTATCTTACTGCTCATTTACTGAGTAACAAACAAGAATGTGGCACCTTGTAGACAAAGTCTTCTGAAAGCCTGTCCCTTAGAATCTTAGAATGATAGAATCATTAAGGTTAGAAAAGGCCTCTGAGGTCATCAATTCCAAGCTCCTACCCAACACCACCATAGCCATTAAACCATGCCCTAGAGTGCCACATCTACACATTTTTGAGCACCTCCAGGGATGGTGACTCCACCACCTCCCTGGCCATCCTGTTCCAAAGCTTGGCACTTTCAGTCAAATTCATAAAATACCCTAGAATTTTAAGAGGGCTTTCATGTGGCTTTCTTACTTGCAGGGTGAGAAAGGAATTAGCCAAGAGGTTAACACTACTGATGCTATTAACATAGCACATGAATTGAGATTAAAGAGACATAGCTGGCTGGAAGAACTCAGCATTTTGAAGACACAAACCTGAGCGAAAAGTGGAGAAGGGAAAAGGGTTAGGAGGAGCAGTAACACAGTAACTTGGAAGGGTCAAGTGGTGTAAAGCTTTGTTGCTGTCAGGACAGAAAAGTGGTACTGTGACTAGTGGGCACATTGCTGCAGGAGAAGGGCCTTTTAACAGTGAGATGTGTACTACAAATTGTACTTTTGTCAGTTATGGGCATGGAAAAAAAAGATTTGGTGATTAAATAAGTGGCATGTGTCAGGAACTGGTACCAGCTGGGATGAAAAACAGCTCGACAGGGCTCTGGGCAACCTGTTCTAGTTGAGGATGCCCCTTTGAACTGGATGACCTTTGGAGGTCCCTTCCAGCCCAGCCCATTCTATGATTCTGTGAAATAAGAGCTATTTAGAGAATGCTGGGGTAATGAAACTGGTAGTCACCCAGCTGATGGAATGGTGGGGTTAGAAATGGAGAGAGCTTTCTTAAAGAGGATAGAAAAGTTGTGGGTTTTTTCAACATAAATGTCAAGATAATAACATGCCATTCAGGAAGAGATATTAAAGGGACAGTTGGAGAGAAGAGAGAAAATAGAACAGGCAAGGGGGATTTTTTTTTTTTTTTATTATTATTTTTATATTTTTTTTAGGCAGTGGTCAAAATTGAGTACTAGGAATGAGGAGAAACAGAGGAATGATATTGAGAGTAATAAAGTTTTAAAATTAGCTTTGTGAAAGAAAGAGGGGAAGATCTGAAAAGGCAAGACATTACAGATACAGGCTAAAGGTACCAGAGAAGAGCATTCAGTAGTGGAAGGAGTGTGTGAGAAGATAGTTAAGGCAGAAGAGGTGGGAAAGATGCTGGAGAAGAATAAGCAGAACACAGTGCTGAAGATGAGAGTAGGAGGAATACAGTGGATATATTTAGGGGTGTTGTTATGTACAAGTTAAGTAGCTTAAGAGATGCAAGAACACATAACAGGAATATTTTAGAATGTCTTTTTTAACTGTCAGAAGGGAAGAGGCTAAGTGATCCACCATGGTAGAAAGGCTGTGTTCAGCATAAAACAAAAAAAATAGTATAATGTACTCTTTTACCTGATTGAGGGACAGCCTGATCTTAAGGGAGAGGCATCTTTCTGGGCATAAGGACAGTGGTTCATTTAAACCCACGGCACAACAGTGTGTAGAATATTTAGTTTGTATACATCTTTCCAATTATAGCTTTTTTATTGATGCAGTATCACAAAATCACAGACTGGTTTGACTTGGAAGGGACCTTTAAAGGTCATCTGGTCCAACCCCTCCCCCCTGCAGTGGGCATGGACATCTGCAACCAGATCATCTATTGTTTTAAAAATATGACTGATTATTAGTGTCAGGTATTGTATGATCTTGAGCTTACTGATTTTCCTTTTAAAGTTTTAAGCTGATTGCCAGTTGTGTGCCTTTTCATTCCCCTAATCAGGTGTCTTGGTCCAGAGAAGGAGAGAGACTTGGCTCTTTTTCACATTTTGGTGTTGTGAAACTAAGGCACAAACAAGGCCAAATATCAAATATCAAAGAAGAGGCCATTTATTAAAGAATAAAGTAAACAAAAATGAAGGGAGAAAAGGAGAGAAGGACAGAGAGAGTGGAGACAGCAGGAGAGCAGGAAAGGAGTGCGGCCTTGATGACAAGAAGGCCAAAGCCATTCTGGGATGGATTAGAAGGGATGTGGTAGTTGTAGACAGCAATAAGGTCTCCCCTGAGCCTCCTCTCCTCCAGCTAAACAACCCCAGCTCCCTCAGCCTCTCATTGTAGGGCTCATGGTTGAGGCCTCCCCCCAGCCTCGTTGCCCTTCTCTGAACATGTTCAAGTGTCTCAATGTCATTCTTAAATTGAGGGGCTCAGAACTGGACACAGTACTCAAGGTGTGGCCTAACCAGTGCTGAGTACAGGGGCACAATCCTGCTCCTGCTGGCCACACTATTTCTGATGCAGGCCAGGATGCCCTTCTTAGCCACCTGGGCACACTGCTGGCTTGTGTTCAGCCAGCTGTCAATCAGTACCCCTAGGTCCCTTTCTGTCTGGCTTCTCTCCAGCCACTCCAACCCCAGCCTAAATTTCCTTATTACAAGCTTGCAAATATGAAGCTTGTTTAAACAAGCCCCTACATTCTGCCTCACCTAAAAGCCAAACTAATTTTAGTGTCTGATTTTGATGCTTACAACTTTCATATTTATAGGAGCATTACTCAAGTGTGAACAGAACCTCCTTGTCCTGTCTTATACCCTGGTTTGTGGTGCTGTGGGAAATACATAGATGGACTTCTACATTGGAAACTGTGATAATGTGAAACACACCCAAAAGAAGCATCTTCCTCTTAGCCCAATCAGAAATTAATACTCTTCATGTATTGTAGCCCTTTGTCTAAGTGATATAGAGTCTAATACCTCTGACATTTGCTGCAGAAATTGCTCTGTGAGGTTCTCTGCTTCACATAATTTGGAGTTGCCCCAAGATTATTTAATTATGGAAAAAGAAATTTTTGCTGTCATTGAACCAGTGTTGGAGATTTCAAGTGGAACAACATATGCTAAGCTTCTATAAATTATTAAACCAGATACAACATAAAACTTACTTTTCCTTTTACATAGAATCATAGAATCAACCAGGTTGGAAGAGACCTCCAAGATCATCCAGTCCAACCTATCACCCAGCCCTATCCCGTCAACTGGACCATGGCACTGAGTGCCTCATCCAGTCTTTTCTTGAAGTTCTCCAGGGGACGGCAATTCCTCCACCTCCCTGGGCAGCCCATTCCAATGCCAAATCTCTCTCTCTGTGAAGAGCTTCTTCCTAATATCCAGCTTGAACCTCCCCTGGCACAGCTTGAGACTGTGTCCCCTCATTCTGTTGCTGGTTGCCTGGGAGAACAGACTGATCCTCACCTGGCTACAACCTCCTTCAGGTAGTTGTAGACAGCAATAAAGTCTCCCCTGAGCCTCCTCTTCCCCAGGCTAAGCAACCCCAGCTCCCTCAGCCTCTCCTCATAGGGCTTGTGTTCCAAACCCCTCACCAACTTTGTTGCCCTTCTCTAGACACCTTCCAGCAAGTCAACATCCTTCCTAAACTGAGGGGCCCAGAACTGGACACAGGACTCAAGATGTGGCCTAAGCAGTGCAGTGTACAGGGGCAGAATGACCTCCCTGCTCCTGCTGGCCACACTGTTCCTGATGCAGGCCAGGATGCCATTGGCCCCTCTTGGCTGCCTGGGCACACTGCAGGCTCAGCCTACTATCAACCAGTACCCCCAGGTCCCTCCCTGCCTGGCCACTCTACAGCCACTCTGACCCCTGCCTGTAGCACTGCATGGGGTTGCTGTGGCCAATATGCAGAACCCGGCACTTGGATGTGTTCAATCTCCTGCCCTTGGACTCTGCCCATCTGTCCAGCCTGTTGAGGTCCCTCTGCAGAGCTCTCTGACCCTCTAACAGATCAGTTCCTGCCCCTAGCTTGGTGTCGTCCACAAATTTACTGAGGATGGACTCAATCCCCACATCCAGGTCATCAATAAAGATATTGAACAGGATGGGTTCCAGCACTGACCCCTGGGGCACACCACTAGTGACAGGCTGCCAGCTGGATGTGGCACCATTCACCACCACTCTCTGGGCTTGGTCCTCCAGCCAGTTCCTAACCCAGCACAGAGTGCTGCTGTCCAAGCCATGGGCTGACAGCTTGGCCAGGAGTTTGATGTGGGTATGGTGTCAAAGGCCTTGCTGAAGTCCAGGTAGACTACATCCACAGCCTTCCCTACATCCACCAGGCAGTCACCTGATCATAGAAGTAGATCAGGTTGGTGAGGCAGGACCTGCCCTTCCTGAATCCATGCTGGCTGGGCCTGATCCCTTGGCCATCCTGTAAGTGCTGTGATCACAGAATTCCACAGAATCACCAAAGTTGGAAGAGAACTCAAAGATCATCAAGTCCAACCTGTCACCACAGACCTCATGACTAAACCAAGTGACTGCACCACCTCCCCGGGCAGCCTAGCATGTGGCTAGCCTAGCAGATACAGTCAGAGCAACTGCTTCCATCCTGGAGCACTCATTGTATAAACAGAAATAAGTCTGATTTGCTTCTTCTGAAAACAATACAATGTCAAGAGGCAGAAAAATGGAATTTCAGAGCAGCCTCCTTGAAGTGTATGCTTGCACAGGTTGTCTTGAGCTGGTGTGAGACAGTCTTCTAAAGATGTTCTCTGGTTTTAATAGATTTTGTCAGGAGAACACTGTGGGACCATTTTACTGCTGTATTATTCAGGATTGCACTGTTGGGCTCTAGAGTTGCATGCTATCAGAGTTGTTTTCATCAATCCTGAGAACTGCTCCTGCAATGCATTTTATTTTCTGGTTCAGTTTTGTGGTGGGCTTTTTGTTTTGTTTTGTGTTTGGTTTGGTTTCATAGAATCACAGAATTGTCAGGGTTGGAAGGGACCTCAAGGATCATCCAGTTCCAACCTCCCTGCCACAGGCAGGGACCCCTCACACTAGATCAGGTTGCTCAGAGCCACATCCAGCCTGTCCTAAAAAGCCTCCAGGGATGAGGCTTCCACCATCTCCCTGGGCAACCTGTGCCAGTTTCTCACCACCCTCATGGGGAAGAACTTCTTTCTAACATCCAATCTGAATCTACCCATTTCTAGTTTTTTCCATTCCCCCTCATCCTATCACTACCTGACACTCTAAAAAGTCCCTCCCCAGCTTTCTTGTAGGCCCCCTTCAGATACTGGGTTTGGTTTTCTCTTGTTCTTTAGCATAACATTATGTAGTTCATAAATTACCTGGAGAAGCTGACAGGCTTTTTTCTTGTCTCTCTAGTAAGTATTTTAATTTGGTGGCCCCTGATCATTAGGCAGAATATTGCAGAGGAGAATGGAAGCCCTGTGAGAAATGCCACTCTTTGATGCCTTTGATGAGGAGATGCTACATGGAGCCAGTGTGACACACAGCATGGGTGTAATCCTTGACTACAGGCCCACTTTAAAACATCATGTGCCAGCTGTGGTCAGCTCTGCATTTTTTCTTAAGGGTGCTTTGGGGCTGGACATTTTAATGATGTAAAGACTCTTGCAAGACTGCAGACCTCCTTGTATTCTATCCAGTAGCCATAAGGCATGGCTTTATAATTACACAGATGCACTGTCATGGCCTGTTCTGTAAACTGCACTAATGACTGTGTATGGACTGTGCAAAGACAATAAACATAGTTTCATAGTTTCAGTTAGGGTTGGAAGGGACCACAAGGATCATCTAGTTCCAACCCCCCTGCCATGGGCAGGGACAGCCCACACTAGATCAGGCTGACCAGAGCCTCATCCAGCCTGGTCTTAAACACCTCCAGGGATGGGGTCTCAACCACCTCCCTGGACAACCCATTCCAGGGCCTCACCACCCTCACGGTGAAGAACTTCCTCCTCACATCCAGCCTGAATCTCTCCACCTCCAGCTTCATTCCATTCCCCCTAGTCCTATCACTCCCTGATAGCCTGAGAAGTCCCTCCCCAGCCTTCTTGTAGGCCCCCTTCAGATACTGGAAGGCCACAATGAGGTCACCTTGGAGCCTTCTCTTCTCCAGACTGAACAGCCCCAACTCCTTCAGTCTGTCCTCATAGGAGAGGTGCTCCAGCCCTCTGATCATCCTTGTGGCCCTTCTCTGGACACGCTCCAGCACCTCCACATCCCTCTTGTAATAGGGGCTCCAGAACTGGAGGCAGTACTCCAGGCAGCTCACCAGAGCTGAGCAGAGGGGGAGAATCTCCTCCCTTGACCTGCTGGCCACACTTCTCCTGATGCAGCCCAGGATCTGATTGGCTTTCCGGGCTGCAAGTGCACATTGAGAGCTCCTGTTGAGCTTCTCCTCCCCCAGCACCCCCAAGTCTCTCTCCTCTGGGCTGCTCCCCAGCCAGTCACTGCCCAGCCTGGATTTGTGCCTGGGATTGCCTCGACCCAGATGCAGGACCCTGCCCTTGGTCTTGTTGAAGCTCATGAGGTTGGCCTGTGCCCACCTCTCCAGCCTGTCAAGGTCCCTCCCTCCCTTCCCTCCAGCGTGTCTGCTGCACCACACAGCTTGGTGTCATCAGCAACCTTGCTGAGGGTGCACTCGATGCCACTGTCCATGGCACCCACAGAGATGTTGAACAAGCCTCGTCCCAGGAGTGATCCCTGAGGGACTCTGCTTGTCCCTGGCCTCCACTGGGACATGGACCCATTGACAGCCACTCTTTGGGTGCGGCCATCAAGCCAGTTCCTTATCCATCTGGTGGAGCATCCATCAAACCCGTGTGTCACCAGCTTGGAGACCAGGATGTGGTGTGGGACAGTGTCAAAGGCTTTGCTCAGGTCCAGGTAAATGACATCAGGATTATAGCAGTGTGGTTGGAATCCCTGGGAACAGGAAGATAGAACTGTTTGTGCTAATACACTTCTGTGATTCTTTTTGAACAAGTTATGTCAAATGTATGTTATCTCACCATCATAGAGATTTATTGTGTGTGGCCCTGGCTGGCTGTGAGGGTTTAAGAAGTTTTCAGTTGTTTTGGTTTGTTCCTTTTTTTTTTTTTAAGGAATGCTGAATGGCTATATATAGAGAAGTGTTTGGGTTTGTGTGAGAAAATAATCATTTGACATGCTGGCCTGAAAAAAAATTATTGGAAGAGAGAGTGAAGAGATAACTTCAGGAATTTCTGACATCCCCTAAAATAATTTTAGCTGTGTAGCTTGTTTCAAACTCAGGGTTTCAAAATTGGTCTCTGAAAAGGCAAAAGGACAATTAACAAACAGTCACAGTTTGAATCACACCCTACAGAGTAGTGAATTTATGTAAGGAGAATGTTAATTTATGATTTTTTTTCTCATCTGGTTGCTTTTAAGTCTGCAGATGTGCGTGAGTCACATTTTCCTGTTACTTTAAAATTTTACTTTTAAGAGAAAATGAAAGTTGTTTCTTTTCACTTTGGCACAGTGAACTAGATTGAGACTTGACAAACAATTATTGAAGCAAGTAATAGTATTCCTCCTCTTCCAGGTGATGAGTAAAGATAAGGCAGATCCACATGTCACAGACCTTGAAGCTCACCCAGTCCAACCATTCTCTAACTCCACCAAGGCTGGGGCTAAACCATGACCCTCAGCACCACACTCTGCCTCTCTGAAACACCCCTAGGAATGGGCATACAACCACCTCCCTGGGCAGCCTCTTCCAGGCTTTGAGAACCCTTTCAGGGAAGAAGTTTCTTCTAATATCCAACCTCAACCTCCCTTGGTGCAACTTGAGACCACTTCCACTCACCCTAATGTCTCCTAATGTCCCTCACTTTTCTTTATGTCTTCTTCTGGAAAAACAAATCAAACCAAAACAACAATACCACAACACCAAAACAAATAAACAAACAAACCCACCCCCCTCCCCCCAGTAGGCTTGCTCTTCAGCTCTTCCCTTCTAGAAAGACATTTTGACTAATTGAACTTTTGATTGATAATATGATAGCATGTAGTATTCTGGAGGGGTCCTGATCATTTTCCCCAGGAAAATGATGGGTTAAGCCTCAACATGGGACAACTTCTTGACTTTTGCCTCAAAGACCCACTGAGTGTCTTTCTCCAGGCAGACTGCAGACTGCTGCAGACTGCAAGACAGCAAAAAATAGCACAGGGTTATTATAAATGAACTACCTTAGGTAGCAGAAATGTAAGCAGTCTGGAGCTCCTCACAGGCTAATTTTTCCTTGCTGAAGCAGAGGAAATTAGCCCAGATGAAGCTTGTACTGCTGAGAACAGAGTGCTTCTGGTATCCTAGTTAGTCCATCTAAAAATAGCTTTGGAAACTCTCTATTCTTTGCAGGCTGCTCTGTGGGCATGGATTTATTTGTCTGGTGATGGCTTGGGCATGCACGGAACTGAAATAGTTAAAGATCAGAGGGTGCTCTGCCTGTCAGTAATTTTAGACATGGTTTAAAATGGCCAAGGTAAAACCTAGATGAATATAAACTTCATCTGCTCCTTGAAGATAGACATAAACTTATGAAGCACAACAGCTGTTTATTTTTAAATGTTTATTTATTAACCATGAAACAAATGCCTTATTAGCTCTATTGTTTAAAGCAAACATTTGCAGTGACTGTTTTCCTTTCATATGCTGGTGTTTGGGGAGGTATCTGTGTAACATTGCTTTATGCTGGAATTAGAAGTTTTATTTTCATCTGAACTGTCTATGCCAGGTTTCTGCTTGCTGGAAGGATTAGGAAGAAGGAAAATTAAAAAAAAAAAAAGATAAAAGAAAAACCAACACAACAAAACAAAACAACAACCCACAGCCCTGCACCTGCCAGTCTAATATATTGATACATCAATTTTTATTAAATGATGTGACTCATGAAGTAGAAGAGGTGCCAAATGCATGTGCTATTTTTCAGTTAGATGTGAAATTATCATGCAGGCTGCAGAAACCTGAGTTTTTTTCACAGTGATGGCATAAGAAATGTTATTTTCCGCTGCTCTGTGACAACTTCCTAAAACCCACATTGGTGGTTTTTTTTCTCCTCATTGTCTCTGAAGTATTTTCTTGGAAGCTTCCAGTGGCTCTGTAAAAAAAAAGTGTGACAACTCTGTAGGTGCTTAAATATGTACTTAAATTGCACTTTGCTTTGCTGTAATAACTGTGACGTAATTAAAACAAGGAGAGTACAAAAATCTCCCTCACTTTAAGAGGAGTGATTGGAGTAAGCAGGCATGAATATCAAATTCATTTCACCTTTCTTGCTGGGTGTTTTCTGGGGGGGGTTGTGATCTAGAAGTGAAGGCATTTCGATGATGTAGGGTACACCTCCTTGAGTAACTTCCAATCTGAAGTGAAGACATGCAAAACTGTTTTAGACAGGTTTTGAGCCTCTCTAACTCTCTGCAGTTATGAAGACTTCCTGTATTTCTGAGCTATAACAAGGAGATTTTTGTAGAATGTTCTCATAGTAGAACTTGTTTTATATAAGTAACATACTTAAAAAGCTAATTTCTTTTCTCCTTTCTGCACTGCAATCCACAAAGTGTGATTAATAATAGATTTAAATTTGCTAAGTGCATTTACTCCTTTGTGCCATCATAAAGAGAATCTATTACTGTAAAATTGAGGCTTAGTTCCAAATTGTGCCATTATGAAGTTTTCTTCCAGCAATGTTTTGTCTCTAATACACTTCCCTCATTGTAATTCTATTGCAAACCTGATGTCTAGCATCAAGTCTCACAATAATTATTTTAAATTGCTACTAGGAACAGTAGTCCTGGTGGGATATATTACTACCATTCTAACAAGATGAATTTCAATGCACTTGAAACCATGTTACACTGTATTATGAAAGAAAGAAAATCTCTGAGTTGTAGGTAGGCAAGCAGATTCAGAACGCTGAAAAAACGTTTTTTTTATCAACGTCACAGCACTTCAGGTTGCGCTCATATTATCAATTCAAATTAGTATTAATTATATATTATGATAAACTATTGCTATAGAGTGGCTTTAACTAAAACTTGGCAACGAGACAAGAGTGGAGCTTTAGAAATTGGATTGTTTTGCTGAAATTACTGCCAGGCTCCGAGCCTGGAATTCTCCTGGACTGCTTCATAATGAGATCTCAGATTAGCTCCTTCGCTTTAACCCACAAGCTTTAAAACTTGGTTGCAAAATGAGTACCCATCTGATGTCATATGTGTATGAATACCTGTGAAACACTGCCTGTAGGTTTGTTTTATTGTGCAGCTCTACAATTAAGTGCTGTCAATAAAGGAAAGCACAGAGTCATTTGCATACCAATATTCCATATCATCCTAAAGGTATAAACAGATACATCTGTAATGTCTTGATCTAACGTGAACCCTCACATAGCAGTACTCAGAAGATGGCTAAAATTTACAGTTTGTCCCATTTTATGTTTAAAACCCCAGAACTGAATGTTGTTTAAGCAACATTAAAAACAATCTCCCTGGCAAACAAGAGAGTAAGACAAACTTCTACGTCACTCCAGCTTATCAAAGGGGCCAAGTGCCTGCATTTAGTTCAGAGAATCATAGACTATTTCGTCTAGAAGAAGCCTTTAAGATCATTGAGTCCAACCATTAACCCAGCACTACCAAGTCTGGTGCTGGACCGTGTTGCACATCACCACATCTACAGGTCTTTAAAACCACTCCAGGGATGGGGACTCTACCACTGCCCTGGGTAGTTTTTTCCACTTCCTGACAACCTTTTCAGGGAAGACATTTTTCCTGATGTCCAACCTAAGACTGTTGCAGCTTGAGGCCATTTTCTCTTGTCCCATTACTTGTTGCTTGGGAAAAGAAACTGACCCCCAGATGGCTCCAGCCTCTTTTCAGGGAGTTGTGGAGAGCCAGAACATCTCTCCTCAGCCTCATCTTCTCCTGGCTGGACTATCCCAGCTCTCTCACCCACTCCTGAGAAGACATATGCCAGCTTGAGTTACAGCAGTTAAACAAATGTGAAAGGTGGCCATCACAGGACAACCACTGTGGTCTCATTTGTTCAACACCCTTGGCAAGGGAAGATAAACGGCACACAACATGTGGTGGAAGATCATCAGTAGCTCATTACCTTTTTGTATGAAACCTGGGAGGAGGTTCTGATTATGATGTTGATCACTGAACTGGGGAAGGCACACGTTGGCTGTATATGTTGAGTTGGCTAACATGTTGAGTTTGAGGGTGATTGCATCATGTACAGGACTACCTGTAGTGACTTCATCCATAGATAACAGCTATAAAACTATAAAAGTACACACCATGCTTTCTTGTTTTTTGGGGAAAAAAAAAACAAACTAAAACACAAAACAGAAAACAACATGTGTGGGTGATGGAAAACTGGAAACAGAAAGAGTGTTAAGCTTAATGATCTGATTTCTTCAACTGCTCCCACCCTCCTTTTAAATGCTTTGCAATGCTTTCCTCTGCCCCCTCCCTTCTCCAAATTTCTGTCTTTTTTGTGAATTTAGGAAAGAATCTACAGTCCAAAAGCATAAATTGGGAGTGGCATGGGGGGAAAAAAGTGCATTACCTTGTTACTGACAATTAATTTTCAAACCAGTCCTTGGTTTAAAACACTGATGGTTGCAGGTATTCTTTACAAGATAGATTTCCATGCTTCCTAATATTGTTTCCATTCTTACTTTAATTCCTTGAATCCTATACTCCTAAGATGCTCAAATGTGTCCAGAGAAGGGCAACAAGGCACAAGTCCTTCAAGAGGCTGGGGTTGTTTAGCCTGGAGAAGAGGCTCAGGGGAGACCTTATTGCTCTCTGCAATTACCTGAAGTGAGGTTGTAGCCAGGCAGAGGTTGGTCCTCCTCCCCAGGCAACCCGCACCAGAACATGAGGACACAGTCTCAAGCTGCACCAGGGGAGGTTTAGGTTGGATGTTAGGAATAAATTCTTCACAGAAGGAGTGATTTGCCATTGGAATGGGCTGCCTGGGGAAGTGGTGGAGTCACCGTCCCTGGAAGTGTTTAAAAAGAGACTGGATGAGGCACATAGTGCCATGGTTTAGTTGATTAGATGGTGTTGGGTGATAGGTTGGACTTGATGATCTCAAAGATCTTTTCCAACCTGCTTTATTCTGTGATTCTGTAAGGGTGTTTGAAATACAGCACTTCTGTGTTTGCCTTTCTGTATATATATATATATATATATATATACACACACATATATATATTTCATAATTACAATACCCAGGTTACTCATATACTTTGTCAGAATTATAAAATGAGGTTCTAACATAACTACACACCTTGCCTTCACAAATTTAATCTAAAAAGGCAAAAGCTTGGAGCTTTCCAAATTCAAGCACTTATTGCCAATGACCACATGCTCACATCGCCTGCTGACTCATGTGGCAAAGTCACAGCAGACTACAGTTAGTTACATTTGACTGAGAGAGCTCAGATCCTCAAAAACAATGGCCTCTCATGCAGTGTGAAGTAAAGACCTCTGCTGGATCAGGGCTAAAGTACTGAGTACCTTGCAGAGCTGATCCCAGAAATTGAGGAGGGAATTGCAGATAATGGCATCACTTCCACTGGTGTTCCTCTATGAAAAAATTAATTCCTAGTTTTGCATTTGTGCCTTGCCAGCTTGAAACTGAGGCAGTGAATTTGTTTGCAAGTACAAAATGAGTGCAAATGAGTGTCCTGAGCCACCTGCTCTAGTTGCAGATGTCCCTGCTCACTGAGGAGGTGTAGAGCTAGAGGGCCTCTAAAGGTCCCTCCCAATTCAAACCATTCAGTCATCCTATGAGGTGATTCTGTGATTCTGAGTGCAGATGTCCAGCAGATTCACCAGTGTGCCACAATCCATTTAATGGACTTGAAAGTAAATCAGTATCTATGTTCTACCTTTTTATTTTCCTGCTTCAATACTTGGTAGAAATATTAGAGATGGGAAATATTAGAGATGGGAAATATTAGAGATGGTTGGACTCAATGATCCTAAAGGTGTTAAAGATGGTTGGACATGATGATCTTAAAGGTCTTTTGCAACTTATTATACAGAGTCCTTCAGTGGTTGAATTTTATGATCTTAGAGGTCTTTTCCAACCAAAACAATTATCTGGGATTCTACGACTTCTTCAATAGTGTTGGCTTGCACCAGCTTTGCTACCAGTCAAAGAATCAACCAGTAAAACACTGTAGTTGCCCCCTGACAGTCCTGGCAGCCACTACTCACATTAACATTAATGGAAGCACCATTCACTTTCCAGTTGAAAGTGGATACCCCAGTAGGAAAAGGCCAGCAGCTGGAATGGTACCACATTGCCTTTGAACAGATGTGCCAGTGTTTCTTCATCCTAAAGCACTACCAACCACTGTCTGACGTTCCTTCACAAAGGTTTTTGTGAGCCATTTGGACAAATTATTCCAACTAGCTATTGTACAGTGTCTTTTTTAATGATTTTTTCCCCTTCTTAATTTCAGTGTATGGAGATTTTTACACACAAATGCAGGTTGTTTTTTCAGAGATGATGCAGAAGTGAAAAGCATTTTTACCTTTGACTGGGCTGGAGGTGTTTAAGGAAAGACCGGATGAGGCACTTAGTGCCAATGTCTAGATGATTATTTAGGGTTAGGTGGTTGCTTGGACTTGATGATCTTGTAGGTCTCTTCCAACCTGGTTGATTCTGTGAAAATAATGTGGTGCACCTGAGAGTTTGCTGCTGGGCAAAAGTTAAACTGCAAATCTCAAATATTTTGTGATTAATAAAAGGTTGCTGTTAATGCTAAATAATAATAATACTAATAATGATAATAATGTTAATAATGTTAATAATAATAATAATAATAATAATAATAATAATAATAAAAGGTGGTTTTCACAACACTTTCCTTTACCCAGCAGAGGCTGTTGGAGAGAGATAAACCTAATTTCATCCAGGGCCCTCTGAGTGTTAATAAAGTAAAACCAAAGATGCAGAGTGCTGCTAAAAACACTCTTAAGTGCTAAATAAAAAATTCTGTCAGAGTGAGCCCCTAACTTCACCTCTTGGGACTGATCACATCCTTCGGCTTAAAATACCAAATCAGCCTTAATGAGGAATTGAAATTAGCTTTTTAGTCATTCTTGCTTCTTTGAACTTAGGAAAAGAGTGATTTCGTTTGCTGGTTCAAGAATTAAGGCAAGAATCTGTGCTGCTGAGACATTTTAATAGTTCTTAACTTGCTAACACTAGATGGCAAGAGACATATTCTATTTAACGCTCAGGAAGCACTACGTGAATTTACCAATATGTGCACCAACTCCAGATTTCAATGGTTTTGAATGGATTATTGTCCAGAGCTAGAGAAATCTGAGTTCCACAGAGCTGAAGTGTTGGAAATTAGCTGCATGATGTATGAACCCAAATAATAGTGTTCCTGACGTAGGGGAAGGGGAAAAAAAAGTGATGGAAATTAAACATCTAGTTATGCACAGTGTGTCTGCACAATGTGCTGCATG
>CM026897.1:10446835-10499226 GCA_015227895.2 Colaptes auratus | reverse complement strand
GGGTGACCTATTGCTCTCTACAACTACCTGAAGGGAGTTTGTAGACAGGAGGAGTTTGGTGTCTTCTCCCAGGCAGCCAGTACCAGAACAAGAGGACACAGTCTCAGGCTGCGCCAGGGGATGTTTAGGCTGGATGTTAGGAAGAAATTCTCTACAGAGAGAGTGATTGCCCATTGGAATGGGCTACCTGTGGTGGTGGTGGAGTCACCTTCATTGGAGGTGTTCAGGAGGAGACTTGATGGGGTGCTTGGTGCCATGGTTTAGTTGTTTAGGTGGGTTGGATTGGTTGATGGGTTGGACGCGATGATCTTGAAGGTCTCTTCCAACCTGGTGTATTGTATTGTATTGTATTGTATTGTATTGTGTCCCTGCCCATGGCAGGGTGTGTTGGAACTGGCTGATCCTTGAGGTTCCTTCCAACCCTGATAGTTCTATGAAGTGCCTGCCATTGCAATGACCTTTTGATTAGGAAGGAATTTTGATGATGAGGGTGATGAGACGCAGGCTCAGGCTTCCCAGGAGGCTGGTGGATGCCCTATCCCTGGAAACATTCCAGGTCACATTGGACACGGTTGTGAGCAGCCTGCTTTATCTGAAGATGTCACTCTTGTCCACATCAGGACTGTGTGTTTCTTTGGGGATCAAAAGTTGAGATCAGAACTGAAAGATGGTTACCATAGGAGGCCATTTTAGGAGGAAATCGTCCCCCTAGGAGAGTGGTGAGGCACTGCAACAAGTTGCCCAGAGAAGCTGTGGAGTCTTCAAGCCTGGCTGTGTTCAAAGCCAGGTTGGATAAAGCCTTGAGCAACCTGAGCTAGTGGGAAGTGTCCCTGCCCATGGCAGGGGGTTGTAACTAGATGATCTTTAAGGATCCTTCCAACCCATTCCATAGGTCTTTTATTCTAAGTTATAGGAATGTTGTTGACTAGTGGAATTTTACCTTAAAAGAAGGTTAAATCTTGGTTTCAATGGATTGATAGTGCCAGCATTGTTATTCTTCTCCCAAATTTCTTAGATGCCAGTAACAAAACTTTTATCTTCTTTTTTCCTGCAAACCCAGTGGGCTGCAGGAAAATAAAAATTAAAAAGCCCTTTTCAAACATTCAGGATGGTCCTAGCAGCCATAATTAATAACTTTTTATGCAAACAAATAAATATTCTGGCTCTCAAACTCAAGTCAGAGAAACTCATTTTAAAATTAAATTATTCTCTGACACATCCAAAGTGGAGAAGCAGTGTTTCTGCTGCAATTTTCTTCCCATTGTAATGATTGATTTCTGTCACTAGTTTTTTTAAAACCTTTGACATGAAGCAACCGATTTCTTCTGTTTAAATTATTTTGTATCTTTTATAATAATAATAGTTGCTCTCACCAGTCACTGGGAAAGGTAATAAAAAAAAAAAACCCAACATAATAATAATAAAAAATTCCTTAATTTGCCAGAGAACAGAATGGTTTTGTCAAGAATTAAGTAAAGGGTGGGTTTCTATCATTTCCTAGTTGGGACTGGCACGGTCTTTCTGAGAGATGTCTGAGATCTCTTCACACTGTTTCACTTAGAGCTGATCAAGAGAGTGAAATCAGACACGGACCTGACACTAATTTCACAGGAAAAATTCACAGATCACAATGAGCTTCTCTCTGAAAGAAGAGCAGGAAATATTAGAATATCTATATATTCTTTATCAATTCTGACAGTGCAGTCTTAGAGTTATTAAAAGTCAAAGAACTGAGCAGATGTCTAGCAATGCTGAATTATACAGTCTGAATAACTTCTGTAACTAGCAGATCCAGTGCAATCTTTTCTTGACTGTTAAATGTCTGTCAGTAAATCCTGATGGTTAATATCAAGTGGTTAACACAGCCACCTGTGTACTGCTCAGGCTTCATGCAAGCGAAAAAAAGATAAAATCAAAGATTAAGCAGGGAAGTGACTCTGCTGGGCACTTCTGAGGCCACAGCTTCAGTACTGGGTTCAGTTTTGTGTCCCTCACCCCAAGAAGGACACTGAGGGGCTGGGGCAGGTCCAGAGAAGGGCAACAAAGCTGGGGAAGGGTCTGGAGAAGGGGGCTGGGGAGGAGCAGCTGAGGGACCTGGGGGTGTTTAGTCTGGAGGAGAGGAACTGAGAGGGAGATTTCATTGCTCTCTACAGCTCTCTGACAGGAGGTTGCAGGGAGCTGGGCTCTTGTCCCTTGTATCAGGTGACAGAAGGAGAGGAAATGGCCTGAAATTGTGTCGGGGTAGGATTGGCTTGGCCATGAAGAACAATTTCTTTGCTGCAGTAATAGTCAGGGATTGGAACAGGCTGTCCAGGGAGGTGGTGGAATCCCCGTGCCTGGAGGTGTTAAAGAAAGGTGTGGCCATGGCACTTGGAGACATGGTTTAGTGGCCATGATGGTGTTTGGTTGCTGGTTGGACTCAATGATCTTGGGGGGGACTTTTCCAACCCAAACTATTCTATGGTTCTCTGATCCTGTGATTAACATATAACAGGTGAATTCCATTGATTTACTGAAAACATGTGCTGTTTCATTGTCATTTTGGTAAATACTCAGAGAGTGCTCTGGGCTAAGCAGGTTGGGGAATGATTGCAAAATACCCTCACTAATTTCTGCTTCATGGGGTTTGTTTTGGTTTGGCTTGGGATTTTGTTGGTTGGTTATATTTTTGCAAACAGAGTACTCTTGACTATGCTTTGACTTTAAGGGGGAATCTGTTTAACAGACTTGATATTTCTTGATATTATTTTGTACATAGTGGGAAATAATCATAGAATGGTTCAGGCTGAAAGAGATCTCCAAACGTCATCCAGTCTGACCTCCCTGCCGTCAGCAGGGACATCCTCAACCAGAGCAGGATGCCCAGGGCCTCATTGAGGCTCACCTTGAATATCTCCAGGGAAGGGGACTCAAACCACCTCCCTGGGCAACCTGTTCCAGTATTTCACCACCTTCATAGTGAAGAATTTCCTCCTAACATCCAGTATAAATCTGCCCTTCTCTAGTTTGAAGCCATTGCCTCTTGACCTGTCCCTGCAGGCCTTTGCAAACAGTCTTTCTCCATCCTTCTTGTAGCCCAGTTCAGGTACTGGCAGTCTTCTATTAGGTCTCCCTGGATCCTTCTCTTCTCCAGGCTGAACAACCCCAGTACCCTCAGCCTCTCCTCGTAGCAGAGGTGCTCCAACCCTCCTGATGGCAACTTTTAACCTGCATTTTAAAGTCCAGGGCATGATACTTAGAGATAGATGTCTGTGTAGGAATTGAAATAGGGCGGTAGGTAAGTGGCTGTTGTTTTCCTTCAGCATAGGCAACAGCAAGTGAGCTTTCTGCCCAGGTGCTTGCCCAGAGCTGTTCACCATCATGAAGGAGCCTGCAGAGAAAAGCAATGAGAGAACAAAGAATGGGATGGCTTGGCTTCTGGAGTACAACCAGGTTTTTCCATCAGAGAGGAATAACAAAAAAAGCCAGGAAGGGATTTTCACAAGGGCTTGTAGTGCCAGGTCTAGGAGCAATGGCTTTAAGTTTGACAAGGGCAGATTGAGACTGGGCATGAGGAAGAAATTATTGATAGTGAGGGTGGGAAGATACTGGAACAGGTTGCCCAGGGAAGCTGTGGATGTCCCCTCTCTGGAGGTGTTCAAGGCCAGGTTGGGTGAGGCCTTGATCAACCTGGGCTAGTGGGAGGTGTCCCTGCCCATGGCATAAGGTTTGGAACTGGATGATCTTTGAAGTCCCTTCCATTCTAAACCCTTCTGTGCATCTAAGTATCAAAAAAAGTGCAAAATAAAAAGAAAAATAGAATCATAGAATTCTAGAATCATAGTATTGCTACAATTGGAAGAGACCTACAAGGTCACTGAGTCCAACCTTCAACCTAAGACCAACATGGCCATTCTACCATGTCCCCAGGTCCCTTGAGCATAGATTTCTTAAACATCTCCAGGGATGGTGATTCCACCACCTCCCTGGGCAGCCTGTCCCAGTGCCTGACCACTCTTGCAGCACAGAAATTCTTGCTCGTGGCCAACCTTAAGCCTCCCCTGGCACAATTTCAGGCAATTTCCTCTCCTTCTATCACCTGAGACTAGGGAGAAGAGATCAACCCCCACCTCACTCCAATCTCCTTTCAGGGAGCTGTAGAGAGCAATGAGTTCTCCCCTCAGCCTCCTCTTCTCCACTCCAAAAGCTTTCACTGTGGTATAGAATGTAAACATTTGGCTTACACTAAATTCTTGATGTGTGCTGCCATGATTGCAAAGCTCCAGGCATGAATGGTAATTAGCTAAAATAGTTTAGAAGAGTAATTTCTGAGAGTAGGACCAGAGCAAGAAAAAAATGAAAGTGAACAAACCAGAAACCTCTGATAGGAATCCAAGACACAACCCAAAAGGTGCCAAACCTTTGTCCCAGATTGGGTGCTGTATTAAAAATGTTTTATCACAGAATCACAGATTGTTAGGGACTGGAAGGGACCTCACAAGCTCATCCAGTGCAACCTCCCTGCCAGAGCAGGATCACCTAGAACAGATCACATAAGAATACTTCCAGGTGGGTCTTGAATATCTCCAGAGAGGGGGACTCCACAGACTCCTTGGGCTGCCTGTTCCAGGGCTCTGTCACCCTCACAAGGAAAACATTTTTCTTCATGTTTCCATGGAAGTTCCTATGTCTCAACTTCTCCCCATTGCCCCTTGTCCTGTTGTTGGGCATCACCAAGAAGAGCCTTAAAAGTAGAAATGAAATCACACGCATCTCTGTTCTTTATCAAGAGTAATAGATGGACCTCAAGACTTTGCCAAGCAAGATTTCAAAGTTTAAGCTTGGGAGGAAACTTCGGTTGTGGGAAAGTACTGGGGCAGCTTTTCCTGTGTCCCTATGGCTGTTTAAGGATATAAAAGCCATGTATTCCTACAATGAAGTGGATCCTGCCCTACAAGCTATCTGTGGTGTCAAGTCTCTCTCTCCTCCCGGAGACGCCGATCAGGGTCCATGCCCTATGCCACAAACAAAGGCTTAGACTTAGCAGAAGTTGTGTGAATCAAAACACTTGCTTGATCTCTTATCGAGAACAGATCAAACCAGCACAAGTAGCCAGGCTCAGAAGATTGTGTGTTCAAGTAAATGTTTTTCTGATGTGTAAGGTAAAGCAATATTCTGTGTATATTTGAGCATCAGCTTACAGAGAAAGCACTGGGCCACAAAGGCCTGTGAGCAGCAAGTGCAAAATTGCTGTGACTATCAGCGTTGATAATGCATTAGCAGGCAAAGGAGGCAGATTAATTTACTTTAGGGTAAGCTAAGTGCATTCTTGGCTCGTAAAGGGGAATCATTTGCTCACTTAAGCCAGATATCTGACTTTTGACGGCAAATGTCACTGCCTGGATTTCCCTTTGACAGTTTGGCAACCCCGCACCCCTGTTATAGTATCCACTTATTTGTCTTGTTTTCAGCCAGATTAATCCATTCTGTTTTGACAAGGAGACTGATGGGTAATTGATAACTGTGATAGACACAAACAGAAGAGCTGGATGCTGAATAATTCAGCACTTTTCAGTATCAATAAGAGAACAGGTTGAAGAATTTGTGTCTCTATTTACACTTAAACTAAACTAAGTCAGCCCAGACATTTATGCTGCCAGTCTATCAGGAAACCAAACAGTGTACATTCGGTTTCCACCCGACAAAATGTTTTATAAGCTTGTAACAATATGTGTGAAGCTGCCAGAATAATAAATAGGTACAGCAGCCCATGCATGCTAATGTTATGTTGTAAGCAGTTTTGTTGACAAGTGCTAATACTTCTTTCATACTATCATCAAAAGCAGCTAATACAACAGCCATTATTTGCCGGCTTTCCAAGCAAGACATGATGGATTGTGACCTTAATATGGGTGAGCCGAGTTTTGAAAGTTAAACAACTCGCCATAAATCATAGGAATTATTACAATGCAGTTTAATTGGTTAAGGACTGTTTATTTCCTAAACAGGGTGAAAAATTTCTGTTTCGGCACTTTTAATTTGCAAAGTGCATTTTCATTATGAATGGCAGTTTAATATTCTGCTCTTTTGTCATGCAAAAGATGCAGCACACACAGAGGCAATCTATTAATTGGACACCACCACCACCCCCCCCCCCCCAAAAAAAAAAAAAGTGCATTGCAAGCATAAATTATCCTTTATATCATCACTTGTGGGCTTTTGCATCAATTAAATGCCTTAAGTGGAATATACAATAAGTACAATAAACAATAAACCAGGTCGGAAGAGACCTTCAAGATCATCGCGTCCAACCCATCAACCAATCAACTAACCCACCTAAACAACTAAACCATGGCACCAAGCACCCCATCAAGTCTTCTCCTGAACACTTCCAATGAAGGTGACTCCACCACCTCCACGGGCAGCCCATTCCAATGGGCAATCACTCTCTCTGTATAGAAGTTCTTCCTAACATCCAGCCTAAACCTGCCCTGGTGCAGCCTGAGACTGTGTCCTCTTGTTCTGGTACTGGCTGCCTGGGAGAAGAGACCAACCTCTGCCTGGCTACAACCTCCCTTCAGGTAGTTGTAGAGAGCAAGAAGGTCACCCCTCAGTCTCCTCTTCTCCAGGCTAAGCAACGCCACCTCCCTCAGCCTCTCCTCATAGGGCTTGTGTTGCAAACCCCTCACCAACTTCGTTGCCCTTCTCTGGACACGCTCCAGCAAGTCAGCATCCTTCCTAAACTGAGGGGCCCAGAACTGGACACAGGACTCAGGGTGTGGCCTAACCAGTGCAGTGTACAGGGGCAGAATGACCTCCCTGCTCCTGCTGGCCACACTGTTCCTGATGCAGGCCAGGATGCCATTGGCCCTCTTGGCCACCTGGGCACACTGCAGGCTCATGGTTAAAGGGTTCACCACTTCTACATTAGTCCTGGAATCCAAGCCAAGCTTCCAGATAATTTTAAGGACCTTCTTTTTCTGCCTCCTCCCCCCCAAAATGAAGTAATTGAGTACCAGCAAATACAAAAGAACACTCCAAGTGGTATTATCAAGACACAGGTGCACTGCTTCTATTGATGAAAAAGTCATAGAAATTGTAGCACTTGTCTAGATTGTTCCATTTCCTTTGTAAAACTAGAGGCTTTTCCCTTCTACCTCATTTGATTTCTCTTTCCTAAACTAAAATGACAAACATTCTGAAAATGCAGAGTGACTCAGTCAGAAACACAAATTCCAGCAGCTTTCTAGAGGCTTGCATCACTGTACTCAATGCACTCATGGCAGTTTTGGTTGTGGTGGTCCAAAATGCATTTTAAAATGGCTTCACAAACCTGAGGATCTTATTCTGGTGTTGCTGAAACAGCCAGAAGGGCACAGTGGTTTAAAAGCCACAGCTTTGCATTGTCTACATGTGAAATGAAAAACTACAGCAGATACCAAAAGAGACACCTCAGGGGTGCACATTATTTTACCTGTTTAATTTCTCTGCCTGTTTCAGCAGAGAAATTAAATAGGAGTACAACAAAATGGTCAGAATCCCTAGAATTACCCTATTGTCTGAAATAATAACAAGCAATAACTGAACATGCTTCATGACATGAAAAAGCTGAAGACATTTTTGGACACTGTGCACTCTACTGAATTCAGCTTTCCTGAGTAATTTATTCCTAGCCTAAGGTTCAAATTGGAGAGTCCATTATTTATTCCTTATTTATTCCACAAAACACTGTCCTTTTATTTTTTTTCAACTTTCTGCTAAAAGGAGCAAGACAAATAATCTCAGAGTGGTAGTTGTAACCTTTGATAAATGATGGTGATTCCCTTATCTTCCTCACCCACCAACTTGGAATCAGGATCTGGGCTAATTAGCGTAGGAGAAACGTAAAGATCATTTTAAGTAGCTGAGAAGGAATGCTGCTAACATAGGAAGATGTGCCTTCTGTTTGGCACCATGCTTGGTACGTCACAAGTGAGTTTAAATAACAGATTTGGGGGGGGTGGAAAGTTGTAACAAGTAATAACCTGTATCTAAAGTATAATCCACCAACAGTAGGTCATCAAAGAATCAGAGTGGCTCAGGGTTGGAAGGCACCTCAGAGATCATCTACTCCAACGTCCCCACCATGCCCAGGGACACCTCTCAACTAGACTCAGCTGCTCAAGGCCTCATCCAACCTGGCCTTCAACACCCCCAGGCAGGAGGCAACCACAGCCTCCCTGGGCAGCCTGTTCCAGAGTCTCACCACCCTCAAACTGAAGAACTTCTTCCTCAGCTCCAGTCTAACCCTGCTCTGCCTCAGCTTCAAACCATCCCCGCCTTGTCCTGTCATTAGACCCTCATGAAAAGTCCCTTTGCAGCCTTCCTGTAGGATCCCTTCAGGTATTGGCAGGCAGTTCTAAGGTCCCCCCAGAGCCTTCTCTTCTCCAGGCTGAACATCCCCAGCTCCCTCAGCCTGTCCTCATAGCTGAGCTACTCTGGCCTTTGGATCATCTTTGTGGCCTCCTCTGGAATCTGTCCAACAGCTCTGTGTCCTTCTCATGCTGGGAACAGCAGAAGGAGTGCTTGCAGACTCCTAGGATAATTCAGGTTGGAAAGGATCTCTGGAGGTCAGCCGTGAGGTCAGATGAGATTGTTCAGGGTTTTATCTAGTCTGGTCTTGAAAACCCCTGTGGGTGGAGAGAGCACAGACCCTCTGCTTCTGATGGCCATAGAGTAGCATTACCAGGTGCTGTGACAACTGATGAGCATCTTGGTTTTGACTCCAATTTTATTTGTTTTTCATCCAGGCTGCTTTTATCCCTTCTAACTTTGCTGTACAAGATAAAATAATGTAATAGAAGTATTTCAAATGCTTCTGAAAGTCATAGTCCATCACTTTAGGTAAATAGCCAGTGAAAGTGTGGCACTCAGAATTTTATCATTCTAGTGTTTATGTACAGTTTGATCATTTTATTCCATTGGTTATTTCATTCCTATTGGCCTTTCAGAACCAGGTAAATTTTTGTCTTAGGGTTAATGCTGGACAAAATCTCAAATACCTGAGAGGCCACCACTCATTTACTCACATGTAATTGAGCTAATGTTATCATTCAGCTGCTGGGGCTTTTTGTTGTTTATGTTTTTTTGCTTTAAATGAAGCATTTTAACTAGATCAAAAATTCCACTCTATCATGCTAACAAAACTGATCCTTGGGTCAGTTAATCATTGGATCCATTGGCTGAGCACTTGCATTATTGGTCATTGAGTACTATGAGCAGATAACTCATGCTGCCATGTGCTTTCCTCCACAGCATTGTCTGGGAACTCTCCTATGATGTATTGCAAGGTACTTACCAAAACCCACAGATGTTGTGGGAACTGTCATCAGTCCCCTTGGTGAACACAGCAGCCATGGAAAGACATTGAAGTGTTGGAGCATGTCCAGAGAAGGGCAAAAAAGCTGATGAAGGGTCTGGAGAGCAGGGCTGGTGAGGAACAGCTGAGGGAACTGGGGGTGTTCGGTCTGGAGGAAAGAAGGCTGAGGGGGAGACCTCATTGCTCTCTACAACTCCCTGGAATGAGGTTGGACTGAGGTAGGGGTGGCCTCTTCTCCCTAGTATCAGGTGACAGAACACGAGAAAATAGCCTTAAATTGTGCTAGGGTAGGTTTAGGTTGGACATTAGGAAGAATTTCTTTTCCTGCAAGAGTGATTTTCTCTGCTGCAAGAATAGTCAGGGATTGGAGCAGGCTGCCCAGAGAGGAGGTGGAGTCACCATGCCTGGAGGTGTTCAAGAAATGTGTGGCCATGGCACCTGGGGACATGGTTTAGTAGCTGTGGGGGTGTTGGCTCAATGGTTGGACTTGATGACCTTGGAGGCCTCCTCCAACCCAAACGATTCTGTGATTAGGCTAGCAGACAGGCAGATGGGTTTGACTTTGTGTTTCCTTCACCTCAGTGGCTCAGTGGGAGCAGGAAGCAACATGGAATAAATTTACTTGATGAGGCACAGCTTCTGGGTTCATTCAGCTAAGAAGAAGAATAATTCTGGAGCAGTGGGATTGCCATTGCCAATGGAGTTTTGGGGTGGATGGGGACTATTTTGCTCAAGGGTGTGGAGTTACTTGATTGGACTTAATGACCCTAAAGGTCTTCTCCAGCCAAAATGCATCTATGTTTCCACGATTCTGTTTCCCAGGAGCTGATGTGTCACAAAGTCAGTGTGGGATCTCCTGACTCATCAACATTTCTAGCTAGCAACTGACTACTGGCTGCTAGCAGCCAATAGCTGATTGATTTTAATGGACCTTAATGTTGAAAAGAATCTTGTGATGATCATTGTTATGGTTGGTCACAGAACTAGGACATGCTATCCAAGGTTTCTGTGGCCAAGTGGTGGTGGTGGTGGTTTGAGCAGGACTGAAATGTTGTGTCCAGGAAAATTATCATGAAAGGAGGTTCTAGAAAACAATGAATATATTTATATTTAAACATATGTTTTGTTATATACATCTGTCTGCCTTTGTCAAATTCCACTGTTTTAATATCTCACCTGTTTTACATTTAAACTACCAGAGGCCCATTTTTCAGTCACAGCTCTCTCTCAAGCACTGCTCTTGTAGTCAGCAGCCTCTAACCTGTTGTTCTGTTTTACCCTGAGGGTGGTGAGACCCTCTCCTAGGCTGCCCCAGAGAGGTGGGAAATGCCCCATCCCTGGAACCACTGCAGGTCAGGTTGTTTACAGAGAGAGTGATTGCCCACTGGAATCAGCTGCCCATGGAGGTGGTGGAGTCACCTTCATTGGAGGTGTTCAGGAAGAGGCTTGATGGGGTGCTTGGTGCCACGGTTCAGTTGTTTAGGTGGGTTGGATTGCATTGTATTGTATTGTATTGTATTGTATTGTATTGTATTGTATTTAGGTGGGTTGGATTGGTTAATAGGTTGGACGCAATGATCTCGAAGGTCTCTTCCAACCTGGTGGTGTATTGTATTATTGTATTGTTTGGGGCTCTGACCAGCCTGTTCTAGTTGCAGATGTCCCTGCTGACTGCAGAGGGTTTGGACTGGATGAGCTTTGGAGGTCTCTTCCAATCCAAAGCATTCTATAATTCTCTGGTTGCAAGCAAAGAGTATGATTTGTTATATTCTGAGAGGGACACATCTCTGACTCTTCTCTTTCCAGTATCCTTGCTTGTTCCTGGGTTGTAACTGAAACCTTTGGCCATGATTTTTCTGTCTCCTTGCCAAACTCATTTCCTGTTGGACAACACCCAGTTCTCTATTTCATCAGCAAGCATTTGCCTCTTTGCAAATTGTCAAATGACTTGTTGATCCCTCAAACACATCTATGGAGAGGTATTTTCAAGGAGCTGAAAATTAGCTGAAAATTAGCAATAGCATTTCTACCTGTGGCTGTGAAGGGGGAGGTGAGAAATAAGCACTGATAGCAAAGAAAGGCTGGTTGAGAAGTGGTCTGCATTGTCTCCCTGACCACTGTTGACTACTGAGCCTGTAAATCAGCACTTTTGACAAGGAGCAGCAGAAAGCAGGGCTGAGAGTGCTCTTCTGAGGTTTATTTGCTGTGGATGCTGCTAATCAACACCTAATGATTTGTTGTGGGTCTGAACATGTGGTTCTGCTGACATGTCTTCACTAAGGAGACCACCACTGGGGCATCTGCCCCTTCCCAGATCACTCATTCTCACGCTATTGTGTTGGTGCAACTCATGTCAGTGCTGTGAGACTCCCTGAGGAAACCATCCTCGGTTAATCTTCTGGAGAAAAACCCAAACAAACAGGCAAGACAAGAAGCCAAATAGAAGATGAAGCAAAAAAATGAATAAGGCACATTAATTTCTGGGTGATTGGGTTTTTTTATCAATCAGAGGTTTCTCTTGATTTGAGGTTCTGAGCAGTATGAAGCCAGGAGTGAGAAAGCTCCAGAAGCCAGAGGGTATGTCAATAAGAAAGATAAAGGAGAAGGCTTTATCAGAGGCCAGTATAAGGCAACAGATTCCTGGACATTTGTACTACAGGACAAGAAGATTGAAATCTTATCCTCTAGCTCTTCTCTGAAGAGCTGGAGAAAGATCACTTAGAACAGAACCTTGGGTGGACAAGCAGGAGGGTGAGCAAAGGAAACAGAAATGTTGCTTCAGCCTGGTGCTGCAACAAATGGCAGAGAGCGACCAGCTTTTGTGTGCTTGGGGTTTGTTAACCTGCTAGTCAGGATAATTGCCTGGTCTCCAGCAGTACTGATTGTGGCCAGGTGTTTGGTTGCAGAGCTTTCTTTAGAGGCAGAATCTAATGAGAGCTGACAGCAACAGTTCAGGGAGGTCTTCTCTTGGAGCCTTGCCCTTGGAAACATCTGGTGTGGCTTCTTTGTTTTGGTTTGTCAGTGACAGAGGCCATTTTCTTATGGTATGTGATAGTATGCAGGCACCAGTACAGGTTAGGGGTTGCCCTACTGGAGAGCAGCTCCACAGAGAAAGACCTTGGAGTGCTGGTGGACAGCAAGTTCGCCATGGGACAGAAATGTGCCCTTGTGGCCAAGAGAGCCAATGGGATCCTGGGGACCTTGGCATGCAGCCAGAAAAGTGTATCCAGCAGTTCTAGGGAGGTTCTCCTCTCCCTCTGCTCTGCCCTGGTGAGACCACACCTGCAATCCTGTGTCCAGTTTTGGGCTCCCCAGTTCAAGAGAGAAAGAGAACTGCTGGAGAGAGTCCAAAGGAGAGCCACAAGAATGATTAGGGGACTTGAGCATCTCCCCTATGAAGAGAGTCTGAGACCCCTGAGACAGTCCTGAGAGGAGAAGGCAGAGAAGGGATCTGATCAATGTCTATCAATATCTGAGGGGTGGGTGTCAAGTGGAGGGGGCCAAGCTCTTTTCACTGGTGCACAGCAATAAGGCAAGGAAGAACAGGTTCATGTTTGAACATAGACGGTTTCACCTCAACATGAGGAGAAACTTCTTTCCAGTGAGGGTGACTGAGCCCTGGAGCAGGCTGCCCAGAAAGGTTGTGCAGTCTCCTTCTCTGGAGACTTTCAAAACCCACCTGGATTCATTCCTGGGCAGACTACCTTAAATGATCCTGTTTTGGCAGGGATGTGGGACTAGATGATGTTTGGAGATCCCTTCCAGCCTTCTGTGATTCTGTGTGATTCTGATAAGGAACACTGACCTTTCTGGCGGCTGGTTGAGTCTAGAACCTCTGAAGAGCTCCATCCAACTGGATGAGGGATAGAGGTATCACAAAGAGAGGTTTAAGTGAGACAACAACATACGCAGCATAGAAATGGAAGAGGTTTAGATGCTGAAGAGGTAAGAGACTCTTGGTGTTTGCTTTAACACCTCATAATGTTAAAGCAAAAAACTCTACAAAGTGGTTGTGGTTTGGTTTTGTTTTTTTCCCTTCAATAGTTGATCTCTAGTAACAAAAGCAGCCATGCAGCTTTGTTTAAAACATGCATCTTGTGGGAAATCTGTGTTGCTGGAAAATTTTCACTGGAAAGAAAAAAGAGAGGGTAAAAAGAGCTAAACTAAGCATTCTGGGAGCTGGAATAAAACTATGAGGCTCTGCAGCTCACAGAAAGAAGTACAATACAATACAATACAATACAATACAGTCCAACCTATCAACCAATCCAACCCACCTAAACAACTAAACCATGCAGCCAAGCACCCCATCAAGTCTCCTCCTGAACACCTCCAATGAAGGTGACTCCACCACCTCCACGGGCAGCCGATTCCAATGGGCAATCACTCTCTCTGTGTAGAACTTCTTCCTAACCTCCAGCCTAAACCTGCCCTGGTGCAGCCTGAGACTGTGTCCTCTTGTTCTGGTACTGGCTGCCTGGGAGAAGAGACCAACTTCTGCCTGTCTACAACCTCCCTTTGGGTAGTTTTAGAGAGCAATAAGGTCTCCCCTGAGGCTCCTCTTCTCCAGGCTAAGCAACCCCAGCTCCCTCAGCCTCTCTTCATCGGGCTTGTCTTCCAAACCCCTCACCAACTTTGTTGCCCTTCTCTGGACACGCTCCAGCAAGACAACATCCTTCCTAAACTGAGGGGCCCAGAACTGGACCAGGACTCAAGGTGTGGCCTAACCATGCAGTGTACAGGGCAGAATCACCTCCCCTGCTCCTGCTGGCCACACTCTTCCTGATGCAGGCCAGGATGCCATTGGCCCTCTTGGCTGCCTGGGCACACTGCAGGCTCATCTTCAGCCTCCCATCAACCAGCACCCCCAGGTCCCTCTCTGCCTGGCCACTCTGCAGACACTCTGACCCCAGCCTGTAGCACTGCATGGGGTTGCT
This sequence comes from Colaptes auratus, assembly GCA_015227895.2. Lineage (NCBI taxonomy): Eukaryota > Metazoa > Chordata > Aves > Piciformes > Picidae > Colaptes > Colaptes auratus. Next base: position 10,484,952 of record CM026897.1, on the reverse strand, counting down.
GTGGCCAATGTGCAGAACCTGGCACTTGGATGTGTTCAATCTCCTGCCCTTGGACTCTGCCCATCTGTCCAGCCTGTCGAGGTCCCTCTGCAAAGCCTCTCTGCCCTCCAGCAGATCAACTCCTGCCCCCAGCTTGGTGTCGTCCCCAAATGTACTGATGAAGTAGATACGTAGCAAATCTTCTTATTTGGGTGCCATAAAGAGATGCTCTGCAAAGCTGCTGAAAGTGTGCTAGATTTGTCCAGGGACTTAGGGGCAGGGTTGAGAGCAGGTGCAGACACCATTTGTGTGTGCAAAATTGTGGAGAAGTGCTTCCAAGGGAGGACATTTGACTTAAAATCATGAGGATAATGTTATGCTGATACTACAGTGGTGACTTCTGAAGGTAGCTACTTGTGTATTTTGCTGTCCCTTTCCATCCAAACCATTCTGTGATTCCATGATTATTTTTTGAGTAGGCTCTGGTGTGAGCCAAAAAAATTACTCCTTGGGTCTTGGTGACATCAAGTTGAGGTTTAGACCAGGTGTGCTGCAGCGTGCCTGGTCTCTCAAAATGAAGTGAACTGTATTTCTGTCACAAGAGAGGATAAAGAGTTCTGTTTGCTCCTCAAAATTATGTTCTGCAACATGTACTTAGATGATTTAATAATATTTTTATGTGCTGGATATCTCAGATGCAGGTAACAACGCAGAATTGACTACCCTAGGTGATCCTGCTTTGGCAGGGCAGTTGGACCTGATGATCTCCGGGGGTCCCTTCCAACCTCTGATGTACTGTGATACTGTGATAAAACCCAGCACTGATTTACTTGAGATTTGGGACAAGAGATTGACTGGTTTTCTTAATATATTACCTATCTTGGAAATATGTAGGGGCTGCCTTATCACTGTGTTTTATTGGGCAGCCATAAATAAACTCTCCCAACACAGGAACTTTCTGCCTAGATAATAACAGAGACTGTTTTTCTTGCCTATCTTTCTGTTAATGCACTGCTTTGGTTTGTGGCATGTGCTTCTGAGTGTGGATTTTTTATGTGCTTACATTAGGCTTGGTCAATGAGACTATAAATACCATTAACAGTTTCAGAGAGCCAAACCAAGAATTCAGTTGTCATGGCACTGCACTAGCAAGTTACTACAAGTAGTTTTTTTCTGTACAACATCTTTACAGAGTTAAAATTGGCTGAGAAAGAAGATTGAAGCTTGAGGAGGGTTGATTCAGACTGGAGATTAGGAAGAAATTCATGACAGTGAGGGTGGTGATGCACTGGAACAGTTTGCCCAGGGATGCCCCCTCCCTGGAGGTGCTGAAGGCCAGATCGGATGAGCCCTGGAGCAACCTGGGCTGGTGGGATTTGTCCCTGCCCATGGCAGGGGGGCTGGCACTGTATCATCTTTAAGGTCCCTTGCAACTCAAACCATTTTATGGATCTATGAATCTGTGAAAAGTAGAAATCATCTTACATCAAGTTCCTCTAGAAAATCATCCATGTCATAAACCTGGTCAGTGTGTTGGTGAAATTTGGATCTTGATGACTAATGACTATCTCTCCTCTGAGAGATATAGGTGAAACAATGTGGTGGTTTGGGCTGGGTGCCCTCTGCTACGTGATGTACTTCCTGTGTCCAGAAGTCCAGCCCAGTGGGTGGACAGAGGAAACCAGGTATCTCCTACCACAATCCCCTGCACCGCTATAAAATCTAGCACAGGATCTAGCACTTCATCTTTCTTCCCTCGCCGGCACCCGGTAACTGGGGGAGACACCTCCCAGCATTGGGGCTGGCTAGGAACAAGGCCAGGGGGATGGGTGGTCTGAGGCCTGGCCAGCTGAGACTAGCCTAGCAGTGGGGAGGGGGGGGGGGGGGGGAAGAACGAGCCCTGGGGGTCATGGGCCCACCCTCAGGATTGGGATTGGGATGCTTCTGGGTCTGCTTTGGGGTTTCTTTTGTCACTGCTTCTGGTTCTTTGTACACATTCACTCTTTTCTATTTAAACTGCCATCACTCTTGCAATCCATTTGTCAGAGTCGTTATTTCTGCCTGTGGTGGGGAGGGGGGTCTCCCTCAAACCACGACAAACAAGTTTATGCCCAGGGAGGTGGTGGAGCCACCATTCCTGGAGCTGTTCAGGAAACTTGTGGGCCATAGCACTTGGGGCCATGGTGGGGTTGGGCTGAAGGTTGGATTCAACAATCCTAGAGGTCATATAATCATAGAAAAGACCTCAGAGATCATCAAGTCCAACCTGTCACCAAGACATCGTGACTATTAAACCATGGCACCAAGTGCCACATCCAATCCCCTCTTGAACACCTCCAGGGACGGTGACTCCACCACCTCCCTGGGCAGCACATTCCAATGGATAACAACTCTCTCTGTGAAGAACTTTCTCCTCACCTTGAGCCTAAACTTCCCCCTGGTGCAGCTTGAGACTGTGTCCTCTTGTTCTGGTGCTGGCTGCCTGAGAGAAGAGACCAACCCTCACTTGGCTACAACCTCCCTTCAGGTAGTTGTAGAGAGCAATGAGGTCTCCCCTGAGCCTCCTCTTCTCCAGGCTAAACAACCCCAGCTCCCTCAGCCTCTCCTCATAGGCCTTGTGCTCAAGGCCTCTCCCCAGCCTCGTTGCCCTTCTCTGGACACGTTCAAGTGTCTCAATGTCCTTAAACTGAGGGGCCCAGAACTGGACACAGGTCCTTTCCAACCAAAACGGTTCTATTATTCCTTGCAAAGGACACCCAGCATAAATGCAAAATCCAAAGTGCCTCAGAGCGTGCTGCTTCTGGATTATGGAGCTGATGTGATAAAATATTCAATCTGTCAAAAAAAATCATCCAGAAAAGTTATTTTGCTGAATGCAACATGTTACAGGGTTGGTTTTTTTGGCAGTTTAGATCTTCTGCATTGTGTATCCATTTTTTTAGAAAACAGATTTCAACAGATTTAGCCTTGGTCATGCAAATTTCACTGTTTTGCAACACACAGCCCCAAAATATTTTGCATGTAATTGGTTGTCAAAAGAAGGTTATTAAGTCAGTACTGTGTCCAGTTCTGCGTCCCTCAGTATAAGAAAGATGTTGAAATGCTCAAATGAGTCCAGAGAAGGGTAACAAGGCTGGGGAGGTGTCCTAGTGGATGGGAGGTCGACCATGAGCCAGCTATGTGCTCTTGTGGCCAAGAAGGACAGCACCATTCTGGGGTGGATTAGAAGGGCTGTGGTCAGTAGGTCAAGAAAGGTTCTCCTCCCTCTCTACTCTGCCCTGCTGAGGCCACATCTGGAATATTGTGTCCAGTTCTGGGCCACTCAGTTCAAGAAGGACCTCAGAGAACTGCTTGAAAGAGTCCAGCACAGAGCCACAAAGATAATGAAAGCAGTGGAACATCTTCCTTATGAGGAGAGACTGAGGGAGCTGAGGGCTCTGTAGCTTGAAGCGAAGGCGTCTGAGGTGACCTCATTGCTGTTGATAAAGATGTGCAGGGTGAGTGTCCAGAGGCTGGAGCCAGGCTCTGCTGGGTGATGCTCAAGGACAGCACAAGGGGCAGTGGTGGAAGGTGAGGCATAGGAAGTTCCATGGAAACATGACGAAAAATATGAGAGTGACAGCACTGGAGCAGGCTGCCCAGAGGGGTTGTGCAGTCTCCTCTCTGGAGATATTAAAAACCTGCCTGGATGTGTTCCTGTGTGATCTGCTCTAGGTATTTCTGCCCTGGGTATTTCCAACCCTGGGGGGTTGGACTGGGTGATCTTTCAAGGTCCCTTCCAGTCTCTAGCATTCCATGATTCTGTGGGATAGTTATCAGTCCATGGTAAAGAAAGAAATGGGATGGAGAGGGAGAGAGAGAATGGAGAAAGAGATAGCAGGACATCATGGTCCTTCCTTGGTGGTGGTGGAGAGAGAAATGTCCTGGGCTGCTGCTTCCAGCCTCAGATGTCCCTGGTGATGTTCCACCAGTAAGCTGTCATAGCTCAGGGCTTTCATACTGTTCGTGGTTCATTCATCCTAGCTCCACCTGGGCCACAGCCTAGTCACATTGCAATGAATATGTGACTGCCAAGTGGCCTGAGCTGACACACCAGGCAGGTCGTTCATGATGATCTTAGCTTTGTGGCACATTGCTGGGGGGCTTTCCACCACACCCATTATGCAGCTGCTGTCCTATCAGGTGAGCCATCCAGGATTTGCTTATCATAGAACATTAGAGGTTGGAAGGGACCTCCAGAGATCATCCAGTCAACTCCCCTGCCAAAGCAGGACCACCCAAGGTAGTCTGCCCAGGAATGAATCCAGGTGGGTTTTGAAAGTCTCCAGAGAAGGAGACTGCACAACCTTTCTGGGCAGCCTGCTCCAGGGCTCAGTCACCCTCACTGGAAAGAAGTTTCTCCTCACGTTGAGGTGAAATCTTCTGTGTTTGAGCTCGAACCTGGAAAGAGCTTGGCCCCCTCCACTTGACACACACCCCTCAGATGTTGATAGACATTGGTCAGATCCCCTCTCAGCCTTCTCCTCTCAAGACTAAACAGCCCCAAAGCTCTCAGTCTCTCCTCACAGGGGAGATGTTCAAGCCCCCTAATCATCCTTTTGGCTCTCCCTTGGAATCTGTCCAGCAGGTCTTTGTCTCTCTTGAACTGGGGAGCCCAGAACTGGTCTCCAGCCACCCCAGTGTGGTCTCAGCAGGGTAGAGGGAAAGAAGAACCTCCCTAGACCTGCTATCCACACTTTTCTTTGTTGAGGCATCCCTCAGTTCTAATGTAATCATCACCTCCCCAGGTAATTTGCATGTTCAAGAGAGGGTTCTCTCAGAACAACAGAGCCCTGGAGCAGGCTGCCCAGAGAGATTGTGGAGTCTTGTTCTCTGGACACTTTCAAGACCTACCTGGGTGCATTCCTGCATGACCTGTCCTAGGTGATCCTGCTTTGGCAGAAGGACTTGGAGTGGATGATCTCCAGAGGTCCCTTCCACAACCCCTACTATTCTATGATTCTGTGAATAAGCAAAGCTACAGTTAGGTGAGATTTGATTAGATCTTACATAAGATTCTAGGAAAGTCTCAGTTCTTGCAGTGCTTCTGAAGTATCACAGTATCACAGTATCACAGTATAACCAAGGTTGGAAGAGACCCCAAGGATCATCAAGTCCAACCTGTCCCAACAGACATCACAACTAGGCCATGGCACCAAGCGCCACGTCCAATCTCCCCTTGAACACCTCCAGGGACGGCGACTCCACCACCTCCCTGGGCAGCACATTCCAATGACGAATGACTCGCTCAGTGAAAAACTTCCTCCTCACCTCGAGTCTAAACCTCCCCTGGCACAGCTTGAGACTGTGTCCCCTTGTTCTGGTGCTGGTTGCCTGGGAGAAGAGACCAACCCCCTCCTGTCTACAACCACCTTTCAGGTAGTTGTAGAGGGCAATGAGGTCACCTCTGATCCTTCTCTTCTCCAGGCTAAACAATCCCAGCTCCCTCAGCCTCTCCTCATAGGGCTTGTGCTCAAGGCCTCTCACCAGCCTTGTTGCCCTTTTCTGGACACGTTCAAGCATCTCAATGTCCTTCTTAAACTGAGGGCCCCAGAACTGGACACAGGACTCAAGGTGTGGCTTAACCAATGCAGAGTACAGGGGCACAATGACCTCCCTGCTCCTGCTGGCCACACTATTCCCAATACAGGCCAGGATGCCATTGGCCTTCTTGGCCACCTGGGCACACTGTTGGCTCATGTTTAGGTGGGTGTCAATCAGCACCCCCAGGTCCCTCTCTGTTTGGCAGCTCTCCAGCCACTCTGACCCCAGCCTATAGCTCTGCATGGGGTTGCCGTGGCCAAAGTGCAGCACCCGGCACTTGGACTTATTAAATGCCATCCTGTTGGACTCTGCCCATCTGTCCAGTCGGTCGAGGTCCCTCTGCAGAGCCTTTCTACCCTCTAACTGACTAACATCTGTTCCCAACTTGGTGTCATCTGCAAACTTGCTGATGACTGACTCAACCCCCTCATCCAGATCATCAATGAAGATGTTAAAGAGGATGGGGCCCAGCACCGATCCCTGGGGGACGCCGCTGCTGACTGGCCGCCAGCCGGACGCGACACCATTCACCACCACTCTCTGGGCTCGGCCCTCCAGCCAGTTCCTAACCCAGCACAGAGTGTTGCGGTCCAAACCACGAGCTGACAGTTTAGCCAGCAGTTTACTGTGGGGGACGGTGTCAAAGGCCTTGCTGAAGTCCAGATAGACTACATCCACAGGCCTCCCCACGTCCACCAGACGGGTCACCTGATCATAGAAGGAGATCAGGTTGGAGAGGCAGGACCTGCCCTCCCTAAATCCATGTTGGCAGTCTTGTGATGTTCCTTGCCACTGCCAGAACCTTCTTCTGGACAGGAAACCACTTAAGCTTGGTCACTACAGAGCGATCCCATGCAGGACACCTCTATGCATGGGAATATGTGCAGCAACCAGCAGCTCTGTCCGTGAATTTGGCATTATCAGAGTCTTCACTGCTATACAAAGATACATATTTTTTATGCTATTTTAAGAAAGTAGACCTTTTTTCTTTTTTTGGGGGGGGGGGGAAATTTGCATTGAGGAATGTTTTATTTGTATCTTGCATTTTCCAAGTGCCATGGCAAGAAATGGGTTTGATTTTGAAGAAGAATCATTTTGAATAATTAACCATGAATTATTCTAATTAGAATAAAATAATTACAGGTTGGACATAAGCTGCTCCAAATGAGATGTATGGAGTTAGTGACTATTGGAAAAATAATGCCACCTGATAGAAGCTGAAATAAATCTGGAAAGGGGGGGGGGGAAGAAAGAAAGAAAGAGCTTTCTCTTTTGCAGGCAGGATTTAACTATGGTATTTTAAAATGTCTCCAATTTAAAACATGCAAATTTCTTCTAGACAGAATTATTAGTAGGACTGGTATTGTTGAATTACAAAATCCTCAGTGTAATAATTAAAGAAGGAAGTTTTATCCTTTAAAAAAAAAAGAGTTGTGATTAACTCTTGATATCTGAGCTCTTGCTCAGAACTACTGAGAATAGAATCATAGAATGGTTTGGGTTGGAAGGGACCTTAAAGATCCCAGGGAGGTGGTGGAAGCCTCATCCCTGGGGGTTTTTAAGGCCAGGCTGGACGCAGCTGTGAGCAACCTGATGTGGTGTGAGGTGTCCCTGCCCATGGCAGCGGGGTTGGGACTGGCTGCTCCTTGAGGTCCCTTCCAACCCTGACAATTCTATCATTCTATGATCCCACAGTTCTGACCCCCATACTACAGGTACCTCTTCAAATCATCAAAAGGTTGAAAAACCCAAAGTATTTTTGGAAGTAAATTAAATATAACAACATCATTTGAAATGTATCTTTGTGCTACATAGAGACATATCAGCAACACAATTGTCTCCAGCTTCAAGAGTGTTAGTATCCACATACTGTTAAACTTCATTACACAGAGAATAATAGTTTCACAGTTTCCTTTAAAAGTCATCCTTAAGAAAGCATAAATAGGCTGAGTAGTCTGTGACTGCATACTGTTCTTCAAGGATTCTTAGAATCACAGAGATATTTTGGTTGGAAGGGACCTTTCAGATCACTGAGTCAAACTGTTAACCCAGCGCTGCCAGGTCGTCGCTGAACCATGTCCCTCAGCACCACATCTACACATCTTTGAAACCCCTCCAGGGATGAGGACTCCAACACGGCCCTGGGCAGCCTGGACCAGGCCTTGACAACCCTTTGGAGGAAGAATACTGATCATATGATACGGCTCATGGACACTATTAGACTGTCATAAGTTGCTGAACTCCAGATATGGAAGCCAAAACTTCTCTGTGGCACATGATGTAGGACATCCTTATTATAATTAGATTATGTAGGAAAAAAATTAGAGAGGCAAAGGCCCAGTTGGAACTGAAGCTGGCCACCTCTGTGAAGGATAACAAAAAGCATTTTTACAAATATGTTAATGCCAAAAAGAAGGGCAAGAAGAACCTGCACTCCCTATTGGACTTGGAGGGGAACACAGTGACTGAAGATGAGGAAAAGGCTGAGGTCCTGAACACCTTCTTTGCCTCAATTTTTAACAGCAAGGCAGGAGGAGTTCAGGACAAGTGGCCTCCTGAGCTGGGTGATGGGGTCAGGGAGCAGTGTAATGCCCTGGATATCCATGAGGAATTAGTTCGGGACCTGCTGAGCCACTTGGACATTCACAAGTCCATGGGACCGGATGGGATCCATCCTAGGGTGCTGAGAGAGCTGGCAGATGAGCTGGCCAAGCCGCTCTCCATCATTTTCCTCCAGTCCTGGCTCACCAGTGAGGTCCCAGATGACTGGAAACTGGCCAATGTGGTCCCCATCCACAAGAAGGGTCAGATGGAGGACCTGGAAACTATAGGCCAGTCAGCCTGACCTCAGTGCCAGGGAAAATGATGGAGCAGATTATCCTGGGGGCAATAACTGCGCACCTGCAGGATGGCCAAGGGCTCAGGTCCAGCCAACATGGATTTAGGAAGGGCAGGTCCTGCCTCTCCAGCCTGATCTCCTTCTATGATCAGGTGACCGCCTGGTGGATGGGGGGGGGGGCTGTGGATGTAGTCTACCTGGACTTCAGCAAGGTCTTTGACACCATCCCCCACAGCAAAGTGCTGGCCAAGCTGGCAGCCCATGGCTTGGACAGCAGCACTCTGTGCTGGGTAAGAAACTGTCTGGAGGGCCAACCCCCAGAGAGTGGTGGTGAATGGTGCCACCTCCAGCTGGAGGCCAGTTATCAGTGGTGTCCCCCAGGGATCAGTGCTGGGCCCTATCCTCTTTAATATCTTTATCGATGATCTGGATGAGGGGATTGAGACAGTCATCAGCAAATTTGCAGATGACACCAAGTTGGGAGCAGATGTTGGTCAGTTAGAGGGCAGAAGGGCTCTGCAGAGGGACGTCGATTGACTGGACAGATGGGCGGAGTCCAGTGGGATGGCATCCAACAAGTCCATGTGCCGGGGTGCTGCACTTTGGCCACGGCAACCCCATGCAGAGCTACAGGCTGGGGTCAGAGTGGGTGGAGAGCTGCCAAACAAAGAGGGACCTGGGGGTGCTGATCGACAGCCGCCTGAACATGAGCCAGCAGTGTGCCCAGGTGGCCAAGAAGGCCAATGGCATCCTGGCCTGCATTAGAAGTAGTGCGGCCCCTGTACTCAGCACTGGTTAGGCCACACCTTTAGTCCTGTGTCCAGTTCTGGGCCCCTCAGTTTAAGAAGGACATCGAGACACTTGAAGGTGTCCAGAGAAGGGCAACGAGGCTGGAGAGAGGCCTTGAGCACAAGCCCTACAAGGAGAGGCTGAGGGAGCTGGGGTTGTTTAGCCTGGAGAAGAGGAGGCTCAGGGGAGACCTCATTGCTCTCCACAACTACCTGAAAGGTGGTTGTAGCCAGGAAGGGGTTGGTCTCTTCTCTCTAGGAACCAGCACCAGAACAAGGGGACACAGTCTCAAGCTGCGCCAGGGGAGGTTTAGTTTCATAGTTTCATAGTTTCAGTTAGGGTTGGAAGGGACCACAAGGATCATCTAGTTCCAACCCCCCTGCCATGGGCAGGGACACTCTACCCTAGATCAGGCTGGCCAGAGCCTCGTCCAGCCTGGTCTTAAACACCTCAAGGGACGGGGCCTCAACCACCTCCCTGGACAACCCATTCCAGGCCTTCACCACCCTCACGGTGAAGAACTTCCTCCTCATGTCCAGCCTGAATCTTCCCACCTCCAGCTCGAGGTGAGGAGAAAGTTCTTCACTGAGAGAGTCATTCGCCATTGGAATGTGCTGCCCAGGGAGGTGGTGGAGTCACCGTCCCTGAAGGTGTTCAAGAGGGGATTGGACGTGGCACTTGGTGCCATGGTCTAGTCATGAGGTCTGTGGTGACAGGCTGGACTCAATGATCCTCGAGGTCTCTTCCAACCTTAGTGATACTGTGATACTGTGATAATTATCATGCCACTTCTAAAAACCCTGCTGGTGTTTTGTTGTGATGCCAGTAGAGGTAATCTAAAATTCTCTTTCATTTTTGCCCTAAATAGTGGGCTTTAGAAAAATGTAGTATTGGCCTCCTTTGTCGTGAGGGTGCTGGCTGCCCAGAGGGGTTGTGGAATCTCATTCTCTGGAAACATTCCAACCCCACCTGGTCATTGTGATCCTAGGTGATCTGCTGTGGGTTACCCTGCTTGAGCAGGAGGGTTGGACTGAATGATCTCCAGGGGTCCCTTCCAACCCCTAGCATACTGGGATTTTGTGAAAGCAACTTGAACATGTGCAGTCAAACACACAGAAACAGACACCTTTGCTGATTGATGGCTTCTTCTGAAGCTTAAATCACAGAATCACAAAATGCTAGAGATTGGAAGGGACCACCCGTGATCACTGAGTCCAACCTCCCTGCCAAATCAGGATCACTCAGGGTAGACCACACAGGAATGCATCCAGGTGGGTTTTGAATGTCTTCAGAGGAGACTCCAGAACCCCTCTGGGCAGCCTGCTCCAGGGCTCTGTCACCCTCACTGGAAAGAAGTATCTTCATACATTGAGGTGCAACCTTCTATGTTCAAGACTGCATCTGTTGTTCCTTGTCCTTCTACTGCACGCCACCAAAAAGAGCTTGGCCCCCTCCACTCGACACTCACCCCTCAGATATTTATGCACATTGATCAGATCCCTCTCAGCCTTCTCCTATCAAGACTAAACCGCCCCAGGGCTCTCAGTATCTCTCCACAGAGGAGATGCTCAAGTCCCCTACTCATCCTTGTGGCTCTCCCTTGGACTCTCTCCAGCAGATCCCTGTCTCTCTTGAACTGGGGAGCTCAAAACCGGATCCAGTACTCCATGTGTGGTCTCAGCAGGGCAGAGTAGAGGGGGGGAAGAACCTCCAAAGACCTGCCAAAATGTATTTCTTGCTGGGGGTGGATCATGGTGGTTGTTTTGGGGTTTTGTGTGTGTGTGTGATAAAAGTGTAAGGTATTTTTCATTAAGTGAAACAAGTGCAATAGGACTATCATATGCACCTTTCCAGTGGTAGCTGTTTCATTTTTTCCCTTCTTACCTTTTTACATCACAAGCTAGGCTGCTAAAAATAAAGCCATCCAGAGATTTCTCAAGTGCTTAAATGCTGCATTTTCACCACCATGTTATCTGAACATCAGTTGCGTTAGCTCAGTACAGAGCCAAGATGTTTTACCTTAATGCAGGATGTGAGGGTGCTACCAACTCGTGGTGGTGGTTAGATGCCTGTCACTGTGTTGGCCTCTCCTTTTAAGTGTGAATAATGCTTTCTGTTGAGTTTGTTTATTCTGTGGAATAATATTTTTCTGCTGAGCATCTTGGGAGGTGGACAAGGTGATCTCCAGGGGTCCCTTCCAACCCTTACAATTCCATGATTCTGTGGTCTTGCACAATCTTTGCCTCATCCATCATGCAGATCATCCTGTCATTGGAGGAGATAGAGTTGATCAAGCAGGACTTGCCTTTCATAAACCCATGCTGACTGGACCTGTTCCTCTGGCAAAGGAACTTCTTACCCCAGTAGCATTTAGCCAAGCTTTCTACTCAGACTGTTGTCATAAACCAATTTTCTTCAGAATGTGGATATTACAACTGCCTTCCAGTACCTGAAGGGAACCTAGAAGAAGGCTGGAGAGGGACCTTTGAAAAGAGTGATTTATATATTGAAGGAGAAGAGGTTCAGATTGGATCTCAGGAGGAAATTCTTCACTACAAGGGTGGCAAGACTCTGGAATGCATTGTCCAGAGAGGCTGGGGAGGCCTCCTCCTTGGAGATGTTCAAAGACAGGTTGGATGGGGACTTGAGTAACCTGGGCTGCTTGAGAGGCATCCCTGCCCTTGGCAGGGATGTTGCATTTGATGATCTTTAAGGTCTCTTCCAGCCTAGGGTATTCTGTGATTCTATGATATTAATGAAAGGTCATTTCACCTCAGTGCTTTAGAACACTGCTTATACAGAACACAAAATTAACCAGGTTGGAAAAGACCTTTGAGATCATTGAGTCCAACCTATCACCCAACACCATCTAATCACCCGTAAGAACAAGGTCTGGTGATCTTGAGACAGCCTCTGTCTGCTTATAGAGTAATTCATCAACCTCTTCATCCTGGTTGGGTGGTCTGTAACAGACTCCCACCAGGATGTCAGCCGTATTGGCCTTCCCTCTAATTCTCACCCACAGGCACTCAACCTGATCATCCTTTATCTTATATTATGTGATCTTAAATTATGAGCAGCTTTAGCAGCTCCAAAGCATTGTGAAGGTGCAAAGTGAAACTAAGGAGGACGTTGGAAAGACATTCTCCTTATGACCAGTACAATCAGATCCTTCTGGGTAAGGTCTTCCACCTTCCCAGAGTGACAAAAAAATATCTGTCATTAGCTCTTTAGAAACATAAGTTTAAAAAAGAAGGAGACCCAAAAAAATCATCATCCTCAATAATAAGTAATAACAATAGTAATAAAAACCTTTCATAAGTAACCTTTCTAATAGTAATAAAAACCTTTCATTGTCACTAGTGGTGTGCCCCAAGGATCAGTGCTGGGCCCCATGCTCTTCAACATCTTTATTGATGATCTGGATGAGGGCATCGAGTCCATCATCAGTAAATTTGCAGACAACACCAAGCTGGGGGCAGGAGTTGATCTGCTGGAGGGCAGAGAGGCTTTGCAGAGGGACCTCGACAGGCTGGACAGATGGGCAGAGTCCAAGGGCATGAGATTGAACACATCCAAGTGCCGGGTTCTGCACTTTGGCCACAGCAACCCCATGCAGTGCTACAGGCTGGGGTCAGAGTGGCTGGAGAGCAGCCAGGCAAAGAGGGACCTCGGAGTACTGGTTGATGGGAGGCTGAACATGAGCCTGCAGTGTGCCCAGGCAGCCAAGAGGGCCAATGGCATCCTGGCCTGCATCAGGAAGAGTGTGGCCAGCAGGCATAGAGGTCTTCTGCCCCTTTATACTGCACTGGTTAGGCCACACCTAGAGTCCTGTGTCCAGTTCTGGGCCCTCATTTAGGAAGGAGGTTGACTTGCTGGAGCGTGTCCAGAGAAGGGCAACAAAGTTGGTGAGGGGTTTGGAACACAAGCCCTATGAGGAAAGGCTGAGGGAGCTGGGGTTGTTTAGCCTGGAGAAGAGGAGCCTCAGGGATGGCCTTCTTGCTCTCTACAACTATCTGAAGGGAGGTTGTAGCCAGGCAGAGGTTGGTCTCTTCTCCCAGGCAGGCAGCACCAGAACAAGAGGACACAGTCTCAGGCTGCACCAGGGCAGGTTTAGGCTGGATGTTAGGAAGAAGTTCTATCCAGAGAGAGTGATTGCCCACTGGAATGGTCTGCCCAGGGAGGTGGTGGAGTCACCATCATTGGAGGTGTTCAGGAGGAGACTTGATGGGGTGCTTGGTGCCATGATCTAGTTGTTTAGGTGGGTTGGATTGGTTGATGGGTTGGACACGATGGTCTTGAAGGTCTCTTCCAATCTGGATTTATTGTATTATTGTATAATTGTAATGGCCAAAATGTGTTTATTTTAATGAGCAATGGGGGAAAAAAAAGTAGAGTTTGATTATGATTTAAAATGATTGAAATTCCAGTGCACCTGTTTAATCAAGAGAAAATAATGTACGCACAGCAAAATCCTTTTCTATTATGCTTTGGATGACAATAGCAGGGCATTAAAAAAAAATATAATAGTAAAGGTAATGTCTAAAATATAACAGTAAAAGCAATACCTAACATTCTGTTTTGTTGTGTCAAGAGGTAGAACAACTATTGCTGTAATTCTCACAGAATTTCTGCTGCACTGAGATACGAATTTCCAGCTCAGCTTTGTTAACATCCAAAATTAAATGCTCAGGCAAATATTAATTAGGTATTTGGCAGATCACTCATATACTCTTAAAAAAGTAATAAAGGAATCATCCTCAGATGCACACATGTGTACAGCTGTTGCCAAGACCCATGAGTATTTTGTGCTTTACAGTATGGGAGAGCTTTAATTACAGGATTCAGCATTCTCAGCATCACAGAACCCTTTTGGTTGGAGAAGAGAGCTGTAAGATACAGGCCAACCACTCTCTGACTCTACCAAGCCTGGTGCTAAAATGTGTCCCCCAGCAACTTCTCCTTCTGCTCACATAAACACACCTTTCACACAAATGCAGGTGCAGTGCTGGCCCATGAGTGCACAGTCAACAGAGCTGCTGTATGAATCATCCTGGAACCAAAGAATGCTTTTTCTTGGAGGAGGCATTTGAAGGTCACCCCCTCTGCAGTCAGCCCGGACCTCTGCAGCTGGATTGGGTTGCTCAGAGCACCAAACAACTTGACCTGCAATGGTTCCAGCCATAGGGCACCTCGAACCTTCCTGGACAACTTAGGCCAGGCTCTCATCACTGTCAAGGAGTAAAAATGGCTTCTTTCTAGCTGGTTCAAATCTCCCTCCTTTAGTTTAAATCCATCACCCCTTGTCCTTGTCTGTCTCCAGCATTGTAATCATCCCTTTTAAGCACAGAAAGATTACTAGATGTCCCTGGAACCTTCTCTTCTCCAGGCTGAGCAGCCCCAGCTCTCTCAGCCTGGCCCCACAGCAGAGGGCTTCCAGGTGACAGCACTGCTGTGGCCTCCTCTGGCCCTGCTCAACCAGGTCCCTGTCTGTGCTGAGCACTCCAGAGCTGCCCCAGCACTACAGGAGGGTCTCAGCAGAGTACACCAGAGAGGCAGAATCCCCTCCCTGTGCCTGCTGCCCACACTGCTGGGGATCAGCCCAGGGCAGGGCTGGATCTGGGCTGGCAGTACTTGGTGCCAGCTCATGTCCAGCTTTGCAGTTCCCCAGCACTCCCAAGTCCTTCTCCATAGAGCTGTGCCCAGCAGCTCAACCCCTCACCTGTACTGGTGCAGGGGATTGTTCCTCCCCAGGTCCAGGACAATACGTTTGTCCTGGTTGAACTTCATGACATTCCCAACTCTCAGCCTGTTCAGGTCACACTGGATGGCAGCACAGCCTGACTGCGTGTCAGTCACCCCTACCAGTTTGGTATCCTCTGCAACTTTGGTTTGGTTTTCATTTGTTTTTTGGCCTCTGTTCTTCAGAAGAAATAATGATTAAAAAAAACCTTACATCTCAGTGAAGTATCCCGAGTAAGAATGGATGGAGTGCATCATTTACACAGGGATTTCCCCCTCAGGAATACCAAGTGCACAGTTACTAAAACCTCATCCTTTAACTGAGACTTTGAATATTCACCCTGCTTTAAAGCTACAATTTAGGTGGCCATTGTTGAACAAAACCCCACTTCTAACTGTTTAAAGAACATCTCTCTTGGTGTCTAATCCCTCATTTCTGAATGTGACTGAAGGCTTTTCCTAAGAAGATGAGCAGGAGACATTTCTCCCTCTGTTCTTGGTACTGCTACTGGTCAATCTCTTATACAAATAACTCAGATATAAAATACTACTAGTTATATTCTCAGGCCACATTATTTATGCAGGACAGAACAGATAATTTTGGGCTTCTCTCCAGTGTGATCCAGATGTATCCATTATGCAGAGCACCCTATTCGTGCTTTTGCCTGGCTGGTTCCAGCAGATACCTTCTGACCTACAGAGTCTTTGAATTTCAAAATCCAAATTATTGCCATCTGTTTGAGCATTTCTGTGGTCTTAAGGAAAACCAGATGGCTTTTAAGAGCTGATGTATTGTTTCAGCATTCATTCTAGGAGCTCATCTACATCTTGTTGTTAAATCCAGCAGAAAAGTTCTAAGGAGGAAGATGCCACTTCAACATTTTTGGAGGCATAACTGAAAATCAGGGAATCATAGAATCACAGAATGGTTTGGGTCAGAAGGAACCCTGAAGATCATCCAGTTCCAAGCCCCTGCCATGAGCAGGGCCACCTCCCCACTAGTCCAGGTAGCTCAAGACTTCATCCAGCCTGGCCTTGAACACCTCCATGGAGAGGACATCCACAGCCTCCCTGGGCAACCTGTTCCAGTGTCTCCCTACCCTCATTCTCAATAATATCTTCCTTATCTCCTGTCTCAATCTCTCCTCTTCCAGCTCAAAGCCATTGCCCCTCATCCTGTCGCTCCCAGCCCTTTGTCAAAAGTACGTTCCTGGCTCTCTTGCAGGCCCTCTTCAGGTGCTGAAGACTTATTTATGAGACTGAGAAAATTACAGCTGTGAAAACAGATTTAAATTAGCTATTATTATCAATTTTTACATACAGTTTATCTCTTTGCCTTAAAGGTCTATGCTCTTGCCAAGGTCATTCTCCTCACTCCACCATTATGATATGTTCTTGGCACAGAGGAGTCCTGCAGCCTTGCACTTAGTAGGGGCATTAGAATGAGTGAATAAATGTCAGGACTGAACAAGTCTTGACTGTCAGCTATAAGCTTTTCCAGCGTTCATGGCCAATGCTCTAATCATCAGTGCAAAACATTGAGATAATTTGCTTTCCCCACATGTTTTTACTGGCCAGGATGCATAGGGGAGCAGTGTGCTCAGTCATAATCACGCTCCACAAAGGCTGGAAGTGTTCCCTTTGAGCTCCCAATCATTAGCCCAGCCAAAGTGAAGACAAGTCCATTGACAAGTGAGAATGGCAATAATTTATTTTCTATTGATGGGTTGTGACAAATCGTGTTTGGAGCAGTGGCTGCATACTGTGGGGCTACAGGAAGAAAGACTGGGAAGGCTCTAGATGAGGCTCTTCACAGCTCATTTAGTCCAAATGTAGCCACCTGGGTGGTGAATTGGTTCAACGTAGCAGCCCAGGCGTCCCTGCACAAAATTAGATCATTTACAGGCAAGGCATATAGGGGCTCCTACAAGGCATTAATCAAGGAGTTTGGGGGGTGAGCTGTCAAAATGCGGGTTTCAAAACTAAGGAGCACAAGAAAGAGTAAAATACAGCCACATCAGAAAGTCAGGAGTGCGATTTGCATCACATAACTCCATCCTCCTAGAGCTTGGAAGAAGAACTAAGTGAAATATTAAAGGGATGCTTTCAGTAGGGGTAGATTTTTACAGATGTTAATTAGAAAAAGCACCATGAGGATTTATTTAAGCTGGGACACACCCCCTTCAACTTGCAGCTGGCAGGTCAAATTAATTTATGTGCTTCCTACCAGTGCATAACACAGTTCATACCTTATTTAAATTTTCTTTTGCCAAGCCCCACTGATGTGCTTAGTATCTAACATCTCATGCTGTTTCAGCAGACAGGCAGATATTTTATTTTCACAGGCTGTGAAAAAAACCACAAAACAACAACAAAAACTTGCCCCTTTATCAACTGTATTTTATTTCTACAGAAAAAAAAAAAGAAAAAGAAAAAATTGAGGTCAAATTCTAAGGGCTTTGCGTACATTTTACTCTCCTTTTCTTTTAAACATATTTGTTGTTTCTTAAGAAATTCTGCTGTCTGTATTGGCAGTTGGACTCGATGATCCTAGAGGTCTTTTCCAGATGAAGTGGTTCTATGATTCTATGAAAGTCACACATCCTCTTAAGCAGTGATCCTTGAACCCTCTGAATGGAAGAGCAGTGAAGAGGAAAAGGACCTCAGGGTCCTAGTGGATGGGAGTTTGACCATGAGCCAGCAATATGCTCTTTGGCCAAGAAGGCCAAAGCCATTCTGGGGTGGATTACAAGGGCTGTGGTTAGCAGGTCGAGAGAGATTCTGCTCCCAGTCTACTCTGCCCTGCTGAGGCCACATCTGGAATATTGTGTCCAGTTCTGGGCCCCTCAGTTTAGGAAGGACCTCAGTGAACTGCTTGAGAGAGTCCAGCACAAGAAAGACTAGGGGAGTGGAATATCTTCCTTACGAGGAGAGTCTGAGGGAACTGAGAGCTCTGTAGCTTGGAGAGGAGGAGCCTGAGAGGTGATCTCATTCCTGTTGATAAAGATGTGCAGGGTGAGTGCCCAGAGGCTGGAGCCAGGCTCTGCTGGGTGATGCCAAATGACAGCACAAGGGGCAGTGGTGGAAGCTGAGGCATAGGAATTTCCAAGGAAAAGGAGCAAAATTTTTTTCCCTGTGAGGGTGACAGAACACTGGAACAGGATGCCCAGAGGGGTTGTGAAGTCTCCCTCTCTGGAGATGTTGAAGACCTGCCTGGATGTGTTCCTGTGTGATCTGCTTTAGGTATTTCTGCTCTGGCAGGGGGGATGGACTGGATGAGCTTTCGAGGTTTCTTCCAGCCCCTGCATTCTGTGAAGCTAAGCGTGTCTTTAGATGTTGTGGGGTTTTTGCACTTTCCTCTCCTATTGCCCTGGAGAGAGAAAAGAAGCAACCAGAGGGTCAAAGCTCCTTTTCTGTCCAGAAAAACTGTAAAGAAGACATCTCTCCTGGCATATACGGGAAGAGAGTCTCCCATAGTGGACCCTTCCTTTGCCTCCTGCATCTCCCTCCATTGTTACCCTGGAGAAGTGGTTTTGTACTTGAGGGAGAAGCTGCTAATATTTCTGAAATGCTTCAGAAATCATTAAATGAGCAAGAGTTTTCTCAGTGTTATCACAAATATTACTTCTCTGTTTTCTGCTGGCCATCAAAGTGAGTACCCCCAACTCCTGCATCCATAACAAGCTGTCAGGTGGAACCGCTACCCACTCACATCCTCTTCTTCCAGAGGTTGGAGGGAGCCTCTCTGGCTGATATTTGCTGCTCACACAGACATCTCTTCTGTGGCAGTGAAAATTCAATGTTTTAGCCCTGCTAAGCATACAAGGAAGAAATTCTTCACAGGCAGAGTGATTTGCCATTGGAACGGGCTACCTGGGGGAGGTGATGGAGTCACCATCCGTGGAGGTTTCATCGTTTCATAGTTTCAGTTAGGGTTGGAAGGGACCACAAGGATCATCTAGTTCCAACCCCCCTGCCATGGGCAGGGACACTCTACCCTAGATCAGGCTGGACAGAGCCTCGTCCAGCCTGGTCTTAAACACCTCAAGGGACGGGGCCTCAACCACCTCCCTGGACAACCCATTCCAGGCCTTCACCACCCTCACGGTGAAGAACTTCCTCCTCATGTCCAGCCTGAATCTCCCCACCTCCAGCTTCATCCCATTCCCCCTAGTCCTATCACTCCCTGATAGTCTGAAAAGTCCCTCCCCAGCCTTCTTGTAGGCCCCCTTCAGATACTGGAAGGCCACAATGAGGTCACCTCGGAGCCTTCTCTTCTCCAGGCTGAACAGCCCCAACTCCTTCAGTCTGTCCTCATAGGAGAGGTGCTCCAGCCCTCTGATCATCCTCGTGGCCCTTCTCTGGACACGCTCCAGCACCTCCAGATCCCTCTTGGAATAGGGGCTCCAGAACTCCAGGTGGGGTCTCACCAGAGCTGAGTAGAGGGGGAGAATCACCTCCCTTGACCTGCTGGCCACACTTCTCCTGATGCAGCCCAGGATCTGATTGGCTTTCCGGGCTGCAAGTGCACATTGAGAGCTCATGTTGAGCTTCTCGTCCACCAGCACCCCCAAGTCTCTCTCCTCTGGGCTGCTCCCCAGCCAGTCACTGCCCAACCTGTATTTGTGCCTGGGATTGCCTCCACCCAGATGCAGGACCCTGCCCTTGGTCTTGTTGAAGCTCATGAGCTTGGCTTGTGCCCACCTCTCCAGCCTGTCCAGGTGCCTCTGGATGGCATCCCTTCCCTCCAGCGTGTCTGCTGCACCACACAGCTTGGTGTCATCAGCAAACTTGCTGAGGGTGCACTCGATGCCACTGTCCATGGCACCCACAAAGATGTTGAACAAGACTGGTCCCAGGACTGATCCCTGAGGGACTCCCGCTTGTCCCTGGCCTCCACTGGGACATGGACCCATTGACAGCCACTCTTTGGGTGCGGCCATCAAGCCAGTTCCTTATCCATCTGGTGGTCCATCCATCAAACCCGTGTGTCACCAGCTTGGAGACCAGGATGTGGTGTGGGACAGTGTCAAAGGTGCTTAAAACCAGACTGGATGAGGCACTTAGTACCATGGTTTAGTTGGTTAGATGGTGCTGGGTGATAGGTTGGGCTTGTTCTCAAAGGTCTTTTCCAACCTGGTTAATTCTGTGATCTTGTGAAAAGATAATTTCTTCAATTGTATGTTTGTGTCCCTCTGCTGAGACACCCCCTGCAGTGCTGGGTCAGCTCTGGAGTCCTCAGCACAGCGTAGACAGGGACCTGTTGGAGCAGGGCCAGAGGAGGCCACAGCAATGCTGGGAGGTGAGAAGCCCTCTGCTGTGAGGCCAGGCTGGGAGACTTGGGTTTGTTCACCCTGGAGAAGAGAAGGCTCCAGAGACACCTTCTGGTAGCCTTTTCAGTGTTTAAAAGGCTTGAGAAGAAAGCTTTCTGCTTTTGAGCAGGGTCTGTTGTGACAGGACAAGGAGTGATGGAGGGAGATTCAGAGTGGGGGGAAGGAATAAATGATTGACACTAAGGGTGGTGAGACCCTGTCCCAGGGTGCCCAGAGAGGTGGGAGATACTCCATGGCTGGAACCATTGCAGGTCAGGTTGTTTGGGGCTCTGAGCAACCTGCTCTAGTCGCAAATGTCTCTGCTGGCTACAGGGGACTGGATGAGCTCTAGAGGTCCCTTCCAGCCATAAACCGTTTTGTGGTTCTGTGGTTTGTGAGTGAAGATTGTATGTGGCAGGATATGCAAATAACAAAAAATTAAGGTTGGGCCTGATGATCTTGGAGGTGTTTTCCAACCAAAACAGTTTAGTTGATTAGATGGTGTTGGATGAAAGGTTGGATGATAGGTTGGACTTGATCTCAAACGTCTCTTCCAATCTGGTTAGTTCTATTCTATTCCATTCTAGTCTAGTCTAGTCTATTCTAGTCATATAGTTTAAGTGACTTGAAATTTAATGATCAGATACACACTTGGCATATATAAATGCCCATGAATATTGTGTTATTTATTTTCTAATCACCTTAAATTATTATTTACTCAGGAAAATGCTAAGCAGAGGGGGCAGAACTAGATTTATTGTGCCTTACAGGTGATCTCAACTTTCTTGCTTGTATATGACAACAACAGATCTGTGTTTAAAAAAAAAAAAAAAGAAGAAGAAGAAGGAAAAAAAGAAGCCAAATGTGATGTTGTTTTATTATCATAATGTGCAATACAGAGGCCCTATGAGGAGAGGCTGAGGGAGCTGGGATTGTTTAGCCTGGAGAAGAGAAGGATCAGAGGTGACCTCATTGCCCTCTACAACTACCTGAAAGGTGCCTGAAAGGTGGTTGTAGACAGGAGGGGGTTGGTCTCTTCTCCCAGGCAACCAGCACCAGAACAAGGGGACACAGTCTCAAGCTGTGCCAGGGGAGGTTTAGACTCGAGGTGAGGAGGAAGTTCTTCACTGAGCGAGTCATTCGTCATTGGAATTGGCTGCCCAGGGAGGTGGTGGAGTCGCCGTCCCTGGAGGTGTTCAAGGGGAGATTGGACGTGGCACTTGGTGCCATGGTCTAGTTGTGAGGTCTGTTGGGACAGGTTGGACTTGATGATCCTTGGGGTCTCTTCCAACCTTGGTTATACTGTGATACTGTGATACAACATTTAATGTGCCAGGTAATCTGTGAGAAGAGTTAATTATGTCAGTGTATTTTATGTACTGTCAACCTCCCTTTAAAAGGACATCTCCAGCTCCTCTCATCCTTTAAGGCACAGTTAAAGCACAACAATTTACAGGTAAAAAGATAAGATTATCTCTCCACATACAGACATATTGTGACATAAAATGCATGTATTTTGCTGACACTGGTTTACAACTTTTTGCAGGCCTCCTCTCTGGTTTTTTGTTTGGTTTTTTTACCCTGTCTCCTCTTTCAGTGCATCTAACCTAAAACCAGAATGGAAACAGTGTGGCCTGTGTGCAACTTCAGCTCTATGCTTCCTGCAGGTTGCATTAATACTGGAAATGTAGAGATTTTTGCAAATAGATAGATAGATAGATGGATAGATAGATGGATAGATATAGATATAAACCTCTGTCTGTATATATTTATAGATATAATTTATATTTATTTATATTATTATCTATTATATCATCATATATTTATTTATATTAATAATATGTTTATATAAATGCATATTATATATTTATTTACATTTTTATATATAAATATATATATTAATATTTTATATATATATTCCTAAGTAATTCAGGCACTTGAATTTTTTTTTCCTTATTTGTTACTATTTTGTCTTCTAAGGTAACATGACAGGATAACTGTCTTGCATAAAACCCAAGATCATCACTCTTTTTCACTGCCTATCAACCAGATTGTGCTTAACCAAGCATTTATTTATTAGTTCTTAATGGTAAGGTCCAGGAGGTTACTACACCTGAGAGAAAAATCTGTAAGACAGGCTTTCTAATTAATCACTGGGAGGGTTCAAGAAGGTCTTGTTATTTCTGTGCACAGTAGAATTTATTTAGTCTATAACAAGTGTTGATTGCTAAAACTGCAGCTCATTTGTCTCTTCAGATCTGTAGTTCTTTTGGTGCTAAAGTGTACTGTTCCTATTACTATGTGAGTAAGCACAGAAGTAAGAAGGGGTGTAGAGAGGGAGACAGGTGAGACTTAGGGCCTGTTCGCCCTTTCAGCATCTGGGAAAGAGGCTGGTGAGAAAGAAAGGGAAAACGAAAAGTAAGGACTATGAAGGGTGGCAATTTCCAACATGGATCACAGGATGTTGGGGGTTGGAAGGGACCTCTGGAGATCTTCAAGTCCAATCCCCCTGCCAGAGCAGGACCATAGAGTCCAGCACAAGTCACACAGGAACACATCCAGACAGGGCTTGAAAGTCTGCAGAGAAGTAGACTCCCCAACCTCTCGGGGCAATCTGTTCCAGTGCTCTGTGACCCTCAGAGTGTAGAAGTTCCTCCTCATGTTGAGGTGGAACCTCCTGTGCTGGAGTTTACATCCCTTGCCCCTTGTCCTATCACAGCACACAAGTGAGCAGAGGCTGTCCCTTTCCCTTCCCTCATGACCCCCAGCCCTCAGATATTTACAGACATTGATCAGATCCTCTCTCAGCCTTCTCCTCTCCAAACTAAACAGCCCTAGGGCTCTCAGCCTCTCCTTACCAGGCAGTGCTCCAGGCCCTTCAGCATCCTTGTAGCCCTCCCTTGAACTCTCCAGCAGATCCCTGTCTCTCTTGACTCTGGGGAGCCCAGAGCTGGCTGCAGTATTCCAGGTGGGGCCTCACCAGGGCAGAGTAGAAGGGGAGGAGAACCTCCTGGATCTGCTGGACACACTTCTCTGAATGCCCCCCAGGACCCCATTGGCCTTCTTGGCCACCAGGGCACATTGTTGTGCATGCAGAACTTGTTAGCTACCAGCACCCCTAGGTCCTTCTCCACAGGGGTTGCTCTCCAAGCAGATCCCCTCCCAGCCTGCACTGCTGCAGTTTATTCTTCATTCCCAGCTGCAGGACTCTGCACTTATCCTTTAGGATGGATAAAGGGAAGGAAAACGAAAAAAATAATATCCCATGTGAAAGCAGCAATCACATAGTTTGCAGCCACTGGAGAATGAAAACCCTGAAAAGTAATTCAAGATGTTATTTACTCTTTGTCCAAAATGTAAGAATCTGGTGAGTGTGACCATTTAATGAGGTCTACTTGGCAAGATGCTCTCGCTGCTGGAGTGTAGGCACCCAAGACCCAGAAATCTGGAGAAAATTTCTGATCACTCACAAACTCTAGGATTCCTTATTCAAAGTCCACATTTCTTAATCCAGTTCTGGAAATTAATCTTGGCCAGATGAAGTATGGTCCAGTTGTAGACAAGCTCACCTACACCATGACCAGGAGGGACATGGAAGCAAGTGGAAGCATCTCTTTATCACCATTATCAAAACAAAGTGAAACAGCCCAGGCTGAACCTTATGCCTCTGTTTCTGGGGAAATACATGCAGCAAAGAGGATAACCAAAGCACATTCAGAAAATCTGGAGCTGAGGGATTATTTACTCCCTTTACTACTTCAGTGAAAACCAGAGTGCGTATTTTAGAAGACTTTGAACTCTGGACCACTCTAATCATTCCATGCCTTCCTTTTGTTTTATTTCTTTGCAGTTAAATAGAAATACATTTCCCTGTGTGGCTGTTTTGAGAAGAACATATACATATATATATATATATATATATATATATTTAAGCTGTATGGGTTACTGGCACCACTGGAAATCTCCATCCAGAAAGCTGAAGAATTGCATTGCCCATGCCCTGATAAGGAAGCAGTTTTAAGCCCCTTGACTGGAATCTCTTCTTCTGATCTCCTCAAAAACATTTTCATAGTGTAGCTTTGCCCCTACCTAGGCAGAAACCTTCTTCCTTTATCATGCCAGCAAGTGACTCTTCTTCTGCCATCTTATCTGCCTGCTTTCATCCTATGCCTCTGGAGCTCTATGAATTTTGCCCTCTCTGGAACAGGTTCTTTCTGCAAAAGGATGTCCTCATCTCTTCTGCAGGTGATGTTCTACAGGGTGAATTAACAAGGAAGCTTCTCCTTCTTTGCACTTTCCTCCCTGATGTTTTCCTTGTTTATTATCAGATCGTGGGAGGCAGCTTTCATCCTCCTGAGTATCACCAAATGCCAGTGAGGGCTTCCACACTGGATAGTCTGCATCCATTTTTCACCTTGAATTGCTGATGTTCATTTGAAGTGTATGGGAAAGAAACAGAAAAAGGAAAAGGAAAATGAGAAAAAGAAAAAGAAAAAGAAAAAGAAAAAGAAAAAGAAAAAGAAAAAAAAAAGAAAAAGAAAAAGAAAAAGAAAAAGAAAAAGAAAAAGAAAAAGAAAAAGAAAAAGAAAAAGAAAAGAAAAAGAGAAAAAGAAAAAGAGAAAAAATCAAATCCTGCCACACACATCTCTCTTTTTTACTCACAGGAAATTCTTCCACAGCAGTATGATGTCTGTTCTCTTACAAGTGGATCTACAATTATAAAAAGGTAGTTATAAAATCATTGCAGTTCAACTGAGACTGTAAATAGGTAGAGATAATTGCACATATTTGAGCTCTCCACCCTTGAAGAGTTCAAGACTTCACTAGACACAGAATTGAGCAAACTGAAGCAATTACACCTCTAGTTTTGAGTGGGGGGTTGGACTAGAGGACCTGTAAAGGTCCCTTCCAACTTCAGTGGTCAACAGCAATGAATGTGTTCAGGCTCTGGTGGAGAATATTTGCATATAGCACTGAGAAGCTTTAACCTATGGAACCTGGCTGGAGAGCAGGGTCTTGTGGATATAGAATAATAGAATTGTCTGCGTTAGAAGGGACCCCAAGGATCATCCAGTTCCAACCCTGCTGTCATGGGCAGGGACACCTCACACTACATCAGGCTGCTTACAGCCACATTCAGTCTGGCCTTAAAAGCCTCCAGGGATGAGGCTTCCACCACCTCCCTGGACAACCTGTGCCAGTGTCTTGCCACCCAGTGGGGAAGAATTTCTTCCTAACATCCAATCTGAATCTACCCATTTCTAGTTTTGTTCTATCCCTTAGTCCTATCTCTACCCAATATCCTAGAAAGTCCCTCCCCAGCTTTCTTGTAGCCACCTTCAAATACTGGATAGCTACAAAAAGGTCTCCTTGGAGCCTTCTCTTCTCCAGACTGAACAGCCCCAACTGCCTCAGTCTGTCCTCACAGGAGAGGTCCTCCAGCCCTCTGGCCTCAAATATTCCAGTCCTCAAGACAAGGAAGATATCTAGCAGACAATCTCACACCACAGTGGCACCACTAGGAAGGATAAAAGGGGTAGTGCTGTTTTTAAGATTGAGAAGGAGCAATGCTATTAACAAAACAGAGACATGGTGAAGCCAGCTCAGATCAGAATAGAGGGCCTGATCAGAACAGGCAGTCTCCTTGAAGTCTGGAGACCTTAGGTGATCTGAAAGAAGGGCAGCTGGGGGCAGTCCCTGCCTATTAGTGGTGCACTGGAGAAAAGCCTGGTTCCGCAAGTGTCTTGGCTGGCAAACAGGCACCCTCCATCCAAACCTGGTGAAATGTAGTGACTAAGGACAAGCATATGTGTGGGGTGCATCTGGAGCATCTTTGTGAGGAGAAAAGGCTGAGAGCCCTGGGGCTGTTGAGCCTGGGCAAGAGCTAAAGAGGATGTGGGGGGCAAGAGGATGGAGCCAGACTGCTGTCAGTGGTGCTCCACATCAGGACAAGGGGCAATGGGCAGAAAGTGGAACCCAGGAGGGTTCCATCTGAAGATGAGGAGAATTTTCTCTGGTGTTATCGTGCTGGAGGCCTCAAGCAGGCTGCCCAGAGAGGTTGTGGAGTCTCCTTCTCTGGACACACTCAAAATCCACCTGGATACATTCCTGTGTGGACTACCCTGGGTGATCTTGCTCTGGCAGGGGGGGTCATACCAGATGGTCTCTGGAGGTCCCTTCTAACCTCTAAAGTGATGTGATTGAAAAGTTATTATTTCATAATATCATAGTATCAGTGAAGATTGGAAGGGACCACAAGGATCATCTAGTTCCAACCCCCCTGCCATGGGCAGGGACAGCCCACATTACATCAGGCTGGCCAGTGCCTCTTCCAGCCTGGGCTTAAACACCTCCAGGGACGGGGCTGAAACCACCTCCCTGGACAACTCATTCCAGGGCTTCACCACTCTCATGGGGAAGAACTTCCTCCTCACCTCCAGCCTGAATCTCCCCACCTCCAGCTTCATTCCATTCCCCCTAGCCCTATCACTGCCTGATAGTCTGAAAAGTCCCTCCCCAGCCTTCTTGTAGGCCCCCTTCAGATACTGGAAGGCCACAATGAGGTCACCTCGGAGCCTTGTCTTCTCCAGACTGAACAGCCCCAACTCCTTCAGTCTGTGCTCACAGCAGAGGTGCTCCAGCCCTCTGATCATCCTCGTGGCCCTTCTCTGGACACCTTCCAGCACCTCCAGATCCCTCTTGGAATAGGGGCTCCAGAACTGGAGGCAGTACCTCCAGGTGGGGTCTCACCAGAGCTGAGGTGAGGGGGAGAATCACCTCCCTTCACCTGCTGGCCATACTTCTCCTGATGCAGCCCAGGATCTGATTGGCTTTCTGGGCTGCAAGTGCACATTGAGAGCTCCTGTTGAGCTTCTCGTCCACCAGCACCCCCAAGTCTCTCTCCTCTGGGCTGCTCCCCAGCCAGTCACTGCCCAGCCTGTATTTGTGCCTGGGATTGCCTCCACCCAGATGCAGGACCCTGCCCTTGGTCTTGTTGAACCTCATGAGGTTGGCTTGTGCCCACCTCTCCAGCCTGTCAAGGTCCCTCTGGATGGATCCCTTCCCTCCAGCGTGTCTGCTGCACCACACAGCTTGGTGTCATCAGCAAACTTGCTGAGGGTGCACTCAATGCCACTGTCCATGGCACCCACAGAGATGTTGAACAAGACTGGTCCCAGGACTGATCCCTGAGGTACTCCGCTTGTACCTGGCCTCCACTGGGACGTGGACCCATTGACAGCCACTCTTTGGGTGCGGCCATCAAGCCAGTTCTTTATCCATCTAGTGGTCCACCCATCAAACCCATGTGTCACCAGCTTGGAGACCAGGATGTGGTGTGGGACAGTGTCAAAGGCTTTGCTCAGGTCCAGGTGAATGACATCAGTTGCTCGCCCCTCATCTATTAATGTTGTCATGTGTTTCTAGAAACAAAACCAAAACCAAACCAACCAAACAACAAATTTTATATTGGAATAATATTTCTCATGTGAAATTTCATGGAGATTAATTATTTTACGGACAAGTTTGGGCTAAAGATGGATACAACACACAGTAATCCTCAATTTTAACTAAAAGGCAACTGCTGTGCCCCCATCATTAAGCTGTAAATTCTAACAAAAAACTTCAATTAATTGGATTCTTCACCAGAACTCTTTTTTTTTTTCGTTCTTCTTTCCTTTTTTTTTGGTGTTTGATTTAAAGTACCATGTAGATTCGTTATAGAAACTTCATTTAAATATGGATTTAATTAGAAATGTTTTATAATTTTAATGAGTCTTAAAAGTCTTTTGATGAGCAGTCAGTGTAATTATGGTATTTAAAATGATTGGATAAATGCATACTTTATAATTTACCTTCCTCACAACTGTGTTTTCATGATGGTTATTTTTAACGTGAAGAATTGTTTCATTTCGTGTCAGTTTATCCTCCTCTTCCTTCCACAAAATGTTTCATCTCTGAAATAAAATTAAATATGCATGATACTAGTAGTATGGGGGAATATTGTAATAGCACAGTTAAAAATCAGTCTAAAATGGGGGGTGGGCGGTGGGAAATGTTTTATTTTCTTTACAAATCAATCTAAAAAGGGAAAAATAATTTTGGTGCTGTTGGGGTGGGGTTTTTGTTGTTTGGTTGGTTGGCTGGTTGTTTTTTTCCCCTGGAGAGGTGACTAAATTGATAATGTGTTACCCAGAAGTAAATTACAGATTAGCTCTGTCCTAGATGTGTTGCCTCTTTTGTGTTTGAGGAAATTACCTGCAAAAAAAAAACCCTGCTGCCAGGAGATGTGTGGGACCAGGCACTGTGCTATCAGCAATCTGCTCCAGTGCCACCACATAAAGACAGAAAGAGGCTCAGTAAATTCGGGAGAATGAGGAGGTTATAGTACTAAACATAAGCCAGCAGTGTGCCCAGGTGGCCAAGAAGGCCAATGGCATCCTGGCCTGCATTAGGAATAGTGTGGCCAGCAGGAGCAGGGAGGTCATTCTGCCCCTGTACTCTGCACTGGTTAGGCCACACCTTGAGTTCTGTGTCCAGTTCTGGGCCCCTCAGTTTAAGAAGGACATTGAGACACTTGAAAGTGTCCAGGGAAGGGCAACGAGGCTGGGGAGAGGCCTTGAGCACAGCCCTATGAGGAGAGGCTGAGGGAGCTGGGGTTGTTTAGCCTGGAGAAGAGGAGGCTCAGGGGAGACCTCATTGCTCTCTACAACTACCTGAAAGGTGATTGTAGCCAGGAAAGGGTTGGTCTCTTCTCTCTAGCAACCAGCACCAGAACAAGGGGACACAGTCTCAAGCTGTGCCAGGGGAAGTTTAGGCTGGAGGTGAGGAGAAAGTTCTTCACTGAGAGAGTCATTCACCATTGGAATGTGCTGCCCAGGGAGGTGGTGGAGTCACCATCCCTGGAGGTGTTCAAGAGGGGATTGGACGTGGCACTTGGTGCCATGGTCTAGTCATGAGGTCTGTGGCGACAGGTTGGACTCGATGATCTTTGAGGTCTCTTCCAACTTTGGTGATACTGTGATACTGTAACTAACAGTTAAAAAGAGAGGGGAAAAACATGAATATAAAAGGTTTTTTTTTAATGCATCATGTCCTTTATCACACAATCAGCATGAAGATCACTGCCATGTGGCCCTAAGACCATGGGGATGATCAGAGCAGTGGAGCTCCTCTGCTATGGAGACAGACTGAGAAAGCTGGGGTTGTTCAGTCTGCAGAGGAGAAGGCTCCCAGGAGACCTTATTGTGGCCTTCAAGTATCTGAAGGGGGATACAGGAAAGCTGGGGAGGGACTTTTTAGGGTGTCAGGTAGAGATAGGACTAGGGGGAATGGAGCAAAACTAGAAATGGGTAGACTCAGATTGGATCTTAGTAAGTTCTTCCCCATGAGAGTGGTGAGACACTGGCATAGGTTGCCCAGGGAGGTGGTGGAAGCCTCATCCCTGGAGGCTTTTAAGGCCAGGCTGGATGTGGTTATGAGCAACCTGATGTAGTGTGAGGTGTCCCTGCCCATGGCAGAGGGGTTGGAACTGTTTGTCTTCATTCTGCAGCACCTCAGTTTTAAACACTGGTGTGCTGTGCTAAGGAGACTGGTGGTGAGTAACTGTATAAGGCAGTATGGTTGAGGTGTTCATCTGACTACACTTTCAGATTGTAGGACAAAGATGCCAGTAGGCATCCTGTGCTTGACCTCTCAGAGGCTCTCATGCTCATAAAAAAAACTTTAATGCAGCCATTCCAAGCCCTTCATCTCTTCCTCTGAAGCAGCTCAGTCACTAAGACGTTTCATAAATGGACAGGAAAAGCATAATTTAACACAGTGCCCACTTCTGTCTTCGTGGTGCCAGCCATACCTGTGGCTCTTCAGCTAACTTCAGGAAGAGGAAAAGGGCTGCTTGGGATGAAACAGGCATTCCAAGTGGCAGCAGGCACTGCAGCAGACACTGTAGGCTTTATGAGCCTCTTGGTAATTTCTAAATCTATCATTCTAATTAAAAATACTGAAAAATTAAAACCTTTTCAATGCATTCTCTCTTACTCTTCTAATATTTCATTCAAGAACACAGTTCCCATTATGCTCCACAAACACATAGTAAGAATGGCTGTTTGCCTTGAGCAGAAAGAAGGAATTAGACTTTCAAAACAAACAAACAAGTAAAATCAACCACCAAGCAATCCAAAAAAGGAAAAAAAAAAAGACAAAAAAAGGGAAAAAAAAAACACCTCCATTACCAGGAGCTCCAAAATAAAAATTAATTATTACAGTTTAAAAAAACTCTTTTCTGCCACAGACCTGTCCTAGTCAGGGTTGATCAAACGCTGATGTTTAGCGATGGGCATTCAGAAGAGTGTGGCCAGCAGGTCAAGGGAGGTTTCCCTCCCTTTTACTCTGCCCTGTGAAGGCCACAGCTGGAGTCCTGAGTGCAGCCAGTTCAAGAGGGACAGAAAACAGCTGGAGAGAGGCCAGTGCAGGTTACAAAGTGCTGAGGGGCCTGGAGCATCTCTGTGAGGAGGAAAGGCTGAGAGCCCTGGGGCTGTTGAGCCTGGAGAAGATTAGCCCCAGAGGAATAGAATAGAATAGAATAGAATAGAATAGAATAGAATAGAATAGAATAGAATAGAATAGAATAGAATAGAATAGAATAGAATAGAATAGACCAGGTTGGAAGAGACCTTCAAGATCATCGTGTCCAAACTATCATCCAACACCACCTAATCAACTAAACCATGGCACCAAGCACCCCATCAAATCTCCTCCTGAACACCTCCAATGATGGTGACTCCACCACCTCCCCAGGCAGCCCATTCCAATGGGCAATCACTCTCTCTGTGTAGAACTTCTTCCTAACACCCAGTCTAAACCTCCCCTGGTGCAGCCTGAGACTGTGTCCTCTTGTTCTGGTGCTGGTTGCCTGGGAGAAGAGACCAACCTCTGAGTGATGCTCAGCAAGAGCTAAAAGGTCTGGGCAGGGGAAAGAGGCTGGGACCAGACTCCTGTCAGCGGTGCCCAGGGACAGGAAAAGGGACACAGAGCACAAACTGGAACCCAGAAGGTGCCAGCTGAGCAGCATGAGAAACTTCTTTGGTGTGAGGGTGCTGGAGCCGTGGAGCAGGATGCCCAGAGACGTTGTGGAGTCTCTTTCTCTGCAGAGATTCCAACCCCCTCTGACCATTGTGACCCTGGGCAAGCTGCTGTGGGTGCCCTGCTGGAGCAGAAGGGTGGGACTGGGTGATCTCCAGAGGTCCCTTCCAACCCTCACCCTGCTGGCATTCTGAGAGTCTGTGATCTGTAGGAAGTTAACTTCACAAAGCTGTGTATTAAATGGGTTTTTTAAGTGGTGCTGATTATTTAACTTACTCAACATTCATGGAAATCTTTTAACTGTAAATGGTGTTTGCTATATTTCAAGATGTATATTTAGAGTAGCTGCTAAGGACAAGTTTGATTAAACAGAAATTCTACCCCATGTAACGGTTTAATATATCTTATATTTACCATAGCTTTTCTCCACCCTCCCCTTCTTTGGGAAGTTAAATACTTCTGTGCAAATATTGTTTTAGAGATTATGGGGCTCCAGTTTTCAAATTAATCCATCAGAATAATTTAAATTGTAATGATGGCTTCACTAATACAAGGAGTGATTGAGGAACTTTCCCCTCCTCTACTTAATACAAATATAAAAGGAATTGGCCTAATAGATTTTTTTTTTCATTAATCTGTTAGCATTGCCATGCCCAAAACCTTGTGGCACACACACACACACACAGAGAAAATAAAAGAGAAAATGAACATGAATATAATATGATAAAACTTAAATGATCTGAGCGTGATAGATCTAATATCAATTTTATATGTCCTCCAGCGAAGATTAAATTAATTAACAGGCTGGTGAGAATAACATTTGGCAAATTACTTGCCAAGCTTTCTGCTGGCAGTGTTTTGTAGGGTACATCAGCTAAGGATGGCATTAATCAACTGATAAAGGGAAGGGAAAAAAAAAAAAGGAAAGGCAGCAGTTTTACAGCTTGTCATGGAAGATAGATAGGACATCAGGAGCAGAGGACACAAAGCAGGGGAAGGAGACCAGTGAGGAAAAAAGACAGGTAAGAAAAGAGGCTGAGAGGGGATCTTATTAACATCTATCAATATCTGAGAGGTGGGTGTCAGGATGAAGCTGCCAGGCTGTCTTTGGTGGTGCCAGTGACAGGACAGCCACCTAAACATGAGCCAGCAGTGTGCCCAGGTGGCCAAGAAGGCCAATGGCCTCCTGGTCTGCATTAGGAATAGTGTGGCCAGCAGGAGCAGGGAGGTCATTGTGCCCCTGTACTCTGCATTGGTTAGGCCACACCTTGAGTCCTGTGTCCAGTTCTGGGCCCCTCAGTTTAAGAAGGACATCGAGACACTTGAAGGTGTCCAGGGAAGGGCAATGAGGCTGGGGAGAGGCCTTGAGCACAGTCCTATGAGGAGTGGCTGAGGGAGCTGGGGTTGTTTAGCCTGGAGAAGAGGAGGTTCAGGGGAGACCTTATTGCTGTCTACAACTACCTGAAGGGAGGTTGTAGCCAGGAAGGGGTTGGTCTCTTCTCTCCAGCAACCATCACCAGAACAAGAGGACACAGTCTCAAGCTGCACCAGGGGAAGTTTAGACTCGAGGTGAGGAGAAAGTTCTTCACTGAGAGAGTGATTAATCATTGGAATGTGCTGCATAGAAGACAACTTCCTCCTCCAAATGGTAGAGGAACCAACAAGAAAAGGTGCTCTGCTGGACCTTGTTCTCACCAACAGGGAAAGGCTGGTAACGAATGTGAAGCTCAGAGACAGCCTTGGCTGCAGTGACCATGAAGCAGTTGAATTTAATATCCTCAGGGCTATCAGGAGGACCTATTCTAAGCTTATGTCCCTAGACTTTAGGCGTGCAGACTTCGATCGCTTCAGGGGTCTGCTAGCCAAAGTGTCATGGGACGAAGCCCTGGAGGGAAGAGGGAGCCAGGACAGCTGGTCAGTATTCAAGGACCACCTCCTCTGTGTCCAGGAGCTATGTATACCAACAAAGAGAAAAGCAGGGAAGATGAACAAGATGATACTGGATGAACACGGAGCTACTGGACACACTATTACTTAAAAAGAAACTCTACAGGCAGTGGAGGGAAGGACAGCTAGAACAGGGGGTATATAAGGAAGCTGCCCGAGCAGCAAGAGGCCTGGTTAGGAAAGCCAAAGCAGAGTTCGAATTGAATCTAGCCAGGGAGGTTAAAGGGAGCACTAAGAACTTCTACAGGTATATTAATGGCCACAAGTGATGTGGAAAAGGCTGAGGTACTCAATAACTTCTTTACCTCAGTCTTCACTGCAAGGGCCTCCAGCCACACTCCTGGAGTCATGGCAGACGATGCCAGGGACGGGGAGGAAGAACTGCCCATCATAAGTGAAGCTCAGGTTGGTGATCACCTGAAGAGCCTGAAAGTGTTCAAGTCCATGGGACCCGACGGGATACACCCACGGGGTGCTGAGAGAACTGGCAGATGAGGTTGCTAAGCCCCTCTCTAGTCTATTCCAGAAGTCATGGCAGACTGGGGCAGTCCCCACAGATTGGAAAAGGGCAAACATTGCTCCCATTTTCAAAAAGGGTAAGAAGGAGGAACCAGGGAACTACAGGCCAGTCAGTCTCACCTCTGTGCCCAGAAAGATCATGGAGCAGATCCTCCTGGAGGCACTACTGACTCAGAAGAGTAGTGAAGAGGTGATTGGGAGCAGTCAGCATGGCTTTGCCAAGGGCAAATCCTGCCTGACAAACCTGGTGGCCTTCTATGAACAGGTGACAACATTAATAGATGAGGGGCGAGCAACTGATGTCGTTTACCTGGACCTGAGCAAAGCCTTTGACACTCTTCCACACCACATCCTGGTCTCCAAGCTGGTGACACATGGGTTTGATGGGTGGACCACTAGACAGATAAGGAACTGGCTTGATGGCCGCACCCAAAGAGTGGCTGTCAATGGGTCCATGTCCCAGTGGAGGCCAGGGACAAGCGGAGTCCCTCAGGGATCAGTCCTGGGACCAGGCTTGTTCAACATCTTTGTGGGTGACATGGACAGTGGCATTGAGTGCACCCTCAGCAAGTTTGCTGATGACACCAAGCTGTGTGGTGCAGCAGACAGGCTGGAGGGAAGGGATCCATCCAGAGGGACCTTGACAGGCTGGAGAGGTGGGCACAAGCCAAGCTCATGAGCTTCAACAAGACCAAGGGCAGGGTCCTGCATCTGGGTGGAGGCAATCCCAGGCACAAAATCCAGGCTGGGCAGTGACTGGCTGGGGAGCCTGACGAGAAGCTCAACATGAGCTGCATCAAGAGAAGTGTGGCCAGCAGGTGAAGGGAGGTGATTCTCCCCCTCTACTCAGCTCTGGTGAGACCCCACCTGGAGTACTGCCTCCAGTTCTGGAGCCCCTATTCCAAGAGGGATCTGGAGGTGCTGGAGCGTGTCCAGAGAAGGGCCACAAGGATGAGCAGAGGGCTGGAGCACCTCTCCTATGAGGACAGACTGAAGGAGTTGGGGCTGTTCAGTCTGGAGAAGAGAAGGCTCTGAGGTGACCTCATTGTGGCCTTCCAGTATCTGAAGGGGACCTACAAGAAGGCTGGGGAGGGACTTTTCAGGGAGTGATAGGAGTAGGGGGAATGGAATGAAGCTGGAGGTGGGGAGATTCAGGCTGGAGGTGAGGAGGAAGTTCTTCCCCATGAGAGTGGTGAAGCCCTGGAATGGGTTGTCCAGGGAGGTGGTTGAGGCCCCATCCCTGGAGGTGTTTAAACCCAGGCTGGATGAGGCTCTGGCCAGCCTGATGTAGTGTGGGGTGTCCCTGCCCATGGCAGGGGGGTTGGAACTACATGATCCTTGTGGTCCCTTCCAACCCTGACTGATACTATGACTATGATACTCTAACTATGACTATGCCCAGGGAGGCAGTGGAGTCACCATCCCTGGTGGTGTTCAAGAGGGGATTGGATGTGGCACTTGGTGCCATGGTTTAGTCATGAGGTCTGTGGTGACAGGTTGGACTTGTTGATCTTTGAGGTCTCTTCCAACCTTGGCAATTCTGTGATTCTGGTGACAAGGAGAATACATCTGATGAAGAGCAACTGAAGGAGCTGGGGCTGTTTAGTTTGGAAAAGAGGAGGCTGAGGGCAGATCTCATTGCTGCCTACAACTACCTGAAAGGATGTTGTAGAGGGGCTGGTGCTGGTCTTTTCTCACAGTTAATTAATGGTAGAACAAGAGGGAATGGCCTCAAGTTGTCACTGGGTAGGTTTAGATTGGACAGCTGGAAGAATTTTTTCCCACCAAGAGTGGTCAGGGACTGGAATGTGCTGCCCAGGGACTTGGTGGAGTCACCAACTCTGGATGTGTTTCAAGATGGTTTGGATGTGGTGCTTGGGGATGTAGTTTAGGGGTGACCATGCAAATGGAGTGGAGGCAGGAAAGTTCAGCTCAGCTGCACAGGTTTGCTGTTGCTTTCATCTCAGTGATATTTATTCCCCCTGATGGCTGGAGGGGGAAACCTTGCCTGGGAGTAACATGTGTGTATCTGCAACCAGGAGGCTTGGGAGGGCCTATGTTCACAGCTGCTCCTGACACAGAGCACTTTCAATTGATGTGTAACCCCCTCTTTCAGGTCCTTTTCAAAAGGAAAACACATCCAAAGCTAAGAATCAAAGAAATCTAAGCTCAGCAAGGGTAAGGGTAGTGTCTTGCACATGGGAAAGAACAACCCCATGGAGCAGGGTAGGTTGGGGACTCATCTTCTGGAGAGTAGTGAAAGAGAAAAGGACCTGGGGTCCTGAAGGGTAGGAGGTTGGCCCTGAGCCAGCAGTGTGCTTTTGTGGCAAAGAAGGCTGATGGCATCCTGGGGTGGATTAGAAGGGCTGTGGTTAGTAGGTCAAGAGAGGTTCTCCTGCCCCTCTACTCTGCCCTGCTGAGGCCACATCTGGAATATTGTGTCCAGTTCTGGGCCCCTCAGTTTAGGAACGACCTCAGGGAACTGCTTGAGAGAGTCCAGCACAGAGCCACAAAGATGATGAAGGCAGTGGAACATCTTCCTTATGACGAGAGCCTGAGGGCTCTGTAGCTTGGAGGAGACTTGGGGATGACCTCACTTATGTTTATAAATATGTGAAGAGTGCTAAGGGGATGGAGCTCTGTGATGCCCAAAGAGAGCACAAGGGGCAACGGTGGAAGTTGAGGCATAGGAAGATCCATGGAAATATAAGGAAGAATTTTTTCCCCTAGGGAGGGTGACAGAATACTGGACCAGGCTGCCCCGGTGGGTCGTGGAGTCTCCCTCTCTAGAGATGTTCAAGACATGCCTGGATGAGTTCCTGTGGGGTCTGGTATAAGTGATCCTGCTCTGGCAGGGCTGTTGGACTGGATGAGCTTTGGAGGTTCCTTCCAACCTCTAATATTCTGTGATTCTGTGAAAGAAAATACATATATGGATGTTAGCATGTTGGCTGTCACCAGCCAGCACCAAGGCTCAGGTCCCTACTCTGCTGCCTTGCTCAAGGATGTGAGGAGGATGAGGGAAGATGTGCAGCACTCTGTCTAGGACACAGTACAGCAGTTCAGGGAGGATGTTATGAATCTCTTAACACAGGAGACAGAAAGGGCCACCAGGGGAGACTCTGTGTCTCTCTAATTCAAATGGCTCACAGGAGACATGTGAGAGTGACAGGGGAAGGGTCTCCCATGTACTGGTGAAATCCCCACCTGCCAGGCTCCCAGCTTTCTGTCTCCATGTGATGAAACTTTAAAAGGTTTGGATTTCATCTTGATGCAGGATGGGAACATTTGCTAAATTTCAGAAATCTTCCCCTGACAGGAATATAATTTCCTCTATCTGCCAAATATATACTGGAACCAAGCCAATGAAATCTATATATCATCCTGATATCACATATGAAGTTTTGGGAAGGTGCCCAAAACCAAGCAGATACAGGTGGAGCCTACAGTATCTAGCAAAATGCCTCTCAATTAATGCCATCCTCAGCATTTGAAACACAAATCCATACCCTAATAACGTAGTGACTGCAGCTGCTCACACATTTCAGAGAACATCACAGCATCCCAGCACAGCGAGGCTTGGGAGGGACCTCTGGAGATCACCCAGTCCAACCCCCCTGCTCCAGCAGGGCACCCACAGCAGCTTGCCCAGGAGCACAATGGACAGGGGTGTTGGAATCTCTGCAGAGGGGACTCTACAACCTCTCTGGGCAGCCTGCTCCAGGGCTCCAGCACCCTCACACCAAAGAATTTTCTCGTGTTGCTCAGCTGGCACCTCCTGGGTTCCAGTTTGTGCTCTGTGCCCCTTTTCCTCTCCCTGGGCACCACTGACAAGAGTCTGGCCCCAGCCTCTTGCCCCCCACATCCTCTTTAGCTCTTGCTGAGCATTGCTCAGATCCCCTCTGGGGGCTGCTCTTCTCCAGGCTCAAGAGCACCAGGGCTCTCAGCCTTTCCTCCTCACAGAGATGCCCCAGGCACCTTGGCATCTTCCCAACCTCCACTGGACTTTCTCCAGTAGTTTCCTGCCTCTCTGGAACTGGGGAATCCATAACAGGGCCCAGTACTCCAAATGTAGAGCAGAGTGAAAGGGAGAGGAGAACCTCCCTCAACCTGCTGACCACACTGTTCTTCATGCACCCTAGGTGACCATTGTACTTCTTGGCCACAAGAGCAGACTGCTGACTCATGCACTCCCAGGTCCTTCTCCACAGAGATGCTTTCCAGGAAGTCACCCCCCACCTGTACTGGTGCAGGGGATTATTCCTCCCCAGGGGCAGGACCCTACACTTGCCCTCAAGATCCTCATGGTTTCTTTCCTGAAGATC
>CM026897.1:10247600-10446335 GCA_015227895.2 Colaptes auratus | reverse complement strand
CTCTGGACACGTTCCAGCAACTCAACATCTTTCCTAAACTGTGGGGTCCAGAACTGGACACAGGACTCAAGGTGCGGCCTAACCAGTGCAGTGGACAGGGGCAGAATGACCTCCCTGCTCCTGCTGGCCACACTGTTTTGATGCAGGCCAGGATGCATTGCCTTCTGGGCTGCCTGGGCACACTGCAGGCTCATGTTCAGCCTACAATCAACCAGCACCCCCAGGTCCCTCTCTGCCTGGCTGCTCTCCAGCCACTCTGACCCCAGCCTGTAGCACTGCATGGGGTTGCTGTGGCCAATGTGCAGAACCCGGCACTTGGATGTGTTCAATCTCATGCTCTTGGACTCTGCCCATCTGTCCAGCCTGTCGAGGTCCCTCTGCAGAGGTCTTCTATAATCCAGCAGATCAACACCTGCCCCCAGCTTGGTGTCATCTGCAAATTTACTGATGATGGACTCAATCCCTACATCCAGATCATCAATAAAGATATTGAAGAGGATGGGGCCCAGCACTGATCCTTGGGGCACACCACTAGTGACTGGATGCCAGCTGGATGTGGCACCATTCACCACCACTCTCTGGGCTCGGCCCTCCAGCCAGTTCCTAAGCCAGCACAGAGTGCTGCTGTCCAAGCCATGAGCTGATAGCTTGGCCAGGAGTTTGCTGTGGGGGATGGTGTCAAAGGCCTTGCTGAAGTCACAGTAACACCAAGGTTGGAAGAGACCTCAAAGTTCATCGAGTCCAACCTGTCACCACAGCCTGCCCCACATCCACCAGGCGGCCACCTGACCATAGCAGGAGATCAGGTTGGTGAGGCCGGACCTGCTGTTCCTACATCAATGCTGGCTGGGCCTGATCCCTTGGCCCTCCTGTAAGTGCTTTGCCTTCAAAAAACCAAACTTTATAGCCAGTGTATGTTATGGATTAAGAGACATCTTTTGTTGGCGGCTTTCAACACTTTGAGGAGCATCTTTTTGTTTAAAAGGATTTTTCACAAGCAGTGCTCAGAGGACTACCTTGACAGTAAATGGAGATGAGAAAATGGTAAAGACTTCTGAGACAGTAAAATTTCCTTTTCAAAGCTTGATAATCAGAATATGTTTTTCAATATTAGAAGTGTTTCTTTTCAGCAAATATTCTTCATCAAAGACTAAAGATCACTGAGATATCATGCTGTGATGACAATATTGTTTATGTAGAAGCTGTGGTTAATATTTCCTTGGTCCTACAGAAGTAACTCAGCATTTTTCTATCGTGTTTCTTCATTTGTATCAGAAGTCCAGGGGAACTATTTCCTCTGCCTGAGGAAGGACCCAGGAAAGATCTGTGAAGGCTGCAATGTAAGCTGCAGCTATTCTGTTCCCACCACATCTTCTCACAGATACTATCATGGACACCTCAGACCATTTGAGTGGATGGCAGGCACATTTTCTGCCAAAAGACTTCAGCAGCAGCACGACTA
Source organism: Colaptes auratus (assembly GCA_015227895.2). Classification (NCBI taxonomy): domain Eukaryota; kingdom Metazoa; phylum Chordata; class Aves; order Piciformes; family Picidae; genus Colaptes; species Colaptes auratus. The sequence goes on along the minus strand of CM026897.1, from coordinate 10,444,873 downwards.
ACCATAACATTAGTGCTTCTGCAAGGTCTAAACTGAAATGCAGGTTTTACTCCTCTTAATTACTCCTCTTTTAAAAAAAATATTTATTGTGTATATAAAACACCAGAGGGGGTTAAGAGTAGCTCTGAAGAAAGTGTCTTGGGGCTGTTGGTTGCTGAGCAGCTCCCCAGGAGCCAGCAGTGCCCTCCTGCAGCCCAGCAGGCAGCTGTGTGCTGGGCTGCAGCCAGAGGAGTGTGGGCAGCAGGGCAAGAGAGGGGATTCTGACCCTGGACTCCGTTCTGCTGGGACACCACCTCCAATCCTGTCTCCAGTTCTGGCGTCCCCAGCACAAGAAGGACACAGAGCTGCTGGAGAGAGTCCAGAGGAAGGCCAGAAAGATGATCCAAGGGCTGGAGAAACTCTGCTGTGGAGACAGGCTGAAGGAGCTGGGGATGTTCAGCCTGGAGAAGGGAAGGCTCCAGGGGAACCTCAGAGCTGCCTGCCAGTACCTGAAGGATCCTCCAGGATCCTCCAGGAAAGTGGCAGAAGGACTTTTCCTGAGGTTGTCTGGAGACAGGACAAGGGGGAATGGGGAGTCAGAGCAGGGTTAGACTGGTGCTGAGAAAGTTCGTCAGGGCGAGGGTAGTGAGACTCTGAAACAGGCTGCCGAGGGAGACTGTGGATGCCTCCTGCCTGGGGGTGTTGAAGGCCAGGTTGGATGAGGCCTTGAGAAGCTGAGTCTAGTTGAGAGGTGTCCCTGGGCATGGTGGGGAGGTTGGAGTAGATGATTTCTCAGGTCCTCTCCAACCTGAGCCATTCTAGGATTCAGTGAAAATAGGGACCACTGCCTCTTTCAAATCTCCCAAGATCTTGTTAAAACACTCCATCAGCAAGAGGGCTGCAAGGCATCAGGGCTTCAGAAACGTTGCATATATGACTTTAAAAGAAACAGATTCCTTTTTCCTGCCATTTTCTGCTGAAAATAGCGTTTTCAGATCATAAAGAAGTGATGAAGCATCAAAATCAGCATTTTGGTTTGTATTTCACCTTTGTTTATTAGTTCACAGGGTCACAGGATGTTAGAGGTTGGAAGGGACCTCTGGAGATCATCAAGTCCAAACCACAGTTGTGGTCTTAAGGCTTGAAACACAGTCACAGGGATTGCCTGTGATGCCAGGCAGGGCACACATGCTCCAAGCCAGAGTAATAATGTGATAGTGCACATGCAAACTGGAGTTTAGAATATCCTTTCCTATTTTATCCAAATCTATTGCTCATAATTAACTTTATTTTTTATGTAGCCATATCAAGTGAATTTCTGTGTGGTGGAACTGACTGGAATACTTGTTGTGGAGAAGCTCCCCATCAGGGAAATGCTTATTCTGAACACTATAAACTTTGCAAGTGAAATAAAGCTAACCCAGAGTAAAAACCTTCACTTACCCTGAAGGGGGAATGTCCATATGGGGACTTACACCAAACTGGGTATTATCTTTTAAATTAATAACACACCTGGTTCTGGAATAACCTGTAAACAGTCAAGTGTAAAAAAGCCCACACCAATAAAATACATTCTTTATGCCCTTTCCTCCCTTCTCTCCCTGCCAAATTAATTCACTACTGGGTATCACTAGGACAATTTTGTCTTCCTGAGCAACAGTATATTTATAATCTCTACCAAGGTGGAGCTGAGAAGATAGAATAACTACCCTGAATAAAAGCCCAACCTTTGCACAGTGTTTTATTTGGATGTTTTTCTTACCCAAACCTCTGCATACATCTTTTAGAGTGTCTGAATGCAAGCTCATGTGGGTTTGAAACTGAACTTGTCCCTCAATCCTTAGTGAGAATCAGCAGAGCTGGGTTTGTTGGTGATCTAATTAACTGGCCTTCAGGGTATAAAAGAAACACCATCCTGCTGAATAGATCCTTCTGCAACACTCACGCTTGTTCAATCAAATTACAGTAATAATAAGAGTTGTTCAACTTAAGATTGCTAAATAACATGCCATTAATTTATCAAAGACTGCTTACTTTAAACTTAAACCCTTAATTGAAGGAAAATGAAAGACACTTGAAAGAGATGATCTTTTCTTTGTAAAGGTGTGTAAAATTAGGAGCACTTGTATAACAGCCTGCGGCTTTCTTTAGCTTTTCTTAATAAAACAATAGTTCTCTATTCCTGAAGAGGTTCTGCTGCCTCTGATTCATTTCATTTTGGAGAGTGATCGGTGCATAAGTCTGCAATGTTTTGCTTTCGTGTTTTATCTACTCACACTTTTCACAGAATCACAGAAACATTCAGGTTGGAAAAAAAAAAGCTTGGGGTCACCAAATCCAACCTATAACCCTGCTCTACAAGATTCACCCCTAAACCATATCCCCAAGCACCACATCCAAACCACCTTTAAACACATCCAGGGTTGGTGACTCTACCACATCCCTGGGCAGCACATTCCAATGCCTGACCACTCTGGCTGGGAAAATTTTTTTCCTCATGTCCAATATAAATCTACCCAGTGGCAGCTTGAGGCTGTTTCCTCTTGTTCTGTTACTAACTGGACACACATCAAGGAGGCACAAGATGCCGTTGAGATGGAGATCAGGGATGATCGGGTTGAGTGTTTGTGGGTGAGAATTAGAGGGAAGACCAGCAGGGCAGACATCTTGGTTGGAGTCTGTTATAGACCACCCAACCAGGAGGAAGATGTCAATGAAGCATTCTATAGGCAACTTAAGGCTGTCTCAAGGTAGCCTGACCTTGTTCTCATGGGCGACTTCAACCTGCCTGATATCTGCTGGGAACTTAACACAGCAGAGAGGAGGCAGTCTAGGAGGTTCTTAGAGTGTATGGAGGATAGTTTCTTATACCAGGTGCTGTGTGAGCCTACCAGGGGTAAGGCTCTGCTTAACCTCCTTTTACAAGCAGAGAAGGGCTGTTGGGAGATGTGGTGGTTGGAGGCTGTCTGGGGTCCAGTGACCATGAGATATTGAGATTTCAATATGCAGTCAAGCTGAGAAGGGCAGCAAGAAGACCTCCACTCTGGACTTCCAGAGGGCAGACTTCAGGTTACTCAAGGAACTAACTCAGAAAATACCTTGGGAAACAGCTCTTAAAAACAAAGGGGTCCAGGAGAGCTGGACCTGCTTCAAGGAAGAGCTCTTGAAGGCTCAGGAATAGGCTGTGCCAATGTGCTGGAAGATGAGCCGCCGGGGCAGACGGCCAGCATAGACAGGCAGTGAACTTCTAAAGGAACTAAGGGAAAAAAAGAGGGTGTATCATCTTTGGAAGGAAGGATGTGGTCTACATGGACCTTTGCAAGGACTTTGACACCATCGGCGACAGCAAACTCCTGGCCAAGCTGGCAGCCCATGGCTTGGACAGAATCACACTGAGTTGGGTCAGGAACTGGCTGGAGGGCCGAGCCCAGAGAGTGGTGGTGAATGGTGCCACATCCCGCTGGCGGCCAGGCACTAGTGGTGTGCCCCAGGGATCAGTGCTGGGCCCCATGCTCTTCAACATCTTTATTGCTGATCTGGATGAGGGCATTGAGTCCATCATCAGTAAATTTGCGGACGACACCAAGCTGTGGGCAGGAGTTGATCTGCTGGAGGGCAGAGAGGCTTTGCAGAGGGACCTCGACAGGCTGGACAGATGGGCAGAGTCCAAGGGCAGGAGATTGAACACATCCAAGTGCTGGGTTCTGCACATTGGCCACAGCAACCCCAGGCAGTGCTACAGGCTGGGGTCAGAGTGGCTGGAGAGTGGCCAGGCAGAGAGGGACCTGGGGGTGCTGGTTGATTGTAGGCTGAACATGAGCCTGCAGTGTGCCCAGGCAGCCAAGAAGGCCAATGGCATCCTGGCCTGCATCAGGAAGAGTGTGTCCAGCAGGAGCAGGGAGGTCATTCTGCCCCTGTCAACTGCACTGGTTAGGCCACAGCTAGAGTCCTGTGTCCAGTTCTGGGCCCCTCAATTTAAGAAGGATGTTGAGTTGCTGGAACGTGTCCAGAGAAAGACAACAAATTGGTGAGGGGTTTGGAACACAAGCCCTATGAGGAGAGGCTGAGGGAGCTGGGGTTGCTTAGCCTGGAGAAGAGGAGACTGAGGGGTGACCTTCTTGCTCTCTACAACTACTGAAGGGAGGTTGTAGACAGGCAGAGGTTGGTCTCTTCTCCCAGGCAGCCAGTACCAGAACAGGACACACGTTCAGGCTGCACCAGGGCAGGTTTAGGCTGGAGGTTAGGAAGAAGTTCTATACAGAGAGAGTGATTGCCCATTGGAATGGGCTGCCCAAGGAGGTGGTGGAGTCACTATCATTGGAGGTGTTCAGGAGGAGACTTGATGGGGTGCTTGGTGCCATGGTCGAGTTGTTTAGGTGGGTTGGATTGGTTGATGGGTTGGATGTGATGATCTTGAAGGTCTCTTCCAACCTGGTGTATTGTATTGTATTGTATTGTATTGTATTGTATTGTATTGTATTGTACCTGCCTGGATGTGTTCCTATGTGAGCTGCTCTGGGTGAAGGGGTGTTGGACTGGATGAGCTTTCACAGTATCACAGTATCACCAAGGTTGGAAGAGACCTCAAAGATCATCAAGTCCAACCTGTCACCACAGACCCCATGACTAGACCATGGCACCAAGTGCCACGTCCAATCCCCTCTTGAACACCTCCAGGGATGGTGACTCCACCACCTCCCTGGGCAGCTCATTCCAATGGCAAACCACTCTCTCGGTAAAGAACTTTCTCCTCACCTCGAGCCTAAACCTCCCCTGGCACAGCTTGAGACTGTGTCCTCTTGTTCTGGTGCTGCTTGCTGGAGAGAAGAGACCAACCCTTTCCTGGCTACAACCACCTTTCAGGTAGTTAATAATAATAATACAATACAATACAATACACCAGGTTGGAAGAGACCTTCAAGATCATCACGTCCAACCCATCAACCAATCCAACCCACCTAAATACAATACAATACAATACAGTACAATGCAGTACAATACAGTACAATCCAACCCACCTAAACAACTAAAAAACTAAACCGTGGCACCAAGCACCCCATCAAGCCTCCTCCTGAACACCTCCAATGAAGGTGACTCCACCACTTCCACGGGCAGCCGATTCCAGTGGGCAATCACTCTCTCTGTATAGAACCTCTTCCTAAGATCCAGTCTAAACCTGCCCTGGCGCAGCCTGAGACTGTGTCCTCTTGTTCTGGTACTGGCTGCCTGGGAGAAGAGACCAACCTCTGCCTGTCTACAACCTCCCTTCAGGTAGTTGTAGACAGCAATAAGGTCACCCCTGAGCCTCCTCTTCTCCAGGCTAAACAACCCCAGCTCCCTCAGCCTCTCTTCATAGGGCTGTGCTCAAGGTCTCTCCCCAGCCTTGTTGCCCTTCTCTGGACACGTTCAAGTGTCTCGATGTCCTTCCTAAACTGAGGCACCCAGAACTGGACACAGGACTCAAGGTGTGGCCTAACCAGTGCTGAGGACAGGGGCACAATGACTTCCCTGCTCCTGCTGGACACAATATTCCTGATGCAGGCCAGAATGCCATTGGCCTTCTTGGCCACCTGGGCACACTACTGGCTCGTGTTTAGGCGGCTGTCAATCAGCACCCCCAGGTCCCTCTCTGTTTGGCAGCACTCCAGCCACTCTGACCCCAGCCTGTAGCTCTGCATGGGGTTGCTGTGACCAAAGTGCAGCACCTGGCACTTGGATTTGTTGAATGCCATCCTGTTGGACTCTGCCCATCTGTCCAGTTGGTTGAGGTCCCCTCTGCAGAGCCCTTCTGCCCTCTAACAGATCAAGGTCCCATTCAACCCCTAACATTCTGTGATTCTGTGAACTTGTTTTACAAGCTACTTTTGAAAGGCAGTTAATAAAATTAGAAGCCAGGCAAAAAATGAGATAGCATTAGCAGTAATGAAACTGGAGAAAGGAGAGAGAAATTTGGGGAAAGGACAGGCACTAAGACATGGCCCTGCCTTTTAGTGACTGCTGTCTTGACAAACAGTGTCCTGTGGATCGTGCTTTATTCCAGGAGAGGGCTTTTGTAGGGACCACAGGCAACAAAGCTGTTTGCTCTAGAAATATGCACAGCAGCAAGTGGATGTTCTCCAATTCATCTCTACATCCTCACAGCAGTGCCAGGTAGGCATGAGTCTGGCTTCTTCCAATTAGCCTCCTCTGACAGAAACATTCCATTTTCCTCTCAGCTGGGAGGTCTTCACAAAATACTACTGAGTCTTATCTACAGTGAGATACCAATTATGTGCTGATATAAAAACTTTTTATGGAACTCCTTAAAAACACATGCAATGATTTTCAGTGACAGACACTATTCAAACTTCCAAGGCTGTAGTCAAAAGACTGAGGAATTAGACCTGTGGCCCAATTAGTCATGAAATGAGAGAGTAACTTGATGGCAATGGGGAGATTTCTAGGCAAGAATATAGACCTTGAGGAGGTCCTGGATGGTGCAAAGTCACTTCTGTGTCGTAACTGTCCATATTGTAAACAGTGGTATGAGTGGAAGCAAAGCTTTTAAAGCCATTTTAAGTATAAGCCCCAGCAAATGGCCAAGGGTGAGGTTGCTTTTTCCTCTGCATTTGGCATCCAACACATGGCAAGCAGACTAAACCAACTGACATTGCCAAGCAGGTGGCACAAGAAAAGCATGGAAAGTCTTGAGCAGGTTGGGTGTCAGTGAGGCACTTAAAATACCCCTCAGCAACACGAGGAAGCAACCAGATGATTCCTCTCTAGCAACAGCATTTGAGAGTAGACTGTTAGCTATTATTGCAGCAAGCAAAACAGTGATGTAGAGCTGACAAAACCCCCAAGGAATCATGCAAGCAAACAGATAAAACCCACATCCTTGTTTCTTTTCCATCAAAAAGTGATTCTTTAACAAGTATCTCAGGAAGAACTGGTGCTAATCAAGTGCTAATGACAAAAAGTGATCCTCTTAATGTCTATCTTCAGCAGATTACTGTCCCTAAGATGACAAGGAGCCACTCAAGTCATGGCTCGTGCAAATTTGATGACTACCAGACAACTTCAGCTGCTAGTAGGTTGCAGCAACTGCCTCTGAGGAGCTACTTCAGAATACCTGCTGCTGAAGAAAGTGTTTTAATGTTAAAATAGCCCATTATACATGTCCTGCAGCAAATCTGTCCAAGCTCCAACAGGCAGCAGCCTCGGTGTCTACAGAATCACAGAACATTAGAGATTGGAAGGGACCTCCAGAGATCATCAAATCCAACCCCCCTGCCAAAGCAGGATCACCTGGGGGAGACCACACAGGAATGCATCCAGGTGGGGTTTGAATGTCTCCAGAGAAGGAGACTCCAAAACCACTCTGGGCAGTCTGCTCCAGGCCTCACCCTCACTGGAAAGAAGTTTCTCCTCATGTTGAGCTGAAACCTTCTCTGTTCAACTTTATATCCATTGTTCCTTCTCTTATTGCTGTGCACCACCCAAAAGAGCTTGGCCCTCTCCACTTGACACCCACCCCTCAGATATTGATAGACATTGATCAGATCCCCTCTCAGCCTTCTATTCTCCTGACTAAACACCCTGTGGGCTCTCAGTCTCTCTTCATAGGGGAGATGCTCAAGTCCCCAAATCATCCTTGTGGCTCTCCCTTGGACTCTCTCCAGCAGGTCTCTGTCTCTCTTGAACTGGGGAGGCCAAAACTAGACACAAGATTGCAGGTGGGGTCTCACCAGGGCAGAACAGAGAGGGAGAAGAACGTCCCCAGTCCTGCTGGCCACACTTTTCTTGTTGCACCTCAAGATCCCATTGGCTCTCTTGGCCACAAGGGCACAATGTTGTCCTATGCAGAACTTGCTGTCCACCAGCACTCCAAGGTCTTTCTCCATGGAGCTGCTTTCCAGCAGGGCAGCCTCTAACCTTTCCTGGTGCCTGCTGTTATTCCTCCCCAGATGCAGGACCCTGCACTTGTCCTTATTGAACTTCATGAGGTTTGCCTGCACACAGCTCTCAGCCTGTCCAGGTCACGTTGGAGGGCAGCACAGCCTGAGGAGTGTCAACCATCCCCCAGTTTTGTGTCATCAGGAACTTGCTGAGGGTACTCTCAATCCCCTCATCCAGGTAGTTGATAAAGATGTTGAACAAAACTGGACCCAATACTGATCTCTGGGGAACACCACTGGCCACAAGCCTCTAAGTTGACTCTCTGCCACTGATGACAACCTTCTGAGCTCTGTTGTGGAGCCAGTCTGCAATCCACCTCACTGACCAGCCCTCTCTGCCACAGCTTTTCTATGAGGATGTTAAGGGATACAGGATCAAAAGCCTGACTGAAGTGAAGGTCTATGACATCCACTGCTCTTCCCTCGTCCATCCATTTGGTTATGTGATTCAGAGTCCTGAGTCACATCCCCACACTACCTAAAAATGAGGCAATGAACCACATCAGGGTGATCCTATTCTACAGGTATCATCCTCTCCAGCTACAAGTTCAAGGATCATTCCACATGTGCCAAGACAAACTCATCTTCCAAACTTTGTCCACACTGGAGGTTTGCTGCAACAGCAGAAACATTGTTCTAGAAGCAACTCTGCCAAGTTGGCTGTTACCTAATATCAAATTGTTTTATTCTTTTTGTCCCATAATCGGTGTCTTCAGTGTAAACTGGATTTAGACTGGAGATGAAGAAGAAAGTCTTGGCAGTGAGGGTGGTGGGACACTTGTGGTAATTCAACACTGTCCCGCACCACATCCTGGTCTCCAAGCTGGTGACACACGGGTTTGATGGATGGACCACCAGATGGATACAGAACTGGCTTGATGGCCGCACCCAAAGAGTGGCTGTCAATGGGTCCATGTCCCAGTGGAGGCCAGGGACAAGCAGAGTCCCTCAGGGATCAGTCCTGGGACCAGGCTTGTTCAACATCTCTGTGGGTGCCATGGACAGTGGCAGTGAGTGCACCCTCAGCAAGTTTGCTGATGACACCAAGCTGTGTGGTGCAGCAGACACGCTGGAGGGAAGGGATGCCATCCAGAGGCACCTGGACAGGCTGGAGAGGTGGGCACAAGCCAACCTCATGAGCTTCAACAAGACCAAGGGCAGGGTCCTGCATCTGGGTCGAGGCAATCCCCAGGCACAAATCCAGGCTGGGCAGTGACTGGCTGGAGAGCAGCCCAGAGGAGAGAGACTTGGGGGTGCTGGGGGAGGAGAAGCTCAACAGGAGCTCTCAGTGTGCACTTGCAGCCCGGAAAGCCAATCAGATCCTGGGCTGCATCAAGAGAAGTGTGGCCAGCAGGTCAAGGGAGGGGATTCTCCCCCTCTACTCAGCCCGGGTGAGACCCCACCTGGAGTACTGCCTCCAGTTCTGGAGCCCCTATTACAAGAGGGGATATGGACATTGTTATAAATGCCATAGTGGTTTGTGATTTGTGTTGCAGAATGCTGTATTTGGGCTGGTAGTGGCAGTTGGTTTGTTTTGAGAACAGAGGGTAAATGCTCAGATTGTTTTGGCTTCAGACAGGAACTTCATGCCAACTTTCTCAGGAGCCATGGGATGTTTACCTCAGATAAGTCCTGTGCTGCAGCTGTACTTGTGTGAGAAGATGTGGTTCTGCAAAGAACACAGGAGAAAGACCTCCCCTGCCTCATCTGCGACCCCTACCATAAAGAAGATGCATACTCAAGAAGCCCAAGAATTTGCTAGAACTCATTATCATATCCCTGCCTTCTATTAAGCATAAGCATGCATATGTAAATGGTGTAGCTATATAAAGAAAAGTTAGGATTTGTAAGTGGCTTTTTGTCAGAGACTAGAGGTATCTGTGGGGGGAAGTCTCTGTGGCCCGGCGCGCTGTTTCTCTCTCTTTATTTTTCCCTGCTGCTTGCTTGCTTCTTTTTTAATAAACAACTCTTACAAGAAACTTGGAAATCTTCTTGTGGGCCCATTTATAACAGAAGTGCTGGAAGGTGTCCAGAGAAGGGACATGAGGATGAGCAGAGGGCTGGAGCACCTCTCCTATGAGGACAGACTGAGGGAGTTGGGGCTGTTCAGTCTGGAGAAGAGAAGGCTCCCAGGTGACCTCATTGTGGCCTTCCAGTATCTGAAGGGGCCTACAAGAAGGCTGGGGAGGGACTTCTCAGGCTATCAGATAGAGATAGGACTAGGGGGAATGGAATGAAGCTGGAGGTGGGGAGATTCAGGCTGGATGTGAGGAGGAAGTTCTTCCCCATGAGAGTGGTGAAGCCCTGGAATGGGTTGTCCAGGGAGGTGGTTGGGGCCCCATCCCGGGAGGTGTTTAAGCCCAGGCTGGATGAGGCTCTGGCCAGCCTGATCTAGTGTGGGGTGTCCCTGCCCATGGCAGGGAGATTGGAACTAGATGATCCTCGTGGTCCCTTCCAACCCTGATTGATTCTATGATTCTATGATTCTAATTGTGTCCAGATGCAAACCACCTTGTGACTGGGGGGACTGCATCAAGAATAGAATAGAATAGAATAGAATAGAATAGAATAGAATAGAATAGAATAGAATAGAATAGACCAGACCAGGTTGGAAGGGACCTTCAAGATCATCGTGTCCAACCCATCATCCAACACTGTCTAATCAACTAAACCATGGCACCCAGCACCCCATCAAGTCTCCTCCTAAACACCCCCAATGATGGCTACTCCACCACCTCCCCAGGCAGCCCTCTCCAATGGGCAATCACTCTGAAGAATTTCTTCCTGACATCCATTGGTGAGGGGTTTGGAAGACAAGCCCTATGAGGAGAGGCTGAGGGAGCTGGGGTTGCTTAGCCTGGAGAGGAGGAGACTCAGGGGTGACCTTATTGCTCTCTACAACTACCTGAAGGGAGGTTGTAGCCAGGCAGAGGTTGGTCTCTTCTCCCAGGCAGCCAGTACCAGAACAAGAGGACACAGTCTCAGGCTGCGCCAGGGCAGGTTTAAGCTGGATGTTAGGAAGAAGTTCTATATAGAGAGAGTGATTGCCCACTGGAATGGGCTGCCCGTGGAGGTGGTGGAGTCACCTTCATTGGAGGTGTTCAAGAAGAGGCTTGATGGGGTGCTTGGTGCCAGGGTTTAGTTGTTTAGTTGTTTAGGTGGGTTGTATTGTATTGTACTGTATTGTATTGTATTGTATTTAGGTGGGTTGGATTGGTTGATAGGTTGGACACGATGATCTTGAAGGTCTCTTGCAACCTGGTGTATTGTATTGTATCCAGTCTAAACCTCCCCTAGCACAGCTTGAGACTGTGTCCTCCTGTTCTGCTGCTTTTTGCCTGGGAGAAGAGGCCAGCCCCCACCTGTCTGAGGAATGTCTCTGCCCACCAAGACAGCAGCTGCCCTGGGGGTGTGTGTGTGGTGCAAAGACCCCCTGGAATGTGCAACAGAGCACCTCCTGGCCTGATAAGCCCAGTGATGTGAAGTGGAGTAGATAGGTGGGAAGCAATGGTTGGGTGGCAGAGGTCTGTTCCAGCGCAAACAATTCAGTGATCCTATGATTTTGCCCCAGATTTTTCTTAAGTTCTCTGAAGAGTCTTAGAGAACCAAGAATTTAATAAATATAAACTTCAAACCAACCACCTGCAAGATTATCATTCAAGAAATGCAGAAGTCATTTTCACCTGGAATTTCACCTCTGTCTGTTTCAGAAATAACACCTTTAAGGAGATGTTTGTTTGCGCTCTGGACTCTTCGGGTTCCATTCTATGTAATTAACATGTCGTAAATGTGTTCTGTTATGTTCAACAAGACCAAGTGCAGGGTCCTGCACCTGGGATGGAACAATCCTTGTTATCAGTACAGGCTGGGGCAGGAGGTGATAGAAAGCAGTGCTGTGGAAAAACACAGAAGGCTGGGGAGGGACTTGTCAGGCTATCAGGTAGTGATAGGACTAGGGGGAATGGAATGAAGCTGGAGGTGGGGAGATTCAGGCTAGATGTGAGGAGGAAGTTCTTCCCCATGAGAGTTGTCAAGCCCTGGAATGGGTTATCCAGGGAGGTGGTTGAGGACCTGTCCCTGGAAGCATTTAAGACCAGGCTGGATGAGGCTCTGTCCAGCCTGATCTAGTGTAGGGTGTCCCTGCCCATGGCAGGGGGGTTGGAACTAGATGATCCTTGTGGTCCCTTCCAACCCTGACTGAAACTATGAAACTATGAAACTTGGGGGTGCTGGTGGATGAGAAGCTGGATATGACCCAGCAGTGGGCACTTGCAGCCCAGATGGCCCATGGCAGCCTGGGCTGCATCCAAAGCAGTGTGGCCAGAGATGGAGAGAGGGGTTCCTGCCACTCTGCTCTGCTCTGGGGAGACCTCACCTGCACTACTGTGTCCAGATATGGGACCCCAACACAGGGAGAACATGAACCTGCTGGAGAGGGTGCAGAAGAATGCTACAAAAGCCATCAAGGGGCTGGAACACCCCTGCTGTGGGGACAGGCTGAAGGAGCTGGGGTTGTTCAGCCTGGAGAAGAAAAGGTTCTGGGGAGCCACTGAAGGCAGCCTACAAGAAGACTGCAGAGGGACTGTTTCCAAAGGCCTGCAGTGATAGGATGATGTGCAATAGTTTGAAATGAGAGAAGAGCAGATTTAGATTGGATGTGAGGAACAAGTTCTGCACCATGAATAGAATAGAATAGAATAGAATAGAATAGAATAGAATAGAATAGAATAGAACAGAATTAACCAGGTTGGAAGAGACCTTTGAGATCATCGAGTCCAACCTATCATCCAACACTATCTAATCAACTAAAGCATGGCACCAAGCACCCCATCCAGTCTCTTCCTACACACCTCCAGAGATGGCGACTTCACCACCTCCCTGGGCAGCACATTCCAATGGCAAATCTCTCTTTCCATGAAGAACTTCCTAACATCCAGCCTAAACCTCCTCTGTTGCATCTTGAGACCAACTTCTGCCTGGCTACAACCTCCCTTCAGGTAGTTGTAGATTACCTGAGATCTCCCCTGAGCCTCCTCTTCTCCAGGCTAAGCAACCCCAGCTCCCTCAGCCTCTCCACACAGGGCTGTGCTTCAGACCCCTCACCAGCTTTATTGCCCTTCTCTGGACATATTCAAGAATCTCAATGTCCTTCTTAAATTGAGGGGCCCAGAACTGGACACAGGACTCAAGGTGTGGCCTAACCAGTGCAGTGTACAGGGGCACAATGACTTCCCTGCTCCTGCTGGCCACACTCTTCCTGATGCAGGCCAGGATGCCATTGGCCTTCTTGGTCACCTGGGCACACAGCAGGCTCATGTTCAGCCTACTATCAACCAGTAACCTCAGGTCCCTCTCTGCCTGGCTGTTCTCTAGCCACTCTGACCCCAGCCTGTAGCACTGCATGGGGTTGTTGTGGCCAATGTGCAGAACCCGGCACTTGGATGTGTTCAATCTCATGCCCTTGGACTCTGCCCATCTGTCCAGCCTGTCGAGGTCCCTCTGCAGAGCTCTCTGATCCTCTAACAGATCAACACCTGCCCCCAGCTTGGTGTCATCTGCAAATTTACTGATGATGGACTCAATGCCCTCATCCAGATCATCAATAAAGATATTGAACAGGATGGGGCCCAGCACTGACCCCTGGGGCACACCACTAGTGCCTGGCTGCCAGCTGGATGTGGCACCATTCACCACCACTCTCTGGGCTTGGCCCTCCAGCCTGTTCCTGACCCAGCACAGAGTGCTGCTGTCCAAGCCATGAGCTGACAGCTTGGCCAGGAGTTTGCTGTGGGGGACAATGTCAAAGGCCTTGCAGAGGTCCAGGTAGACCACATCCACAGCCTGCCCACATCCACCAGGCAGGTCACCTGGTCATAGAAGGAGATAAGGTTGTTGAGGCAGGACCTGCCCTTCCTAAATCCATGCTGGCTGGGCCTGATCCCTTGGCCATCCTGTAAGTGCTCTGTGATTGCACTCAAGATGACCTGTTCCATAATCTTGCCTGGCACTGAGGTCAGGCTGACAGGCATGGAATTCCCTGGCTCTTCCAACTGGCCCTTCTTGTGGATGGGCACCATGTTGGCAGCTTCCAGTCTTCTGGGACCTCTCCAGTCAGCCAGGACTGCTGAAAAATGATGGAGAGTGGCTTAGCCAGCTCATCTGCCAGCTCTTAGCACCCAAGGAGGGTTGTGGAACACCACAACAGGTTGCCCAGGGAGGTGGTTGAGGCCTCATCCTTGGAGATATTCAAGGTTAGGCTGGACAGGGCTAACTGACCACCACCTGGTTCCAACCTTCTTTCAGGGAGTTGTAGAGGGCGATGAGGTCTCCCCTTAGCCACCCTTCTGAATACTGAACAGCCCCAGGTCCCTCAGCCATTCCTCATAGGAGTTGTGTTCAAGGCCTTTCCCCAGCTTTGTTGCCTTTCTCTGGACATGCTCCTGCCCCTCAATGTCCTGCTTAGAGTGAGGGGCCCAAAACTCAACCCAGGACTCAAGGTGTGGCCTCACCAGTGCTGAGTAGAGGGGAGTGTTGCTATTTCTGTTTCTTTTCACGTGACCTGATGGTTGGTCATTAGATCATGGCTACCATTTGCCACACCCAGGTTTGGGTTTGGGTTGGAAAGGACTTTAAAGAACAACCAGTTCCAAACCCTCTGCCATGGGCTGGCAACACCTCCTCTTAGATCAGGCTCCTCAAGGCCCTATCCACCCCAGCTTTCAACACATCCAGGCTTGCAGCCTCCATAACTTCTCCAGACAATTTATTTCCATGCCTCACCACCCACATGGGGAAGAATTTCTTTCTAATGTCCTCCTAATAGGCACTACACAAATTAATGTAATCTAAATCTCTATACTAAAACAGTCTACCATTAATTAAGGTGATTTCTCCATTCACCTTTGTCAGGTCTCACCCTGTTCACCACAGTATTTCTTCTGTGGTTAGAAGTGGAAAGCACAGAGGATGCTCTTGTCTTATATGTTGTGCCTTTTTAGAGATCTCACTTTTCTGGCTCGAGTTCCAAAAAGGTTCACTTCAAGCACATAAAGGAAAGGGTGGATGCATTTTCTTTTCTGCTTTATGTGTACACAAATTGTTTAGATGACAGTTGTACAATTTCTAAGAAAGTTATATAATACCCTCGAGCAGTCATCTGCTCTAACATGCATAATTTACTTCAAAATCATTTGTGGAGTTGAGGGATTGATAGTTTGGAATGGAGAAATTATAGGTAGGCTAAGAAGGCTCTTGCAGAAATAAATCATGCAATCACATATTGAGATTCAATATTTCAGATTTCAAAGTACAATTAAATTGTTTGCACATGCAACAGCAGTGAAATAACTTTTGCAAGGTTTACATCATAAAGCCATAGATCTGCAGTGTAAATAGCAGAATATGGACCATAGAGTTCTGGCAGGAGCATGGCTCTAAATCTTTCATAGAATCACAGAACTGTTTCTGTTGGAAAAGGCCTCTAAGATCGTCCAGTCCAACCATCAACCCAACACCACCATGGTCACTAAACCATGCCCCCATGTGCCATGGCCACACACTTCTTGAATACCTCCAGGGATAGTGACTCCACCACCTCCTTGGGCAGCCTGTTCCAGTGCCTTGACCACTCCTGCGGCATAGAAAATTGTTCCTCATGTCCAACCTAAACTTCCCTTGGCACAGTTTCAGGTTATTTCTTCTACTTCTATCACCTGATACTAGTGAGAAAAGACCAACCCCCACTTGGCTTCAACCTCCTTTCAGGGAGCTGTAGAGAGCAATGTGGTCTCTCCTCAGCCTCCTTTTCTCCAGACTAGACAACTCAGTTCTCTCAGCTGCTCTTTACCAGGTGTGCTCTCCAGACCCTTCACCAGCTTAATTTCCTTGCTCTGGACATATTCTAGCCCTTCAATAACCTTCTTAGAGTGAGGGGCCCAAAACTGAACCCAGGATTCAAGGTGTGGCCTCACCAGTGCCCAGTACAGGGGAACAATCGCTGCCCTGCTCCTGCTGCCCACACCATTCCAGGATGCTGGTGGCCTTCTTGCCCAACTGGGCACACTGCTGGGTCATCTTCAGCTGCCATCAACCAACAACCCCCAGGTCTGTTTTTAGCAGGCAACTTTCCAGACATTGTCCTAAGCCTGGAGTGTTCATGGAGTAATTGAGACCCAAGGGCAGGATGCAGCTCTTGCCTTTGTTGGACCTCATCCCACCGATCCAACCTGTCCAGATCAATTTGCAGAGCCTTCCCACCCTCCAGCAGGTCAACACTGAGTGTCATCTGCAAACTGCCTGAGGGTGCCTCAGTCCCCTCACCCAGACCATTGATAAAGACATTAAAGAGAGCTGGCCACAGCACTGAGCCCTGGGGAACACCACTGGTGACTGGCCACTAACTGGAGTTAACTCCATTCACCACCACATCTTTGCTTCATTCCACCAGAAGTTTCCACACCAGTCTGGCCCTTCATTTTTGTTTTGGAACAGCTATGTAGAGGACCAGTGGTAACTGGAAATACAGATAGAGTGCAGCAGCAGTAAGTGAAAAACAAAGACATAACAGACTGTAAAAGCTCCTGAGAACACATAATGAAGTGTAAGAGTGAATGTCACGACAGATTTATGTATGTTGGAGCTTCAGCAAAAAACTGCTGAAGACAAATTTGAGAGTATTTGTATATCATACTTCTGGCACAATAGCAGCAACCAAAATACATTCTCCAGGAATAAGACATAAGAAACAGATTCAGGGTGTAAACAACAAGCCAAATAAGAATTTTGAATTAAAGGAAAATTTTTTTTCCCAGCTGAAAAGAAAAGGAGGATTTTTTAGAGCAATGTTGGTTTTTCATCAGTTTCCAGTATTTCATTTTTCTTTCTTTTTTCCTTTTTTTTTTTTTCCTTTTTTTTTTTCAGTTTCTAATTTAACTCTCGTGAAAAGTGTTTCTCCCAAGGTAACACATCATCTCTGTCAGGAAAACTCACATATTTTTCATATTCCATGAAATGCAGTCTCTCTATTTATGCACTATACACAGTGCACAAAAAGCCGTCTCCAGCGATGTCAAGAAAGAACAAATACCATAAAGAAAAAAAATAACTACAAAGGGAATTCTAAGGAGACTTTTTTTTTTTAATCCCTCCCATTCTCTTTTCTCTCAGACTTAGCCTCAGAAGGAATTTTTGTGTCCAAAAAGCACAACTTTTCCCAAGAATCACACATAGAATCATAGAACGCTTTGGGTTGGAAAGGACCTCCAAAGGTCATCTAGTCCAACCCTCCTGCAACTGCTAAATGACAAGGCTAAGCCTTTCTGTTGTCTTATTTTTATTTGCTTTTAACCTCTGGAAATAGCAGGTGTCATTGACAGAAATAAAAAGAAAAGAAAAAATAAGGAAAGGCGGGAAAGATTAATTTTTTAAGATTAACAAAATTAATGTAGTTTCCAGATCTGTGCCTCACAAAAGCTGGGTTGCTCAGTTGTGAAGCCTCTGCTGTGCACACCCATTGCTTGGCACGAAAATCTTGTGATTTTCATAAATGAGGGGGCATGAGACAGTGTACAGGACAGAGCTAAAGTGGAATATGCATTTTTTTTCCATGTGACTCTTAGAATCATAGAAATATAGAATTGTTTTGGTTGGAAAAGACCTTTAAGATCAGCCATTCTCCAACTACCAAGGCTGGTGCTAAACCATGTCCCTCAGCACCACATCTAAACAGCTCCAGGGATGGGGATTCAACAACCTTTTGGGGCAGCCTGTTCCAGTGTTTGAGAACCCTTTCAGTGAAGAAACTTCTTCTAATGTGCAACCTAAACCTCCCCTGGTGCAACTTGAGGCCATTTACTCTTGTCCTATCACTTGTTACTAGGGAGAAGAGACCAACCCCCACCTCACTGCAGCCTCCTTTCAAGGAGGTGTAGGGAGCCATAAGGTCTCCCCTCAGCCTCTTCTCCAGACTGAACAACTCAGTTCTCTCAGCTGCTCCTCACCAGCCCTGTTCTCCAGGCTCTTCCACAGCTTTGTTGCCCTTCTCTGGACCTGCTCCAGCATTCACATGTCCTCCTCGGAGAGAGGGGCTCAAAAGTGAACCGATGCTGAAGTGTGGCCTCACCCGTGTCCAGTACAGAGGAACAATCACCTCTCTGCTCCTGCTGGCCACACTGTTGCTGATCCAAGCCAGGATGCTGGTGGCCTTTATGTCCACCTGGGTACACTGCTGGCTCATCTTCAGCTGCTGTGGCTCAGCCCTGAGTCCCTTTGCCTCTTTTCCTCACAGCAAAGGATTCCTAAGCTGGATGGCATCCTTCAATTTCAGGATTCAGATAAAGCTCAGGTGCAATAAACACTTCACATTTATTGCAAATTCAAATCCAGCCCATGTGAAATAAAAGCAATCAGCCTCAGCACACGTGGGTGTCCCTGTTGCAAACAGCATCTGTGGAGGTTCAGCAAGCTCTTAACCAGAGGAGATTTGGCTGAGAACTGAGGATGTTAACACTTCACCCTGTCAAGTACTTCTGAAGGAAGGGCTGTGGTGTTCTACCAGCCCTGAAAGCACAGGAGGATTTAGCAACTGCTTATGAAAGTTGCATTGCAGGATAGCTATTAAAATCAGACATCCTACTTGCTACAATCATCTATCAGCTGCTTCTAAAATCCTGCCCACCTTCTGTGTGTCATCTGGAGGAGATAAAGTTTTAATTGTGAGCGGGTGGTATAAAAAAAATAAGGGATTAAAAAAAATAGGAGAGACAAGGAGCCTTCTGTCATTCTTGTCCTGTCTTGATTTCTGTTTCAGTCCCTTTTGTGCCAGCTGAAGTTTTGCAGGCACCTTTTAGAAGGACCAAAAAAATTACACATAAAAATCAATACAAACAAATAGAATCGAGGACAATAAAGAGCAGAACATCAAGAGCATATTGCAGAGAATGGGAATTAAAATAAACACTGCATAGTGCAGCTTTTCCCCTTGCATGCTTTGGCTTTTCTCAGCCAGGTTCCAGATAATTCCTAGTTTCCTTGGTATCCATTCTCAGATTCTCACTTTGTCTGATTATTCTGCGTTTCTGTTTAGGACCTTAGGAGCTTCTTCCCTGTCTCTGATACACTGCAGTATTAAACTCCAGAAGCTGGCGTTTTGGGGTTCAGAATGGTTTCATTCATAACATTTTCATTCAGCTTTTCCAGTCTTCTATTTTTTTTAATTGAGTTGATGAGACTTGACATTTCTTTTTCCTCCAGCCATTTGAAATCAACCTTGTTAAAGCAGTATTTATGTTACTGTAATAAGAACTGTCTTCAGACCATGATCACTTGTCATAGACACGACAAATATTTGGTTCCCTTGGTGTGCTCCTCTTTAGATATGATGATGAAGTCTTAAAATAACTTCTCCCATCGTCTTAGAAACAGGTTTTTTGAGTTACATTTTTTTTTCTTTAAATTAAAAAAAAAAAGAAATAATACAAATTGTATTTTTCATACTGAGAGCACTGAAGGTTTCATGCTCTGTCATGCAGGCTGCAAGCCCTTGCAGGGCACAGACCTTTCTCATCTCCATGCTGTAGGCTCACAGAGCCTCTTGCCCAGGTCGGTGCCTCCTTCATCAGTCTCCTGGCCTGCTTATCTCACTCTCCCAGATCATCCCAAGCCCTTTTCCCTCCAAGGTTTCATCAGTTCAGGGGCTTTCTTGAAAGTCTCTGGGCCTTGTGTTTGAGTCTGATTTGTTTTTTTCCTCCCTTCTGTGCTGTTCTCAGTGCAGTGTCACTGCTATTTCACATGACTAGAGGCTGACAATTTTTCTCTTTGAAACTCCCTCTCTTTCAAATTCAATTTCCTAATTGTTGCATGGGAAAGGAACTCTCTTCTGGCCTTTGTTTTATTATTTATATTTTGGGAGGAGAAAAAAAAAACAAACAAAGGCACAGTAACAGAAAGGACTCCTTTAGGGACCAACTCTGGGCAAATAGATGATAGATATCTAGTTCAGGCTTGAAAAGAAGAGAAATAATGCCCCCACTGCAGCAGATCCAAGACCATCTGACAGTTGGCTTACTCATCATGGCAAGACAGAGAACACCAGGGTAGACGAGGAGGAAAGAAGTCTTTTTTCAGGGAGGTTAACATCTCTTGAAGACCTCATGAGATTTAATGAGTTCATTGCAAAGGTTTTCTTTCTTTCAGTGCCTGATCTTGAGCTCCAAGGGCATGAGATTGAACACATCCAAGTGCCAGGTTCTGCACTTTGGCCACAACAACCCCATGCAGTGCTACAGGCTGGGGTCAGAGTGGCTGGAGAGCGGCCAGGCAGAGAGGGACCTGGGGGTGCCGATTGACAATAGGCTGAACATGAGCCAGCAGTGTGCCCAGGTGGCCAAAAAGGCCGATGGCATCCTGGCCTGCATCAGGAACAGTGTGACCAGCAGGAGCAGGGAGGTCATTCTGCCCCTGTACACTGCACTGGTTAGGCCACACCTTTAGTACTGTGTCCAGTTCTGGGCTCCTCAGTTTAGGAAAGATGGTGACTTGCTGGAACATGTCCAGAGAAGGGCAATAAAGCTGTGGAGGGCTTTGGAGCACAAGCCCTATGAAGAGAGGCTGAGAGAGCTGAGGTTGCTTAGCCTGGAGAAGAGGAGGCTCAGGGGAGACCTTATTGCTGTCTACAACTACCTGAAGGGAGGTTATAGCCAGGTGGGGGTTGGTCTCTTCTCCCAGGCAACCAGCAACAGAATGAGGGGACACAGTCTCAAGCTGCACCAGGTGAGGTTTAGGCTGGATACTAGGAAGAAGTTCTTCATGGAAAGAGAGATTGGCCATTGGAATAGGCTGCCCAGGGAGGTGGTGGAGTCACCATCACTGGAAGTGTTTAGGAAGAGACTGGATGGGGTGCTTGTTGCCATGGTTTAGTTGATTAGATGGTGTTGGATGATAGGTTTGACTTGACGATCTCAAAGGTCTTTTCCAACCTGGTTAATTCTGTATTCTCTAAGTTTCATGCCCTTTATAAAATCCAGGTATGGTATTAAAAGGGGAAGAGAACTTGTGTTCTCATTCATCCAAACTAGCCTGAAACACAAGCATGACAGTATCCCAGCATGGTGGGGGTTGGAAGGCACCTCTGGAGATCATGCAGGGCACCCACAGCAGCTTGCCCAGGAGCACAGTGGCCAGGTGGCTTTGGAATCTCTCAAGACAAGGAGATTCCACAACCTCTGGGCAGCCTGCTCCAAGGCTCCAGCACCCTCACACCAAAGAATTTTAGATGGATCCTCCTGGGTTCCAGTTTGTGCTTGGTGCCCTTTGTCCTGTTGCTGGGCACCACTGACAAGAGCCTGGCCCCAGCCTCTTGCCCCCCACAGGTCCTTTAGCTCTTGCTGATAATTGATCAGATCCTCTCAGCTGCTGTTCTCCAGGCTCAACAGCCCCAGGACTCTCAGCCTTTGCTCCTCACAGAGATGGTCCATGCTCCTCAGCATCTTTGTAGCCTCTGCTGGACACTCTCCATTAGTTCCCTATCTCTCTTGAGCTGGGGAGGCCAGAACTGGACACAATACTCCAGATGAGGCCTCCCTCTCACTCTAGTCAAGAACTTATTATTCATAATACCTTTCAACTTCGGGTCACCTGCACACTTCATGGATGCACATCAAATTCTAATCTCTGTCTCAGTAATGACTAGGTTGCACATATTATATCCAAAAACTAATTGCAGTCCCCAAAGAGTGATCCTGCTCATTTCCTTCCTGCCTTTTATGTCAGGCTTTTGCAGTCTTCTCCTTAATCACATCACATCCACCTTACCAGGTTGTTCTGGTCTGAATTATCATTATCCCCACCCCCAGTAGTATTCCCCATGGGAATCTGCTCCTTTACTTCAGTTTAAATGCATCAAGGCATTGATTTACTCTGGTGTAAAGAGATTGTGATCATACTGGATTGACATGATCTCACATGATCTGCTCTGGGTAGTGCCAGTCTGCAATTTCATATCTGTGTTCCCAAGGACACGAAGATCTGGTTTAACTGCCAGTTATTGAGGAACAAGTAGTTACTAAGAGGAGTCATCCAAGCTAGATATGGGTTGGTGCAATTCAGCTTACTCAGGAAGAATTTATACCAAAAGGATGTTATTTTGGTTTTGTTTGTTTTGTTTTTTTTTTTTTCTATGAAGTTTTAATGTCTTCATGTTCCCTCCACTTCCTTTAAAGTGATGGTGGCTATCTAGATTAGAAGGACAATGTAACAAATGCTGAACCCACCTATCAATTTTAATTAACTTCCCATAGACCAGAGACACACTGGCAGTCACAGAATAGAATCACAGAACCTTTTTGGTTGGAAAAGACCTTTAAAATCACCAAGCCCAACTGTTAACCCAGCACTGCCAGGTCACCACTGACCTGTGTCCCTCAAAACCACATCTACACAGCTCTTCAACCCTTAGAGGGATGTTAGCTCCACCAGTGCCTTGGGCAACCTGTTATTAGTAGCACACAGGCCTGGCTTTTAGCCCCTCCATAGCACCTTGCATAGGAAAACTACAGCTTCATATTCCTGAAAACTGATGTCAGGAACCTCACTGGACATAGCACAACCACAAATAAACAGGTCTAAACCAGCAGACTTGAGTAATACATCCATAACCATCTATGAATGCTGTAGGATTAGAAGGAAGAGTGAAGAAGAAAACAGACACAGGTTTTGAAACAGGATGAAAACACTCCATCAAAACACACACACACAAATGTCTAGCTACAACAGTCAGCACACAGAGTAGTGTTTTTGCCTGTTTCTGGCATTACTGTAGATCAGAGAAGTCTGCAAAGGTACCAGAACTCCACACACCCACATGAAGACAGGAGAAAAACCCAGCTTCCAATGAATTACCGTTTACCACACACTACCTCTGTTTCCTTTTCACTATTGATATTTGGAATGTGGGGATCTGTCCTCTAAGGTGAAGATTTCTTTGCTGGTCAAACATCTCCAAACCCACTATCTTCCTGCTTTGTATCCTTCCCTGGAGCCGCATTTATGAAGGTCTGTATAAAGACTTTTTTTTTTAATTATGTTATGCTGATGCAAGCCACCTCTGAAACTTGCTCTTGACTCCCATGTTCTTCCAGTTCATTTCTGTTGTTGCTTGTTGTTTTTTCTTTTTGGTGTTACTTTGGTGGCAACCACAGAGATGATGGTGAATCAAATTAAGACCCCAACAAAAAACACTGACTACTTTTGAGTTAGTCTTAACCAGGTTCATTTCAACTTAGTAGTACTTGTGAAGAGAGATGGCATGGACTTTTGAGTGAAAGGACAGGGTTGCTTGCATCAATAGTTACCAAATGTTTCCCAACCTTGACTACTTCTGTTCTGCTACAGATGATTGTTTGAGCTGATGGACTAGACCTCAGAGCACTGTTGCACGGTAACTGCAGAGTTACCAAATCACAAATGTCTCATTAGAAACAACTCTTTTCTCACACAGGTAATACAGGAAAAACTCCCTCTCAAGAGGCTCAAATAAAAGTTAAATAGAGAAGTTCTCCAAGATATTATAGTGTCGTCTGCATGTGAAAAAGGTAAATATTTTAACTCAGGACTTCCTTGAGTGTTGCAGAGAGCCATTGAGAGCCTAACATAGAAGCTTGCTTCTTGCAGTCAGAATGGAGAAAGGAGCTGGGAGCAAACCTGTTAGGGTTGGAAGGGACCTTAAGGATCATTTGGTTCCAACCTCCTTGCCATGGGCAGGGACACCTCACACTAGATCAGGTTGCTCAGAGCCACATCCAGCCTGGCATTAGAAACCTCCAGGGATGAGGCTTCCACTATCTTCCTGGGCAACCTGTGCCAGTCTCTCACCACCCTCATGGGGAACAACTTCTTCCTCACAGCCAATCTGAATCTACCCATTTCTAGTTTTGTTCTATTCCACTTCAGTCCCCCCGACACCCTAGAAAGTCCTGCCCCAGCTTTCTTGGAGGCCCCCCTTCAGATACTGGAAGGCCACAACGAGGCCTCTTCAGAGCCTTCTCTTCTCCAGACTGAACAGCCCCAACTCTCTCAGTCTGTCCTCATAGGAGAGGAGCTCCAGCCCTCTGATCATCCTCGTGGCCCTTCTCTGGACATGCTCCAGCAAATCCAGATCCCTCCTGTAATACTTATATTCTCCCAGAGATGTCCCTGTCTCTGGGTTTCTGATGGGCATTTGCTCATCAGCCATGACTGGGAGCTAAAAGAGGATGGGATATTTCAGTTGCCTGCATGGCATGTGGTCCGTCTCGGCTGTCTTTGGGATGAGAACAGCTTAAAACCTTCCTGTGCAGACAAGTGTCAGGAGAGGTGGAAGCCTCCAAGGAGCATCTGGCATAATGCAGGTTGTAAGCAGTCATTTGACCAAATCTGGAAAGCAAAGTAGCAAGACAATGCATTCCTGAAATGGAACTGCATGTGCTTCCTCTAGCTATGCCAGAGGAAGGGTGCTGGGACTGCTAGTGGCAGTCATTCTTTTAGAATCACAGAATCGTTTTCTTTGGAAGAGACCTTCAAAACCATGAACACAGCACTGCCAGGTCACCACTAATCCGTGACCCCCAGCACCACATCTACACAGCTTGTCAGTCCCTCCAGGGATGGAACTTCACCACTGCCCCAGGTAGCCTGGGACAGGGCATGACATCCTCAAATGGAAGTAATTGTTCCTTATGTCCAATCTGAACCTCCCCTGATGCAGCTTGAGGCCCTGTTCTCTTGCCCTGTGACTGGCTCCTTGGGAGAAGAGATCAACCTCTACATGGCTCCAAGTTCTTTTTAATTGTAGAGAGCAATGAGGTGGACCCTCAGCCTCATCTTCTGCAGGCTAAACAACCCCAGCTCCCTCAAACAACCCCAGTTCCCTCAGCTGGCCAACGTGACACTAACATCATGTATTTGGGTTGGACGTGAGGATCTTGAAGGTCTCTTCCAACCTGGTGTATTGTATTGTATTGTATTGTATTTCTGGAGATTCTTCAAACAACTGGCATGAAAAAAGTTCATTTAACATTAATGGGGAGGGAGGGTGGGGTAGCAGGGATGGACAAGGGGTTTGGGGGGATGAGGCTGGATGGGAAACAAGAGGATGTGGCTGGAAGGGAAGGAGGGAATAAGAACACAAAGCCAGAAGAGGACAGGCTGACTGGGGGATGAGGCAGGAGGGGAAAAAGGGCTGAGCAATATTAGGGAATGTGGTGAAAAGGCTGGAGGGTGTATGGTGGTGAGGCCCCACGATGATGAGGGAGAACAAAAGGGATGTGGCTGAAGGGATAACAGAGGACAAAGGAACAAGGCCAGAAAGGGACAGGGCAACTGGGCGATGAGGTTGGAGGGTCACAAGGACAGAAGAGGACAAGACAGGAGTCAGGTAAGAGGACAAGGCTGGAGGATGACAAGGGGACTGTGGGATAAGGCTGGAGAAGAAATATGGGGATGTGGTTGGACGAGATAGGGGAAAGAGGTAGCAAGGCTGGAGGCAGCCAGAGGTGTTGGGACATGAGTCTAGAAGGGTGACAAGGTGCCAAGGAAGTAAGGTTGGAGGGGTACGAGGGAACAGAGATCAAGAGGGATGAGGCAAGGGGATGATACTGGAAGGGGATGAGGCCACAGGGGCAGAAGGCTAGAGGAGGGCGAGGCGAGAACGCGACAAGCCCGGAGGGGAACGAAGCGCCACGACTCCACCAGCCCCGCCGCCCTTTCCCGCTCCACTTCCGGGTTCCCCGCCGCGCCCCCGGGCGCTTACGTCACCGCGCGCGGACCCCGGAAGTGGCGCCGGGGGAGGGCGGGTGGCTCCCAGCGCCGCCGCGGCCGCGCGTTCCCCGCTGACGGCGCCGCGCCCGCCCCGCCCGCCGGCGACGGGCGCCAGGTACGTGCTGCGGCCCGGCCCCGGCCCCTCCAGCCTCCCGCCGGGACGGGGGGAGGGAGGGAGCACGGGGAGCGGCGGCGGGCCCTGAGGCGGGAGGGGGGCGACTGGCCTTGAGCCCTGCCAGCGGCGGGGGAAGGCGACAGCGGCCGTGACGGTGCCCGTGCCCAGCCTCCCCTGACAGCCCTGCCCCGGGTGAAGGCGCTGGGCCTCGCGTATTGGCGGCGTCAGGCCTCAAGCAGCGGCGGCGGCGCTGGAGGAGGAGGAGGAGCAGGGGGGCGGTGGTGGCGACGTCTGTCCTACAGCCAGGCCCCCCTAAACCCCGGGGCTGTCCGCGCCGCCCTGGTGCCAGTGCTCCGCGCCGCGGGAGCGGGTTTAAAAGTAGATCGGTGCCGCCTGTCCTGCAGAACGCGTGTTAGTGCAGGCGAGGCCACGGTGTCAACCTCCCCAGGACTGGCCCCGTCGGTCACTGGGCTCTGCCCCCAGCTGCTCCACGTGTTTGTACCTTCTGGACCGCTTTGCGGTATCGAGAGTGGCAAATGAACCAAAAATAGATTGCAATAATGTTGTCTGATTTCCTGAATCATTTAAAGCGTTTGTCTTTTTTTTTTCCCTCTCAAAATGCGTCCTCGCAGCCATTGCTGCTCCTGTGCTGGTGCTGTCAGCTGCTTTCACAGAACGAGACTTGTCATTTTCCCCTGCTTTGCCTAGCATAAGCTTTCTGCACAGTCCTAAATGACTAAAAGTTACCTTCTGAGCCTAATTCTCCTGACTTAAAAGTAAAGCTGAGTCTGAGTGGTAGTCCTCTTTCTGAGTTTTGCTTTCCTACTTCGCTTCTAGTTATCTGTGAGTGAAAACTTCTCATAGTTGGTCTGGTGGCTTTGGAAGCTACACGAAAATTTGTTGTCCAGGGAGATCATTCTTAATTTTAAATCATTACTTTGGTTTTGGTTTGGCAGTGGGATAACTCCATTATTCTAAACCATGAGATGGTTCACATTTATAGTGCAGTTCCGTAGTTCAACCATGCATTTTTCTTTTTAAAGCACTGTTGGCTGGGTTTTTGTTGTTGTTTTTTCTTTCCCCCCCTCCCCGTTTTACTGTCAAGGCTTAATACTGAAGATTTTGATAGACAATGTCCTCCTTTCCTTCCTGATAGTTAAAGTTTAACTGTGGTGTTACATGAGCCAAGCTGCTTAGTCTCCTGTAAGCTGGTTCAACAAATCTTCCCCAAATGTTGCATGCACTTCACGCCGTTTCTGCATGAAGTTTTGGGCTAAGGTATGAAATCTAAGTAAGCAGGTAACGGACTTTGGTCAGGACATAACCATCATTGGTAAAAGAGGTGGTGTAAAATCAACACAAAGTACAAAGTTGAGTGGGCTTCTTTGATCTTAACTACACAGTGATTTGGTGACACTATATAAAGGGTTGTGACCATACTTGTGGTTAGAAAAGTATAAATATCACTAATATGGAACAAATTATTATGCAAATATTTTTTTCTGGGAATCATCACTGAGACTCTGAGTGAAAGGCTGGTGATGTGTTTGTGCTGTCCTGATGATAATTAAGAGAATATTTGTGGGATGTTAAAATTGGGTATTTTGTAGCTATGCAGGAAAAGGTAAAAATGGTTTTGTGTAGGGAGAACTAAAATCTTAGCAATTTAATACAGCTAATGGCTTAGAGGGTATCACAGAGTGGCACCAAAATAGTGAAGCATGTCTTTATACACTCCTCTGGATTTGGAGCTGAACAGATCAGTGTTACAGATATTATTTCACTTTATTAAAAAAAAAGTAAATGAAGTGATCCTTCTTTGCTTGTGGGACTGCTGGTGTTGACAGGGTAGCTCCAGAGAGAAGCCCCATGCTATGGCTCGCTCTGCTGCTGAAGCCGCTGCCTGTCTGCTGTGACACCCTTGGTGTTAGACTGGACACTCCCCGGCCCACCTCAGTCAAATCACGGTGGGTTAAGACATGTAATATTTACAGGGTTTAAGCTGACCTGACTCTTTTTGTCTGAAATAGGTTAGGGGGTGCTGCTAGGCATAGGAATGAGATGAAAACTTCCAGCAGGCCAACAGTACTGAGCAGCTGGAGGTGGAGAAGGGCATCATCATTTCAGAAGCAATAGTACATGTTCAGAGTGCTGTCTGCCTCGCCGAAATACCTTTAATTATTTGGAGTTTTCTCACCAGTGCCTGGATTCTGCCTGTTTTCTTTAGATTGCTTTTGCAGTGGTGGTAGCCAATTATGACTGCATGTTAATCTGCTAGTTGACTTGACCATGGTTTTTACTGAATTGGCTTTTATATACTAGATAGCTAATATTGGGGAGAGTTTCTCCTTATAATTACTCAGTGGGGATTTATCTGTTGGTCTGTCTTCTTTTAAGTTCACAACCTTTTTTTTTTTTCCCTTTCCCCTGAAGACTCAGCACTGACTTTGGAGGTTTTGTCCGTTCCAGGCTCAATAGAAAAAGTTCTAAACGTGACTCTATTGCTGGTACTTTGAATCTGACCCACTGTTCCTTTGGGGAACAATATGCTGTGGTGACTGAGGAGTTTTTTAAATTTACAATAGATTCCTGGAATTCTTTGAAGTCAAGCATACATAGAAAGAATGAATGGATATCTCTCTGTATTTTTTCCACTCGCTTACTGAAACAGATTGGTTAACAGTGGGCACGAAAACATCTGCTTATGAAATTTAATGCTGCCCTATGAATTTTATTTTTTCTTTTTGGTGTGCCTGGCAAGAGGCCTTTTTTTTTTTTCTTTCTTTCTTTCTTTCTTTCTTTCTCTTTGCAAGTGTGGTTGTACATACATCTACTTAGCCTGTAGATCAATCTCTCAGATTAGCACTGAGTGGGATTCCTGAAGTACAGTTTAATGGTTTTGAAATGGTTGTTTTGTTCATGGATGTTGTTCAGTGATTTCAGTGCTGTGTTATGTACATAAATACACTTTCTTTTCTGAGAGGAAGACTCTGGAGTGAGGACTCTGAGACCCTTAATATTGAGCTACTCTGAGTATTCCTTACACTGTTCATGTAATGTGATCAAGCTTTACTGTAAGGCGAAAAGACACAGCATTCAATTCAATCATTGCCTTTCTGCTCAGCTCACCATCAGATATTTATTAGTGGCATTTTTGGTAGTGATTTTTATTTCACGGCTGACTGCTTTTAGGAATTATGCTGGGACCCATAAGTTGTTTCCTTCTGGCTACAAACTCCACTCCTAACAGGCAGTTTCACAGTCTATTCACATGATGTCCCCACTGCTGGAGGGGACAGCTCTCCTCTGCCCTTCCTGCCCCATCCCTCCAGATCAGATGGCTGCATGGTGAGCCACATAAGGAAGGTGATCTATCTGATATGGAACTGGAGATACAGAATTCTCCTTTGTCATTACATCCACTTGCTCACTAGCATGAGTGCCATCATGAGAAAGGAATCACTGAATTGTTTTGGTTGGAGAAGACCTTTAAAGTCATGGAGTCCAACCATTAACCTAACACTACCAACTCCACTGCTAAACTGTATCCCTCAATACCACATGTACAGGTCTTTTGAATCCTTTCAGCAATAGGGACTCTGCTACTGACCTGGGCAGCTTGTTCCAGCGCTGCACAACTCTTTTGGGAAAGAAACTGTGCCTGATACCCAACATAAAACTTCACCTGATGCAATTCTTGTCCTGTCACTTGCTACTTGGCAGAAGAGACCACCTTCCACCTCACTTCAGTCTGCTCCTGTGAGTTAATTATTGATGATACCACTGTGAGGATGGTGTCAGTTGGACTGCAGGTTAGCCAGTTCTATTGTTGATTAGAAGCAGACCCATACCTGAAGCACCAGAATGTTTATGTTTCTTGATGCTTGTGCATTTAAAGTCAGGCCTATCATACCACATTGTTCAAGTTTCAACTTTTACTCTTTTTTTTTTTTTTGTTTATTAGCGGTTGTTTAGTTGATTTTAAGTCAAAGTTTAAGCTAAGTATTTAGTTTTTTTGAGAAGGGACCTACTGAGAAATGTTCTTGACTGTACTGAAAATACTCTTGACTACTTTTAAGTACCCCTAGGCATCTCCAAGATGTAGATAAGAAATATGAAATTTAATAGGAAGATAGCTTTGGAAATGGTGAACTATTTCCCAAGACAGCTAGTCTGGATTTGTCTGAATTATAAGCTTCATAAAGTTGCCATTTTCCATTTGCAATTAAATCTTTTAAGATATTTGTTTTGAATTCTCTGGACATTTCAGCTGCAGCATAGATACTCTGCTGGCCTACTGAGCTTTCTTCATTCTGTCAGCTTTATGCTACATGCATGATGAAAGATCCTGGTGGGACAGAGGAAAAATGGGTTCTCTTGTTTCTCATCACGCCTTAACTGAAGTGTTTTTTTGTTTTAGGAGCAGGCATAGAGGACCTCTTCCCTGGGTTTATTTCTTTTACATGCTGGTAGCAGCTCAGTTGTACTGTGCAGCCTTTGTATACCTCTGTGCTTGGAGGAAAACTGCCTTGCTTTTCAGAGTAGTGACCTGTTTGCCTGAGAAGATGGACAAGATGGCTGTTCTGATCATGTCAGAGTGCCAGGTGCACTTCAGGTTGTCTTAAATGTTGTGTCAAAGACCAAGTCCAACAGGTGGCATAGCGATTATAGTATCTTTTTAAAGTCCTGCAAGCCAAGCTTCACATGGCCTCAAAATGCAAGTTTGAGGGAAAATGATATTTATGTATAGCACCCTTACCGTATCACACATGCAAGTCTTGGCCTCTTTGCTTTCTCCCTTCATGTCCTAAGCACCAGAGTATGACCAAGCAACACTGAAACAAAGGGGCGTATAATTCCTCTTGTGTTATAAACCCATCTCAAGTAAAATGCTGAGTAAGTCAACTGGATTTAAATGAAAACAGGCACCAGAATCAAGAACAAAACTGGAAGTGCATTCAGAGGAGAAATATGTTAATAGGAAGACTTGGCAGTGCAGAAGCCATTATATAAAGGGAACGTGCAAATATGGTGAAATGAGGGACAGAGAAGTGCGCTCATGCACAAAATCTGTATCTCTCTTGGAGAATAATATTCCATGTACTCAAATGAGTGTCTCTCCACTAGGAGGACTAGGAATAGTCTACCTGGTCTGTTGGTGACTCCCAAGCTCCAAGGCTCTGTTAACATAGCTGCCCAATTCCAAGCCAAGGAGAAAGATCTCAGAGCAGACACAGCTGTCAAAACCACTAACACTGTCACAAGCACAAGCTCATGTTTGATAAGTGTTAGTAAGTTTAAAATTAGTAGCATTTCTTAACACTTGTTTGCATTTCGGAATAGCAGAGTTTAAAGTTTAGAAAAATAAACTCCTATCATGATGCTCATTTATCGAGTCCTTTCCCTTTCCTTGTTTCTTTCTTGGCCTAGAGTTTCTTTCCTGGCTAAAAAGCTTTGAGGCAGCAGCTCTGCCATGTGCTATCATTCAGTTATACCAAGTAGTGAACCAAATCTGAGAATTGGTAAGTTAAAAACAAAAAAACCAAACCAAAGCAACATCACCAAAAACAAAACACCAAAACCAACCAAAAAAAAAGGGGTGGGGGGTGGAGGGGGAGAAAGGTAGTTTTAAGTCAGCTCAGGTCCGTGTCCTGCTTTAATTCAGATCTGATTTCCTGAACCGGTTGGCTGTGCATTGCTTCAGACAGCAGTGCTGGCACAGCTGAGGGGGTAGCCTGGGTAGGGGGTGGGACCACTTAAGTCTTTTACAAAGATGTGTTTGGGGAATGTGTCCTTTGATTCTAAGTCCCGGGGGCAGGAGCAGTCTTTGTTCAGTATTTGTTCTCTGTGACACAGTGGGGTACTTGTTATCTATCTGGTTGAAGTCGAGCACAGCTTTCCCTTGGGTTGGATTTAACATTTCTCAGCGTAAGAAATTGTCCTCAATTTTTTTTAGACATTTCGAGCATGTCCTGAAAATGGCAGCATGAAGGCTCCAGGTTATCTCACTCGGTGCTAAGTCCACTGTGATAAGGAAACTTTTATTTTCGACAGGATGCAATAGATGCTTAAACACCACACCAAGCCTGTAGCAGACCCCAGCTAGTATCCTGACTTGTACTTCGTTTCTTCAGACATGATTTTCTGTTGTCAGTGACTCAGAACCAGACAGTGACATTTTTGGCACATAGTGCCATTTCTTCTCCATTGTTGCCCTTTCTTAATAGGTTAGGTCTCTATGCTGGCATAACATTCCTGTGAATCATCACACCAACTTCTCCAATATCAGATAGGTTGAACATGCGTTCCTGCAGGAGTGCTTTAAGTTCTTGTTCATTATCTTCCTAACACCACACTGTGGGCAATTAATTTTTTGGTCAATTTTTTTTTTTGGTCTTTTCATTCTTTCTTCTGTTCTCATTGTCTTTCTTTCTGGAGAATACTGTAAACAATCATAAAAATTAGAATAACTCCCTAAGGTGTAACTGTGAGAGGGCCACAAGAAGATAATCTGAAGTTTGAATTCTTGCCTGTGTGAGGTTGTTGGTTAGGAGAAAAGGGGAGGAATACAGATGGGCTGAGCTGGGAGGTCCAGTTCTTTAATGGAGCCAACCCATACCAGAATGGATCTGAGGGAAAACTACTACCTGTTTTTCATCAGGCAGAAATTGAATTTTTCAAAGCTAGTAGTGCATTCTTTTGAGAAGAAAAGAACATTGTTTAGAAAATCAGTTCAGCATTTTTCTTTTGCTTGCTTTGTCTGAGCTGCATTTATCTGCTCTTCTGTGGCTGTACAGGGTATGGGAAAAGCTGGTAGATGTTAGCCTCCAACAAAATCTGCTGTGAGGGTGGTCAGACTTGGGAATGGGGCCCAGAGAAGTTGTTTGGAGGTGTCTACCAGTGACACAGGACAACTGAGTGTGGTTGTTCTGCTGCTGGGCTGTGGTGAGGGTGACCAGTGGAAGTAGACAGCAGGGGATTTGGTCTGAGGCAAATGCTCAGTGTCCTTGTTCTTCCCATGGTCCAGGGGAAGTTTAGGCTGGATATTAGGAAATATTTCTTCATTGAAAGGGTTATCAAACATTGAAATAGGCTGTCCAGGACAGTGGTGAAGTCATTATCCCTGGAGATACTTAAATGGTGTGTGGTGCTTAGGGACGTGTTACAGTGATGACCTTGCAGTGCTAGGTCAAATGTTGAACTGGGTGATCTTGAAGGTCTCTTCCAACCAAAGATATTCAGTGATTCCCTATTGGCAGGATGAATAAAACCAGAGGGTTGATGAAGGGAAGTTTTAAGTTGTTGCTGTCTCTGTGAAAACACTTGAAATGAAAGGATGCATGAGCAAAGCTTGGGAAGGGAGTGGAATGGCACTAAAAGCTCTTGAGGTGGAATGAGGCCAAATAGGACTGGGAGCTTGTCAAAAAAATGAGAGAGGATGATTTAGAGGCACTTAAACCTGGGGGAGGAGGAATCCAGGAGGGGAGAAACATTAGGGTCATACTTAAGGCTCAAGAGAGGAAGGTCAGACAAAAACCTCAATAGCTCCTTATCAAGTGAGAACCTTCATTGTAGGCAGTGACAAAGGCAGAAGCTCAGTGGAAAAACCCTGTGTGATTATGCCATCTCTTTTAGGTTTGTGTGACAAGGCTTTGTTAGCAAGAGGGGGCTACAGGGGTAGCTAGAAGCTTCCCCAGTGTCTGATAGAGCCAATGCCAGCTGGCTCCAAGATGGATCCACCACTGGCCAAGGCCAAGCCTATCAGCAGTGGTGGTAGTACTTTTGAGGTAACATTTTTAAGGGGGGGGGGAAAACCCTGCACAGCTGCAGCCAGAGGAGTGAGATTATGTGACAGAAACTCTGCTTATACCAAGGTCAGAGGGAAGGAGATACTTTAGGCACTAGAACAGAGATTCCACCTCTAAGCCTGTGGTGATGGCTGTGGTTAGGCTGGCTGTTCCACTGCAGCCTGTGGAGGCCCATGGTGGAGCAGATACTCACCTGCAGCCTGTGGAAGACCCCACACCCAAGGAGGCTGTGACCACATGGAGGCGTTCCACTGGGGTGGCTCTAGCTGGACCTGTGGATCTGTGGAGAGAGGAGCCCACTCTGGAGTACTTTTGTTGTCTGAATTGTGATCCCACAGGGGATCCATGGTAGGCAGATATGTTCCTGAAGGATTGCATCATGTGGAAGGGACCTATGCTGGAGTAGTTTGGGAAGGAGTGCAGCCTGTGGGAGGGACTCAGATTGCAGAATCTTGGAGGACCCCATGCTGGAGCAAGGGGAGAGTCCTCCTCAAGCAAGAAGGAGCAGAAGAGACAACATGTGATGAACTGACCATAACCCTCATTCCAGCTGAGGAGGGGAGTGATAGAGCTGCTTTGACAGCCACCTGGTGTTCAGCCAGTGTCAACCCACCACACCTTTGTTTTGTTGATGACTTGGTTAATGATGGCATAGAGAATAAATTCATTTGTTTTACAGGGGCCATCAGGCTGAGAGAGGATTCAGGTTCTGTGAAGAATAAGTTTAGAATTTCAAATGGCTTAGAAAAGTTAGAGAAACAGCATAGAAGAAATAATGCCATTTAGAGGGACACATGCAAAGTGCTGTGCTTATATTAGATAGTTCCCTACATAAATACAAAATGGCAACAATTCTGGGAAAAAGAATCCCAGATTTTTAGGTGAATCATGTTCTGAAGATGCGTCAGTAGCACTGTGATGTTGCAATAAGGGTAATCATTCCTCTGTATAGTTAGAAAGGACATATTTAAACTTGCCACATGATAATTTCACTCTATTCCACATTGCTTGGGTTCTGTCAGTTTTGGACATCACATTTAAGAAATGTTTGGAGCCTATGGGAGGGTCTTCCAGGGAAAAAAATCCGAGAACCTTCAGAAGTCTAGGGAAAATAAAAGGCCAATGGCATCCTGGCCTGTGTGGCCAGCAGGAGCAGGAAAGTCATTGTGCCCCTGTACTCAGCACTGGTTAGGCCACACCTTGAGTCCTGTGTCCAGTTCTGGGCCTCTCAATTCAAGAGAGCTGTTGAGGTACTGGAATGTGTCCAGAGAAGGGCAATGAAACTGGGGAGGGGTCTGGAGCACAAGTCCTATGAGGAGAGGCTGAGGGAGCTGGGGTTGCTGGAGAAGAGGAGGCTCAGGGGAGACCTTATTGCTGTCTACAGCTACCTGAAGGGAGGTTGTAGCCAGGTGGAGGTTGGTCTCTTCTCCCAAGCAACCAGCACCAGAACAAGAGGACACAGTCTCAAGCTGTGCCAGGGAAGCTTCAGGCTGGATGTTAGGAAGAAGTTCTTCACAGAAAGAGTGATTAGCCATTGGAATGGTCTGCCTGGGGAGGTGGTGGAATCACCATCACTGGGGGTGTTTAGGAAGAGACTGGATGGGGTGCTTGTTGCCATGGTTTAGTTGATTAGATGGTGTTGGGTGTTAGGTTGGACTTGATGATCTCAAAGGTCTCTTTCAACCTGGTCTATTCTATTCTATTCTATTCTATTCTAAAAAAAAGTGCAGTGTGTAAGGAGGAAAGGGTAGTTTACCCAAATTAGATGAGATGAAGAAAGACATGAAAGCAGTCTCCAGGTGTTAGAAGGGATGCTGCATCTTACAATACAATACAATACACCAGGTTGGAAGAGACCTTCAAGATCATTGCGTCCAACCCATCAACCAATCCAACCCACCTAAACAACTAAACCATGGCACCCAGCACCCCATCAAGTCTCCTCCTGAACACCTCCAATGAAGGTGACTCCACCACCTCCATGGGTAGCCGATTCCAATGGGCAATCACTCTCTCTGTAGAGAACTTCTTCCTAACCTCCAGCCTAAACCTGCCCTGGTGCAGCCTGAGACTGTGTCCTCTTGTTCTGGTACTGGCTGCGTGGGAGAAGAGACCAACCTCTGCCTGTCTACAACCTCCCTTCAGGTAGTTGTAGAGAGCAGTAAACATCAAAAGGTTCAGGAAGCAAAGGGTTGTGGAAAAAATAGGGGGAAATATTCTTCTGGAAAAATGGTAGTTTGATATTTGAATACTATGTCAAACAGGATAGTTGAGTTTCTCTGTAGTTCCTGGACAGTGTGACTACCAACCCCCTTGCATGGAGAGGAGAACTTCACTTTCGGTGAGGGTGGTTTCCTTTTGCCTTCTTCTTTGGACAATGGCTGAGAGTGACAGGACAAAGGGCAAAGGCTTCAAGGTGGAAGAGGGTAGATTGAGACTGGAGATGAAGAAGAAATTCTTTAGATTGAGGGTGGGGAGACACTGGAACAGGTCACCCAGGGAGGCTGTGTCTGCCTCCTCCCTGGAGGTGTTCATGACCAGGTTGGATAAGGCCTTGAGCAACCTGGGCTGGTGGGAGGTGTCCCTGCCCATGGCAGTGGGGTTGGAACTGGATGATCTTTCAGGTCCTTTCCAAACCAAAACATTCCATAAATCTATGAATCTTGGAAACACAATATGCAGACTTTTTAAGGTATTATTCATCTGCAGGGTGATTTTAACCAGCATGAAGGTGTTTTAATGCACTTGAGAGAGTGGTTGCCAATAGAATGAGTAATATCCAGTGTTGTCAGTCTTCACAAATTTGTCATGACTGTGGACCTGATGGTTTTGACAGTTTCATGATGATAAATTTTTGGCTGTTTAACACAAATTGAAGAATGAGCATCAGAAAGAAATTCCTAAGAACACAAGAACTGAAACCCCTGAGACCACAGTCTCTTAATTCTAGCTCAGACACACTCTGCTTGTAATGTTCTCCTTATAGGGTATTCCTTGCTGTTATGGGGGTAACTTATGTATAAAGATATATATAACATATATATTATTAATATACACACATGCTTTTTATATATTCATTTGTTGTGCACTGTTAATTACTCTTCACAGAATGACAGAGTGGTTGAGATAGGCAGGGACCTGTGGAGATTGGTCTAGTCTAACCCCAGTGGCCAGAGTGGAGTCACCTAGAGAAGATTACATCTGGCTGTGTTCAGTGAATTTTGAGTATTGTCAAGGACAGAGACTCTGTAACCTCTCAGGGTGCCTGTTCCAGTGTTTGAGCACCCTTAGAATAAGGACAACTTTCTTTGTGTTCAGATGTCCAGTTTGTGCCCATTGCCTTCTCAGTGGAAGACTCGGGCTCAGTGGTCTTTCATAGAATCCTAGTATGGTTTGGGTTACAAGGGACCTTGAAGATTATCTAGTTCCAACCCCCCTGCTGTGGGCAGGGACACCTTCCACTAGACCAGGTTGCTAAAGGCCTCATCAGGCACTGAATAGGTCCTATCAAGACCCCCACCCCACTTAGAGTCTTGTCTTTTCCAAGTTGAATAGTCCCAGCTTGCTCAGCCTCCTCAGTTGTCAGAGGTCCTTAATGTCTTTGAAGCTCCTTAAATGCCTTTGCAGCTCTTCACTGGTCTCTCTCTCCTACTGGGGAGTTTGGAGATGAGCACAGCACTCCAAACTTGTCTCAGGAGTGCAGAGGAGAGGAGGTAGGAGGATCACATCCCTCATCCTGCAGGTATTGCTCTTCCCCGAAGCAATCCAGGGTGTCACTTGTAGA
Organism: Colaptes auratus; assembly: GCA_015227895.2. Classification (NCBI taxonomy): domain Eukaryota; kingdom Metazoa; phylum Chordata; class Aves; order Piciformes; family Picidae; genus Colaptes; species Colaptes auratus. The sequence goes on along the minus strand of CM026897.1, from coordinate 10,407,460 downwards.
ATCTTCTTTGTGTTTCTTCAGGTCTCAGTTTAAACTTTTGAGCAATGTTAGATACACAGTCTAGAAAACATTTCCTACTTTCTTCTAAACTGTGGATTTTTCCCTTGCAAACTACAGTAGCTTTAAATAATGAACATTATGTTTTGTAAAGTTTCAGAGACAGTAGCAGAAAAGCTCTGTACATTGCAATGGAGAAGGCTGCTTCAGCTGCTTCTTGCAAGATTGAGAAGGCTGAGTAATATTGAAGTTGAGTAATTGTTAGGTATAGACTTATTTTGGTAGTTGCTTTCCATTTAGTTTGAAGCCTATACCTGATTTTCATGGTAGTTAAATATCTGGCAAGTTAAGAGACATTTTACCAGGAATATAAAGATTTTTTTTTTTCCTGCTATACTGGGTTGGGTTTTAAAGCATCTGAGTTCTAATTTCAAATAATTTTTTGATGTGGAGTTCATGCTGCTTAAGTTTTTAGGTGCTTCTAGTTTTGAATGTCTCCATGGACAATGTTCTGTTCTCTGTCCCTTTCCCTGTAAATTTTGGGGGGGATCTTTATCAGGTTTTTTGTGTCACCTTCCAGATTTGCACCAAGTCTGCTAAATCTCATTCAGATGAAGAAAGCACATGTTTTATGTAGCATTGCTGATCTTTTGTTAATCAAGTTCGGGTTGTTTGTTATATTGTCTTTGTAACATTACTTCCCATCTGCTTTTCCCCCTAATTTTATTTCAATACAATACAATAATACAATACAATACACCAGGTTGGAAGAGACCTTCAAGATCATCACGTCCAACCCATCAACCAATCCAACCCACCTAAACAACTAAACCATGGCACCAAGCACCCCATCAAGCCTCTTCTTGAACACCTCCAATGAAGGTGACTCCACCACTTCCACAGGCAGCTGATTCCAGTGGGCAATCACTCTCTCGGTATAGAACTTCTTCCTAAGATCCAGTCTAAACCTGCCCTGGCGCAGCCTGAGACTGTGTCCTCTTGTTCTGGTACTGGCTGCCTGGGAGAAGAGACCAACCTCCGCCTGGCTACAACCTCCCTTCAGGTAGTTGTAGAGAGCAATAAGGTCACCCCTGAGTCTCCTCTTCTCCAGGCTAAGCAACCCCAGCTCCCTCAGCCTCTCCTCATAGGGCTTGTGTTCCAAACCCCTCACCAACCCTGTTGCCCTTCTCTGGACACGCTCCAGTAAGACAACATCCTTCCTAAACTGAGGGGCCCAGAACTGGACACAGTACTCAAGATGCGGCCTAACCAGTGCAGTGTACAGGGGCAGAATGACCTCCCCTGCTCCTGCTGGCCACACTGGTCCTGATGCAGGCTAGGATGCCATTGGCCTTCTTGGCTTCCTGGGCACACTGCAGGCTCATGTTCAGCCTACAATCAACCAGCACCCCCAGGTCCCTCTCTGCCTGGCCGCTCTCCAACCACTCTGACCCCAGCCTGTAGCACTGCATGGGGTTGCTGTGGCCAATGTGCAGAACCCGGCACTTGGATGTGTTCAATCTCATGCCCTTGGATTCTGCCCATCTGTCCAGCCTGTCGAGGTCCCTCTGCAGAGCCTATCCATTTGCAGTAGAATTCAGCAACAAAGCATGGAGAGTTTAATTTTTTTTTATCTCTCTAGTATTTTCTTGCTCTTCCTTTTTTCCTTCTTAGCCACCACAAGGAAATTAGGACTAAAAAAAAAATTGCCACATCTTTAAGCTCTTGTAACTAAAATATTTCTTCTGCTTTCATTTAGGAGTAGGTTAAAAACGTGAAGGATTGGAGGGTTGGCCACTATGTCATGTAGATTCTTGCAACATTTTCTTGCTGTGCTCTAATTATTCTTAATGGTAGATGGAACATTTTAATTTCCAGATTCATTTTGTCCTGTGTTGATACTGCTAATGTAGCCTTATAATGCTCAGTAGATCTTACTATAATTATAAAGAAAAGAAATTGGTTTAAAGATAATTTGAAGGTGGTGCTAATTCAGTGTAGGTTTTATTGAGAATTTAAAGTTATGTGAGAAAATGTTTGGATTGCCTATAATGTACTTTTGAGGAGTCTTGTTGCACTCAGTGAGGCTGATGCAGGTTTTCACTCTGTAGTAGATCTCTGCTTTTCTTGTGTTACCTTCTGTGCAGTGTTGGGAAGCAATAAGATCAGCTGCTGTAGAGGCTGACTTGAAAATAACTTGAACCATAAAATGGTTTGAGTTGGAAGAGACCTTACAGATCATGTAGTTACACCCCCTCTGCCACAGGCAGGGACTCTTCTTATTCCAGACCAGGTTGCTGAAGGCCCCATCCAACCTGATTTTCAACGCTTCCAGGATTTAGAGCCTCCACAGCTACTCTGGACAGCCTGTTCCAGGACCTCACCACCCTCATGGGGAAGAATTTGGTGAAGAACTTTTCATAGGGGCTTGTGGTGGTTGGACTGGAGGGAATGGATTTGAGCTGAAGGAGGGGAGACTTGCACTGGGCATTGGGGGGAGGTTCTTTGCAGTGGGGGTGGTAGGACACTGAAGCAGGTTTCTCAGGGGGGCTGTGAATGCCACCTCCGTGGAAGTGTTTGTGGCCAGGCTGGATGGGGCTGTGGGTGGCCTGGTCTAGAAGAAGGTGTCCATGCCCGTGGGTTGGAACTAGATGATCTATAAGGTCTCTTTCAGCCCAAACCATTCTGTGGTTCTAATTTCTTCCTAATGTCTCACCTCAACCCAGATTCTTCCAGTTAGAAGTCATTACCCCTCATCCTGTCACTCCATGTGTTTGTAAGAAGTCCCTGTCCATCTCTCCTGAAGGCTGCTTCAAGTCCTGGAAGGTTGCTCTAAGCTGTTCCCAGAGCCATCTCTTCTCCAGGGTGAGCAACCCCAACTGTCCCAGCCTGACCTCACAGCAGAGGGCTTCCAGCCCTCCAAGCATTACTGGGGCCTCCACTGTTCCCAGTCCAGCAGGTCCCTGCCTGTGCTGTGCTGAGAACTCCAGAGCTGCCCCAGCACTGCAGGGAGGGTCTCAGCAGAGCACAGCAGAGCGGCAGAATCCCCTCCCTGCCTCTGCTGCCCACACTGCTGGGTATCAGCCCAGGACAGGGCTGGCTCTGGGCTGGCAGTGCTCAGTACCAGCTCATGTCCAGCTTTGCACCTCCCAGCACCCCCAGCACTGTTCCCTCACCGTTCTCCACCCGACCTGGATTTGTGCTTTGGATTGGGCCTTGCACTTGACCTTCTTGAGCCTGATGTGGTTCACAGGGGCTCACTTCTCCAGCCTGTCCAGGTCTCTGGATGCCATCCCTTCCCTCCAGTATGTTAATTGCACCTCACAGCTTGGTGTCTTGGGCAAAGCTGCAGAGGGTGCATTAGGACAGACATGTCCAGACATGTGCATTATGTTTTCATGACTTTTTAGGGTTAGACACGATCCATCTGGTCTTAAGGTGACATGAAGGCAGAATAATGCAATACTCTTGTCCTGTAATTACTGTTATTTTATTGATAAACCCTGTTGTGGTTGTTGCATTTTTTCAGCTATTATGTTGTTCAAATCAATAAGTTGTGTTTAGTAGCAATATTTCTTCTAAGAGGCATCTCATCACAGTCTGGAAGCGTTACAAAGAGTCTGCTGCTTCCTGTGACTTAATAGTTTAGCCCTTGTCTTTCCTGGGAGTGGTTATTTATCAAGAGCCAAAAGAATGATGATAACAGAGGTTTTAAGGGAAGTCCTTTATTACTTATTTTTACTAATATTTGGAATGATATGGAAATGCTACAAAAGTGCTGATGGTGCATCAGTGCTTGATAGAAGAGAGTGGTTAAGTCCAGATAATATTGATTATTTGGCTGACTGTCACAGCTTGGGTAAAATTATAGAATCCTAGAATGGTTGTTGGAAAACAGCTCTGAGATCGTTGAGTCCAACCATCAGCCCAGCACCACCATGGCCTTTAAACCAGAGTGCCATGGCTACACTTTTCTGGCAGAGGGGGGCAACAAAGCTGGTGAAGGGCCTGGAGAGTAAATCTTAGGAGGAGCAACTGAAGGAGCTGGGGCTCTGTAGTTTGGAAAAGAGGAGGCTGAAGGGAGACCTCGTTGCTGTCTACAACTACCTGAAAGCATGGTGTAGAGAGGCTGGTGCTGGTCTCTTCTCACAGGTAATTAGTGACAGAACACGGGGGAATGGCCTCAAGTTATGACTGGATAGGTTTAGACTGGACAGTAGGAAATTTTTTTTTCCCAGCAAGAGTGGTCAAGCATTGGAATGTGCTGCCCAGGGAGGTGGTGGGGTCACCAATCCTGGATATGTTTAAAGGTCATTTGTATGTGATGTTTGGGGCTATGGTTTAGGGGTGAACCTTGTAGAGTAGGGTTCTGGGCTGGACTTGGTGATCCTGAGGGTCTTTTCCAACCTGGATGTTTCTGTGATTCTTGAACACCTCCAGGGATGGTGACTCCACCACCTCCCTTGGCAACCTGTTCCAATCCCTGACTACTCTTGCTGGAAATAAATCATTCCTCATGTCCAGCCTAAACCTCCCCTGGCACGATTTCAGGTCATTTCCTCTTGTTGTATCGCTTTTTGGGAGAAGATCCCAACCCTCACCTCACGCCAGCCTCCTTTTCAGGGAGCTGTAAGGAGCAGTGAAGTCTCCCTTCAGCCTCCTTTTCTCCAGGCTGAACAGCCCTAGCTCCCTCAGCTGCTCCTCACCAGCCCTCTTCTGCAAACCCTTCACCAGCTTTGTTGCCCTCCTCTGGAACTGCTTCAGCCCCTCAATGTCCTTTTTGGAATGAGGGGCCAAAAACTCATCCCAGGATTCAAGGTGTGGCCTCACCAACGCCCAGTACAGGGAGACAATTGCTGCCCTGGTCCTGCTGGCCACACCATGGCTGATCCAGAGTTGGGTGCTGGTGGTCTTCTTGGCCACCTGGGCACACAGTGGCTCATCTTCATCCAGCTGAAATAAGTGGATCCTAATGGAAAAATTCTATCAACAACTGAACAACAGAATGAGCAACAGAATAAACTCTGTTCATGTGATGAGTTTGTTTGATTACTGCTGCTGTATAGTAGGCAGTAAGGTTTGTGAAGGGAGTAATTAGAGATAAATCTCATTCAGACCTCAAGACTGTTTTAGTATCAGTAAAACAGCCAAGTCACAAGGCACTTGATGTCTTTCTCAGGAGTTTTAAGGGACAGTTGATAGGAACTGTAGTATTCCATTAGTACTGCTTAGGAGTGATCTTAGGAAATAAGGTTAAGTCATTAGTAGCAACATTTTTTAAACCTGACAGCAGTAAAATGTTAAATAGTAAGTAATGTGTTTGAGATTATTCATTTTTTAGCAAGTTAAGAATTTTAGTTGACCTTCAGGGGTTCCTTGCAACCCAATGCATTCTATGATACTACAAAGAAAAGTTAGATTTTCAGAATTAAAACAAGGAAATCAGGAGAAATGGAGAACTTCCTGATAAGCTGCCACTATAGTGGTGTTTGTCCCACGGAGTCTGGCTTGTGTAATGCTGTCACTTGGGATTTACAAAGTGGAAAGGGATAGAGAAACTGGAGAAAATTACTTTGAGTTGAAATCAAGCTTCATAGAAAGAGACCCTGCACAGCCTGTGGAGTTTAACAGAAGAAAGGGATTGGGACTGGCCTGTAGCATCTCATCAAGTAAGAGAAAAGTAGAGAGACAAAACTTCACATTGTAATACCTGGTGACTGAGGCCTTAAGCCAGAGTAATTCACACTGGAAGTAAAGTACAAAAGACAGTGATGAGCCTTTCAGACTGTCACAGCAAGTGATGGACTCTTTAGCTCTTAATAACTTGAATTTGGGAGTGGATGCCTTTTCGGAAGAACTGCCGTGGCTGAACAAAAGTTCTCAGAAATTGCTAGCTGAAGGAAATTAGAAAAGGCTTCTTTTTTTTTTTTTTTTTTGACACAGCAGCTAATTCTGATTGATTTTGTGGGTCTCTCTTGTCTGGCACCGAACCTTCCAAGCAAAAGTCATGAATTTACGGTGATACTATTTGTCAAACTTAGTTGCATCTCCGGTCACCTCCTTGTAGGAACAAATTCTTTACCATGAGGGTAGTGGAACACTGGAACAGGTTGCCCAGGGAGGTGGAGATATCCCTGGAGATATTCAAGGTGAGGCTTGACAGGGCTGTGGGCAACCTAATCTAGTTGAGGATGCCCCTGCTTACTGCAGGGGGGAATTGATGGCCTTTGGAGGTCCCTTCCACCCCAGACCATTCTATGATTCTCCTGCTTTAATCTTCACCTTTGAGTCTGGCAGTGCTTTGCTGGACTGCTCTGTCACACATTCTGCACCCACAAAACTTAAGACAGGCCTCCTCTTCAGTAGGGATTCATTCAAATTGGTAGAAAATGTAATGTTTTCCACAAAACAGGCAAATTTACAAGACTGGAGGCTAAAGCAAACAATTTGATTAATTTATTCAACCTCATTGAAGTAGTTCATGTAACAGGTAGAATTTAATTTTTTCAAGGACTGTGTGAGGATAACTTTTCTTTAACAGCACAGCAAATAAAAGCTGTATGTATGGTGGAAGTATCCAGAGTAAAACAAAAGAAAAATAGTTCCCCAGTTTTTCATCTTAAGTTCACAGGTACAAATGAAACTGCTACATTCATTGTCATCATTATCTGTATGTCTGCACATCACTAATTCATCATCCACCATGCAGGCTGGGAGACTGGGCCAGCAGGAGTTGCCTAAGGTTTGACAAGCATGGTGCAGCAGCAAAGGTGTAATTCCCAGAAAGGAGTGCAGGTTGGAATATGGCAGGCTGGGATTTAGCTCTGCTGAAGAGGGGCTGGAGGTACTTTTGGACCAGCAAATGCCAGCACTGTGACCTTCTGGCAGTGAAGGCAAACTGAATCCTCCATTCTACTGGTAAGAACGTACTTAGGGAGCTGTGGCTGGTTCACCATCTGATTTCAAAAGGAACATTGAAAGTTGGAGAATGTCCAGCCACCAGGATAGTGGGCTAGAAGGACAATTAGTGTGTTAAAGAACTCATAATTTGGAGAAAAGTTCAAGTAATTCTGTAGAGGAGAGGAGGCTTGGTGACATTTCAGAAGTCATGCAATACCCAGAAGGTAGTTGTGGAGGAGAGGTTGTTTTCTGTTCACATGGATGCCTGGTGAGAGGAGAAATTTCATCTAGGTAGGAGAAGAAAAAATGTTGGAGTAAATTCACAAATTCACATAGTGCATTGGGTTGGAAGGGAGTCTCAAAGATTATCTTGTCCAGCCCTGCTGGACAACTAGAACGGGGTTCCCAGGGCCTCATTAAGTCTGATCTTGAATGTCTCCAGGGATAGTGCCTCCACCACCTTCAAGGGCAACTTGTTCCAGTGTCTCACCAGCCTCATTGTGCAGAACTTCTTCCTGGTGTCTCACCAGCCTAAATTTCCACTGCTCCAGTTTCAAACTATTGCCCCTCGTCCTATCCTCACAGGCCCTTCTGAACAGCCCCTCCCCAGCCTTCCTGTAGGTCCCCTTCAGGTATTGAAATGCAGCTCAAGGTCTCCCTGGAGCCTTCACCAGGCAGAACAGCCCCAACTCTCTTAGCCTGTCCCCACAAAGGAAGTGTTCGGCCCTCTTAATCATCTTGGTGGCCCTCCTCTGGACCTGCTCCATCATGTCCATGTCCCTCTTGTGTTGGGAGTCCCAGAGCTGGACACAGAACTCCAGTTCTTAGAGGCATGGTGGAATCTCCCTAACTGGAAGCAGAGAAGGCTTATCTTGGCAGCACCCTGGCTTACCTGATGTAAGGCCTTGTAACGCCTAATGAAGGTCAAACAGGCTGAAGATCAAATCATTCCCAGAGAGGTCTTCCAAGCTAGACTGCTCTAGGAGGATGCGAGTAGATTGGCAGTCTTGACTCAGTGATAGCAAGGCTGTACAGCAGGCGGTAGTAGAGGTGTCTGAAGAGGTTAACATTACAGTTACTGATGTAGGCAATTAATGGAATATTCTAAAATGAAAATACTCGATTTTTAGTTTTTGCAGTTAAACCAGTAAGGAAAGCCAGCTGTATCCTGGATTGCATCAAGGGAAGCATAGCCTTCAGGTTGAGGGAGGTGATTCTCTACAGCTTTGTGGTGAGACCTCACCTAGACCACTGTGTCCATTTCTGGAGTCCCTGTTACAAAGAAGATCTGGAGGTGCTGGAAGGTGTCCAGAGAAAGGCCATGAGGATGATTAGAGGGCTGGACCTCCTCTCCTGTGAGGACAGACTGAGAGAGTTGGGGCTGTTCAGTCTGGAGAAGAGAAGGCTCTGAAGAGGCCTTGTTGTGGCCTTCCAATGTCTGAAGGGGGGCTACAAGAAAACTGGGGAGGGACTTTCTAGGGTGTTGAGTAGTGATAGGACTAGGGGGGAATGGATCCAAGCTAGAGGAAGGTAGATTTAGATTAGATGTTAGGAAGAAGTGCTTCACCATGAGGATGGTGAGATGCTGGAACAGGTTGCCCAGGGAGGTGGTGGGAGCCCCAGCCCAGGAGGTTTTTAAGGCCATGCTGGATGTGGCTCTGAGCAGCCTGATCTAGTGCCCCTGCCCATGGAAGAGGGGGGTGGAACTAGATGATCCAACCCCCTTCCAACCGTGACAGTTCTATGATTCTGTGAAAATGAAATGTATCTTGCCTTGCTTTTTTATCTTTGCTATTTCTGTTATTTTGTAACAGGCAATCTACTGGTGTGAAAACAAAACAAAGCAACAAAAAAACCACCAACAAGCCCAAGCATGATGCAGCCAGAGCTTTAAGATCCAATAAATTTAAATACTGAGCTAAAGAGGGCAATATGTTTGCATTGTTCACGTTGCTGGTATGTTATCAGTATAATGTATGCGGCTTTATGATCATCTAGCAGAAGCAAATCTGTGGGCTGTGTTCCTCAGAGATCAGCACTGGGTTTTGTTCAGCATCTGCATCAATGTCCTGGATGAGGGGATGGAGGGGTCCCTTAGCCAGTTCACTGATGATACTGAACTGAGGGGGTGGCTGACACCCTGGCAGGCTGTGCTGCCATCCAGTGAGACCTGGACAGGCTGGAGAGGTGGGCAAAGGGGAGCCTCAAGAAGGACAAGGGTAGAGTCCTGCATCTGAGGAGGAGTAACACAAGGCACCAATGCATACTAGGACTTGTCCTGCTGGAAAGCAGCTCCCTAGAGAAAGACCTTGGAGTATTGATGGACAGCAAGTCCTCCAGGGGACAGCAATGTGCCATTGTGGCCAGAGGGCAAGAACTAGGGCTGTTTAGTCTTGAGAAGAGAAGGCTGAGAGGGAATCTTATCCATGTATATATATCTAGGGGGTGCCTGTCAAGATGAAGGTGCCAGATTTTTTTTGGTGGTGCAGAGTGATAGGACAAGGAACAGCAGGTACTAGTAGAACACAGGAGGTCCAACTGTAACATGAGGAGACGTTTCTTTGGTGTGAGGGTGCTGGAGAACTGTAGCAGGCTGCCCAGAGAGATTGTAGAGCCTCATTCTTGGGAGACTTTCAAAACCCACCTCAGTATGTTCCTGTGTGACCTTCCCTAGGTGATCCTGCTCTGGCAGGGAGGGTTGACTCAATGGTCTCTGGAGGTCCCTTCCTACCCCTAACATTCTGTGTGACTGCATGTGTTTTCACAGCATTATTTGCTTTGCCTGACACAGTTGCAGTGGAGCAGTACTCCTTGGTTCAGATGTGCAGAAAGCAAGTGCTGCTTCTTGGATAGTGGGCAGAGCAAAGACATTTGAGATACCATATAAGAGGATCTGGGAGAAATGGCCCTGGAGAGGCTACATCTGGAATACTCTGTTTCAGTTCTGGGCTCTCTGGTTCAAGGACAGGGACTTGCTGGAGAGGGTACAGCAAAGGGCTACAAAGATGCTGAGGGGACTGGAACATCTCTGATGAAGAAAGGCTGAGAGAGTTGGAACTGTTTAGTCTGGAGAAGAGCACACTGAGGGGGGGATCTCATCATTGCTGATCAGCATTTAAATGCTGAATGTCAGGAGGATGGGGCCAGTCTTTGTTCAGTGGTGCCCAGTAGCAGAAGAAGGGGTGACTGGCACAAATCAGAAACAAATCAGAAGTTCCATCTCAACATGAGGAGGAACTTCTTTAGTTTAAGGCTTCTGGAGCCCTGGAGCAGGCTGCCCAGAGAGGTTGGTGGAGTCTCCATCTCTGGAGAGATTCCAAACCCTCCTGGACATGTTCACATGTGACTTTCTCTAGGTGACCCTGCTCTGGCAGTGGGGTTGTACTCAGTGATCTCCGAAGGTCTCTTCCAACCCCTACCATTCTGTGAATCTGTGAATATGGTGTCCTACAGCAGGAAAAGCTGTAGGGAATGGGAGTTTGATGAAACATAATGGGAACTGGGGGTATTTCAGTCTCATTCTGAAATGAGGTATCTTGATGATGAACTGATGTCTTCAGTTGGCTTGCATGCTCATTTCAGTTGAGTGTGACTTGATTCTCCATAGCACCTGGTTTGGATATTTCTGTGTCATCAGAGTGGTCAGGTGAGGTGGTGATATTTACTCTGTGCCTGTGCATGTTCTGGAAGCTGTTGGAGGAAACAGCTATGCCACAGAAAGCTGGGTGCACCTCTTACCTTTCCCTGGTCTCTTTTTGTGCACTTGCTCAGCGTGGAATCCAGAGTAGAATTGGAAATATCTCACTGTGTACAACGATCTGGGCTACAGACTTGGTTTCACTGCATTTTTGTATGGTTTGTTTTGTTTTCAGGAGCCTTCAGTTAATTTCAGACAGCCCTTCTGAAAGTTGCAGTAGTACTTAAGAGGAAAGGGGGAGAGAGAGGAGGAAAGTTATTTTAAAGTACTAGACACACAAGCATATGTCTAGGGTTTTTTAGCAGCTTTTGATGGTAGCCTAAGCAGAAATCATTCCCCTAGAGTGTTCCAGTCTCTCTCTCTTCCTCTCTTCTTCTGTGGCTGTCCTGCAAATTACTTTGGTGTCTCTCCTAAGAGAAGGCTGTTTTAATAGTCTTCCAGTTTTCCTGTGTTCAGAGGCCTTTCTCTCTCCCAGCTGACCCATGGGATTACTTGAGAGTACAAGACATTGGAAAAAGATTTAAAATTCTGGCTTTGTCCTGTAACTGCTTAGTATGTACAGAGATGAGGCTGTTGAGAGTCAGTCTTCTCCACCCCATCTTTCATGCCAGAATCATATTGAAACCAATTGTCTAGCACAATCATCTTGAAATCTTGTCTAAAAGATTTTTTCCTAGATAAACTATCACAGGTGTTACAGTTTGAGGGGGGAATTTTAGTCTAGTCCCTGACTGCAAAGAAGTAAAATAAGTTTGCTTGTAAACATAGCTTCATTGGCTTCCAAAACTTTCTGAGCTAGTCTGACAATTTTCATTTTGGGGAGTATTTCTCCAAATTAGTTGGGGGTGTTTCAAAGACCTAAGGGTTACAAATGTGCTTTTGGAATAGCAACTGTAGAAATTAATGGAGAAAAATTACAGTTATTTATTAGACCTGAACTCTCAGATGAATCTGGAGTTGTGGGACAGCATGAGATAGAGGATGTGAAACTGCCAGTTGCTTCTCAAACTGTGCATCACAGGCACTACAGAACCAACCGTGACTCTGGTGCCCATTCACAACGTGATTCATCAATTGGAAGGTCAGAAGGTCATCAGCAAAACTCATTCACCTTTCAACAGTCCAGTCTGGCCTTTGTGAAAGCGAAATGGAGACTGACATCTGACAGTTGACTTCTGTGCCCTGAGTGAACTAACTCCACCCATGAGTGCAGCTGTACTGGACATGATGGAATTCCAGTGTGAGCTGGAATCCAAGGAGGCCAAATGGTTATGCTACCATAGACATTGCTAATGCTTTCTTCTCTATTCCCATAGCAGAGGAATGCAGGCCTCAGTTTGCTTTCACCTGGAGAGGCATGCAGTACACGTTCAGTCATTTGCCCCAGGGATGGATCTACAGCTCAAGCATCTGTCATGCAGTGATCCATGATGCTTTGGAGAAAAGTGGAGCTCCAGAACACATTCAGTTCATTGATGACATCGTTGTCTGTGGTAAAACTGCTGAAGAAGTTGTGAGAAAGATAACAAAATCATTGACGTTCTGTTGCAAGCAGGTTTCACCATTAAGCGAGACAAGGTGAAAGGACCTGCCAGAGAAATCCGGCTTCTGGGAGTGCCGTGGCAGGATGGACACCAACACATTCCAGTGGATGTGATAAACAAAGTCTCCAGCATGGTGAATCCCATCAATAAGAAGGATACTCTATCTTTCTTCAGTGCAGTGGGATTTTGGAAACTGCACATTCCTGGATACAGTCAGATTGTTAAGCCTCTTTATGGTGTGACTTGAAAGAGAAACAGTTTCCAGTGGGGTCCTGAGCAACAAGCAGCCTTTGACCAGATAAAGCGAGGAGTAGAGTAGAGTAGAGTAGAATAGAACAGAATTAACCAGGTTGGAAAAGACCTTTGAGATCATGGAGTCCAACCTATTATCCAACGCTATCTAATCAACTAAACCATGGCACCAAGCACCCCATCAAGTTTGTTCCTAAACACCTCTAGTGATGGTGACTCCACCACCTCCCTGGGCAGCCTATTCCAATGGTCCATGAAGTGGGTTTAGGACCTGTCAAAACTGGTCCAGACATTAAGAACATTTTGTACATGGCTGCAAGTGACAATGGTCCAACCTGGCGCTTGTGGCAGAGATCTCCAGGTGAGACATGTGGACGTCCTCTTCGTTTCTGGAGTTGAGTCTACAAAGGCTGAGAGGCAAATTATACTCCAACAGAGAAAGAGATACTAGCTGCCTGTGAAGGGGTAAAAGCTGCTTCTGAAGTAATTGGAACTGAGTTACAACTTTTCTTAGCTCCCAAATTACCTGTTTTTAATTGGATGTTCAAAGGTATAGGTTCCTCACCACATCATGCCACAGATGCCACATCGTCCAAGTGGATGGCTCTGATAACACAGATTATTTACATTCTACCACTTTTTGTTCAAGATCTGTAGAAAACTTTAAAGGTACAGCCTAGAACTACCACACTTCGTCTCATCTGGGAAGAGACAAACTGTTTTCTTATTTCCTGTGTCTTGAACTTTTGAATCACCTACATCTGAGATAGCTGGAATGGAAGATGAACTGAAAATGTGGATTTTACTAGATACTGTTTTAAATTAGATGGACAGCATTAGCAAACAATGGAATTATACAGAAGGGATGGATTGTTACAGGTTGAAGGGAGAGCTTTACCCTAGTCCCTGACTGCAAAGAAGTAAAATAAATTACCCTTGGATGTAAAAGGAAAATACTGATAAGGTCTATATAATTCATTGGATTGCTAATGGGAATATAGAAAAGAGAGTTCTTACTCTCTTTTCTTCTCCTGTTGCTTCTGCTTGCAACTTCCCTCTCTCTCTCCGATGGCCTTGCCAGGGGATGTCTGTTTTGACTGCTGTGTGAGGTAACAGGAAGGAGGGAGGGAGGTGGGGGACGAAGTGAATGAGTTTCCTGGATCCATCCAGGGGGTGCCTGAGGAGTTTCTGTGTTGTTTATAAATTGTAAATATCTATATATTGTACAGATCTTATATATGTTCTACATATTCATTGCATTGCATATTTCTAGATTGTAGTTTGCTTGTAAGGAGAGTTTCATTTGCTTCCAAAACCACCTGAGCTAGTGTGGCAGTTTTCATTTTGGGGGGTAATTCTCTAAATTAGTTGGGGGTTATTTTCGACCCACCACTACAGGACAATTTTCAGATACATTTAATATCCTCAGGGCTATCAGGAGGACCTATTCTAAGCTTATGTCCCTAGACTTTAGGCGTGCAGACTTCGATCGCTTCAGGAGTCTGCTAGCCACAGTGTCATGGGACAAAGCCCTGGAGGGAAGAGGGACCCAGGACAGCTGGTCAGTATTCAAGGACCACCTCCTCTGTGTCCAGGAGCTATGTATACCAACAAAGAGAAAAACAGGGAAGAACGCTAGGAGGCCTGCCTGGATGAACAAGGAGCTCCTGGACACACTATTACTTAAAAAGAAACTCTACAGGCAGTGGAGGGAAGGACAGATAGAACAGGGGGTATATAAGGAAGCTGCCCGAACAGCAAGAGGCCTGGTTAGGAAAGCCAAAGCAGAGTTTGAATTGAAGCTAGCCAGGGAGGTCAAAGGGAGCACTAAGAATTTCTACAGGTATATTAATGGCAAGAAGATGAGTAGGGAAGGTGTGGGCCCCCTCAGAAAGGAAACTGGTGAATTGGTCACAAGTGATGTGGACAAGGCTGAGGTACTCAATAACTTCTTTACCTCAGTCTTCACTGCAAGGGCCTCCAGCCACACTCCTGGAGTCATGGCAGATGATGCCAGGGATGGGGAGGAAGAACTGCCCTTCATAAGTGAAGCTCAGGTTCGTGATCACCTGAAGAACCTGAAAGTGTTCAAGTCCATGGGACCCGACGGGATACACCACGGGTGCTGAGAGAACTGGCAGATGAGGTTGCTAAGCCCCTCTCTATTATATTCCAAAAGTCATGGCAGACTGGGGAAGTCCCCACAGATTGGAAAAGGGCAAATATTGCTCCCATTTTCAAAAAGGGTAAGAAGGAGGAACCAGGGAACTACAGGCCGGTCAGTCTCACCTCTGTGCCCGGAAAGATCATGGAGCAGATCCTCCTGGAGGCACTACTGACTCAGAAGAGTAGTGAAGAGGTGATTGGGAGCAGTCAGCATGGCTTTGCCAAGGGCAAATCCTGCCTGACAAACCTGGTGGCCTTCTATGAACAGGTGACAGCATTAATAGATGAGGGGCGAGCAACTGATGTCATTTACCTGGACCTGAGCAAAGCCTTTGACACTGTCCCACACCACATCCTGGTCTCCAAGCTGGTGACACACGGGTTTGATGGATGGACCACCAGATGGATAAGGAACTGGCTTGATGGCCGCACCCAAAGAGTGGCTGTCAATGGGTCCATGTCCCAGTGGAGGCCAGTGACAAGCGGGGTCCCTCAGGGATCAGTCCTGGGACCAGTCTTGTTCAACATCTTTGTGGGTGACATGGACAGTGGCATTGAGTGCACCCTCAGCAAGTTTGCTGATGACACCAAGCTGTGTGGTGCAGCAGACACGCTGGAGGGAAGGGATGCCATCCAGAGGGACCTTGACAGGCTGGAGAGGTGGGCACAGGCCAACCTCATGAGCTTCAACAAGACCAAGTGCAGGGTCCTGCATCTGGGTCGAGGCAATCCCAGGCACAAATACAGGCTGGGCAGTGACTGGCTGGGGAGCAGCCCAGAGGAGAGAGACTTGGGGGTGCTGGTGGACGAGAAGCTCAACATGAGCTCTCAATGTGCACTTGCAGCCCGGAAAGCCAATCAGATCCTGGGCTGCATCAGGAGAAGTGTGGCCAGCAGGTCAAGGGAGGTGATTCTCCCCCTCTACTCAGCTCTGGTGAGACCCCACCTGGAGTACTGCGTCCAGTTCTGGAGCCCCTATTACAAGAGGGATCTGGAGGTGCTGGAGCGTGTCCAGAGAAGGGCCACGAGGATGATCAGAGGGCTGGAGCACCTCTCCTGTGAGGACAGACTGAAGGAGTTGGGGCTGTTCAGCTGGAGAAGAGAAGGCTCCGAGGTGACCTCATTGTGGCCTTCCAGTATCTGAAGGGGGCCTACAAGAAGGCTGGGGAGGGACTTTTCAGACTATCAGGGAGTGATAGGACTAGAGGGAATGGGATGAAGCTGGAGGTGGGGAGATTCAGGCTAGATGTGAGGAGGAAGTTCTTCACCGTGAGAGTGGTGAAGCCCTGGAATGGGTTGTCCAGGGAGGTGGTTGAGGCCCCGTCCCTTGCGGTGTTTAAGACCAGGCTGGACGAGGCTCTGTCCAGCCTGATCTAGGGTAGAGTGTCCCTGCCCATGGCAGGGGGGTTGGAACTAGATGATCCTTGTGGTCCCTTCCAACCCTAACTGAAACTATGAAACTATGAAACATTATGTAGTAATAAATGTGCCAAGACCTTGTGACAGGAAAATCTGATTTTGTAATTAAAGAGCATTTCACACAACTGTTTTCCAAATAATTATATTGTTTCAACATTCCCTTTTGTCCTCATCAGCTAAGATGTAGCCTCATGCACTTAGTTGAGCAGCACAATACAAATCCTGCCCTGAATACAGCATTAATATACTTTTTCTGAAGCTTAATAACCATTAAGTCATTCAGTTAATGTCCTCCACATATGCTGTTTGTGGAGGACTCTTACTGCCCAGAGAACTCTGGACCCCTCATCTCTGGAGGTGTTTAATGCAGGCTGGACGAAGCTCTGAGCAACCTGGTCTAGTGGGAGGTGTCCCTCTCCATGGTAGGAGTGTGGAAACCAGATGATCTTAAAGATCCCTTCCAACTCAAGCCATTCTGTAGTGATTCTGTGATTTAGAGGAAGGTGGTGGTGAAAGACATCTTGAAATTAATGTCCTCCTCATCAGTGTAAACTTGTATTGGGTGCTGAGCTTGCAAAAAGCTAGAAAAGGTTCTTCAAAGTTCCTATTGAAACAAAAATTCAGAGGTTCATAGTTCTGAGCATTGAAGGAGATCGTTCAGGCAGAATGCCCAGAAAAAGGAAATACACAAAAAGAGGTTAGCTGAGAACATTTTGATGTGAGAACACCTGCAGATTCCTCCTGTGGATGCAGTTCTCCCAGGCAACATTCCCCTGCCTTCACTACAGGATCACTTTTCCTGTCCCCAGAGCTGCTTGCCTGGTTCATTAAATAACTATCCATCTGCATCAGCAGAAGTATATCTCTCTGTACACTTCAATTATTGCTGTTCTGCATGTTTGAGAGAGTTATTGTGTTGTCTTGTCCTGGTTTTAACTCCAGTGGACAGCCAAGACCTCCCACCACCTTCCAGTTCCACCCAACCCCAGCTGCCTATTTATGCTCCCCCAGTGGACTGGGAGAGATAATCTTAAGGACAGAAGTAAGAAAACTTGTGGGATAAGATCAAGACAGATTAGTAAGGAAAGCTTTATGCAAGTGAAGCAAAACAAGAAATTGTGTGTGTTTAACCAGCTCTAGAGAAGAAGTTTCTCCAGTTTTTGTTGCTGATTTTAACATCTTATGGTCTGGAATATCCTTTTAGCCAGCTTGGTTCTGGCTGATGTCTCCTTCTTTTACATTCCAACCTTGCTTGCTGGTAGGATGGGGTGAGAAGCAGAAAAGCTTTTGATCTTGTGTGTGCCCTCCTCAGCAACAACTAAAACATCTCTGTGTTTGCCCCCTCCCTGGAGGTGTTCAAGGCCAGGTTGGATGAGGCCTTGAGCAACCTGGGCTAGTAGTGGGAAGTGTCCCTGCCCATAGCGAGGGCTTAGAATGAAGTGATCTTGAAGGTCCCTTACAACCCAAACCATTCCAAGATTCTGTGATTCAATGCCATTTGCAGCACAAATCCAAAACACAGCCTCATGCCATCTACTGTGAAGTAGACTCACTCTATCCCAAACAAAGCCAGTACATGTATTCAAAGCTGAGATACTTAGGAAGAAATTTTGGTGATTGTTTTGAACCTTGTGTTGGCTTGAGAAGACCAGCACATTGCAAACCTCCCAGAAGCTGTGTTGAGCTTGTTACCTTTTGTATAGATCTAGATTTAGGTAGATCTAGATAAACATCTCAAAATATTATATATAGTATATATATGTTTAAAACATGTATGTGTACAAAATATATATTATGTCAAGACGTTTATTTGATCATGTTTACATACTTAGGTTTATGAAGGTCATTTCCATCATTTCAAGAAAAGTTAAGCTAAAATAATTAAACTTTCACCGTGTAGAGTTGTTAACTCTGCCTTGTGTAAACAACTGAGTTGCTGACATAGTTGTGACTCTAATGCCTGTAGCTGGTAGTCCTCTGCTTTTTGAGCTTCTGGGGTAAATAACACTGGGAATTAGCTGCAGTGCAGGTAAATCAACCTGGAGTGTCATGTCCTTTATCAGTAGGTTCTACCACACTTTGTAGAAGATGTGCTGAGATTCAGGGGCTTTGGGATCTTTGCCAATTTCTTTGCATTTTAGTGGTTAATCATGCTTTTCTAGCATTTTTTCACTCCCCTTCTGTGCATCTTCCTTCTGGCTTTTTGCAGCTGTATGGAACATGCTATAGGCAAATAGGTAAATTACCTGGAAATTCTGATAAGTCTTATTAAGTCTGTGTTAAATGTGTGGGGGGAAAAAAGGCAATTTTAACTCAAGCAGGTCTGGGCAGACTTTAAGGGTAATGGCAAGAGGCACACACTGCTAAGCTGATCCTCTGGCTGAATATCTGATCTCTGCAATGGGGAGGTGTGAACATCAGCAGAACTGAACAGAAGACACTGTCTCTGAACCCTCTTATCATAGTATCAGTCAGGGTTGGAAGGGACCACAAGGATCATCTAGTTCCAACCCCCCTGCCATGGGCAGGGACACCCTACACTAGATCAGGCTGGACAGAGCCTCATCCAGCCTGGTCTTAAACACTTCCAGGGATACATCTTCTTACACAAAAGGTGGACATTTTAGCTGAACTTTGAAATAGCCATTTAGTCTGAAGCAGACTGGAAGTAATTCTTAGAGAGCTGTTTGTTGGGTTTTTGTGGTTTGTTTTTGTTTTTTTCAGAGCTTTAAAGTAGTTGAAAATAAGGTGTTAAAAATGAGGAAAAGCAAAGCAAGATCTATTTGAGTCATAGAACCATAGAATGCACTGGGTGAAAGGGACCTCTAAAGGTCATCTAGTCCAACCCCCTTGCAGTCACCAGGGACATTCCCTACTAGATCAGGTTCCTCAGAGGCCCCATCAAGCCAGACCTTGAATGTCTCCAGGGACAGGCCTTCCACCACCACCCTGAGCAACCTGTTCCAGTGTTCCACCACCTGCAGAGTAAAGAACTTCTTCCTAGTGGAGAGACAGAGGGAGCTGGGGTTGCTTAGCCTGGAGAGGAGGAGACTCAGTGGTGACCTTATTGCTCTCTACAACTACCTGAAGGGAGGTTGTAGCCAGGCAAAGGTTGGTCTCTTCTCCCAGGCAGCCAGTACCAGAACAAGAGGACACAGTCTCAAGCTGCACCAGGGGAGGTTTAGGCTGGAGGTTAGGAGGAAGTTTTATACAGAGAGAGTGATTGCCCATTGGAATGGGCTGCCTGGGGAGGTGGTGGAGTCGCTGTCACTCGAGGTGTTCAGGAGGAGACTTGGTAGGGTGCTTGGTTGCATGGTTTAGTTGGTTAGGTGGTGTTGGCTGATAGGTTGGATACAATGATCTTGAAGGTCTCTTCCAACCTGGTCTATTCTATTCTATTCTATTCTATTCTATTCTATTCTATTCTATTCTATTCTATTCTAATGTCCAACCTAAATCTGCCCTGCTCTACTCCATTGCCCCTTGTCCTAATCGCTGCAGTTGTTAGTGATGTCCTCTGTAGTGCTCTAAAAGCAGATAAAATCTAATTATACCCAAAATACTACTAAGATAAAAACTTATTTTTATTTTGCTTTATTGAGCCAATATAGAGGGAGAAAATCAGAAGCTGAACTGTCACCACTCAATCTCTTGGAAATAAGAAGTGGGTCTTGTTCAGTCATCAGCCAGATTGCACCAATTTCACCCAGACGTGTCCTGAGCTTGCTGAGGATGTTGTTTTACAAAGAGCAAGAATGTAATTCAGCTGTGTTCTAATAAAGCAGTGCAACACAAAGAGGCATTCTGGTAACTGCTGTTCAGATGTTGTCCAGATAAACTTGATGAACTAGTGCTGTTTGTGCATTTCCTTCTTATGCTGTACTTGTGGTTGGGTTAGCACTACAATTATTTACAGTCTTTTGGCAGAGTGTTTGTAGCTTTGACTTAATTTCAGGTGTTATTAACGGAGAGCAAAATAATATTCTCCATGTTCTGGTCACATCCTAGCTGCACAATGAAGAGTAACTGAAGTCTGTAGAAAGTCTCTTTGTGCATTTGTTTCAGAGTTAGGATACATGATAGGGTGTCTAGTCTGATTTGAAGACTAGCACAAGCTCAGTGGTCCAAACTTCCAGTAGCACTTTACAGACAAGAACTTGAGACCTTATATCTATATTCCTCTAAATATGCAAAAATCTGCTGGGTTTGTTTAGGTTTTGTTTCCTTTTCAATTTAATGACCATTTGTTTGCAACTCCCCCAGTTCTGTGGTTGCATTAATAGGGGTGTGATGGAAATGCAGCCTTCTTGTCAGTGCATGAACCAGAATATTTCTGCTGCCAAATTATTTTAAGCATTGATGGGCAATTGAGTGGAAGAGGCACAGATTATGCATATTTTATGACTGAATACTCATGGGAAGGTAAGATAGATGCAAATAAACACGTGTCCTCTTGGCTGAAGTTTTTCTTCAGGTGAGACAGTAGATAGTTTTTTAGGAGGTAATGCAAAAAAAAAAAATCACAGAAGAGATGTTTGTAAAAGAATCATTTAAGTAGTTGTACAGAATAAGACATTTAAAATCTGTGTTTATGATGAGAAACTTGATGATGGCCTTTGTGAATGGGTGGTCAGTGTAAGCAGTTGAAGATCAGTGGGGCTTGAAAGTGATTCCAAGAATAAACTGCAGTTCCTGCTTTTGCCTACAAGCAGCCATTCAGGGAGCTTTGTAATTTTCCCACTGTTCATTTCTGCACTGTCAGACTGTGGTTGATTTGACACCTGTCTGTCAAAGAATGGAAATCCAACCCTCCCATCTAATTTTTGGTGTTTGTCGTTTAAACAGATACCAGTGAGGGATTCAACAAAATGCTGTGTTCACACAAACAATACATAAAATACTGTGTGCTTGCTTCATCCTCATTCTAATATCAAGTCCTCCCTCCAGTGGCTGCTGTAACAGTTTTTTACTTTGTCAAAAAGAACTGGATATTCTCTCTCTTGCAAAGCTAAAATCAGATTTGCTTAGGCTTTTTAAATTGTGCTTCTAGCTTGGCAAGTGGGCCTATTATCTACTCTTCCCTCAGTGGCAGGGTTGTCATCTGTTAAAGGAAGAGGAAGGGTGTCCATTGTTGAGACAAGAACACCAGGGATTCTTGATCTCTGCATTGTCTATCAGATTAGTAGATGGAGTTTAGTTTACCAGGGTCTATCTGCTCAGATAAGTTTTATGCTTCCTCCCTTGGGTAATACGGAGTCTTTGAGCACCTGCATGTGTTTTGTAATTGCATTAACTGCAACCAGTGATGAATTTTTCAGACATTGTGGAGGGAAGACCACCCAATTAGTATGACTGGAATCATTTTCATCAGGGCTGTCACAGAACAGAACTGTCATTTTGTTGCACCACTTCTGATTTTTAACTGGAATGGGTTTGTTTCTTTCTTTCTCAGTGATTTACCAGCATGTACATGGTTCTGTACTACAGATGTACAAGTGTTTGTGGGCAAGGTCTTGTGTTTGGTGATCTACAGTCAGTGGACTGGAAGCATCTGAGAAGAGTCTTTAGTACCATCCATGTGTGTGAACTGACACATTTGAGTCATGTTTATGTTTACATTGACTGATTTATACTCTAGAAAGTACAGAAAAAAATTAAAATTCTCTGTGGTTTTTGCTGTTATTTGTGATGATTATTTTTATGGGTGATAATGTGACCCAAGTGTTAGCCAGAAGCTGCATACTTTAACTGAGTCACGTTGAATTGTGTCATAAGTTTAAAAATACACAATCTAAGCAGAGTTTTCCTGGTGGTGTTTGTGGCTTTAAAAGGTGCTTGAGTGTACTGTTATTTCCCATCAGCTTTAAATCTGAACAGCCTTCTGTGAAGGAAGGTGTTAGTCTCCTGCAGCTCCACCTTGTAGAATGGATTATTGGATTGTATTGAACCTCATCCTAAAAAGACCCAAATAAAGGATGTTGACTTGCTGGAACGTGTCCAGAGGAGGGCAACAAAGCTGGGGAGGGCTTTGGAGTACAAGGCCCATGAGGAAAGGCTGAGGGAGCTGGGGTTGCTTAGCCTGGAGAAGAGGAGGCTCAAGGTAGACCTTACTGCTTTCTACAACTACCTGAAGGGAGGTTGTAGCCAGGTGGGGGTTGTTCTCCCAGGCAACCAGCACCAGAACAAGAGGACACAGTCTCAAGCTGCACCAGGGGAGGTTTAGGCTGGATATTAGGAAGAAATTCTTCATAGAGAGAGTGATTGCCCATTGGAATGGGCTGCCCAGGGAGGGGTGGATTTGCCATCGCTGGAGGTGTTTAGGAAGAGACTTGATGGGGTGCTTGGTGCCATGGTTTAGTAGATTAGATAGTGTTGGATGATAGGTTGGACACAATCTCAAAGGTCTCTTCCAACCTGGTCTATATTCTATTCTATTCTATTCTATTCTATTCTATTCTATTCTATTCTGTTCTATTCTATTCTACTCTATTCTCCCCCTCCAAACTTGTTCCTCAGTTAATAACTAGCAGTTAAAAATCTCAGGTAAACAACAATCTCCTCCTCCAACTTTTCTTCTTAGTTAATAACTGTCACCACTTAAAATTTCTCTGTTTTCCTTAATCTACAAGAAAATTTGTAATAGGTTTTGTCTAAAGACAATAGAAAAAGTATTTCTTATGACTTTTTTGTGTGTGTGTGTCTGCTCTCTTTACAGTGAGCTACTGTTACTTAAAATAAACCATTTTGGGGTTTTCATACTGGTATAAGTATTAGGGAGCCAGTAGTACAGTTGGTGAGTCCTATTACTCTTTGTTTGAAAGTTACAAATTGTTACAGAGGTAATGCTTCATGCAAATCCATCTATGAGAAAGTGTGTTGGGGAGAAAAATAAAACAAATTGGCAATGACTGACAGATAAAACAAAGGGGAAAAAAAGATGAAGAGAGAGAGAATTCAATGCACAGAAGTCTTTTTTATTGAGAAGGAAGCAGTGGTTGTGATGTGGTAGTTTGCTCCCTTGGTGTCAGAATCAGGATGAAAGAGTTTTCAGGTTTTTATCTCTGGGTTGCTTTCTGTACAATAGGAGAAATTTAGAAATACAAATTTTCACCTTGAATATATTGAGGTTCATTCTACAGCTGGACGTTCATTCTATGCATTCCAGTGCTGGCAGTGGTTTAAAACTGTGTGCTCTGCATGGTTTTACTAAAACAAAACTATACAGTATAGCAGGAACAACAAAGGGGAATTAATTGATGAAGAAAATCCTTCAAAACTGTGGAAATTCTATTGATTATGGTTTAGTTTTCCTTGTATCTTTTACTTTGGACTTCCAGCTGTGGTGCTTCTCCAAACATCTTCTCAGTTACTGATGTTTCATTAGAGTCACAAAAAAGAAATACTGATGTTAAACTAGAGCAGGATAGAATTATAGTATCATAGAGTATTTTTAATATTGTTGTTGGAAAAGACTTCTAAGATCATTGAGTCCAACCATCAACCCAACATTACCATGGCCATTAAACCATGTCCCCAAGTGCCATGGCCACACATTCCATCAACACTCCCAGGGATGGTGACTCCACCACCTCCCTGGGCAGCCTGTTCCAATGCCTCGCTGCTCTTGCAGTAAAGAAATCATTCCTCATGTCCAAACTAAACCTCCCCTAGCACAATTTCAGGACATTTTCCTCATGTCCAAACTAAACCTCCCCTAGCACAATTTCAGGACATTTTCCTCATGTCCAAACTAAACCTCCCCTAGCACAATTTCAGGACATTTTGTCTTGTTCTATTGCTTGTGCCCTGGGAGAGGAGACCAACCTCTGCCTCACTGCAGCCTCCTTTCAGGGAGCTGTAGATAGCAATGAGGTCTTCCTTTAGCCTCATCCAGACTAAACACTCCAAGGTCTCTCAGCTGCTCCTTACCAGCCCTGTTCTCCAGACCCTTCAGCAGCTTTGTTGCCTTTCTCTGGGCATACTCCAGCACCTCAGTGTCCTTCTTGGAGTCAGGGGCCCAAAATAGCATCCCATTTTGAGTTTTCAGCCTTTCTACCCTGAGGCAGGAGCATTCATGGGGTTGTTGTGACCCAAGTGCAGGACTCAGCACTTGGCCTTGTTGAACCTCATACAGTTCATATCAGCCCATCAGTCCAGCCTGTTCAGGTCTCTCTGCAGATCAACACAACCACCAATTTAGTGTCATCTACAAACTTACTCAGGGTGCCTCAATCCCCTCATCCAGATCATTGAGAAAGATACTAAAGATAACTGGCCCCAAAACTGAGCCATGGGGAACACCACAGGTGACTGGCCACCAACTGGATTTAACTTCATTCACCACCCTATCTTTGGGTTAGACAAAAGGAGGAAGTTGTTTACAATGAGGGTACTGGAATGGGTTCCCTAGAGATGTGGTAGAGGCCCCATCCCTGCGGACAAAGTCGGTCTTGATGAGCAGCCTGATCTAGTTGATGTCCCTGCTGACTGCAGGGGGTTTGGACAAGACGACCTTTGAGGGTCCATTCCAACTCAATGCATTCTGTGATTAGATGGATGTCATTTTAGGATTAGGGAGAAACTAGTGTTTATTATTGTGAAGTTGAATGTTTGTCCAACCTTGAGTGTGTGTCACACTTTGTTGTATGACTTCTTAATCTAGTGCAGTGTGATGAGGCTTCAGGGTGCCCAGTATGAAGTCCAATGGAGAGGAGAATGTTAATTTTAATTTTGCCTTGCATATTGTAGGGATTTATAATAGGAATGGTTTGCTCTTGTTTGTTTGTTTGTTTTTGTTTTGTTTTTGGTTTTGGTGATGTAAGCACTAGCTATTGAAGGAGAAATCAGTACATTTGTTAATTTCCAACTCTTGTTGATTTCCAGATTGTCCTTCGGAGATTAATGTACATTTACCTCTGTATTTTAAATCTGTTGATAGTTTGGGTAATGATGGCTCAGCTCCAGCAAGGAGGTCCAGATGAAAAAGAGAAGACTACTGCATTAAAGGGTATGAGTTTGTTTTTGTTTTGGTTTGGGTTTTTTTTGCCTTCTTTTGTACATATATTGACATTTAAAGAACAACTATTAAGGAAAATAGTTTGATACAATTATGAGTGAGAGTCTGGGAACTGCAGTGCTGCAAGACGCTATTAGTCCATTTAAACTAATGTATTTTGTCTAATGGTGTGTCCATTATCAGTATGTTCATTACATAAAAAGGTAACAATCTGTGGTAATGAGTAACAGAAGAAGATATCCAGTAATTATTTTAAACTTTCATGATTATCCTTTAAGAAAGTTGTGTTCTTAGTTTCTGGGAGTTATCACTGAATTCTATGTTTAATAAATATGCAACCATATTACAGCCTTCAGAAATCTCTTTGGCTGGTAGCAGGAAAAACACTGTTAGGACATTGATTTCCATGTGGATCGTACAAAGTTTTCTTTTTTGTGGTTTAAAAAAACTTAATAGTCATAAGTGACTTAGTGGAGTAATTTCTTGAGGGAGAAAAACTCCAAATTGAACAACATCCTTTAGATACTGTCTTTCCGTTTTGGAAGTATATGGAGTTGGTTACAAGTGAGCTAAACAAACTTTGTGTTTAAAGTGCTTGCATCACACATTTGCTCCCTAAACTTTTAAAAGGGAAGAAATACTCTCCCCTGTAATCCTAGAGTAGACATTTGATTTCTACCAAAGTATCACTGGGAATGCATGTTCTGTAGGCAGTGTTTGTTCAGTTACAGCTATGTTTCATTGGTGAAAACATATGTGGTTTGGTTGATGAAGTTATACTTCATATTTGGAAAATTGAAACTCCCATCTTATATGTGATGTTAATTTGATCTTCATGTCCAAGAGTGCCCAATGCCCAAGAAGTATTCCATAGAATGAAAACTTTTTGTGAGGATGTTGTTTTCTTCATGCAATCTAATCAACTCCTGTAGACACTCTGGAGGTTTTCAAGGCCAGATTGGATGAGGCCTTTAGCAGCCTGGTTTACTGGAAGGTGTCCCTGCCTGTGACAGGAGGGTTAAAACTGGCTGGTCTTTAAGTCCCTTCCAACCCAAGACATTCTATGATTTTATCAGCTGCAGAAGGTCTACTGCAAATCACTCAGGTCTGGGCTCTGTTAAGCTAGTCTCGAATTGAGTTGGAGAGTCCAGGATTGTAGGTGAGAATGATGAATCATGTCTTGAAAGAATCTCACAGGTACAAGGGCACTTTAGCTAATTTTAACTTGAAAAAAATGCACAGGAAAAAGTGTCCATGGTGGTGTCTGAAGCACAGACCAATTTGTGATCTTCCTGTGTGACTCTGAGGGAGGCTGTGCATCATAACAAACTGTACATAGGCTTATTTGGTTCAGGTAGCATTGCCATTGCAACTCAGAAGATGGATGTTTCCTTGTATAGTAACTGACACTTCTGTGTAAACATGTTTCCAAATAGGTCACAGTAAGAGGACACAAAAACTGGTGGAATTAAATTTTAGAGGTGTGGTGTGAATGGAGTCTCTTCCCCAAGGAGAGACCAGAGATTCTTGCCACCATGCTACCTTGACACTGTTAAGGTACAGGGGAAGAAAGGGCAAGCTTTTTACATCCTCTTGTAAAAAGCTTCTTTGACAAAGTTTTTCTTTTCCCTGTGGTTTAATTGAGGACCAGAGCAGCTCCTTCAGAACTTTCAGAGGACAATGCATAGAACAATCATCTGATTGCTTATGTGAATTGAATGTCATGGGACCTGCTGTTAGACTGATGTAAAAGTGAGCTATGGCTGAGAAAGTCACATTTAGAAGTCAACATCCAGTGTTTCCCAGCTGTTTAGATACCTTAGAGGTGCTCTGAGGTGATGGTACAGGTTGGGAGGATGATGCATTTCAGTGGCCATACGAGATGGCCTTTGATCCTCAAGCTTGACCCAGTGAAATCACTTAGAGAAGGAGGAGCTAGGGACAATCATGGGTGCTGGAGTGAATATCATGTCAGCCTGAGGAGTTTGAAGGAGCAGGCCAAGGAACTCTCAAGCATGTTGAAGCTGATTTTCAGGACATTTTAAAACACTCCAGGAATTCCAAAGGATTAATGTACTATTGCTGAGGTTAAGTAATGTGGGTAAGGTTAGATTTGTTACTTGACAGCAAGACCAAGCTAAAGCAGTGACACAAAATCTATTCAAATAATGATTTTAAGTAATGAAAAGATGGAAGTGTAGTTAATATCAAACAAAGCAAGTTTAAAGAAAGTTAGTATTTTCAAACTGTTTTCTTTGAGCTACAACTTTGGATGATGAAGGTAACAAACCAACATACTTGGAGTACTTAACGATTTATTTGGTGTACATGATACATGATGTTTTGATTTATAAAACAAGAATGGTTCAAAGTCAGTGTGGCACTCCTGAATTGAACATTCAAGTCTTCAAATTCATCTACAAGAAAGCAAGAAAACATTTCAGTGAAATCCTGCTGAATAATTTCTTGATGGTCCTTCACTGATAATCAGAAAGTATGTTAAAAAGGTGGCATTAGGTTGCGTGGTGATGAGCAAGGAAGAGGGGAGAGGTGGTTCTACACCATTACCTGTAACTGTTTGGCAGTTAGATGTAAGCAAAATATATCTCCATGTGCTTGTCTCTGGTTAAATGTAAATCCTTAAATCCAGGGTGAAGAATGCAGAGTGCAGTCACTTTAATTAGGGAATGCTGGCACTGCTGGGTTGTTCCATGCTAGTCTAAAGTGTGCACGTTATGGCTTGCTGTGAAATGGATGATGGCCATTTTCTCTGCCTGGAGAGTCATTAAAGGAGGGTGGTTGAGAGAAGAGTCAGATAACTCAGTCTGTTTGGGTATCAAAGGGAAGGTTAAAGAGTGTTGTGATCACACATGCCTGCAAGATGACGTGTATTTGATAATCTGAGCTCTTCAGGAAACCAAACAGGAGTATATCAATGGCTTGATATTGAAGCTAGGTAAGTCTGTGTTAAAAGCATCATGTATCCCAGAGACATATTTCTAACATTGAGAGTAATGAATCATTGAAACAAATCACTGTGTCTTTGGTGGCTTCTCTGTCCCTGGATGTTTTTTGATCAACATTAGAGATGGATAGGTAAATAAATAAATCAGAAGATTACTGTCAATGAGGCCCAGCTTTTGAATCTGGAACAGGATTTCCCATGGTGAAGTCCTGTGTTTAGTAATTTGTGGGATGTCCTTCAGCCCTGAAGTTTTACAGATCTGAACAAACAACATTTTGTCAGTGTCAACAGTGAAATAAAAAAAGACATAGCATGCACTATGTAATTTTTCTT
This sequence comes from Colaptes auratus, assembly GCA_015227895.2. Classification (NCBI taxonomy): domain Eukaryota; kingdom Metazoa; phylum Chordata; class Aves; order Piciformes; family Picidae; genus Colaptes; species Colaptes auratus. The sequence continues at coordinate 10,379,171 of CM026897.1, read as the reverse complement.
TCCCTTTCTTTAGATTTGTTGTCTAGGATAGACTTGGATGAACTAATGAAAAAAGATGAGCCACCACTTGAATTCCCTGATACTCTGGAAGGATTTGAGTACATTTTTAATGAAAGTAAGTCATATATATGCTTTGTAAAGGCTATACTTAGAATAATGTTGAGAGGTTATCAGAACTTTAATTATACCTTATAAGTCCCTATTAGAATTGCACACTTTTCTCTTAAGAATAAAATTGTAAGCCTGAGCATTAACAGACTTGTAAATCTAGCTAAGTAATTATTTTTTTTCTTTAATTTACATAAAACAGTCACAAAAATTTATAGGTTTATACTGTGCATAATTTATGACTTTCCATTTTCTGATACTGAAGTTTTTATACAGAAATTCTGAAAGTAATTTCTGCAGCATTTGCATTAAGCAGCAAATTTAGGGAGTAGTCACTTATTTAGGAAGTGTTTTATTTAGTGATTCGTTTTTACAGGGAGAAAAATTATTTAGGTGATAAGCCATACATAAGGAATTTAGATACTAATATCTAATTATTATCTAGACAATAATATATCCCAGCTGTTTCATTAATGCCAAGAGGAGAACCCCTATTGGTATGGATGGAAGGATGAGCAGTGTGGTAGAATGTTTTTAACTCTTCCTGTGTGGGTCATGGTTTTTCATTACAGACACAGGTACTTCCAGCTAGCTGGATCTGTGAGTTAAATGAGTTAGTAGTATTTATAATTTCCAGTGCATACATTTTAAAATCCAGCTGAGAAATAAGCCCTCTGAGCCAAAGTAATACCAGACCCCAGGAAATGGCTCTTTTCAAGACTGTTTGAAACCTGTAGGACAAATGGGGACGTTTACAATTCTACGTCTTTGCAGTGCCTGTTCTGTGAACAGAGGAACTTTAGTTTCTAAATCTGCCTGTCTTACATCTTCCACGTTTAAAGAAAAAAAAAAAGAGCTTTCCTTTAAATGATAGTCATTTATGCAACACTTAGCTTTTTAATACCCTGATGGCTTTCACAGGAAGGTACTTAGAGACTAAAAGTGTCATGAAAGTGATGCTTTTTCTTTGATGGGAGGGGTTCAGCTCTGTCACTTTTCAGCTCCTTATTTTTAGATCTGCACAGTGTCTACTGTCTTCCTTACTGACTTCAGAGTTAATGGTTCATATGTGGTTGATACAAAGGGATGAAATTTGAATTTGGGGGGAATGATGTTTTAGAATGATACTAGTGAATATTCCATCACTATCCTCACAGCCTGAGTGAATTCCACAGAACACAGCAAAACTTACTGCCTGTGCTGCTGGTCAGCCAAGCAGAAAGGTCTCCATTCTGCTTTTGTATGTTTAATTCAGATGTTGGCTCATATACTCTTATGTCATAATTGTGCTTCTTTTTATGGAGGAAGATATTTATCAAATTTAAAGAATCTGAAGAAGACAAGGGTTCCAAAATGTCAAAGAAAAAAAACATACCAGGTATTTTCTCCACTTCACTTGTGGAGAAAGCAACTTCATGCACCTATGAATGACATGCTTGAAGAGTAACTAGATGAGAATGAGACACTGAAGGTAGAGTTATGATGAAAATATAAGGATTTTTGGAACAGAGACAGGGTATGAAGTTGGAGAGAGGGATGTGAAGTTCACAACATTAATAGATGAGGGGCGAGCAACTGATGTCATTTACCTGGACCTGAGCAAAGCCTTTGGCACTGTCCCACACCACATCCTGGTCTCCAGGCTGGTGACACATGGGTTTGATGGATGGACCACTAGATGGATAAGGAACTGGCTTGATGGCTGCACCCAAAGAGTGGCTGTCAATGGGTCCATGTCCCAGTGGAGGCCAGTGACAAGCGGAGTCCCTCAGGGATCAGTCCTGGGACCAGTCTTGTTCAACATCTTTGTGGGTGCCATGGACAGTGGCATCGAGTGCACCCTCAGCAAGTCTGCTGATGACACCAAAGCTGTGTGGTGCAGCAGACACACTGGAGGGAAGGGATGGCATCCAGAGGGACCTTGACAGGCTGGAGAGGTGGGCACAAGCCAACCTCATGAGCTTCAACAAGACCAAGGACAGGGTCCTGCATCTGGGTGGAGGCAATCCCAGGCACAAATCCAGGCTGGGCAGTGACTGGCTGGGGAGCAGCCCAGAGGAGAGAGACTTGGGGGTGCTGGTGGACGAGAAGCTCAACATGAGCTCTCAATGTGCACTTGCAGCCTGGAAAGCCAATCAGATCCTGGGCTGCATCAGGAGAAGTATGGCCATCAGGTGAAGGGAGGTGATTCTCCCCCTCTACTCAGCTCTGGTGAGACCCCACCTGGAGTACTGTGTCCAGTTCTGGAACCCCTATTACAAGAGGGATGTGGACGTGCTGGGAGCGTGTCCAGAGAAGGGCCACGAGGATGATCAGAGGGCTGGAGCACCTCTCCTATGAGGACAGACTGAAGGAGTTGGGGCTGTTCAGTCTGGATAAGAGAAGGCTCCAGGGCTATCAGGTAGTGATAGGACTAAGGGAAATGGAATGAAGCTGGAGGTGGGGAGATTCAGGCTAGATGTGAGGAGGAAGTTCTTCACCGTGAGAGTGGTCAAGCCCTGGAATGGGTTATCCAGGGAGGTGGTTGAGGCCCCATCCCTGGAGGTGTTTAAGACCAGGCTGGATGAGGGTCTGGCCGGCCTGATGTAGTGTGGGGTGTCCCTGCCCATGTCAGGGAGGTTGGAACTAGATGATCCTTGTGGTCCCTTCCAACCCTGACTGATACTATGATACTATGAAGTTGGAGAGAAGGATTTCCTTGGTGTATAGTATAGGAGGTGACATAAGTCAGGAAATAGTATGGCAAGTAAACTGGTAAAGATAACTTTTATAGCAGATCTTTAATACTGTGTTTGAAATATCAAGAATCAAAATGTAAGGGTCCTGAGAAAGTATGAAGTAAGTTAGCAATTTTTTACTGTTCAAGAGGACACACTCTTCTGAGACCCCTTACTTCCATCATGCAGATGCTTAAGCTTTCAGAGGAGATACTTGTACATATTCTTGGTTTTAATGTTCCTCTGATTCACTACAATCCTGTGATGCTTTGAGACCACAACTTAGGTTTTGTTTGATAAACTGAAACATGACTGGTAAGATCTGTTTTTTGCAGTTCACTCATTATTTTTAACTCAGTCCATGTCTTCATTTGTGGTATGCTACTAAAATTCTGCTATGAACAAGGCCAACTGCAGAAAGTTACATTGGAGTCTAAGAATGTGGTTTTGCTCTGATCAAGCACCCTGCTTTGTTCTGCTCTTCCAGTCTCAAGTCTCACAGCACTGTGAACCCCACAGCACAGTGCCTGGAAGCTGAGATGTTTACCTTAATCATGGACTTAGGGTTTTGGGTTTCTTTTTCAGTTTAACTTGGAATACTGTTAATCTTGAAAATATTTGTTTCCTTTCCTTCCAGGCCAATTTGTACTCACATTTCTTCATAAAGGCAGTTGGTTTGGAAGTAGGGGATTTGATGCTACCATTTGATCACCTAATTGACACTGCAGATCAAATATTAACTTGTGATGTTTACATTTGGGTGTTAATCCCCAGCAAGCTTGCAAAGCACTTTGGCATTTGATATCTGCAGATAATTTCACTGTCTTCACTGGTGTTTTAGCTGTATCTAGCAGTACCTGACATTGAAGGGCAATGCATTTTGTTATGCTGTAACAGTTTTCCTTCAAAACTATAATAACCGAAAGAGAGAAATTCACAGTAGCTTCAAATTTTCAGATGTAGACATCTTCCCCCACACACACACATTTTCAGCACTTAGATATCTTACTTTGAATGAAGAAGTGTGTTGAAATAAAATGATTTTCTTTCCTTTGCAGAGGGGCAGTTGAGACACATAAAAACTGGGGAGCCATTTGTTTTTAATTACCGTGAAGATTTGCATAGATGGAACCAAAAGCGTTACGAAGCTCTTGGAGAGGTAATATTAATTGTGTGCTTGTATGAATGTATGTGTGCATGCATCTGTGTGTTGGTGTGGTCTGTTTCTTTCTGGAAATGATGATTTTAAATATATTGAAGATTTATTGAGGTTGCACTCATTTCACAAGAGGGGGTTTCAGGATTTGTTGTGCGTTAACGTTCTGACAGCGATTCCCATTTATTTGCTCTACAGCTTAAAATGTGATTTAGACTACAGTTTTGACTTTGGTGTGTGTTCAAAATAGAGTATCATCTAAAATGACACATTCAGAGAATATTATGCAGTGCAGGATTTTAACTTTCTTCTCCTCAAGGTGAAGCAGTGGGCACAAAACTGCTATTTTACTTTCCACCTGAAGGTGAATGCATTGGCTGGTTTTGTTGTGTCACCAGTTGCCACTGGGTTGATTGGTTAAAGTTCTGGCGATTAATTGATTAAATATTTATTAGTACAGTAGGTATTTGATGCTACTGGTACTTTCCAAACTTCTTGTAGGGATGTTATGGGTGTAGTAGGTGTACAAGTCACTGACAATGTTTCCTTTCCTGAGGGTAAATGACTTTGATTTTATTGCCATGCTTATTGTCATGCCTTAGGAGCCAGAGCAGTGTCTTGAGAAGAAAAGCATCTAAGTGCAAAGAGTACATGATGGGGTCTTCCTGGGGATGATTAGAAAGGTGGAGCACCTCTCTTATGGAGACAGACTGAAAGAGTTGGGGCTCTTCAGTCTGGAGAAGAGAAAGGTCCAAGGAGACCTTATTGAGGCCTTCCAGTATCTGAAGAGGGCTACAAGAAAAGCTGGGGAGGGACTTTTTAGGGTGTTGGGTAGTGATAGGACTGGGGAAGAATGGAGCAAAACTAGATGGGTAGATTCAGATTAGATGTTAGGAAGAAGTTCTTCCTCATGAGGGTAGTGAGAGAGAGACTGGCACAGATTGCCCAGGGAGTGGTGGAAGCCTCATCCCTGGAGATTTTTAAGTCTGGATGTGTCTCTGAGCAACCTGATCTGGTGTAAGATGTCCCTTCCCTTAGCAGGGGGTTTGGAACTAGGTGATCTGTGGTGTTCCTTCCAACCCTGACTGTTCTGTGATTCTGTGATTCCTTACACTGTCACAACCTCCCCTGCCCAAGAGAAATAAAAGCCTCAGCACCTTGACCTCTAGGTAGCAATGCTGCTCCTGTTGGAGTGGCCTTTGGGGAAGAGGGATGCACAGTTCTGTGCACAAACCTGTGTCTTTTTCCTTGGACTGATGCCCAGCAGTTTCTGTTGGAATCATTATGGTGTGTCATTCAAGAACTGCCTTTGCCTCATGGCTTGTCTGCTTTCATTGTTTTAGTGAGGATAAAACACATTTGCCTCCCCTCCCTACTCACTCTTTATTTTACGTTAATGCAGACTGCTCAGAGATAATGCTTGTTACATGTGCTTAGATATTTTGTCTTTTAAACTTTCTTCTTGTCATGGTTTAACCCCTGGGGGCAGTTCAGTCCTGGCCTGGCTGCTGAATCACTCCCTGCCATGGTATGGGGCAGCAAACTGGGTAAAAGTGAGAAAATTCTTGGGTAAGGCTAAAGTTGTGCATGCAAGAGCTTGAGAAGAGGAGGCTCTGGTGAGACCTTAGTGCAGCCTTTCAGTTCCTAAAAGGAAGAAGGATGAGGACAGGCTTTAGCAGGGCCTGATGTGGTAGGACAAGTGGTGATGGTTTAAACTAAGAGAGGGAGATTCAGACTAGAGAGAAAGAGGATATTTTTTGCCGTGAGGTTGGTGAGACCCTGTCCCAGGTTGCCCAGAGAGGTGGGAGGTGCCCCATGGCTGGAACCATTGCAGGTCAGGTTGTTTGGTGCTCTGAGCAACCTGCTCTAGCTGCAGATGTTCCTGCTGGCAGCAAGGGGGTTAGACTGGATGAGCTTTAAATGTCCCTTCCAACCTAAAGCATTCTTTGATTCTGTGATTCTAAGAAAAGCAAAATAAGGAATTCTGTGCTTTCCATGAGCGGGTGTGTTTCAGCCGTTTCAGCCCATGGTGGCGAGTTGGGAAGACAAATGCCTCGTTGGAATATAACCCTGAACACAGATTCATAGAGTGGGCTGGGTTGGAAGGGACCTTAAAGATCATCAAGTTCCAACCCCCTGCCATGGGCAGAGACACCTCCCACCAGAGCAGGCTGCCCAAGGCCCCATCCAGCCTGGCCTTGAACACTTCCAGGGACGAGGCATCCACAACCTCCCTGGGCAACCTGTTTCAGTGTCTCATCCCCCCTTCCTCCTCCTGTCCTCAACCTTTTATTGTGGAACATGATGCTATAGGCACTATGTATCCCTTTGGTCACCTGTTCTGTCTGTGTTGTCCCCTCCCAATTTCATGTTCACCCTCCGCCCCAGACAGTTGTTTACTACAAATAAAAAGTAAAATGATGTGTGAAATGTTGAAAAGTAGATGGTATGAAGCATCTTGATTGAGCTTATTTAATGTATAAATAAGTATATATTAAAATTTATCACCAAATGCCTTCACAGAGTTCCTTGTGCTGCCAAGAGTGCATTTTGAAGTTGAAGAAACACCTAATCACTAGCTATAAAACCAGTTACAGGGAACTTCTGTGGGCACTGAGCATGCAGGCTCAAAGTGTCTCGGTCCGGAGAGGGAAAGAGACTCAGGTTTATTTTGAATATTCCTGTGTTGTGAAATGAGAGGCACAAATGAGGCCAAGATATCAACAGATAGACTATTTATTACATAAATAAAGTGGATGGATCAGAAGGGGAGAGAGAGAAGAGAGAGATTAAAGGAAAGGAATTATATTACCACACCCCTCACCCCGTCAAGACAGTTTGAGTCTGTGGAGGAAAGGTGCTGCAGGAGATGTTTGGTCTGTAGAGGAAGGGTGCTGGGGCTTTGGCTGTAGAAGGGATGTGGTCCTCTGAGCAGCTTCTTCAGCTCCATAAGTTGCAGCAGGCGGAACTTAGGGCACAGAGGGAGGGTTTTCAGAGTCCAAGATCTGTTATGTTGCCCCGTGATGTTTCCAGTGTGTGGTGTGGTCTTCTGCATTTTTCTTCTTCAATTTTCTTCTATCAAGCCAGTAGTTGCTCCAGTCTTTTATACAGTTTTTTAGTCCTTAGGCAAGTGTCCAGGTGTTGTTCCCCAGGATATCATTCTGGGAAATCATGTTTAGGTAAGTGTCCAGGTATCGTTCTCCAGGAAATCTTTATGTGTATTCATGTGAGTTTGGGTAGCTGTCTGGATGGAGGGGGGGAGGCCTCTGCCTCCTCCTTCTCCATCTACCTACCCACACACTCATTACACATCAGGAAACAGGTGGTGAATCCATTGTCTCATCCTTCTCCCTTCCTAGGGTATCTGATGGCTGGAAATGATCTTGTCCTGAAGGCGTGATGGCTGGGCCCTTGGGCCATTGTTGTAGGCCAGCTGCAGTCCAGTGAGCAATGTTATCTTTGCACCTTCCAAGAGTCCTTCCAGTGGCTCTGCCCAACACACATCAGCTATTGTCTGGGCAAGCAGCAAGTGATTTTATCTTTGTTGAGTCACACCAAGGAGAGACAAGCTTTAGTCTCTCACAAAAAGGAGGACAGGACAGAAGTCTCTGCCCATGTTGATTAACACTCTGTCTGCCCATAACCAGTACAGTTGAGCAAGGCATGGTCCAAGAATTCCCACCAGCATGAATTTGGACACAGTCAGTCTGAGAGAAGTGGAAGCAAGAGGTTTGGTGGAAAGCAGGAGACCAGGAGAGGAAGGAAAGAGAGAGATTCAGCTGTGTGCAGTGTAACTGCACAGGGCTCCGCAGTGCTGTGTTTTTACATGCACAAGGCTCCATTTAAAGACATAAGCTCTGTTCTGTTACAAGGAATTTCTGTTCTTGGAGAAGAATTGCTCAAACAGTCCCAATTCTTTGGTAAACCTCAGTGGGATATTCAGCAATGCAGGTTTTGCCTTTTCACTCCAGTAAGATGAAAATCCCCTTGCAAGGCCAGGTTGCTCTGACTTTAGCAGGATAGATGACATGGATTAGTATCTCCCAATTCCTTACTGTCACTCCTGAAGAATGGAGACAGCCTTTCTGCTTGTGAAGCTGTGATGAAAAGCTGCTGCTGACTCTGCCAGGCTTCTGCTGAGTGGTGATGGTCTGTTGCTCCGTGGATAGCTCAACCTCTCCATTTCATTCAGGGGGCAGCCTGGGCTCTGTGCTAGATCTGTTGGAGCTGCCCAGATGATGAGCACTGCTTTGTTGCTGTGAACTGAAGAACCTTCTTTTTACCTCCTCCTCCTTCCTGCAAGAACTGTGACAGGGGAGGAGACTATGTGGGCTACTGCTGCTACTTCTCACATCCTTTCACCTCAGCTGTTCATTTTTCCAAAACAGGGAATGTGCTTTTCCCCAATCTGTTGCATTGTCTAAGGTACTTGATAGACATTTCTTCCACCAGGAAAATAGATTGGCACCTATTCCGTGGTGGCCAGCGTGTGTGGAGACTTTTCTGTGTGCCTGTATTGTTCAAATATCCCCATTCACCAAATAAATTGGTTGGGTAAGACACAGCTATAAGGATTTAGTGTGTCTCCATGTGGGTTCCTGTGCCACCACACCTTCTTGTCTGTGTTTGGCATCACCATCAAGTTCCTCCTGCTGTGGATCTGAACAGTGAGTGCCACAGCTTCAACCCAGAGCAGTGTGAATGATTGCTTTTGATTTTTGGTTAACTGTGAGGTGGGGTGTGTTCATGGAGTGGGTGTCTCACATCTGTGATCTGTGTTACACTTCTTGTTAGTTGTTCTTCACATTCAGGTTGGAGTGATGTTTGAAACAGAGATTTATTTATCCTGATGGGTAAAAGGCAAAGAAGGTTTGAGGTCAGGCACCTGACAAAGTGAATTGTTTTGAGTTGGTTGTTTTTAGAGGAAAGTCACATGTGTTTCAGCCTGTTTTCTGCTAGCTGCCTGATACTACAGAAAGGCACCAGTTTGTAAGTGCTCCATTGTCCATTTTTGGCACTGTGGATGTTTATGTTGTTATCTGAGGATGCAGGAGACGCTGACCCCTGGCCCTTGGCATTTGTTCACATAGATAAAACCTTCTTTTTGTTCCACAGATTGGTGAGTCACTGATGCAGATGATGAGTAGTACAGAGGCAGTGTATTATCCTCTGATTAGCCATTTTTCAGGGTGGGGTAGGATGTGCTTAGCAAACTGTGATAGGTTAAGAAGCAGCACCTCATACCATTTGTAAGGTGATGCAGTAAAATGTGTCCTTAGGCCTTTGAAACATCATCCTTTAGCTTCAGGTGTTCTATGTAGCTGAATGTTGATGTAGCTGGATCTACAGAGATGATAAAGTAGCTAGACTGGTATCATCAGGCAAAAGTGTTTTATATTCTCAGTCTTCCCATTGTTAGCCCAGTGACTGTGAGCTGTTTTTCTAATTCTTAAAGACACGTACCCAGGCACCTCTGGGGTTGTGTTTTTAACCTCATGTATATCTTGTGAGCTGCTTTTATTGCATTTCACTAATTTAAAGAAGTGGGTGTACATCCTGCCCTTGTGTTTCAGCATCGTTCTCTCTTTCTTGGAGCATTAATAAGTCTTCATTTGATAATCCTTGGGTTTGTTGGTTGGTTTTGGGTGTTGTTTTTGTGGGTTTTTTTTACTGTTCAAAGTCATGAGTGCACTATCTGTGATGTTCTGCCGTTACCCTGGCTGTATAGAAATTGATTCTGCACAAATTACAATGGTTCGTCAGCGTCTCCACTCCTTACATCTCTTTATTCTTCACTCATTGATCCGTTATTTCAGGCACACAATTTGTTCTGCAGCCTCTTGATGTGTACTCCTAATAGACAATTTAGTGAACTGTTCATAATTCTGTGATTCTGGTTCAGTCATCGCTACTGCGGCATTGAATTTTGTGGAGAGCCTCTCCATTTGCTTTTTAAAAATTAAAATGGCAACAGAAGTGCACAGAACATGGTGTTGCAGCTGCTTCTCACTGCAGATTAATCCATGTGGCAAGTTTGAAGTATGACTGAGAACAGATTTGTGACAACAGTGTAGTTGTTGCAGGCGTACCACTTCCAGCTGAAGGTTTATTTCTTTCCTCCCACCCCCCCACCCCTCCCTGTTTCTTTTCTGGCCAGGGGTCGTGGAGGTTTGTAATCTAGGTGAAGCTCCAGGTTAGGCTTATGTGGTGTGTCTCTCTTGCATTTTAAGTAGATGTCTGTGTGTATTGTTTGTAGCACAGTTTCAACCAAGATCGTGGCTACTGAAACTTACAGCAGTCTAGTTCTGGTGTCCCCAGCATGAGAAGGACACAGAACTGTTGCAGTGAGTCCAAAGCAGGAGTCAAAGATGATCCAAGGGCTGGAGCACCCCTGCTATGAGGACAGGCTGAGGGAGCTGGGATTGTGCAGCCTGCAGAAGAGAAGACTCTGGGGAGACCTTAGAGCTACCTGCCAATAGCTGAAGGGAAGGCTGCAGAGGGACTTTCCTTGAGGATCTAGAGTCAGGATAAGGAGGAAAGGTTTGAAGCTGAGGGAGGGCAGGGTTAGACTGGACCTTAGGAAGATAGTCTTCAGTATGAGGGTGGTGAGACTCTGGAACAGGTTGCCTAGGAGGGTTGTGGATGCCTCCTTCCTCCTCCAGTTGAGAGATGTTCCCTGCCCATGGCAGGGAGGCTGGTGTAGATGGTCTCTGAGGTCCCTTCCAACCTAGGGCTTTCTGTGATTCATCATGACATTGTCATTAAATGGAATAACAAAGAGAATACTACTAAGATTTCTTGTTGGGGTTTTAACATCAATTTTGACAGTCGTATAGGTTGTCTTGATGATAAGATTTCATATGAAGAAGATTATGTTAGGACTTGGAGGTGTCAGTTGATAAAAACCTGGATATGAGCCAACAATGGTCGTTGGCAGCCCAGAAGTCAGCTGTGAGCAGCAGGATGAGGAAGGGATTCTGCACCTCTGCTCTGCTGAGACCCTGCCTGGAGAACTGTATCCTGTTATGGTGCCCCCAACACAAGAAGATGGACATGGAACTGCTGGAGTGGGTTCAGAGGAGGTCAAGAAGATGATCAGACGGCTGGAGTACCTCCCCTGGGAGAGTTAGGGCTGTTCACCTCCCCTGGGAGAGTTAGGGCTGTTCACCTCCCCTGGGAGAGTTAGGGCTGTTCAGCCTGGAGAAGGAAAGGCTCTAGGGTGACCGGAGCAGCCTTCCAGTACCTGAAGGAGGCTCCAGGAGAGCTGGGGAGGGACTTTTGACAAGGGCTTGTAGTGACAGGACAAGGGCAATGGCTTTGCGGTGGGAGAGGGGAGATTGAGACTGGAGATGAGGAATACATTCTTGAGAGTGAGGGTGGTGAAACACTGGAACAGGTTGCCCAGGGAGGTTGTGGATGCCCCCTCCTTGCAGGTGTTTAAGGTCAGGTTGAATGAGGCCTTGAGCAACGTGTTCTGGTGAGAGTTGTCCCTGCCTGTGGCAGGGGGGTTGAAACTGGGTGATCTTTAAGGTCCCTTCCAACCCAAACCATTCTGGGATGCTATGTTGACATTGTCCTTCCATACTCTTAGAGTAGTCAGAGTATCCCTAGTATCAGCTGACAGTCCCTGTCTGTCTTTCTGCCTGTTTCCTATAGCTCTAGCACTGGGTAATTTAAATATGGTGATTGCTTGGAGGTCATTTAATGCTTGCAGATGTTTTTATGGGTGCCATCACTAATGAAGAGACTTCTACCTGTGATGGTAGCTTTCTTGGCTACCAAATCTTTAAATATGTCAAATAGGATCTGAAAATAGGTAGATTATAGCATGGAGAGTAATACAAATGAGTCTGCTGTGGTCCTGTTGTTGGACTAGTGTATGCCACCTCTAGTATTTGCACCCTGCCTGACCTGCAGAAGCAGGTAATAGAAGAGCTGTGAGTTACTACACCACAGCACAGGAGAATACCTTACATTTATGTAGAAGAGACACAGAAAGCAAAGAAATAGACCACCTCAGTCAGAAATTCCTTGCCTGCTTCAGTTGTGATACTGTACAGTTAATTTTGCATCATCAGAGAGGGCTTATCCCACCAAATAAGCTGCTTTAAAGTATGTGCACTACGTTAGGTCCAGCTCATCATAAAGTAGATTAACCACCAAGGTTAATATTTGTGTGTGTCTCTGTGTGTGTGTGTGTGTGTAAAATAAGTCTGTAGAATTATGACAATGACAACCCATAATTAAGATTGCTAAGTAGTAAAACGAGATGATTTTATTATTTCTACCCTCACCCCCACCCCTCCCTCAGATCTCCTTTAAGTTAAAAGAACAGCTTGGTCTCAACATAATTTAAAAACTAAGCGTTCACCTGCTACTAATTTCCTCACTGGTTGCAAAGAGCATTATTTGTTTGGATGGCTGAGAGAAAGAAGCTATTTACATAGCACAAATGAAAGCATAGAGCAGCAGAAGAGGACATGTAAGTTAATGAAGAAGGAAGCATTAAGTAGTCTGCATTTGAAAGGGTAGCTTCTTACATGAATAACCCAAAATCTGATGATAGGCTGCACGTGCACCTGATAGTACTTAAGGTCCAATCTTGCAGCCGAAGCTCGTGTGAATAAACTCAATAGGTCTGATCTTGTGAATAAGGGCTGCAGGATCAAGTTCCAAATAAAATTTGCAGATGATTAGTAGAAATCCTTATGCTCCAGTTTCAGTTTCTTTTGCACAGTTTTTATTTAAACATTCCAGATTTTCTCTGGCTAGTGAGACTTTAGTGTAATAAAGCATGTGCTGCACACTAGGGATTAAGCAAAAATTATGTTGGTGTACCTTGACTTACTGCTGTCTGTTTGCTGTTATTCTGTGGTTGGAATATTTTGCCTTTCTGAGAGGACAAAATGAGTTGATAGTGATGTGATCGGTAGGGAGGGTCATGGACATTTGCTTTCTTGGGAGGCTTGCTTAGCTAGGGCTGTTGAAGAGTTTCTGCTTAAAGAGTAGGCAGCAAATACTTAAAAGGTGTTTGTTGAGCATGTGTGGACTGAATTTTTACTGTGAATTGCATTAGAATGAAGAAAAGACAAACTTTCATTGAGCCATAGGATCACTAAGGTTGGAAAAGAGCCTTAAATTCGTTGAGTCTAACCATAAGCCAACTACCATGACCACCAAACTCTGAGACCTAATAAATTCTTCCAAACTATGTTCTGTTTCAAAGGTAAAGTAAAATTGAGTTATTCCACTCACCCATATTTTTGAAAGGGGTTTTGGATGTTTGGGAAGCAGTTTGATTGTACTATTTCTGTGCATGCTGTGCCCCATCTACTAATGAATGTTTTTTTTCCACAACAAAATTTTACAGCAGAGTAAATGTTGCAGAAATATTTAGAGTTGTGCTATTTGGCAAAAATAGGCAAGCAGAAGAGAGCGACTGGGCAAGATCTTTATTAAAATAAAGCGTGGCCTCATTTATTACAAAACACTGGAGCAGAGGTTAGGAAGTCTTGTCTGGAGATATCCAAAACCCACCTGGATTGTTCCTGTGTGATCTGCCCTAGGTGCTCCTGCTCTGGCAGAGGGGTTGGACTGGATGATCTTTTGAGGTCTCTTCCAACCCCTAACATTCTGTGATTCTGTGATTATTAGAGAAGAACCTATGTGGAATAGAGGCTTTTGAGTCTACCAGTTGGAGGAAGGGTTTACCCACCACTTTTTGGGCACCAGTTCTTTCGGAATCCATCACATCCTCTTGGCCATAGGTTTTATCCATACTAACTTGGAGAGGGACTGTTTCCAAAAGTCACAGTATCACAGTATCATTAAGGTTGGAAGAGACCTTGAAGATCATTGAGTCCAACCTGTCACCACAGACCCCATGACTAGACCATGGCACCAAGTGCCACGTCCAGTCCCCTCTTCAACACCTCCAGGGACAGTGACTCCACCACCTACCTGGGCAGCTCATTCCAATGGCGAACGACTCTCTCAGTGAAGAACTTTCTCCTCACCTCAAGCCTAAACTTCCCCTGGCGCAGCTTGAGACTGTGTCCCCTTGTTCTGGTGCTGGTTGCGAGAGGTCTGTTCTGTAGCAGTAGGACAAGGAGCAATGGTCGGAAATTAGAGAAGAAGACATTGGGATTGGATGTTAGGAACAAGTTCTGTACCATGAGGGTGGTGAAACACAGCAACAGGTTGCCCAGGAAGGTGGTTGAGGCCCTGTCACTGAAGGTATTCAAGGTGAGGCTTGACAAGACTCTGAGCAACCTGCTCCAGTGAAGAATGTCCCTGCTGACTGCAGGGGATTTGGAGGTCTCTTCCAACCCCAACCGCTCTGTGGTTATTTGTAGTTTGTGATAGGTGAGCATGAAATAGAAATGTGATACAGAAGACTTTAAGCACGCAATGAGATAAAACACCTAAAAATGGGGCAGGGTAATGAATTCTTCTCTAATAGTAGTTCCCAAGCTGGAAGTAATACAGTTCCATAAGGTTCCACTTCTTTTACTTCACTCGTTTTTGAACCAATGCCTTTGATAACAGAAAAGAAATTGCTAGTAGGAGCAGCACAAAAAGCATCTAAATCATATATGTGTTAAGAATTTTAGCAAGATTTCAGCTTTTACCAATCTGTTTATCTTCAGCATTTCTTTTTTTTCTTTCTTTTTTTTTTTTTTTTTTTTTTTCTTTCTTTTTGTGTGTGTGTGTGTGTGTGTGTGTGAGTGGAGTAGATGGACGGACAGCAAAGATTTGAGAACCACTTAATAGTACCTAAGGACATTTAAATTTAAATATGAATCTTTGTTGCGTGCAGTATATTCATTTGCATATGCTAAGCCCTCTTTCAAAAATCTGCTGTTTGTGAAGACTTTTTTTACTGGAATGATTATGTCAGATGTGCTTCAGTGAACTCTTCCAGTTTGTAGGCAGCAATTGGCAGTAGGTTGGTTCATCACAGTAACATGACAGTACTCCAAAGGTTCAGAGATAGTTTCATAATTATTGTTAGCATGCTTCTTGAAAGAAATGATGAGCATCTCATAAACCCAGATGGGAATTTGTTACATTGTTGATAAATGTGTTGATAAATGTGTTTTACATTTTTAAATTGATAAACAGTGAAAAGCAGAGAAGATACAATAAGGCAGATGGTTGTTTATAAAGCACTTGCAAGTTGCTGCAATTCAAAGAATGGTACTAATTGTTAAAAAGAAGACAAAAATTGGAGTAGGGGGAGTGTTTCAATGAGTTAATCATGAGCTTTTTAAAAATAAAACCTTCAGCAGCTTTAGTTCAATTAGAACCATTCTTGCTATCCTGGGTTTATATGCAAAAGTTTAGGCTCTCAGTTCTTGCTAAACTTTTGTACCAATCATTCTCATGTAGCTGAAACCAAACCCACAAGCAATCCACCTTTTATCTAAATGCATCCATTCCTTTCACTCCTTTTTCTTGTTAGAAAAAGAAAGAAAAAAAAAAAGACAACCCAAAATATATTGTAGAGCAGAATTAAATTGAATTATCATCTGTTTTATTAATCATTCCCACTTAAAAAATGAATGGAGTAGTGAACTCCAAAATCAGCAGAGTTCACAGCAGAGAAGTAAGATGGTGTAGAGTTAGCTTAATTTTTTGGTAGGGAAGTGGTGGGGAAAAAAAAAAAGGGGTGTTATCAACTAGGTGACAAGAAAAAAAGAAATATATTTAAGTAGTGCTTATGCAGAGTATAAATCAGCATATGTGATGAAGCCAGTTGGCTCACCTTTGTCTTGTGAACGTTCAGTTCTTGTCTCCATCAGTGATATTAAAACTTTCTATGAAAGGCAAAGTGTTTTCCTACTGTTTCAGCAGGAGTTTTTTGAAAACCAGAGATATGTAGATTACTGCCTTCATCAAGCAGCTCTTTTAAAATATGTTTATTTTACCTCAGTTGCAGAACTCCAGAAGAGTTACTTCTTTTTTCTTTCTTTTTTTTTTTACAGGATTTTCAGCTTTTCCAGGATAACAAAATTAACACTTTCTGTGTTTTCAAGGAGAGACCTTTCAGAGATCTTTCAGTTCTCTGGGAATATATTTTTGTGTTTTTTCTTTTTTTTTAATTAAAATGCAGCAGAATAGTGATATTTTTTAATAAAGCTGTATCAGCTGTGTCAGCCCTTAATAGGAATAATTTGAAAGGAAAAAAATTCAATTATAAATCAATAGAGCGTTGTATTTCTGTATGTGCAAACAACCTAAAATTACTTTAAGATGCTCCAGCTGCTCAATTCATTAACTCAATCACAACTGAATTTTGGGATCTGTTATCTTCCATTGATGGCTCCAGCAGAAATACCCAGCCTGAAGCTGTTAGATGCAGTTATGACTGCTAAGCAAGATCAGTTCAATAGGTTGGTCGCTTAGGGTTTTGAGAGGCTTAATAGATAGTTACTTATCTTAACTTATGCCCTGTTCTGCCTGTAATGATTCAGGAAAGCTTTGTGTTCCTCCACAGAGTTCCTCCTCCACAGAATCACAGAACATTAGGGGTTGGATGGGACCATGAAAGATCATCAAGTCCAACCCCCCTGCCAGGGCAGGATCCCCTAGAGTGGGTCACAAAAATAGATCCAGGTGGGTTTTGAGTGTCTCTAGAGAAGGAGACTCAGATTCCATACATTCAGAGTTCTCAGATTTGCCTCTTATACTCTTAATTCTTTACAACATACTCACCAAATCCTTGAGCCTTGACTGATACCCCAAGTGTCACAGAAACATTCAGATTGGAAAAGACCCCTCAGGATCACCAAGTCCAACCATGAGCCTTAGTCTACAAGACTCTCCCCTAAACATTATCCTCAAGTGCCACATCCAGGGCAGGTGACCCCACCACCTGGGCAGCACATTCCAATGCCTGACCACTCTTGATGGGGAAAAAAAAATGTTTCCTAATGTGCAGTCTAAACCAACCTACTGGCAGCTTAAGGCCATCCTCTCTTGTTCCATCACTAATTATCTGTGAGAAGAGATCAGCACCAGCCTCTCCACAACTTCCTTTCAGGTACCTGTAGACAGCAATGAGGTCTCCCTTCAGCCTCCTCTTCTTCAAACTAACCATCTCCAGCTCCTTCAGTTGCTCTTCATCAGATTTATTCTTCAGTGTTTTTGGTCGTAAGATAGGAAAGGTCTCTGAGCATAAAAATCTGAAGAATTTTTCTCTTCACTGTTATTTGTGCTCCCAGAATGACTAAATAAACACTATGCTAGTGCCAACTTAAAAGTCTTGTAGGATTATTCTCAAAGCTTTTTTCTTGTATGCAGCAAAATGTTGTAGTTCTGGTGAGCTTTAGTATGATGTTGGAATCATAGAATTTGTTTTAGTTGGAGTGATTTAAGATAATCAGTCCTCTAACTCTACCAAGTCTGGTACTAAACCATGTCACTCAGCACCACATCTCTGCCTCTTTGAAACAGCTCCAGGGGTGGGGATTCAAACACCTGCCTGGGCAGCCTGTTCCAGGCTTTGAGAACCCTTTCAGGGAAGAAGTTTCTTCTAATGTCCAACCTAAACTTCCCCTGGGGCAGCTTGAGGCCATTTCCTCTTGTTCCCTGGGAGAAGAGGCTGACCCTCACCTGTCTCATACTTGCTTTCAGGGAGTTGTAGAGTGCCAGAGGGTCTCTCCTCAGCATCTTTTTCTCCAGACACATCCTCACAACTTATGCTCCAGACTTTTCACCAGCATTGTTGCCTTTCTCTGGACACACTCCATAGAATCATAGAATTGTCAGGATTGGAAGGGACCTCTAGGATCATCTAGTTCCAGCACCTCAATGTTTTTCTTGTAGTGAGGGTTGGTTTTACTGGTGATATTGGTTGTTACCTGAGAATCACTCTCCTCCATGGGCAGCTTCAGAGTTCTGTCAGGCTGATAACTATAAAAGTGCAGACTGCCTTTAAGCAGCAGGACTACGCTAACTGTGAGTGGTTGCTGTGGGGAGCTCTATGTGTTCTCTGGTGGTGGAGCTTCCCAGTAGGCAGAAGACCCTAAATGAAATTTGCTTCTGTGAGGTGTAAGAGGAATGACCATGGTATATGGTTCTAGGTGCATACAGCTGTGAAGCTGACTTCTAAGGGAGGTTTCCAGTTTTGTTTTGTTTTGGGCTTTTTTTTCCCGGGGGTCAGATGTATCTCAAGTTTTGTTGCAGAAACTATGAAAACTTCAGGAGTACCATGAATCTTACTTACACAACTGTTCAGGAGGGGTACTGAAAGTCAAACTGTTACAGTCATAATAGCGACACAGACTCAGAGAAGAAAGAACAGTTGCATGCTGTATCAAAACCACGAGCTTGTCAACTGCTGCTGTTAGTATGGATCCTTCCACCTGCTCCAAGATTCGTTGGTTCCTTGAGGTTTCAATTTCACAGGGCTTATTACCTTCCACCAAGCAATTTCATAGAGTCAGGTTGCTCTGAGCAACCTGATCTGGTGCAAAATGTCCCTGCCCATGGCAAATGGGTTGCATCTAGATGATCCTTGAGGTCCCTTCTATGATTAAGGTTGGGAAAGACCTCTCAGATCACCAAGTCCAGTGGCCAACCCAACACTCACATGACTAAAACATATCCTGAAGTGCCATGCTTGGACTGTTTTTGAACACCTCCAGGAACAGTGACTTCACCACTTCCCTGGGCAGCTTGCTCCAAGAAGTGTGCCATGATGCAGCTAAAAAAGTATTACCTGGTAACACAAATAGCCTTGCTCATTTTCATTGTCTCTGGCAAAGTGACTTCAGATCATTTTATGTCTTCAGATCTAAATTGAGAAGGCCAATGAAGCTGGGGAAGGTTCTGGAGAACAAGTCTTACAAAGAACAACTTAGGAAACAGTGGTTGTTTAGTATAGAGAAGAGGATGCTGAGGGGCAACCTCATTGCTCTCTACAAACTCCTTGAAAGGAGGCTGCAGTGAGGTTGGGATTGGTCTCTTCTCCCCATTATCAAGAGACAGAAGGAGAAGAAATGGTCTGAAATTGTGCCAGGGGAGATTTAGGTTGGGGATTAGAAATAATTTCTTTGATGCAAGAGTGGTCAGGGATTGGAATAGACTGCCCAGGGAGGTGTTGGAAAGTGTTAAAAAATTGTGTGGCCATGGCACCTGGGGACATGGTTTAATAGGCATGGTGGTGTTGGCTTGATGGTTGGACTTGATGACCTTAGAGGTCTTTTCCAAGCAAAATGATTTAATGATTCTGTGACTCAATACAATAGAATAAACCAGGTTGGAAGAGACCTTCAAGATCACCGCGTCCAACCCATCAACCAATCCAACCCACAGATCAATTTATGTCTTTGGCAAAAGTGCCTTCAAGTCAGTTTATAATGGAAAAGAACTTGTTTGATGACATAAGCTTGTCCTGAGTTTCATTTTACTGCTCAGTTCACTGTGTCAACACCTCTTGTCACTGAAGTGTTTTGGGAGTGTCAAAGAGTGTTGGGTGATGCTTTGCTTAGGGACCACATAAGGAATAATCACGAAGTGAGAAGTCTGATCAGTTCTTGCAGGTGTCAACGAAATTCAGTGCTTCTGGTCACAGTGGTGTCTAGCATGCAAAAAATACTTCCAGATGTTGTAGGTAGATAAATTCAAATCATTTTCACAGCAGAGATGTTGGAAACAGCTTGTGGAAGTGATCAAAGTGCATATTGAGCTGCAAATGCGTGGATTCAAGTTTGATCAGTTCTACACCAGTAAGCTAAAACTGCAAAGTAATGAAACATATCATTAATGTTGCCTTCTGGAAGAAATTTTTCCTTGTTCAGATACATTATCATTGGATGATTCCAAAGTAAATCCATAAGATGGTGTTTGTGGATCTTTCTGCAAGACAAATCTGATTTCAGTTCATAGTCTGACAAAAAAAATAATTTTTATTTGTGTTTTCCTACTGCCTTTTACAGTCTCTGGTGAAATGCTCCCTATGTTCTTGTGTTTATAACGTTCTTGGGCTTTCCTTTCCACCTCCACAGGAAACAGATTGAGGATATTGTCAGATACATTAGAAAGCAGAATTCATTTGCCTGCAATATTAAATGACCCACTAATAATTTTTGACATACAAATACGGCGTGAGATTCATCACATCCAAGTGCCGGGTCCTACACATTGGCCACAACAACCCCATGCAGTGCTACAGGCTGGGGTCAGAGTGGCTGGAGAGCAGCCAGGCAGAGAGGGACCTGGGGGTACTGGTTGATGGTAGGCTGAACATGAGCCTGCAGTGTGCCCAGGCTGCCAAGGAGGCCAATGGCATCCTGGCCTGCATGAGGAAGAGTGTGGCCAGCAGGAGCAGGGAGGTCATTCTGCCCCTGTCCACTGCACTGGTTAGGCCACACCTTCAGTCCTGTGTCCAGTTCTGGGCCCCTCAGTTTAGGAAGGATGTTGAGTTGCTGGAGCATGTCTAGAGTAGGGCAACAAGGTTGGTGAGGGGTTTGGAACACAAGCCTATGAGGAGAGACTGAGTGAGCTGGGGTTGCTTAGCCTGGAGAAGAGGAGACTCAGGGGAGACCTTATGGCTCTCTACAACTACCTGAAGGGAGGCTGTAGCCAGGTGGGGGTTGGTCTCTTCTCCCAGGCAGCCAGTACCCAGAACAAGAGGATACAGTCTCAAGCTGCACCAGGTGAGGTTTAGGCTGGATGTTAGGAAGAAGTTCTACACAGAGAGAGTGATTGCCCATTGGAATGGGCTGCCCATGGATGTGGTGGAGTCACCATCATTGGAGGTGTTCAGGGGGAGACTTGATAGGGTGCTTGGTTGCATGGTTTAGTTGATTAGGTGGTGTTGGATGATAGGTTGGACGTGATGATCTCAAATGTCTCTTCCAATCTGTTTTATTCTATTCTATTCTAGCTTTTTGACCTTAGAGGTAATAAAGGTAATGTGAACTGAAATCAAATCATAAAGTGAACACAAGTGGGATGTGAAGCTTGCACACTTTTAGTTGTGCCAAAGGAGGTTCAGGCTGGGTATTAGGAAAAATTTCTTCCCAGCAAGTGTTCTCAGCCACTGGAATAGGCTGCCCATGGAGGTGGTGGAGTTCCCATCCTTGGAGGTGTTTAAAAGATATTTGTATGAGGTGCTGAGGGATGTGGTTTAGTGGCAGTAGCTTAGCAGTAATGGTGGGATTGTGAGCTCTGGGTAAGTGGTTGCACATAATGGTCTCAGAGTTCTCTTCCAACCTCAGTAGTCCTATGGTGCTGTAGTGGTGGACAGTGATAGGACAAGTGGCAACAGGTACAAAGTGGAACACAGGAGGTTTCACTTAAACTTAAGGAGAAACTTGTTGCTGTGACAGTAATGGAGTGCTGGAACAGGCTGCCTAGAGAGGCTGTGAAGTCTCCTTCTCTGGAGAGATTTCAAACCCACCTGGATGTCCTCCTGTGTGACCTGACTTAGACATAACTGTGTTAGCAAAGTGGTTGGTCTGTCTGGGTTAAATCCATAGGTCCCTTTCAACCCCTGCCAGTGTATGATTCTATGAAAATCATCTTGGATGGGCTAAATTCAGCGACAGAAAGGGTCCTTACTTAGATTGTAGTAACGTAATTTGGGGCTGATTTCCAATATTCAGGGATGCATATGTTCTTGATCCATCATTACAACTCATAATTTTAGGAATACTGTGTTGGGAAAATAAGGCACATCAGCTAGCTGCACAAATAGCAGGAGAAGCCACAATACTCATTTCCCTTCAACCCAGCCAAGAACAGATTATTTGGCTGAGTATCAAAAGGAGCAGCAGTAATTGTTTCCAGTATCAGTGGAAGCATTTTGCTGTTTAAAACCCCCCAAGCTTCCATTTCATTAACTCAAGAAAAGGCTTCGTTCTGCCATCAGTTAGGAGACAGAAATGGGATTCCCATGGCAAGCTGTGGGTTGCTGATGGCTCCTGCCTTGCTCTTGCCCAAGCTTTCGGTGCCTCATAGACTCATAGAATTGTTTTGGTTGGAAGAGACCTTTGAGATCATCAAAGTCCAACCACAAACCCAGCACTGCAATGGTCACCACTAATCCTTGTCCCTTGGCACCACATCTACACAGCTTTAAAACCCTACCAGGGATGGGAAATTCACCACTGCCCTGGGCAGCCTGGGCCAAGTCTTGACAACCCTTTTGGGGAAGAAATTGTTCCTTATGTCCAACTTAAAGGTCTCCTGGTGCAACTTGAGGCCATTTCTTTCTGTTCTATTACTTATTCCTTGGAAGAGGAGGCCAAACCCCACCTTGCTCCAATCTCCTTTCAGGTATCTGTAGCCTTTGCAGTAGCTGCTTGCCCTACACGCTGCTCTTCTGGATGCAACAGTAGTCTGCAGGAGCAGCCTCCCAAGCTGGGGTGATAAATTTGGCAGGACCTGGTCATGTATCACAGTATAACCAAAGTTGGAAGAGACCCCAAGGATCATCAAGTCCAACCTGTCCCAACAGACCTCACAACTAGACCATGGCACCAAGTGCCACGTCCAGTCTCCCCTTGAACACCTCCAGGGACGGCGACTCCACCACCTCCCTGGGCAGCCCATTCCAATGACGAATGACTCGCTCAGTGAAGAACTTCCTCCTCACCTCGAGTCTAAACCTCCCCTGGCACAGCTTGAGACTGTGTCCCCTTGTTCTGGTGCTTGTTGCCTGGGAGAAGAGACGAACCCCCTCCTGTCTACAACCACCTTTCAGGTAGTTGTAGAGGGCAATGAGGTCACCTCTGATCCTTCTCTTCTCCAGGCTAAACAATCCCAGCTCCCTCAGCCTCTCCTCACAGGGCTGTGCTCAAGGCCTCTCACCAGCCTTGTTGCCCTTTTCTGGACACGTTCAAGTATCTCGATGTCCTTCTTAAACTGAGGGGCCCAGAACTGGACACAGTACTCAAGGTGTGGCCTAACCAATGCAGAGTACAGGGGCAGAATGACGTCCCTGCTCCTGCTGGCCACACTATTCCCAATACAGGCCAGGATGCCATTGGCCTTCTTGGCCACCTGGGCACACTGTTGGCTCATGTTTAGGTGGGTGTCAATTGTGTATCATTAAGTGTTCAGGAGCTCAATCAAATAAGAACCACCTTGTGAACACTCATCAAAAAGCTGGTCCCAGGTTTACCACTTAGTCTAGAGGAGAAAAATGGGAAAGCAGTTACATGGAAAACAAGATGATAGGCAAAGTGTAGATGATGTGATGACTTCATAGAATAGTTTGGGTTGGGAAAGACCTTGAAGATCATCTAGTACAAAATTCCCTGCCATGGGCAGGGACACCTCCCACCAGCCCAGGTTGCTCAGGACTTCACCCAACCTGTCCTTGAACACGTCCCGGGAGAGAGCATCCACAGCCTCCCTGGGCAACCTGTTCCAGTGTCTCCCCACCCTCACTGGCAAGAATTTTTTCTTCATCTCATTCTCCCCTCTCCCAGCTCAAAGCCATTGCCTCTCATTCTGTCACTCCCAGCCCTTGTCAAACGTTCCTCCCCACTCTCTCCTATAGCTCCCTTCAGGTACTGGAAAGCTGCTCTCATGTCACCCAGAGGCTTATCTTTTCCAGACTGAACAGCCCCAATTCTCTCAGCCTGCCCCCATAGAGGAGGTGCTTTAGGCCCTCTGATCATCTTTGTGGCCTTTCCTGGTCTTCCTCAGTGCAGATTCTCTGTTCTTGTGGCAGAGAGATAACAGTACCTCATTCTTGTGTCATAGAACATATCACCTCATTGCTCTCTACAACTACCTGAAAGGTGGTTGTAGACAGGAGGGGGGTTCGTCTCTTCTCCCAGGCAACCAGCACCAGAACAAGAGGACACAGTCTCAAGCTGTGCCAGGGGAGGTTTAGACTCGAGGTGAGGAGGAAGTTCTTCACTGAGCGAGTCATTCGTCATTGGAATGGGCTGCCCAGGGAGGTGGTGGAGTCACCATCCCTGGAGGTGTTCAAGGGGAGATTGGACGTGGCGCTTGGTGCCATGGTCTAGTTGTGAGGTCTGTTGGGACAGGTTGGACTTGATGATCCTTGGGGGTCTCTTCCAACCTTGGTTATACTGTGATACTGTGATACTTTCAGGCAAAAATCTGTCTTGATTCCTCATCTCAGCTTTTCATTTTGTTCTCTTGAGTGTTATTTGTGTTCACTTTATTTTATCTGATATATGATGAGTTTAAAATGCCTTTCATGTGTCTTTTTATTTCATAATACCTCTTCACTGAAGACAGAACTCCTCTGAAGGCTGGTGGCTGTGGTGTAATTATAAATTGCACACAGGCATGCTGTTCACTGTTGTTGATGTCCATTTTTCTCTATCTAGGTGATAAAATTGCCTATCTAATGTTTCCCTGAAATACTGTAAACATGACAGGAACTGGATGTTAAGAAGAAGCTTCCTTTCCAGCAGAAATTGTCATTTTCTCCTCATTGATAGAGTTATTAATCATGGGTACTACTTTGAATCAATGTCTAATCAAATCTGGCACCTCCAAAAGAGCAAAGGATGCTGTCAGGCCAGCTTCTGTTGGGAAAATGACAAACACCAACCTCAAACACCTCACTCCAAGAAGGACATTGTGATGCTGGAGCATGTGCAGAGAAGGGCAGCAAAGCTGTTGAAGGGTCTGGGGAACAGGGCTGGTGAGGAGCAGCTGAGGGAACTGGGGTGGTTTAGTCTGGGGAAGAGGAGACTGAAGGGAGTCCTCATTGCTGTCTGCAGCTCTCTGAAAGGAGGGTGAAGTGTGGTGGCGGTTGGTCTCTCCTCCCTAGTAACAAGTGATTGGACAATGGCCTCAAGTTGCCCCAGGGGAGGTTTAGTTTGGATCTTGATGCAGAGATGTGGTGCTGTAGGACGATTTAGTGCCAGACTTGGTAGAGTTAGAGAATCTTTGAGTCATAGGATTGTTTCATTTGGAAAAGATTTCCAAGATCATTGAGTTCAGCTGTTGACCTGACACCACTGTGGCCACTGGACCATGTCTCCAAGTGCCATGTCCACTTGTTTCTTGAACATTTCCAGGGAGGGTGACTCCACCACCTCCCTGGGCAGCCTGTTCCAATGCCTGACCACTCTTGCAGCAAAGAAATTGTTCCTAATCTCTGTCCTAAACCACCCCCCTGGCACAATTTCAGGCCATTTCCTCTCCTTCTATCATCTGATATGAGGGAGGAGAGACCAACACCCACGTCCCACCAACCTTCTTTCAGGGTGCAATGAGATCTGCCATCAGTCTGCTCTTCTTCAGAGGAGAAAAATCCTAGGACCCTTAGCTGCTCCTCACCAGCCCTATTCTCCAGGCACTTCCCCAGCTTTGTTGCCCTTTTCTGGACACACTCCAGCTCCTCAATGTCCTCCTAGGAGTGAGGGGCCCAAAACTGTACCCAGGATTTGAGTTGTAGCCTTAACAGTGCCCGTTCCAGTGGCATGGCCAGTTCCCTTCTTCTGCTGGCCACATCATTGCTGATCTGGCTAGGATGCTGGTGGCCTTCTTGGCCACCTAGGCACATGGCTGGCTCATCCTGAGCTGCCATCAGCCAGCACCCCCAGGTCCTCTTCTGCTGAACAACATTCCATACACTCTTTCCTAATCTTGTCACTGCATTTATTCACTTTTACAATACAATACAATACAATACAATACAATACAATACATACAATACAATACAATACAATACACCACCAGGTTGGAAGAGACCTTCAAGATCATCGCATCCAACCCATCAACCAATCCAACCCACCTAAATACAATACAATACAATACAATACAGTACAATACAATACAACCCACCTAAACAACTAAACCGTGGCACCAAGCACCCCATCAAGCCTCTTCCTGAACACCTCCAATGAAGGTGACTTCACCACCTCCACAGGCAGCCGATTCCAATGGGCAATCACTCTCTCTGTATAGAACTTCTTCCTAAGATCCAGTCTAAACCTCCCCTGGCGCAGCCTGAGACTGTGTCCTCTTGTTCTGGTACTGGCTGCCTGGGAGAAGAGACCAACCTCTGCCTGGCTACATCCTCCCTTCCCAGTGTTCAAGTCCCAGGCACATCTTGTCTCTCCTTTCTAGCTTGGTGGTTTCTCCAAGAGCTTCCGGTGAGCACCCAGTTGATTTGCACACTGAGACTCTTATAGTAATAAGCAACCAAAACCTTTTTGATGCACTGGAAGCATTCTCCTTTTGGTGTAATACTCCTTTCCCTTCTCTCTTTTTTTTCCTTTTTTTTTTTTTCCTTTTCCTTTTCTTACACCAGCAGAGATAACTTTGAAAATGGAAATCTCTTTATTGCCAAAAGATGTCCAAGATCAATTATGTTAAAAGGTCTATTGCTCACTGGAGATCTCAGAGTCCCAAGAAACAATGAAATCTGTTTATTGAACTTCAATAATAATACAATAATACAATACAACAGGTTGGAAGAGACCTTCAAGATCATCACGTCCAACCCATCAACCAATCCAACCCACCTAAAATACAATACAGTACCATACAGTACAATACAGTACAAAAGAGTACAATACAGTACAATACAGTACAATACAACCCACCTAAACAACTAAAAAAAACCTAAACCCTGGCACCAAGCACCCCATCAAGCCTCTTCTTGAATACCTCCAATGAAGGTGACTCCACCACTTCCACAGGCAGCTGATTCCAGTGGGCAATCACTCTCTCAGTATAGAACTTCTTCCTAACTTCAAGTCTAAACCTGCCTGGCGCAGCCTGAGACTGTGTCCTCTGTTCTGGTACTGGCTACCTGGGAGAAGAGACCAACCTCCGCCTGGCTACAACCTCCCTTCAGGTAGTTGTAGAGAGCAATAAGGTCACCCCTGAGTCTCCTCTTCTCCAGGCTAAGCAACCCCAGCTCCCTCAGCCTCTCCTCATAGGCTTGTCTTCCAAACCCCTCACCAACTTTGTTGCCCTCTCTGGACACGCTCCAGTAAGACAACATCTTTCCTAAACTGAGGGGCCCAGAACTGGACAGTACTCAAGGTGCGGCCTAACCAGTGCAGTGTACAGGGGCAGAATGACCTCCCTGCTCCTGCTGGCCACACTGTTTCTGATGCAGGCTAGGATGCCATTGGCCTTCTTGGCTGCCTGGGCCACTGCAGGCTCATGTTCAACCTACAATCAACCAGCACCCCCAGGTCCCTCTCTGCCTGGCCGCTCTCCAACCACTCTGACCCCAGCCTGTAGCACTGCATGGGGTTGTTGTGGCCAATGTGCAGAACCCGGCACTTGGATGTGTTCAATCTCATGCCGTTGGACTCTGCCCATCTGTCCAGCCTGTTGAGGTCCCTCTGCAAAGCCTCTCTGCCCTCCAGCAGATCAACTCCTGCCCCCAGCTTGGTGTCGTCCGCAAATTTACTGATGTCATGTTGAATGGGGTAGTTGTGACACAAGTGTAGGACCTGAACTGCAGAGATTTGGACTTTATGGTCTCAAAGGTCTTTTCCTACCAAAACTGTTCTATGAAGCATGATGCAGTCCTGGAAGTAGTTCTGACTTAGGGTTTTTCGTAGCTTCATGGAGGTTGTAGAAATAGCTGCTGAAGCAGTTATCTGTGCTAAGTATTATACTGTTCTAATGAACAATTTCCATTAGACCTTGTAAAATGTCCCATTTGACAAAAAAAAACAACAAACAACCCAGAAAAAAGGGTGTTTCTCATAATATTTGTATCCAGTATATCTAGTCAAAAATACCAGCTAATACTTGAAGTTTGCATAAACCCATGAATTGCTGTAATCCTTTTTAATTGCTGTCATGTTGATTTTATCTGTAATTGGACTGTATCCTTGTGGTTGGACTCTGAGAGATGTGGTTCCTTCCTAAATGAAGTATCTAGGAAAAATTCAGTAAAACACAGAGCTTCACTATTAGATCACAGGATCACAGAATGTTAGGGGTTGGAAGTGACCTCCAGACACCTTTGAGTCCAACCATCCTGCCAGGGCAGAGTCACCTAGAGTGGATCACACAAGGACATATCCAGGCAGGTTTTGAAAATCTCCAGAGAAGGAGACTCCATAGTTTCTCTAGGCAGCCTGTTCCAGTGCTCCATAACCCTCATCATAAAGAATCACAGAATCAACCAAGTTGGAAGTCCAAACTATCGCCTAATGGATATTGAGTTGCTGGAGCATGTCCAGAGAATGGCAACAAAGTTGGTGAGGGGTTTGGAGTACAGCCCTGTGAGGAGAGGCTGAGGGAGCTGGGGTTGCTTAGCCTGGAAAAGAAGAGACTCAGGGGTGACCTTATTGCTCTCTACAGCTACCTGAAGGGAGGTTGTAGACAGGCAGAGGTTGGTCTCTTCTCCCTGGCAACCAGCACCAGAACAAGAGGACACAGTCTCAGGCTGCGCTAGGGGAGGTTTAGGCTGGAGGTTAGGAAGTTCTATACAGAGAGAGTGATTGTCCATTGGAATGGGCTGCTTGGGGAGCCCATTCTCTTGATGCTCATGCCCACCTAAGTTGATGAGGAGTACAGCACTGATGTGCTGTCTTTGGACGTTGGTGTGCTGCATGATTTTCTACATTGATGTTTCAGTCATGATTTCATAGGAAGAAAGGTTCTGTTATGCTGTTTGGACATCATCAACATAAACATTTACCAGTAATTTGCAATGTCCATGCATGCTGTCCTTCTATTGTAAGTGAAGTATGAAGTTTGTTTTATACATCTCAAATGCCAAGAATATTTCTTCCTCAGAGGATTGTTTTAAAAATAAAGTAGAACAACTACATAAATGTAGCCTGTCTGAATTTGATTTAACAGAGACAGCAGATCAAGATCCCTCTACTTTCCTCTGGGGAGACCTCACCTGGAGCACTGTGTCCAGCTCTGGGGCCCTTAACACAAGGATATGGGCCTACTGGAGCAGGTCCAGAAGAGGCCTCAAAGATGATCAGAGGGCTGGAGAACCTATACAGGGTCAGGCTGGGAGAGTTGGGTCTGTTCCACCTGGAGAAAAGAAAGCTGCAGGGCAACCTTGGAGCAGCCTTCCAGTAGTTGAAAGGGGCTACAAGAAAGATGGGGAGGGACTTTTGATAAGGACTGGAAGTGACAGGACAAAGGGCAGTGGTTTGAAACTGGAGCAGGGTAGATTTAGTTTGGGGATCAGAGGAAGCTCTTCACAATGAGGATGGTGAGCCACTGGAACAGGTTGCCCTGAGATGTGGTGGAGGCCCCAGCCCTGGAGACATTCAAGGTCAAACTTGCCTGGGGCCCTGAGCAACCTGCCCTGTTTGGAGGTGTTGCTGCTGACTGCAGGGGGTTGGGCTGGATGCACTTCAAGCATCCCTTCCAAACGGATGCATTCTGTGATTCTAAATAGAATAGAATAGAATAGAATAGAATAGAATAGAATAGAATAGAATAGAATAGTAGGTTGGAAGAGACCTTCAAGATCATCGTGTCCAACCTATCATCCTACACCACCTAATCAACTAAACCATGCAACCAAGCACCCTATCAAGTCTCCTCCTGAACACCTCCAGTGACACCAACTCCACCACCTCCCAGGGCAGCCCATTCCAATGGGCAATCACTCTCTCTGTGTAGAACTTCTTCCTAACATCCAGCCTAAACCTGCCCTGGCGCAGCCGGAGACTGTGTCCTCTTGTTCTGGTGCTGGTTGCCAGGGAGAAGAGAGCAAACTCTGCCTGTCTACAACCTCTTCTAAGGTGGTTGTAGAGAGCAATAAGGTCACCCCTGAGTCTCCTTCTCTCCAGGCTAAGCAACCCCAGCTCCCTCAGCCTCTCCTCATAGGGCTTGTGTTCCAAACCCCTCACCAACTTTGTTGCCCTTCTCTGGACACGTTCCAGCAAGACAACATCCTTCCTAAACTGAGGGGCCCAGAACTGGACACAGGACTCTAGATGTGGCCTAACCAGTGCAGTGTACAGGGGCAGAATGACCTCCCTGCTCCTGCTGGCCACACTGTTCCTGATGCAGGCCAGGATGCCATTGGCCCTCTTGGCTGCCTGGGCACACTGCAGGCTCATGTTCAGCCTACCAGCTCATCTGCCAGCTCTCTCAGTACCCTAGGATGGATCCCATCCGGTCCCATGGACTTGTGGGATCCAAGCAGCTGAGAAGATCTACCGCATCCTGGAACAGAGGGAAACTGTGCTTCTCCCTGGCTCCTTCTGCCAGCTCTGCAGGCCAGCTGTCTGGAAGACGTTCTGTCCTGCTAGTAAAAATTGAGGCAAAGAAGGTGTTAAGTACCTCTGCCTTTTCCTCATCCTTTGTTAAAACTTTCCCCTCCGTGTCCACCAAGGAGTGGAGGTTGTCCTTGCCCTTCCTCTTGCTATTAATGTATTTATAGAAGGACTTTTTGCTGTCCTTCACAGCAGAGGCCAGTCTAAGCTCCAAATGTGCTTTTGCCTCCCTAATTTTCTTCCTACAAGACCTAGCAACATCCTTAAACTTTCCATGTGTTGCCTCCCCTTTCTTCCAAAGATGATACACCCTCTTTTTTTCCCTTAGTTCTATTAAAAGTTCATTGCCCATCCAGGCTGGCTGTCTGCCCCGGCGGCTCATCTTCCGGCACACTGGCACAGCCTGTTCCTGCGCCTGCAAGAGCTCTTCCTTGAAGCAGGTCCAGCTCTCCTGGACCCCTTTATTTTTAAGGGCTGTTTCCCAAGGAACCTTCTGAGTTAGTTCCTTGAGTAACCTGGAAGTCCAGAGTGGAGGTCTTCTTGCTCCTCCTTTTAGCTTAACTGAATACCGAAAACTCAATTATCTCGTGGTCACTGGTGCCTAAACACCCTCTGACCACCACATCACCCACCAGCCCTTCCCTGTTGGTGAAGAGGAGGTCAAGCAGAGCCTTACCCCTGGTAGACTTGTGCAGCACCTGCGATAAGAAGCTGTCCTCCATGCACTCTAAGAACCTCCTAGACTGCCTCCTCTCTGCTGTGTTGAGATCCCAGCAGATATCAGGCAGGTTGAAGTCGCCCATGAGAACAAGGTCAGGCGATCTTGAGACAGCCTCTAGCTGCCTATAGAATGCTTCATCAACCTCTTCCTCCTGGTTGGGTGGTCTATAACAGACTCCAACCAGGACGTTTGCCCTCCCGAACTTCCCTCTAATTCTCTCCCACAAGCACTCAACCCGATCGTCCCTGATCTCCATCTCAATGGCATCTAGTGCCTCCCTGATGTCCAGAGCCACCCCTCCACCCCTTCTTCCTTGCCTGTCTCTCCTGAAGAGCCTGTAGCCGTCAATTACAGCACTCCAGTCATGCGAGTCGTCCCACCACGTCTCTGTGATGGCAACTACATCATAACTTTCCTGCTGCAACAAGGCTTCCAGCTCCTCTTGTTTGTTGCCCATAGTTCATGCATTAGTGTACACACACCTCAGCTGGGCTGCTGGTTGTCATTGATTCTTAAATGGGTTCCTGTGTTTGATACAAGAGTGGAAGTGTCATGATTTTACTTGTCACACATGAGGCAACCTTCCCAGCTTGTGGTTGTAAGTTGTCCCAGCATTTGCCATACCTGGAGTTCTTGTAGTTTTCTCCCTCTTTGAGTTTCCCTGCCAGCTCAGCACAAGGGTGGTTTAGATGGGCTCAATCATGTGCACTTAGAAAGAGGGAATCATTTATTGGGAAATGATGAGGAAAAAAACTAGAAAAAGTTTCATCAGTGTCCAAGGTGTTTTCTTAACCTTCATCTTGATACATCCAGAGGAGACAGTGCCTTCAGGGCAGGTTTCTGTCTCCTTAAGGGGAATTTTCTTTTAGACTATCATAAACATAGACTGAAAAAGCAGAAAGCAAGCCTGGCATTTGCTGTAGAAGTTAACTGTTGGCTTCTGTCAGTTCCACAAAGCAGGTGAGGGTCCTGAGTGGGCCACTTAATTATGTAAGAAGTTGATGACTGTGGTGTAGCTTCTTTTGTTAACTTCATAGAATCACAGAATGGTCTGGATTGGAAAGGACCTCCAAAGGTCATCTGGTCCAACCTGCTCTGCAGTCAGCAGGGACATCCTCCACTGGATCAGGCTGCCCAGAGCTCTTGACTTAACCTAGTCAGAAGAGGTGCAGGTACTATTTAATAGTGGAACTATAAATATTGTTGTGATTTGTGTTCCTCTTTGTACCAAAATAATAATAAAAAGAAATGCTACTGACAGTCAGTGCTATTGTCCTTTTCAACTACATTTATCTAAATCAAATTTATTTTCACCCACTGTTGTTCTGTGGCAAAATGGTTAAGACATCTTCTGATGGAAAGAAGGTGTTAATTTGAGTTCTGCTCTGGATTTGCATAAAATTAAGCCTTCAGTCCATCTGTGAATATTTATCTGGTCATTTCTGCTGGGGAATCAAAGGTGGCAAAATGAGATGCTTGACACATGACTGACTTTTTTGTGGGTGACTACAAAAGCTGGTATGCTGTAACTATGTTAATCTGATATGTCAGTTGGGTTTGGCATGGATTTTTAACCTTGCAGAACAGCATAGCTCCACCTCTTCACCTGAATTACACTTTTGTTTTTCATTAATAGTTGGAATAATCAAAACTGCTCCTGCTTATTCTTCCATATCCCCATCATAATGCATCTCTAAATGAAATTTAGAGATAATAATCTTAAGGTTTAGGGCTTGGAGCATTAAAATCTGTTTATAAGCCTCATTAATTTTTGTTCTTCTGTTATTTTTGGTGGGAGCTTTTTTTTTTTTTTAGTTCTTTGCTTTACAATCTTTTCATCCTTTTGTTTCTTGTCTCAGCTTGGAGGCAAGAGGTCATGCTTTCTGATCATGTCTCTGCTCAGTACTAATAGATATGTATATGAATATTTAGAAAGAATTGGTAATTTTCCTATGACAGGCTATGTAATTAAGCCATTTCTGAAGCCAAATAATTGTCAAAGGAGTTCTGGAATTGGAGATGCTTTTCTTCAAAGAGGAAAAAAAAAAAGAAAAAGAAAAAATAAACCAACAGGTGTCAGCAAAGACCATGTAACAAAACATTGGGTCAAATCACTTCAACAGTATGTGCTGCATTCATGACAAATCCCTGTTGTTTTTCCATTTAATTCTCTGAGAAGGTCTGGAGATCCTACCTGTGATCAGCCAACTCAGAATCCAGAATATCACTCTCGTGTGTTAAAGGATTGGCTTGAATTGCTTTTTGGTAGCAAACACAAGAAATCCCTTGGATGTGATGTCAATTCCATCTTAATGAATTGTTCCATCGCACTGTAATCCAAGTGAGATCTTCTGGGGATTTTTAAGATGCCATTGATTTTTTAATATATATATATTTTTTATGATTACTCCCCCCCCCCCCCCCCTTTTTTGTTTTGTTTGGTTTGGTTTGTTATTTAGTTTGCACTGAACAGTGCCTTTAGAAAGTCCATTCTTGTGCTGGCATGATTATGGCAGATATTTTTCTGTTGTCTGTCCCCAGTTCTTAGGTTAGCCTGTGTCCGAGAGCAGTATGTCACAAAGTTCCTTTGCATCTCTCATTGTTGCTTATTGGCAGGTTTGTCACTCGAGGGTCAAAATAAAGCTCATTCAACCAAGGCTGTGGCAGCAGCAGTAGCAAGCCTCAGGTCAGCCCCACCACTTGAGACTTGCCGCAGGGCAGGCAGTTGGAATTCATTTTGCATTTGTTTCACTGAATGTTGCTGCCCTTACACTGTTAAAGGGGAAGAAGTTGTGGGCAGACAGCTCCGTACTGGAAGGATTGTTTGCTTCTCGTGCTCATTTTCTCCTTATTACCAGTCAGGAGACAAATCTTGTAAGCCAAGGAAATTCCTGGCTCATATAACAAGATTGCATCTAGTAGTTTATGTTTTTAGGATAACACCACCAACCTGTGTACCTTGAAGTTCTTGGAAAATACTAGTGGTGCTGAGGGTCCTGATCTCTTAGGCTGAATTTAAATCATTTGAAAATAGTAATTTTCTGTGACTGTGACAGATACATTGTTTGGGTTTTTTTTTAAACAAAATTAGATTCAGGAGGTTTTAACTGGTTGTGTCAGGTCTGAATTGAAGGCATTTTGAAGGTCTGGGGAGCTAGCAGTGAATCTCTTTGTCCATGAAAAGTCAAGCCAAACATTTTACTACAGGAAGAAAAGAACACACAAAGGCAAATGAGATTGGTTTTGGTCTGTATGTTGATTTTTCAGGTGAGGTGGTGATGTTCAGCCGTTCCACATTGCGAGTGCAGGTTTTGTCACAGGGTGGGAATTGACAAGTGAGCCTAAGGTTGAATTGTTTCTGTATTCTCTAAAGAAAAACAACCCCCTTTTTTTCTTTACTTCATTTTTTTTCTTCCTTCCCCCCCCAGTTTCATTTTCTCTTTGTTTTTCTCATTACTTTGTTTTTATCTTCACTTAATTTTTTCTTTTTTTTCTTCATTTTTTCTTCATTTTCTCTTCACTTCCATTTTCTCTTCCTTTAGTTTCTCTTTCCTTCCTTTCTTCTTCCCATCCTCTTCCCTTCCTTTTCTCTTCCCTTCCTTTTTTTTCTTCAGCTCAAAATATGCCAAATTATACTTACATGTTACTTCTACTTATTACTTCCTTACTTCAGTTTAAAGCACAGCAAATTATATCTGAGTGAGTTCTTGTAGAAGGTAGAGATGTTCACACTTTAGTGGTTTCCAAGCAAGACTTTTCCACTAATATTTTTAACTGTATTTCCCCCCCATTTTTCTCTCAGCTAAGCTGAATCTGGCTACTAATAAATGTTTACAGGTAAAAGTATTGCTGTTAGATTCTCATAGTCTCTGTATTTTCATTTATGTTGAGAACTGTCTTAGAAAAATAATGAAAGCAGATGGTCTGCTAATGTATTTAAGGGGGTTTGGAAGTAGATAATCTTTGAGGCCCCTTCCAACCTAAACCATTCTATGAATCTATGATTGTTGTCTCACAAGTTGACATCTTCAAAGGCAGAAGCCTCCTATCCACTCAGGTGCCAACTTGTTTCACTCTTGATGGGAGGTACAGAGGTTAGCCTCTGTTAACTTGGAGAGTTCTGTCTCTTTGGAGCAGTGAGAAGTGGTAACAGGGAGTAGTAATGGTGGCAATGGGGTTCTGTTTATGTTTGGAACAGCTGTGAATGTGGGACACGGCATGGGAAATCTCAGATCCATCCAGCTGGGTTTGGTCTTTCAGAAGAGCATCATAGGATATTAGGGGTTAGAAGGGACCTCCAGAAACCATTGAGTCCAACCCCCCTGCCAGAGCAGGACCATAAAATCTAGCGCAGATCACGCAGGAATTTATACAGATGAGTCTTTAAAGTCTCCAGAGAAGGAGAACAGATTTAACCAGCCATTTCCTTAGTTAGCTTTTTCCCTTAGTTAGCTTCCCCCCCTTAGAAATCTGGTAGAAGTGTGTAGGAGCCGGCAGTGGTGTGGACAAGTTGGGCTAACAGCTTGCACAGCCTTATCCTTTCTCCAGGGTCTTGCAATCCATCCTCTCTGGTATGAGTAGTTGTAATGTCAATGTGCTTCATTCATTATCCTCACGTGTTAACCATACACCCAACCATTTCACAGTGTAGTTGGGGTTTTGGTCATAAGGGAGAGGAGAAGGACATGTGGTGTTTGATTGTCTTCAAAGAGGCTTCTGTGGCTTGTGCTTAATGAAGGATTCCTCACATCTGTGGTGAGTCCATGAACATTCATGGTGTGATAATGATTTCCAGTGACTACTGAGAGGTGCTGGTTGAGAGAAGCAGGAGGCCACCAGTCACATGGGCCTATTCCTTTTCTTTAATACATTTTTAGCAGAGAATTCACTTCTAAGAAAACATTTTGCCAATTTGAGTAGTTTGCTTTGTCTTTTCTTTTTTCTCTCTGGGCAGTGGGTTTACTGTTCTGTTCATAGATACAGCCTGGTAGTGGGCAGAGTTACCCATGGTTGGTTTTGAAAGTGGGAGCACGCTCAGGGGAAAAGGGAAAAAAACAAACCAGAGAATTCAGAGGACTTGGGCTGTAAAGCACAGCAGGGGAGGTGCTCAATGAGCAAGGCTCAGTGCACTTCACTGCGTCCCAGCATGGGTTTTGATGTGGTATGTACTGAAGCAGCTCCTCTGGATTAGGATGTAGGTGTTATGAAACAAGTCATTGAGTTGTGATCTGTTGTCTGCATACCTGGCTATCTCTGTTAGGAAAAAGTTCACCAGTGGGTCAGCTGCAGTTCTGCTCTTCCTCATCCGTGTCAGCCTGGTTATTGATGTTCTTTCCATAAGGCTTCTTTCAGTTCCTTAAAGAAGTGTGTGGGTGGGGGGGATATTAATTTAAACTCACTTATTTTGGAGTTGGCTCCTTGCTTCGTGGTCGTGCTTTTGGTTGTCTTCTTGTCCAGAATTTTGCTGCTTAAAGACTTCTGATACTTTTAAGAGTCTCTTTGGTATTTGTCATCACTTACAATGGTAATCAAGGGAGGGGATTCTGTTAAAGGAGTAAGTCTCAGCAGTTCAAACATCTGATTCAATGTGTGCATGTCCATACTTTTAGGAATCTTTAAATAAATCCAACATCTTATAATTGGGGCTTCATCAAAATGAATACTTTGATGCAATGAAATACACTCAGTGCTGGGGCCAGCTCTGCAGTCCGCAACATGGGAGAGACATGGACCTGTTGGAGCAGGGCTAGCGGAGGCCACAGCAAGGGCTGGAAGCCCTCTGCTATGAGGCCAGGCTGTGAGAGTTGGGCTTGATCAGCCTGGAGAGGAGAAGTCTCCAGGGAGACCTTCTGGTGGCCTGTCAGTGCTTCAAGCAGTGCTTCAAGCAGTGCTTCAAGAGATGATCAGAAAGCTGGAGATGGATTATTGAGCAGGGCTGCTTGTGACAAGACAAGGAGTGGTGGTTTTAAACTAAAAGAGAGGAGATTGAGACTAGCGAGAAGGAAGAAATGTTACATGCTGAGGGTGGTGTGACCCTGTCCCAGGTTGCCCAGAGAGGTGGGAAATGCCTAGCTTCTGGAACCATTGCAAGTCAGCTCTGAGAAACCTGCTTTAGTTGCAGAGCAGTTGGACTAGATGACCTTTAAAGGTCCTTTCCAGGCCAAAACATTCTATGATTCTATGGCCATGTTTAGGCTTCAGTACCCTCAGACTCTTTATAACTTTAAATGTGTTGGTCTCAATGGTTCTTAGTCTTTCATTTCTCTTTTCACGCAGTTATATGCAAGTATTGATCTCTTGATCACATAGCTTGAGGAGGGCATATTGCAAAGATCTTACAAGTTACTCTGCTACTAGAACCTTTCAGTGCCTTTTGGTAATTGAAATCAATCCTGAAGAATGTACTCTGTGTGAACAAGACAATCTTAAAAGGACACATGTCATACAAGGCCAGGACCTTGCCAACTGGTGTGTACCACAGCTGTGTGTACCAGAACTGTGGTTCCACCTGGGGATTTGAGTGTTACTCTGCAGGCTGAATGCACATTATAGAATCATAGGATCATTAGTGTTGGAAAAGACCTCTAAGATCATCAAGGCCAACTGTTAACCCATAAACCACCATGGTCACTAAACCACATCCTGAAGTGTCATGTCTGCATGGAGACTTTACACATTAAAACCCCCAGGGTGTCTTGGTCACCACTGGGCAGAACATACAACAGTGCAGGGGTAAAATCTCTGCTCTGTCATAGAATCATAGAATATAGTGTGGAGTGGAGGGGACCTCCAGAGCTCATCTTGTTCCAACCACCGTGCAGTGTGTTTTTAGTATGCTCAGGATAATCCACTGGTTCTGCTGCTCAGGACATGTTCCACTTAGCTGTGGTCCTTGCTCTCATGAGCCTACCTTCATTCTGGGAATTTCTCTGGACCACCAAAAGTAAGAAAAGCTGTGACATCATTTAGGGCAGAAGATCCTTAAGCCTGTGGAAAGCAGGGCTCTGTCTCCTCAGCTTACTGACAGCAACTTGAAAGATGAGCCATTTAATATCCTTCCAAAGGGCTGCAGAACTCTGCAGGGACTTCCAGGGTAATCTGGCTCAACCTTGGGAAAAAGCCACAATGTAGACAAGACTGCCCCACACCTTGTCCAGCTGAATCTTGAAGGTGTCCAGAGTTGGGCAAAAGAGAACCGCTTTGTGCTGGGAAGAAAGTTTCTCCTATCCCACACTTTGAATACAACCTTCTTGGGAGGTAGAAGGGTTAGTCTGAGGAATTTTTTGTAGTTGGAAAATCAGAATGGGTGATGAGAGCGATGGGGGATTTGGGGGTTTTTGGGGTTTTGTTTTTTGGGGTTTGTGTTTGTTTTCTCCCCAGTCCTTAGAGAAGGCAATAAGAGCACCTTGATAATGAATGCTTAGCTGAGATGCTTGCCCTGCTCGGGGTGTGTTTTCCTGATGGACTTGAAGTGAATGTACAGAAGAGAGACTGTAAAATGGAGTTGAAGGGTTCAATGTCTGTCAGAAGAATTATAGAATGCGTTAGGTTGGAAGGGACCCTCAAAGGTCATCTTGTCCAACACCCCTGCAGTCAGCAAGGACATCTACTTAATCGGGTTTCTCAGTGACCCATCAAGTTTGACCTTGGACATCTCCAGGGATGGGGCCTCCACCACATCTCTGGGCAGCCTGTTCCAGTGTCTCACCACCCTCATTGTGCAGAACTTCCTCCTGATGTCCAACCTAAATCTTCCTGCTGCAGTTCCAAACCATTGCCCCTTGTCCTATCCCTGCAGGCCCTTCTGAACAGCCCTCCCCAGACTTACTGTAGGACCCCTGCAGGTACTGAAACTCTAAGGTCTCCCTGGAGCCTTCCCTTCCCCAGGCTGAAGTGACCCAACTCTCCCAGCCTGTCTTCAAAGCTGAGATTCTCCAGCCTTCTGATCATCTTGGTGGCCTTCCTCTGGACCCTCTTGAGCAAGTCCATGTCCTCCTTATATTGGGGGCCCCATAGCTGGACATAGTGCTCCAGGTGAGGACTTCCCAGAGCAGAGTAGAGTGGCAGGATCCCCTCTACCATCTCTGGCCACACTGCTTTGGATGCATCCCAGGCTGCCATTGGCCTTCTGAGCTTCCAGTGCCCATAGCTGGCTCATGTCCAGCTTCTCATCCACCAGCATACCCAAGTCCTTTTCTGCAAGGATGCTCTCAACCTCATCCTCCCTCAGTCTTCTATATTGTTATAGGTAACTGCCCCATCCCAGGTGCATGACCTTGAATTGGGCCTTACTGAACTTCATGAGTTTCTCCTAAGCCCATTCCTCTAGTCTGTGTAGGTCTCCCTGGATGGCATCCCATGGTGGTACAGAACTATCCCTTTTTTCTTCCATTCATCAGAAAGTTAATTTGACACCCTTTGGTCAGACCTTATTGTTGGTACTTTTTCCTTTCCCTTCATGGACATGGTGCTGCCTGCTCACCAGCATCCCTATTACCATGAGTTACAGTGCAGCATCCTCTTTATGGCATTGGCACACCTTAGATGTTGCAAGGGCCTTAGAAGAAGCATGGAATGGTAGAGATTGGACCCTTCTGCCTGCTTCTGCCAAAGCAGGGATCACCTAGGTCAGGTCACACGGGAACACATTCAAATGGGTCTTGAAAGTCTCCAGAGAAGGAGACTTCACTGCCTCTCTGGGCAGCCTGCTCCAGGGCTCCAGCACCCTCACAATGAAGACTTTTCTCCTCATGTTGCAATGGAATATCCAGTTTGTATCTATTGCTCCTTGTCCTAGCACAGCACACCACTGAAAAGAGCCTGACCCCTTCTTGACACCGACCCTTCAGATATTTATGATCATTAATAAGATCTCCTCTTACTGCTCTTTTCCCTGGCTGATCTACCCCTGGTCTCATCAGCATTAATAAATATCTCTGGTTATTACAGCTGACTTTAGTAGCACTCTCTGTTGCAGTTTGTCTTGAGAACCACTTGTGTTGAACTATTCGTTGCTTGGTAATTCCAGGTGGACTATTAACATTACAATGGATTGGACAATGTCTGTCACTAAATACCTGTGGTCAGGAGCAACCATATGACTGATGATTAGTCCAGGAGAGTTCATAGAGTGTAATCATAGCCACACTCTCATGCAAGAAGTCTTCTCTACGTCCTATAGGAGTTTCCAGAGCTTAATAAGATTCCAGCATGCACAGACTAGTACTACTACTTAAAGCAGCTATGATTCAGTTTAAGTTGTGTCAGTTTGTGTCAGTAAGCCAAACTAGTGCTGTATAATAACACAGCATGGTTCTCTTCTTTTACAATGCCTTTTAAGAGAAGATAATTTCGTAGTTAACTTTTCAGAATTACAGATCAGCCATAAACTCACAAGCAGTAATTCAAAGCATAAAATTCGTAGACTCAGGAAATAACAGAAAGGTTTATTCTTCTTCTACGTCTGTGTCTTACAATACACCACCAGGTTGGAAGAGACCTTCAAGACCAGATGAGGCAGATGAGGTTGCTAAGCCCCTCTCTATTATATTCCAAAAGTCATGGCAGACTGGGGAAGTCCCCACAGATTGGAAAAGGGCAAATATTGCTCCCATTTTCAAAAAGGGTAAGAAGGAGGAACCAGGGAACTACAGGCCGGTCAGTCTCACCTCTGTGCCCGGAAAGATCATGGAGCAGATCCTCCTGGAGGCACTACTGACTCAGAAGAGTAGTGAAGAGGTGATTGGGAGCAGTCAGCATGGCTTTGCCATGGGCAAATCCTGCCTGACAAACCTGGTGGCCTTCTATGAACAGGTGACAGTATTAATAGATGAGGGGCGAGCAACTGATGTCGTTTACCTGGACCTGAGCAAAGCCTTTGACACTGTCCCACACCACATCCTGGTCTCCAAGCTGGTGACACACGGGTTTGATGGATGGACCACCAGATGGATAAGGAACTGGCTTGATGGCCGCACCCAAAGAGTGGCTGTCAATGGGTCCATGTCCCAGTGGAGGCCAGTGACAAGCGGAGTCCCTCAGGGATCAGTCCTGGGACCAGGCTTGTTCAACATCTTTGTGGGTGACATGGACAGTGGCATTGAGTGCACCCTCAGCAAGTTTGCTGATGACACCAAGCTGTGTGGTGCAGCAGACACGCTGGAGGGAAGGGATGCCATCCAGAGGGACCTTGAGAGGCTGGAGAGGTGGGCACAGGCCAACCTCATGAGCTTCAACAAGACCAAGTGCAGGGTCCTGCATCTGGGTCGAGGCAATCCCAGGCACAAATACAGGCTGGGCAGTGACTGGCTGGGGAGCAGCCCAGAGGAGAGAGACTTGGGGGTGCTGGTGGACGAGAAGCTCAACATGAGCTCTCAATGTGCACTTGCAGCCCGGAAAGCCAATCAGATCCTGGCTGCATCAGGAGAAGTGTGGCCAGCAGGTCAAGGGAGGTGATTCTCCCCCTCTACTCAGCTCTGGTGAGACCCCACCTGGAGTACTGCGTCCAGTTCTGGAGCCCCTATTACAAGAGGGATCTGGAGGTGCTGGAGCGTGTCCAGAGAAGGGCCACGAGGATGATCAGAGGGCTGGAGCACCTCTCCTATGAGGACAGACTGAAGGAGTTGGGGCTGTTCAGCCTGGAGAAGAGAAGGCTCCGAGGTGACCTCATTGTGGCCTTCCAGTATCTGAAGGGGGCCTACAAGAAGGCTGGGGAGGGACTTTTCAGACTATCAGGGAGTGATAGGACTAGGGGGAATGGGATGAAGCTGGAGGTGGGGAGATTCAGGCTAGATGTGAGGAGGAAGTTCTTCACCGTGAGGGTGGTGAAGGCCTGGAATGGGTTGTCCAGGGAGGTGGTTGAGGCCCCGTCCCTTGCGGTGTTTAAGACCAGGCTGGACGAGGCTCTGTCCAGCCTGATCTAGGGTAGAGTGTCCCTGCCCATGGCAGGGGGGTTGGAACTAGATGATCCTTGTGGTCCCTTCCAACCCTAACTGAAACTAACTATGAAACCATCGCGTCCAACCCATCAACCAATCCAACCCACCTAAATACAATACAATACAATACAATACAATACAATACAATACAATACAATACAACCCACCTAAACAACTAAACAACTAAACCATGGCACCAAGCACCCCATCAAGCCTCTTCTTGAACACCTCCAATGAAGGTGACTCCACCACCTCCACGGGCAGCCGATTCCAATGGGCAATCACTCTCTCTGGATAGAACTTCTTCCTAACATCCAGTCTAAACCTCCCCTGGCGCAGCCTGAGACTGTGTCCTCTTGTTCTGGTACTGGCTGCCTGGGAGAAGAGACCAACCTCTGCCTGTCTACAACCTCCCTTCAGGTAGTTGTAGAGAGCAATAAGGTCACCCCTGAGGCTCCTCTTCTCCAGGCTAAGCCACCCCAGCTCCCTCAGCCTTTCCTCATAGGGCTTGTGTTCCAAACCCCTCACCAACTTTGTTGCCCTTCTCTGGACACGTTCCAGCAAGACAACATCCTTCCTAAACTGAGGGGCCCAGAACTGGACACAGGACTCAAGGTGTGGCCTAAGCAGTGCAGTGTACAGGGGCAGAATGACCTCCCTGCTCCTGCTGGCCACACTCTTCCTGATGCAGGCCAGGATGCCATTGGCCTTCTTGGCTGCCTGGGCACACTGCAGGCTCATGTTCAGCCTACAATCAATCAGTACCCCCAGGTCCCTCTATGCCTGGCCGCTCTCCAGCCATTCTGACCCCAGACTGTAGCACTGCATGGGGTTGTTGTGGCCAATGTGCAGAACCCGGCACTTGGATGTGTTCAATCTCATGCCCTTGGACTCTGCCCATCTGTCCAGCCTGTCGAGGTCCCTCTGGTGCCTCCAGCTCAGAAGGGATGTGGAACTGTTGGAGCAGGTCCAGAGGGAGGCCACAAAGATGATCAGAGGGCTGGAGAAACTCCCCTATGAGGACAGGCTGAGAGAGTTTTGGCTGTCCAGCCAGGGAGACCATAGAGAAGCCTTCCAGTGTCTGAAGTAGGCTACAGAAGAGCTGGGACAGATTTTTAATGAGTGTTTGTAGTGATAGGACAAGGAGCAATGGCTTTGAGCTGGAAGAGGGGAGTTTGAGACTGAACATGTTGCCCAGGGAGGTTGTGGCTGCCTCTTCCCTGGAGGTGTTCAAGTGCAGGTTGGAAGAGGCCTTGAGCAACCTGGGCTCGTGGAAGCTGTCCTTGCCCATGGCAAGGGGCTAGAACTAGATGATCTATAATGTCCCTTCCAACCCAAACCATATGATGAATCTAGGAATTTATTGATTTATATATAGCTCTATAGTCTTCATCTGTATCTATATCTTTATTATATATGTATCTATCTCTCTATATATCATCTACATCTCTATCATCTTTCTCTCTATATATCTCTATCTAGATCTCTCTACCTCTATAATCTCTATCTCTATTTCATTAGAAGCATTCATTATGTTAATTTTCTGCTGTACCATGGTGCTGATTTAACAGTGCCATTTTCAAGCCTGATAGCAGTATTTATTATATTATAATAGTGTATAAAGAGCCATCTAGGGTCAGAGCCCCATTGGGTAAGGCTGTGGAAAAAAATGAGGTTTACTCCTGCCCTGAAGACATCTCAGTCTAAACAGATGAGAGAGAATAGAAGAAATAGATCCAAACAACATAGCTGCAAAAAAGAGGTAGGTTTTTGCAAGAGGTGTCTAAAATATATTTCCTTCATAGCAGTTTTTTTCCCTCTTCCAAGAATTCTTTTAATGTTTTTGATGGGTAGTAGATGCCTGGATTTAGAGCAAAAGATAAAACTTCTATGTTTGAGGCCATATTATCATTACATTCATTTTAATGTCTGTACAGCAGCAGTAGCAGCATCTGAGGCTGCAGGAACTTAACTGCTTTACTTGTTGGCATTACACTGAGAAGTTGATTTCAGTGAACCATAAAAAGTTTGGCCCTGAAGGTAAAATTACACTGTATGCATGTTCCTAACATACTGCTTTGGGGATAAACATGTCTTAAATCAACTCATCGCTCACAGCTAAATTCCTTCTCCCAACTGCAGTTTCCCTGTAGATACCAATGTTCAGTAAGACTGATTTTCTTTAAAACCACAGAATTTTCTTTCTGAACATAATTCTATCAATAAAAACATATTTGAGCAGGGTGAGGAAGAATTCACACAATCCTAATAAAAATTTGGGTGGTTTTTTCCCTTTTTGTGTGAAAGGGAGG
Source organism: Colaptes auratus (assembly GCA_015227895.2). Classification (NCBI taxonomy): domain Eukaryota; kingdom Metazoa; phylum Chordata; class Aves; order Piciformes; family Picidae; genus Colaptes; species Colaptes auratus. The sequence goes on along the minus strand of CM026897.1, from coordinate 10,335,052 downwards.
GAGGGGCACACCCCAACCTTTTTTTAATTGGCTTCCATTAGTACCTCTTAATTTGTTCCAGCATGTTCCAAACGTTTTTGCCTATCCTGTTTGCTCACATGTCCATAATGAAAACTTTTTTTTTTTTTTTGGACTTTATTGAAACTTTATTTGGTAATTGTGCATTTGGAAAATTAAAATTGGAAGTTTATGATACCCTGGCTCCTACTTGCTCAGTTCGTGGTGCGTTGTTAAGATGCCGTCGCTCGAGAGCTTCGTTACAGCGACGTTTCTGTTGTGGCTTTAATGTTCAGATGGCTGTAATTGTGGCCTTGAGGGGTTGGACTAAAGAATACCAGCTGGATTTGTACCCAGATATCTTGGATTAAAATTTTGGGACTTAGCTCTTGTCTTGCTTGGAATTTATACATCGTTCCCCAAGTTTTAAAGGGAAGGGGCACACCATGTGGGGCTCTTAATGAACACTTCTTTTCTCCCCCTCCCTAGTTAATTTGGGGTTGGTTTTGTTGTTGTGGGGTTTGTTTTTTTTTTAACTCCTGTAGTCAGTGAAACCCAGACAGTTATTCCAAACTGTTTTTACAGCCCCATATGGACAAAACACTTCAATTTGTTTGTCAGCTTAATTCCCAAATAAATAATAGTCAGAAAGTCCTTACATCTGCATCTCCATTTTTCTTGGAATATATAAGGGTAGAAAACAAAATTCCCTAGATATTAGGCCAACCTCTGAAGTGTGAACAACTTTGTTGCATTGGAGACAGCAAGTCTTTCCCTGCCATTAGGGGTTTTGGTTTTTTTCTGTTGTTGGTTTGGTTTGGCTTGGCTTTTTTGTTTGTTTTGTTTAGGGTTTGGTGGGGTTTTTTTGGTTGCTCTTTGCAATGTTTCCTTTTGTTTCAGGTCTAAAATTTCAATTTTATTTCTGCATGGAGACAAGAGACTTAAACTCCCCTGTAGTGGGGAATCAGTCAGGGTTTTTCTTCTGTTGAGAAACCTTTGACCCATCCCTCCCCTGTTCAGTGAATAGAAATGGCAAGGCAACTTGTGCTGAGGGTGGCTAAAGACTGGCTCTCCATGTAGCTCATGAAGTGAACCTTCAGGGGAGAGGGTTTCAGGAGTCATTCTGATGGAGGAAAAATATAAAAAACCTTTAAAAGTATTTCCTTGCAAAAAAAAAAAAAGCCTTTCTTGTACCCCTGAGTATATATTAATTGGTTATAATCCTCAGTTTTGTGGCACATAATTATTCACCCAGCAGCACTTGATGGGTTCACAGGTACAGTTACAATTTCTTTGTACTGGCAAGCAGCCTTTTCTGAGGGGCAGAGAGGACCTTCCTGTGTAAATCTCCAAGTTCTATAATTAGTTGTGTAGTAAAAGATCCAGATAAGTGGCAAAACATATGCAAGTGCTTAGAAGCTTAACCACTGGCCTTTAAGTTGTCTGGATGGATATGTCATTGATGTAAGTGCTTTCATATCTATTTGCATTTCTTTTTTTTCTCTCCAGATCATTACTAAATATGTTTATGAGCTTCTGGAAAAGGATTGCCACTTGAAGAAAGTAACTCTTCCAGTAAGTATAATTTTATTTATTTTTTCATTGAGGTGGTGGGTGTTTGGATCAGTAAAGAGCAGAGCCTGCAATACAATATTAAAGACAAGGTGTGACGAGGCTCTGAGCCAAGTGTTCTCTCAGAACACTGCAGTGTGTGTGTGTATGTCTGGAGACATGGTTGCTCCTCTCTTCTCAAGTGTTTGATTTCTCCAACTGACCTGTACCTTTCCTTACCATAAACCACAATTTTGATAAAGGAACCCTAAGCCTTCTTGGAAAGTTTTTGAATCTTTTGAGCTGTCCTCTACAGCTGGACATAAGAGAACAAGCCCTATGAAGAGAGGCTGAGGGAGCTGGGGTTGCTTAGCCTGGAGAAGAGGAGACTCAGGGGTGACCTTCTTGCTCTCTACAACTACCTGAAGGGAGGTTGTAGCCAGGCAGAGGTTGGTCTCTTCTCCCAGGCAGGCAGCACCAGAACAAGAGGACACAGTCTCAGGCCGTGCCAGGGCAGGTTTAGGCTGGAGGTTAGGAAGAAGTTCTATCCAGAGAGAGTGATTGCCCATTGGAAATCGGCTACCCATGGAGGTGGTGGAGTCACCTTCATTGGAGGTGTTCAGGAGGAGACTTGCTGGGGTGCTTGGCTGCATGGTTTAGTTGTTTAGGTGGGCTGGATTGGTTGATGGGTTGGACGTGATGATCTTGAATATCTCTTCCAACCTGGTGTATTGTATTATTGTATATTATTATTGTTGTGTACTGGAGAGCTTAGGGGAGGGTGTAGTGTGACAGCTCTGTGTAGGTTTTCCATTACTCTCCTACAGGATTCTTAGGGTCTTTTAGAAGCTTTTGTCTCACTGTTCCAAGCCAGTCTTTCATGCTCAGTCAAGGAAAACACCTGTGCTAGGGACGGAAAATCTCCTTTGCTTTACGAGTTCTGTAATGTTTCACAGTTCCCATTTCCACTCCCTAAGTGCTCCCTGGGATTTGAGTGTCTGGCTTGGGAGAAGAATGGTCCTGTCTAGCTTTCACTGTTGAATTAATCTTGTGTTTACTCTTATTTGTGAATTATGTTGCAAGCACTGATATACTGGTGCAGTCTGTCAGTAGTCCATTTAAGCTGTTCTCAAATGTATTACTTCCAGCCTCTGCAAAGTGCCATAATTCAATTGCATTTTGGAGCAAAGTGTGAACTCACACACACAAAAAAGGTTTTATATATATATATGTAGCAGTTGTAATTGTGAGCAGTGTGGAAAATGTACCACAAGGTATGAGCACTGTTCTTTAGCAATGACTATTGTGCATAGAAAGCCACTGCCACAGTCAAAAACTGGTTATAAGAAACAAATAAAATTTAAAAAAAAGAGAGGAAAACAAACAAACAAACAAATAAATAAATAAATAAATTTAAAAGAATTTTAAAAAAAGAAAGTATATGTAGAAGCTGAAAAATTAAAGCTGTGTAAAGGATATGTTTGAATCAGCACTGACAGACTCCCAAGTACAACACAAACAACCTGGTTTAAACTACTGAAGGAAACTAATAGAAGTAATAAGACAGCTTGTCACAGGGCTGAGTCCTAGGCCTGTGAGGAAAATAGAAAAGAGTATAAATGTTGGAAAGTTACTTATAAAATCATTGTAAGATCACCCCAAAACCTGCATTTGAGGAGCTTGTTACTATTGTAAAAGCTAATGATGAAAGAAAGCTGCTGAGGCTGTTAATGAGCTGCATGCAGAAGGAATGCTCAGCTCAGGTGAGAAAAACTAGCAAAGAATCATAGAATGGTTTGGGCTGGAAGGGACCTGCAAAGCTCATCTAGAACAACCCACCCAGTCAGCAGGGGTATCCTCCACTAGATCAGGTTGCTCAGAGCCCTGTCTAGCCTGACCTGACCATCTCTGGGTATGGGTCCTCAACTGGGCAACGTCTTCCAATGTTCCACCACCCTTATGGTGCGGATCTTGTTCCTAACATCCAATCTCAATCTCCTCTTCTCTAATTTCAAACCATTGCAGGCATCTGGAAACATGCTCTGCAGCCTTCTTGTGGGTCCCCTTCAAATCTTGAGGTGCAGCCCTCAGGTCTCCCCTGAGCCATCTCCTCTCCAGGCTGAACACCCCCAGCTCCCTCAGCCTGTCCTCGTAGCAGAGGTGCTTCAGCTACCTCATCATTTTTGTGGCCATCCTCTGGACCTGCTCCATCAGGTCCTTCCTGTGTTAAGGGCTCCAGCACTGCAGGTGAAGTCTCCCTAGAGCAGAGCAGAGGGGCAGAATCCCCTCTCTCCATCTCTGGCCACACTGTTTCGGATGCAGCCCAGGCTGCCATTGGCCTTCTGGGCTGCAAGTGCCCACTGCTGGCTCACATCTATCTTTTCATCCATCAGCACCTCCAAATCCTTTTCTGCAGGGCTCTTTTCACACTTTAGTAATTTTATTAAAATAGGTGTTGCAGTTTGAAGGGGGAACTTTTGCCTAGTCCATGACTGCAAAGATTCAAAGTAAAATGAATTACCATTAGATACAAAAGAAAAATAATGATAAGGTCTATATAATTCATTGGCTTACTAATGGGGGTATAGAGTACTGGCAGAAACAGTTCTGGTTTTCTTTTCTTCTTCAGTCACTTCTGTTTGCAGCTTTCCTCTCTCTCCCATGGCCTTGCCAGGGGATCTCTGTTTTGACCCCTATGTGAGGTAATGGGAAGAAGGGAGGGTGTGGGGGAGGATGTGAATCCAGAAGGAGGTCTGAGGAGTTTCTGTGTTGTTTGTAAATTGTGCATATATATATATATAAAAAAATATATAAATATAAATAAATAAAACATATGTTGTATATATTGAACATACTCATTGTGTTTCATACTTCCAGACTTTAGTTTGCTTGTAAATAGAGCTTAGTTTGCGTCTATCCCAAACTAGCAATTTATTTTGGGGATGATTTCTCCAAATTAGTTGGGGGGTAATTTCAACCCACTACAATAGGATATAATTCTGAACACCTATCTGAAATTTACCATACCAGGAGAGGAGATTCTAGGACTAATTCATACATCCTACAATAATCAGACTCCAGGATGAGGTGTTTTTTAAGGCTAGGGGTATGTGAGAAGTCAGTATGAAGCAGCAAAACAGCCATCATGCACCTCACTGCTGAAATCAGCTGGTTTCATCAAAGAAATTGAAAGAAGAGTAAATGTGGTAGTCTTTGAAAGGCCTCCAGGAGTGATTTATAGTGATTCCTGTAAATCTGGAAGAAATAAGTAATGTATTGAGGGAAAAATCAGTACAGGTTTCTCTTCAAACAGCCTACTGTAATTCATTGAGGGGAGTTGGAGATCACATGAAAAAGAAAGATTCTTATCAGTAAGAGTTGTGCAGATTTCCAACCAGCTGTCAAAAAGCTTACCAAATGCTTTTAAAACTCATAGGAGGAGGGAAAGTCCCCATCTGAGTTAATAATTGGTTAAAAAGGGGGGGGGGGGGGGAAGTGTTCATAGTTTACAGATTAAATAATTTGTTACCGATGCGGTGTTACTAAGGTCTACTCTGACACAGTTGCAAATGAAAGGAAGAAAGGAATTAATGAAAGGTTACAAACTTTGCTGGTTTCCTCCAGAATTACTTAGACAAATTTAAAGCTGAGTTGGGGGAATTATTTTGTGGTGCTGAAAAGCTGGATGATAAAATGACATGAGATTCAATGCTGGTAAATGTGAAATTATGGGGGAAAACAAATTGCTCTGTAAACACAATGGTGGCCTCTAAATGAGCTATTACAACTCAGGAAAGAGCTTGGAGTGATTGTGAATAGTTCTCTGAGAACATCAGTTAGTGCTCAACAGCAGTCAAAAACCCTCAAAGCAAATAGGATGTTAGGAATTATGAGGTGTTGAGGAGGAAACAGAAAAACATCCCCTTCCACTCCTTATGTAGGTCCTTTACCTTGAACACCTTGTGGAGTCTGGACACCACAGGCTCACAGGATGCTAGGGGCTGGAAGGGACCTCTGGAGACCATCCCCCCCTGCCAGAGCAGGACCATAGAACCTAGTGCAGATCACACAGGAATACATCCAGACAAGGCTGGAAAGTCTCCAGAACAGGAGACTCCACAACCTCTCTGGGCAGCCTGTTCCAGTGCTCTGTGACCTTTACAGTAAAGAAGTTCCTTCTCATGTTGAATTGGAACCTCCTTTGCTGTAGTTTACATCCATTGCCCCTTGTCCTATCACAGGGCACAAGTGAGAAGAGGCTGTCCCTTTCATCCTGACCCCCAGCCCTCAGATATTTATAAACATTTATTACATTTCCTCTCAGTCTTCTCCAGACTAAACAGCCTCAGATCCCTCAGCCTCTCCTCATCAGGCAGTACTCCAGTCCCTTCAGCATCCTGTAGCCCTCCCTTGGACTCTTCTCCAGCAGATCCCTGTCCCTCCTGAACTGGGGACCCCAGAACTGGATGCAGTATTCCAGGTGAGGTCTCACTAGGGCAGAGTAGAGGGGGAGGAGAACCTCCCTGGATCTGCTGGACACACTTCTCTGAATGCACCCCAGGACCCCATTGGCCTTCTTGGCCACCAGGGCACATTGCTGTGCCATGCAGAACTTGCTGCCCCCCAGCACTCCCAGGGCTATCATCTCCCAGCCTGTACTGGTGCAGCTGATTCTTCCTTCCCAGGTGCAGGACTCTGCACTTTATCTTGTTGAACCTCATTAGGTTCCTCTTTGCCCAGCTCTCAGTCTGTCCAAGTATCAAAAAGGGTATGAAGAATTTTAAACAGTACAAAAAATACAGAAGAGGGTTATGAAGTTGGTCACAGGCATGAAATGCTTGTCAGACAGGGAAGGACTAGATAAAGATTCTTCAGCTTGGAAAACAGGTGACTGAGGAAGGAACCTGGCAGATCTATAAAATATGGAAGGTATGGAAATGATGAATAGGGAATGGGTTCTTTTGGCTTTTTTTTTTCTTGAAAATAAAGGAGCCAAAGGGCATCCAGTTTAAATTATCAGGCAGGAGATTTCTACTGAAAGAGAGGCAGTGCAGCTTCATACACATTGTAATTACACTGTGGAGCTCATGGCCAGAGAATGACAGCAAGGAGAAGAGTACAAATGCATTCCAAAAAAACACAACTAAACCGAGGTGGGATGGGTGCATTGAACTGTTTGTTATACATTCTTAGAATCACAGTACCACAGCATTGTTTTGGTTGGAAAAGACCTCTAAGATCATAGAGTCCAACTGTCAACCAAAACCACCATGGCCATTAAACCGTGTCCCCAAATGCCATGTCCACACATTTCTTGAACACCTCCAGGGATGGGAGCTCCACCACCACCCTGGGGAGCCTGTTCCAGTGCCTGACCGCTCCTGCAGCAAAGACATTGCTCCTCATGCCCAGCATAAACCTTTCCTGGCAGAATTTCAGGCCATTTCCTCTCCTCCTATCACCTGATAATAGGGAGAAGAAACTAACCTCCACCTGACTGCAACCTCCTTTGAGGAAGTTGTAGAGAGAAATGAGGTCTCTACAACGTTTTTTTGTCTTCTCTGGCCCAGGAATATTCAAAGTTACTAGATGCCAAAACCAGGGAAGAACCACTACTTGCTTTTGTAAACAGTCCCTTTCCAGCCTTCTTGTAGACGCACTTCACGTACTGGAAGGCCACTATTAGGTCACCCCAGAGCCTTGTCTGGGCTGAACAACCCCAACTCCCTCAGCCTGTCTTCGCAGCAGAGTTGTTCCAGCTCCCTGATCATCTTTGTGGCTCTCTTGTGGACCCAGTCCATGAGGTATGTGTCCTTCCTATGTTGGGGGCTCCAGAACTGGACAGCACTCCCAAGTGAGGTCTGCCCAGTGCAGAGCAGAGGGGCAGGATCCTCTCTCTCCATCTCTGGCCACACTGCTTTGGATGCATCCCAGGCTGCAGGGCTAATCTCACTGTCATCATTCTCTGGCCAGGATTTATACCTAGGATGGGCCCTATCTAGGTGCAGGATCTTACTCTTGGCCTTATTGACCCTCATGACACTCTCCTCATCCCACTTTTCCAGCCTGTCCAGGTCCCTCTGGTTGGTGTAATAAGAGCTGTTTGGACATGAAGAGAGCTCTCCCATTGTTTTACTGCTTTAGCATCTCTGATGAAACATACATCTGAACACTTTTTTCCTTTGCAGGGAGGCTGAGATACATCTTGCATTACTGTTCCTCTGCAGTATTGCTCTTCTTTTAACATCCCAACATATCCTACTGGACTCTAAAGTTTAACTAAAGAGACTCATGTTCAAGGAGAAGGCATTCAATTATTTCTTTTAAATTTCTTATTTTGTGCCCCATTAAGGCTATGTTCTGAGTATAAGAAGACTGATTTTTTTTTTAACCAGATGGAGTATTTGTATTTCTTTGGATCTAATGGCATAATCAGTGATGGATCTTCACTGTTCTTTAGCTGTTGAGGATGAATAGAGGGTGCTTCTGAATTAAATCAGATTTAACACATCCAAGTTCTGCACGTTGGCCACAACAACCCCATGCAGCGCTACCAGCTGGGGACAGAGTGGCTGGAGAGCGGCCAGGCAGAGAGGGACCTGGGGGTACTGGTTGATTGTAGGCTGAACATGAGCCTGCAGTGTGCCCAGGTGGCCAGGAGGCCAATGGCATCCTGGCCTGCATCAGGAACAGTGTGGCCAGCAGGAGCAGGGAGGTCATTCTGCCCCTGTACACTGCACTGCTTAGGCCACACCTTGAGTCCTGTGTCCAGTTCTGGGCCCCTCAGTTTAGGAAATATGTTGTCTTACTGGAGCGTGTCCAGAGAAAGGGAACAAAGTTGGTGAGAGGTTTGGAACACAAGCCCTATGAGGAAAGGCTGAGGGAGCTGGGGTTGCTTAGCCTGGAGAAGAGGAGACTCAGGGGTGACCTTACTGCTGTCTCCAGCTCCCTGAAGGGAGGTTGTGGACAGGCAGAGATTGGTCTCTTCTCCCAGGCAACCAGCACCAGAACAGTCTCAAGCTGTGCCAGGGCAGGTTTAGGCTGGAGGTTAGGAAGAAGTTCTAAACTGATTGTCCGTTGGATTGGGCTGCCCAATGTGGTGGTGGAGTCACCATCATTGGAGGTATTCAGGAGGAGAGTTGATAGGGTGCTTGGTTGCATGGTTTAGTTGATTAGGTGGTGTTGGATGATAGGTTGGACACGATGATCTTGAAGGTCTCTTCCAACCTGATCTATTCTATTCTATTCTATTCTATTCTATTCTATTCTATTCTATTCTATTCTAAATACATCTTTAACAGCTTCTGGGAAGGACTGACATGGAAGTTTAAGTAATTACTAGAATGTTTTATTGACAGTGGCACTGAAAGCTCTCACTTTGCAGAATCTTCTGACTTGCCAATGCTTCACTCATTCACTTCAATAGGTAAAACTTCATTCACTAGTTCTCTTCATATACCAGACCGCCCAGATCCATTTTTGTCTAAGAAACAGTGATTTGTTATTCCAGGCATGGTCTAACTGGTGCTGAGTAGAGAGGGAGAAGAACCTCCCATGACCTGCTGGCCACACTTTTCTTAATGCACCCAATTATACCATTGTCTTTCTTGGGCCACCAGGGCTGTCTCATGCATAACAGGATCAACCATGACTCCAAAATCTTATCTCAAGCTCATGTTCCTTTGGGCTGTTTTGTTAAGTCCAGCCAGTACTAGTTTTTGTACACATTCTGCTGGTTTTAGGCTTGTTAAGGTAGTTGTGCTGATGGCCAGATGGTAATTAGCTTCTTCCAATATTGATCGGCAGTTTTTATTTCCTACAATTTTGAGTGAAAAACCATAAACCTGGATGTTCAATATTGTGAGGACTGTAACATAAGTGAGTGAGCGAGCTTTATGCAGAACCATGTAACAGAACTTTCCTCTCTTGTGAAGAAAATGAGCAATTTTCCCTCTCCACCAGCTGCTCTCAATTCTCACAGTCTTTTCGAGTCTTTTCAGTTTCAGTTCTTAACTTGCCATGTTCTTTCCTCCAGTCACAAGTTGCACCTGTTCCACTTGTGCCTAAGCTCTAGGCTTGTAATTTTTGTTGTGTTTCATAACTGGAATAAGAAAAATCTTAGTGGATGGTGGGGGTTTTTTTTGTGTGTGTCTATTTTTTTTCCCTTTAAAAATTTAACATTCAATCTTGAAACAAAAAATATTCCAATGTACCAAATAAGAAACCTAGAGCCCAGACAGGTCTTGTGCATCTTGGGTTGGTAATGGCTAAGAATTGAAAATAGAATGGTATTGTGAATGTCAGTAAGAGCAGAATCATAGAATCATTAAAGTTGGAAAAGACCACTAAGATTATCAGATCCAACCTTCTACCCAACACCTCCATGACCACTAGCCCATCTTTGTTCTTACTCTATTGTGGTAGGGTGAGTGAGTTCTCCCCCCCACACACAAAGAAACTGCAGCTAACTCAGTCAGAGAGGCAAATGAAATAAGCTGTATTTACAACATAAATGGAATGCAATGAATATGTACACAAATATACAATATTTACTATAAATACAGAAATATACAGCAATGAATGTAATACAGAAGACCCACAGCCGGAGGAGCGTGTGCCCCCCAGCCCCTGTACCCCCTCTCCCTCCCTACCTCCCCTTTTTTCCCAAAAAGGGTTAGAGTGAGAGAGAAAGGCAATTAAGGAGAAAAATTCTGTTAGCTCAAAGCGTGTGCAAGAATTAGTTTTCTTATCTGGTTAGCTTTGTTAATTTAGGGTCGCTCCTGTCCAGCAAGCTGTTCCTTCAGCAAGAGAGAAGCCAACAAGCCCACAGGAACAGAGAGAACAGACTGAACTCAAGACTGAACTGACAGAACTTAAAGTTGCATTCTACCAATCCACCAATGAAATTAGTTTAGACCTTATCTTATTTTCATTATTATCCCAAAACATTCAGCCAGAGTGTTCAGCAACTGTCCCTGGACAGCCAGGGAATTATTGGCCTGTCAGCCTGACCTCAGTGCCAGGCAAGATTATGGAACAGGTCATCTTGAGTGCAATCACACAACACTTACAGGATGGCCAAGGGATCAGGCTCAGCCAGCATGGATTTAGGAAGGGCAGGTCCTGCCCTGACCAACCTGATCTCCTTCTATGACCAGGTGACCACCTGGTGGATGTGGGGAGGCCTGTGGATGTAGTCTACCTGGACCTCTGCAAGGCCTTTGACACCGTCCCCCACAGTGAACTCCTGGCCAAGGTGGCAGCCCCTGGCTTGGACAGGAGCACACTGTGTTGGGTTAGGAACTGGCTGGAGGGCCGAGCCCAGAGAGTGGTGGTGAATGGTGCCACATCCAGCTGGCAGCCAGTCACTAGTGGTGTGCCCCAAGGATCAGTGCTGGGCCCCATGCTCTTTAACATCTTTATTGATGATCTGGATGAGGGCATTGAGTCCATCATCAGTAAATTTGCGGACGACACCAAGCTGGGGGCAGTAGTTGATCTGCTGGAGGGCAGAGAGGCTTTGCAGAGGGACCTCGACAGGCTGGACAGATGGGCAGAGTCCAAGGGCATGAGATTGAACACATCCAAGTGCCGGGTTCTGCACATTGGCCACAACAAACCCCATGCAGTGCTACTGGCTGGGGTCAGAGTGGCTGGAGAGCAGCCAGGCAGAGAGGGACCTGGGGGTACTGGTTGATTGTAGGCTGAACATGAGCCTGCAGTGTGCCCAGGCAGCCAAGAAGGCCAATGGCATCCTGTCCTGCATCAGGAACAGTGTGGCCAGCAGGAACGGGGAGGTCATTCTGCCCCTGTACACTGCACTGATTATGCCACACCTCGAGTCCTGTGTCCAGTTCTGGGCCCCTCAGTTTAAGAAGGATGTTCCAGCACGTTCCAGCAAGTCAACATCGTTCCTAAACTCAGAATCCCAGGACTGGACACAGGACACAAGGTGTGGCCTAACCAGTGCTGAGTACAGGAGCAGAATGACTTCACTGCTCCTTCTGGCCATACTGTTCCTGATCCAGGCCAGGATGCCATTGGCCTTGGAACCTCCTCTGCTCCAGCTTGCACCCTTTGCTCCATGCCCTACTCTGTAGCCTGCTTCTCCTGTAGTAGGTGGTAGCTCATTTTAAGCAGAACTCAGCAAAAAATTAATTCACAGTTTGAAAACCTTAAGAAAGTCAGAGTACATGTAAAGGGTGCAGCTCAGGGAATCCAGCATAAGTACATACATTCATAAACCTTAAGGTGTAGTTGTGGGTTGGAAAAAAATAAACCTGAGAAAAGCAAAAAACCCCAAACTTTAAGCAGTGCTTTGTTAAATTAACCAGCAGAATATAGATTGCTTTGACATTCCTAGCTGCAGATTATTCAAAGGTTGTTGATGCGTGTGAACAGCAGCGCTGAATCAAATTGTTAAATTAAACTAATTGCAGTTCAGCATTTTTACTGAATTTATTTGATTTGTGTTTAAATAAAGGATCAGAAGTAAGCATTCATGAGCAGGTCCAGCAGAGAAAGTGGTTAATAAATACAAATTATTTGATGTGGACTCAGTGTGTCTAGCACTAAATGGTATTCCACGTTGATTTGTCAATAAAATAAGGTAGTGCACAGAAGTGACCTTTATGTGCATTCTTTAGTGAAAGCTTGATCTAATGAATTAGCAGTGTGTGAAGATAAATTAGCTTGAAGAAAAGTTTCCAAATGTGATTAATTTGAAGAAGAGAATGGAGTGCTGATGGGTTTTTTTTATGATCTTGGGAGATACTTTTCATTTTTCCATGTTAACTTACTTGCACAAGTGCGAGCTAGTCGTGCCTTTCAGTACCTATGATTACCAAGTGGTAGTATTTCCTAAACACTAAAGGCAAATTCAGTTTATAGATGCTAAGGCACACAGTTAAACAGTCACAGAACCAGAGAATGATAGGGTTTGGAAGGGACCTCTAGAGACCATACATACAAAGATGAGAAGAGGCAAATCTCCCTCTCCTACAGTACTCAGAATGGTGGGGGTTGGAATGGACCTCTGGAGATCATCTAATTCAAAGCAGAGGTACCCACAGCAGCTTGTCCAGGATCACAGTGTCTGGGTGAGTTTGAAATCTCTCTAGAGGAGACCCCACAACCTCTCTGGGCAGCTTGCTCAAGGGCTCTCACACGAAAGAAGTTTCTTTTCCTGTTCAGATGGAACCTTCTGGATTCCATTTTGTGCCCCTTGCCCCCTTTCCTGTTACTGGGCAGCACTGGAAAGAGTTTGGCCCCATCCTCTTGCCACCCACAGGCCCTTTAGGTCTTGCTGAGCAATGAGAAGATATCCAAAGCTTAGTCTGTTCTTCTCCAGGCTCAACAGCCCCAGGGCTCTCAGCCTTTCCTCCTCACAGAGATACTCCAGGCTCCTCAGCATCTTCATAGCCTCCACTGCACTTTCTCCAGTAATAACATTTGTCTAAACTACAAATTCACAATACCTTTGCTTAGCTAAATATCATAAACATCCAATTTACATGCAAAAATCAATTACATCTTGTCAGGTGCTGTCTGAGTTTTAGTGTTCTTAGAATTTTTGCCTTGGTGGTGGTAAATGTCAGGGTATCACTACTGCTGCTTCAGAAGTGACAGTGCAATTTGATTGCACCCCCGGTGCATGGCTCCTCTTGTACTTAAATATTTAAGCTCTTTTCCACAGAATGTTTTTTTTACCATGTTTTCTTGGGTTTTTGACACAAAGTGTGAGAGCAGGTGAGTACATTTCCTGGTGTGTAAAGTGCAACCTGAGGCAGGTGAGATTTTGGAGCAGGGAACGAGGTCTTCAGTGCTGTGGCAGATCACAGAATCATAGAATTTTCGGGGTTGGAAGAGACCTCAGGGATCATCTAGTTCCAAACCCGCTGCCATGGGCAGGGACACCTCACACTGGATCAGGTTGCCCTGTTGAAATTCAGACATGACCATTCTTCCAGATAGGAATTCCTTCTGTTCAGGTAGACTCATTGACTTCAAGAACTTGCCTGAAACAGAGTCTGAGGGTTGAAACACCCATGAGAGAGATGAATGGATATAATCTCCTGTCTCATACCCTCATAAGGCTCATACCCTCACTTGGCTTTCATTGCTGTTGCAGAGCACGAGTCAATCCAGGGTTGTTCCTTACAGCTCTACAGTTAGCCTGTATGGGGTTGTATAGCATGGAGTTTCTTTTCACTGGTGCCCAGTTACAGTACAAGGGGCAGTGAATGCAAACTGCAGCGCAGGAGATTCCATCTGAACATGAGGAGAAACTTCTTTTGGTGTGAGGGTGATGGAGCCCTGGAACAGGCTGCCCAGAGAGATTGTGGAGCCTCCTTCTCTGGAGACATTCAAAACCCACCTGGATGCATTCCTGTGTGACCTGCCCTGGGTAGTCCTGTTCTGTCAGGAGGGTTTGACTGTATGATCTTTTGAGGTCCCTTCCAATCTCTAACATTCTGTGATTCTGTGTGATGTGTTGGCTAACTTTCTAAGTACAGATGATCTTATAAAAGTGTTTTTATGGATGCATAAAAGTGCCTCTTGTCTGTAACTGCAGGTGGATGCAACCGAGAGTGAACCAAAGAGCTTTATCTTCATGAGTGAAGATGCACTAACAAACCCTGACAAGCTGTTGGTGCTCATTCATGGTAATGGTGTTGTCAGAGCAGGTCAGTGGGCTCGGAGACTTATCATCAATGAAGATCTGGACAGTGGCACACAGATACCATACATAAAGAGAGCGATTGAGGTAGGTGGATATGTGTGTGTGTGTGTGCAGAGCTCAAAATCCTGTGATGTTTTAATTTGTTCATCACTGTTCCCTATCCTATTAAATATCTTTATTGATGATATGGATGAGGGCATTGAGTCCATCATCAGTAAATTTGCAGATGACACCAAGCTGGGGGCAAGTGTTAACCTGCTGGAGGGTAGAGAGGCTTTGCAGAGGGACCTCGACAAGCTGGACAGATGGGCAGAGTCCAAGGGCATGGGATCTAACACATCTAAGTGCCAGGTTCTACACATTGGCCACAGCAACCCCATGCAGTGCTACAGACTGGAGTCAGAGGAGCTGGAGAGCAGCCAGGCACAAAGGGACCTGGGGGTACTGGTTGATAGTAGGCTGAATGTGAGCCAGCAGTGTGCCCAGGTGTCCAAGAAGGCCAATGGCATCCTGGCCTGCATCGGGAATAGTGTGGCCAGCAGGAGCAGGGAGGTCATTCTGCCCCCTGTACACTGCACTGGTTAGGCCACACCTTGAGTCCTGTGTCCAGTTCTGGGCCCCTCAGTTTAGGAAGGATGTTGACTTGCTGGAAGGTGTCCAGAGAAGGGCAACAAAGTTGGTGGGAGGTCTGGAGCACAAGACTGGAGAGGGGTCTGGAGCACAGCCCTGTGAGGAGAGGCTCAGGGAGCTGGGAGTGTTTAGCCTTTAGAAGAGGAGGCTCAGGGGAGACCTTACTGCTGTCTACAACTACCTGAAGGGAGGTTGTAGCCCGGTGGTGGCTGGTCTCTTCTTTCAGGCAACCAGCACCAGAAAAAAGAGGATGCAGTCTCAAGCTGTGCTGGGTGAGGTTTAGTCTGGATGTTAGGGAGATATTCTTCACAGAGAGAGTGATTTTCCATTGGAATGGGCTGCCTGGGGAGGTGGTGGAGTCACCATCACTGGAAGTGTTTAAAAAGAGCCTGGATGAAGCACTTAGTGCCATGGTTTAGTTGATTAGATGGTGTTGGGTGATAGGTTGGACTCGATGATCTCAAAGATCTTTTCCAACCTGATTAAATCTGTGTTCTGTAATAGCTGATCATCATGGGGTTTTTGTTTTGTGTTGTTTAGTTTCCAGAACTTCTTTCTAATGGCATCTCTCTTAGAGTAAAAACAATGTTGTATATGTCACATTGTGGTGGCACTGCTGCCTGGTTTTAGTATGGCAGCTAACGTGACATGAGCCCTTAGCAGGCAATGAGCTGCAGTAGAAGGCGTTACAGAAATTTGTGAGGATTTGAAGTGTTTCCTTTTACATTTCATTAAGTTTGTACGTATTCTCACTCCATGTCTGTTGTGCTCTCATGATAACATGAGTTTCGTGATAACAGCAGGCTTTTTTTTTTTTGCTAGGCTGGTACTGAATTTATTAGAGGCACAGCCTTTTTTTTTTTCCAGTTTCCACTGAATACTGATTCATTCTGATTCACCTATCAATACTTGGCAGTAAGAAAGCGTTTGCATTTCATGGACACTGCTTTGTTACATTTTCACCTACAAAGAGGCAATGCACAGATGCAAGGTTTTTAACAGTGGAACCCTGTAGGTGCAATTCCTCTGTTGCCATCCTGCTACCTGAGTGAAACTTCCTGTAGTAAACATTAGATGAGCCTATTTCAGGCTATTTCTGTTGTATTTACCAAGCTAAGCTAATGTTCTCCTCTAAATATCAGTGTTGTCACAGCGACTGTTACACGTTTTGCTAAATCAGGTTTGATTTTTTCCAGTTGGCTTTAAATTATTCAGTACAGAAAATTATTCCCTTCAAATATGTTTTCCAAATGGTTCTCTTCAAACATGTTGGATTTTAATGAAGCCAAGAAAGAAAAGGTATTAAAATATTAGGCCATGAAGTTACTTTTTTTTTTGTTTGGGGGGGTGGGTATAATCCACTCACAAAAGCACCAGACCTCACTTTTTATGGCAAAGAAACCTAATCTTGTGGGAGTGATGCTTGCCCTCTCCTAACATAAAGTTCATTTTAAATCAGGACTCAGTGGCAGAACAAAAATTACTTTTTAGGAAGTAATGGGTGTAAGATAGGTGTATGGTGGGTCCACTATAGGAGGTTAAATCCCATAGTACAGGTTCCAAAATCTTCCCCAAGAAACCCAAAGACCTCCAGGTACTTAAATTTTCATAGCAGTACTTTTCTGCTCACTGTTTTGTTCTTTGCTAAAGGTGCTGCTGCCTTGGGTGATACAAAATGCTGAGCATTTAAAACTGGGATACTACCCCTAAATTAACAGACAGTCTTGAAGAAAATATTTCTAATGAAGTTCTTTTTTTCTCCCATTCTATTACTTTTATTTATTTTATGCAATGATTGTGCCAGTGTGGCAGACATCAGACCTGTTTCCCTTCCTATATCTATTATCCTTAAAACTAGATTTTATGTTCCTGTATTTTACATGCTTCTTCAGAAAAACAAACAAACAAACAAACAAACAACAAACCCAGGAAATAACTCAGAGTTTAATGAGAAAATATGTTTAAAAAACTAAAATGTAATGATTCCATGAAACTGGGACATCAGACTTTGTGCTTTTGACTTCCCTTTTTACTTGGCACAGTTTTTGAATTTGTAGTTCTTTTTCATCCAGCTACTGTAAAACTCACTCTCTCTTTTTGTGCATCTTAAAACTCAGGTAAATGTACCACATATGGTTTGCAGTCTGTTGGTTGTTGTTTCTTTCCCTTCCCCCCCCACCCATGCTGTTGCATGGATTACATGCAAGATTACATTGTGTTATATTAAATGTGTGGCTATTTTTTGGTATCCTGTCATCACTGTGGTGGGAATTGAGTGTATATCTGGTTAGATAAGGCAATCTTTTATGGAAGCCAAACCACACTGAAGGTATTTGAAATCATTATGTGATGACTGAAAAAAAAAAGAATAGAGATAATTACATGCTGATATCACATCTACTTCATGTACAGATCATATAAATTACTCTTCCAAATGCAGGAAATTGTGGTAGAGTGAATATAAGGGACTTCAATTTTAGGTAATAATAATAATAATAAAAATTGCATTCTTTTCTGGTTTTTTTCTGGTGTTCAGTCCTCTAGCTGATCTAGGCACTTCTGCCTCTTATGAAATGAAAATAACTGTCCCAGACAATAAATGGCCTGCATGAAAATTGTGATAACTCCTCATGCAGCATTGCCAGTTTGAAGTAAGGAATTATTTTCCTTGATTTTCCAGTGCTTCTTCTAAGGAGATGTCTCATCCTTGAAGGAAACCAGCAGGCCTTATCATAGCTTAAGATTACAGTGCTGATGACAGGAGAACATGGATATTATTATTTTTTTCCCTAATATAACTATGTGAATTTGAAGTGGATAACAGTATCTAGGATTTGAAAATTCCACTGATCTGTTGTATGAAACACATGCAGGTAGCTTAAATGTTTCCTAGAGACTATGTTTCTGTTTTTCAAAGAATTATATTGTAAAACTGCAAAAATATTGCTTAAATGTCTTTTGTGCAGATACTAGTTCAGAGTTATGATCTCTTCTTTCCTTTAAACAAACCAAATTAGATTAAAAAAAAAACAAAACAAAACAAAGCAAAACAGCCTCTCTTGTCCTTTTCACTACTGCATTTCTTGGTAAAACTGAAAACAGGGACAAAAAAGCTGGAGTTACTAGTGAGCAGTGGATTGAGCAGGATGAACTGATACTGCTCTCCTAGCCAGGGAGTTAAGGGAAGAAACTTGTTTCTTTCTGAGACAACACTTTTGAGGGGAAAAAAAACCCCAAAGTCTCTCTAAAAGCGCACATGGAATAAGGACATAATGTCAAGGCTTAGCATTTAGGAAGAAGTTTTACACAGAGAGAGTGATTGCCCATTGGAATGGACTGCCCAGGGAAGTGGTGGAGTGACCATCATTGGAGGTGTTCAGAAGGAGACTTGATAGGGTGCTTGGTTGCATGGTTTAGTTGATTAGGTGGTGTTGAATGATAGGTTGGACACGATGATCTTGAAGATCTCTTCCAACCTGGTCTGGTCTATTCTATTCTATTCTATTCTATTCTATTCTATTCTATTCTATGCTATGCTATGCTATTCTATTCTCATGCTTCTAGTGGCTTCAGGCCAATACACATTGGAAAAGAGAGATCCAAGGAGAAATAGCCCAGTGGGAATTGGAGTAGCTAGAATTGTGGTTTTTCTTTCCATCTGGGTGATGAAGAAAGGACAATGAAGCTGTTGAGGGGCTTGGGGAGCATGTCTCATGAGGAGAGGCTGAGGAGGCTGATAGGAGACCTTACTGCTCTCTACAGCTACCTGAAAGGACGTTAGAGTGAAGCCACTGTTGGCCTCATCTCACAAGTACCTAATGACAGGATAAGAGGAAATGGCCTCAACGTGTTCCAGGGGAAGTTTAGGTTGGATATTAGGAAAAATTTCTTTGCTTCAATAATGGTCAGGCATTGGAACAGGCTGCCCAGGGAGGTGGTGGAGTCACACTCCATGGAGGTGTTCAAAAACTGAGTAGATGTGGCAAATCTAAGACATGCTCTAGTAGTCATGGAGGTGTTGGGTAGAAGGTTGGACTTGATGATATCGGAGGTCTCTTCCAACCTTAATGATTCTGTGGTTCCAGTGGGCAATACAATAATACAATAATACAATACACCAGGTTGCAAGAGACCTTCAAGATCATCGCGTCCAACCCATCAACCAATCCAACCCACCTAAACAACTAGATCATGGCACCAAGTACCCCATCAAGTCTCCTCCTGAATACCTCCAATGATGGTGACTCCACCACCTCCCTGGGCAGACCATTCCAATGGGCAATCACTCTCTCTGGATAGAACTTCTTCCTAACATCCAGCCTAAACCTGCCCTGGCACAGCCTGAGACTGTGTCCTCTTGTTCTGGTACTGGCTGCCTGGGAGAAGAGACCAACCTCTGCCTGGCTACAACCTCCCTTCAGGTAGTTGTAGAGAGCAGTAAGGTCACCCCTCAGTCTCCTCTTCTCCAGGCTAAGCAACCCCAGCTCCCTCAGCCTCTCCTCATAGGGCTTGTCTTCCAAACCCCTCACCAACTTCGTTGCCCTTCTCTGGACACGTTCCAGCAAGTCAACATCCTTCCTAAACTGAGGGGCCCAGAACTGGACACAGGACTCGAGGTGTGGCACGGCCTAAGCAGTGCAGTGTACAGGGGCAGAGTGACCTCCCTGCTCCTTCCATCTTTGATATCAAACTCTTGTGATGTAAATTCAGCCCTTTGTGGAGTAGGTGTTGGGAGCAGCTTTCAAGGGTTTGTGTGAAGAGGTGAGATTAATGCATTAATTCTGAAATTAAAACTTGATAGTTGAAAAGATACTTAGGAAAGGAGAAGAAACAACTTAGAGAACAGATTTCAGGAAAAGGAAGAGGGAAGAAAAGTGTACACAATGTGAGAGACAGATCTGTGTAAATACTTTAAAACACAGTAGGAAAAGACCCACTTTAGAAAAACAAGTATGAAACAGGCAAATGTGATGATATAAAGCAGCAAGACTAACAAAAGCATATTTAAAATAAACCAAATACATGTTATGAAGATATTTAAGGCAAAACAAAACACAACAAAAAAGTGGCAATTTCCTGTAAGTACAATATGAAGTAAACATTGCGTAGGTTTTGTTGTTTTGTTAAAATAGGAACTTTTCTCCTGAAACTTTCTGCAGTGGGAAATGCTGATTTTTTTTTTGACAGAAGCCGTCATCTGACATGTGAGAGACTGAAGTTACAGTCCCACTTCTGGGAAGGAGAGACTATTCCACTTGTAATAGCTCTTCACTGAAGCTATTTCAATTTTTTTTTAGAAATAAATACATGTAAATTATATATATATAAATAAATGGAAATTGCATAAAATAAGGTAAAATAGAAGAGGAATTTTAACCTATCTCTTCTATATTTTGTGTGCCTCATTCCCCACCCATACCATCAGTCAGGCTCTTCTCAGATCTTAGATTCATGGAATGGTTCACATTGGAAGGGACATTAAAGACCATCCAGTTCCAACCCCCTGTCATACGCAAGGACACTTCATCCAGCCTGGCCTTGAACACCTCCAGGTAGAGGACATCCATAACCTGCCTGGGCAACCTGGTTCAGTGTCTGCTTACCCTCACTCTCAAGAATTTCTTCCTCCTCTCCATTCTCAATCTCCCCTCTCCCAGCTCAAAGCCATTGTCTCTTGTCCTGTCACTAGAAGCCCTTACCAAAAGTCCCTTGCTAGATTTCTTTTTGGTCCCCTTCAGGTACTGGAAGGCTGCTCTGAGTCTCTCTGGAGCCTTCTCTTCTCCAGGCTGAACAGCCCTAACTCTCCCAGCCTGTCCCCACTGCAGAGTTTCTCCAGCCCTCTGACCATCTTTGTGGCCTCCTCCTCCTCCAGCAGCTCCAGGTCCTTCTTACCAGTTTTCATTTAGTCAATGACTGAAGTAGTGCCAGGAGGAGATAGTGAAAGACCAAGGTCCATTCTTTAGTTTGGTGCTGAGACCGTTTACCAGAAGTGTCAAGAATTTAGGATTTATGTTCCTGGTTTCATGTTCATGGGTTCCTTTGTTCTCTAGGATGACCTTGGTCACCACCCTCTTTAGAAGGAGGAGGTTATGAGGGGAGGTATGAATCTCTGGCCGGATGTTGGGTGATCACAACATGGATGGAGCAGGTCCTGAGGAGGGTCATGTAGACAATCAGAGGGCTGGAGCACCTCATGTATTGGAGAAAGGCTGGGAGAGCTGGGGCTGTTCAGCCTGGAGAAGAGAAGGATTCAGGGAGACCTTAGAGCAACCTTCCAAATGTTGAAGGGGGCTACAAGACAGCCAGGAGAGGACTTCTGTCAAGGGCTTGTAGTGACAGGATGAGAGGGAATGGATCAAAGCTTGAGGAGGGAGGTTGAGATTGCAGCTTAGGAAGAAATTCTTGATAGCAAGGGTGGAGAGACACTGGAGCACATTGCCCAGACAGGTTGTGGATACCCCCTCCCTGGATGTCTCATGGACTTGATGTCTCAAGCATATTCTTGCAGAAAGATGTTAAACTGCTTTCATTTATCCAGTGATAGTGTCAGCGTTTGCAATAATCTTACCTATTATTAATACATTTTAATATATTTATTTTTATACATATATTTACTTCATATATGTATTTACTATATGTGTGTGCATACACACACACATATCTAACAATCATAATCTTGTTTGGACATTCTAATACTTTACCAGAAGTAAAATTTCACTAAAATGGACAATAATAGGCTATATTGTTTTGTTTGAAATATTAATTTTCTGACTCTCATAATCTCATTTGCTTTTATTCATTCTGTGGAACCACAGAGCTAATAACATTGCTTGTAAAGTACATCTCAGCAGGGAAAACTTTTATTTAGAGCTGTTACTTCTGTAGGGATGACAGGAAGAAAACTTAAGCTGCAAAAGACTTGTTTGAGATCTTCATAAAAACATAAAGACAAATTTCAGTGTATTTGAAGATAATTTGTTGCACATATTTTTCATAGAATAGACCATTCTCTGGAAAGAAAGTTTAAGAAGCTATATATTTAATTTCTTCTAAAGCATTTTTTTATGGGGAGTGGATAATCTCTCAATTGCTGATTTGAAATACTGATCACCAAGCAGTTAAAAGAAGCTGCACTGTTGGTTGAAAGCCATATTAATTGATCAAGTAATAAATGTTAATGCATCATCAGCTGTATAGGAGTTAATAATTACTAAGTCAGAAATGCAAGAAAAGGTTAAAAGCTTAGGCTAATACTGAACTGACAGGGTATATAAGCCCACACCAGCCCCCATGCCAGCGAAGGAAAACAATGAGATGACAGCTCTACTGTTTGGAGAGAGCTTGCTAACGACAGCTTATTCCTTTATGATTTCAACTCTTGACAGAAGACAGGTCTGCTTGTTGCATCATGGCAGATGTATCATTACCTTCTGGCCCTGTCATGACTGAACTGGGAGGGGAAAAAAAACAACCCACAATAAAAAGACAACCCAAACCAAAACCAAACCCACTCGTGGTTCTGAAAATCCAACTACATTTTGGAATGTAGCACACCCTGTTCCAAGATGCCTGCTACTTGTCGTTGTATTAATTGTGTCTGTTACATTCTTTAAGAGTTGTTCTGTGCTACATTAATTTGATCATGTAAAGATACTTACAGATTGCTTTGTCTTCCTGGCTGTCATATTTTGGAGCCCCCAGCGCCTCCTGGTAGTGTACTCTTACGTTGTCACTGACCTAAGAAAAATCCCTGTTGAAGACATTTGGATAAAAACAGCTTGAAAATGCCTTTTTTCCCCCCCTTTTTTTTTTTTTTCCCCCTTCTGTCCCTCCAAACCATCTGAGCATTCTTTTCACTGTCTAGAGAATGGGGTTAGGAACACACAGTGAATATTTAAAATAATCACTATCATTTTAGAAACAAAGTTTAATAAAAATGGCCTTTTTTATGCATATTAGGATTCTTCCTCTTTTTTCCCCTTTTTTTTTCTCCCCCTCTTTTCTTACTCCCTCCCCTCTTCAACTTGTTGGATACCTAGCAGTGACTCTGGAGACTTAGGAAAGAGTAAGAGGGGGTGTGGATTTTTGAAAGTATGTCAAAAGCCTTGGGGTTTGGGTATGATCAGAATTTCAATGGAGGTTGAGATGAGTTTAAATGCATAGAAGGCGAACATAAAAATCTTGTTTAATTTCTGTCATGTTGTTCTTTTTTTAGTCACTCTGATGTCTTTTTCAAATCTGCTTTTCTCTCAAGCTTTGTGGTACTATATCCAAGATCTGTTTTTTTTTTTTTTTTCTTTCCCTCCCCTCTTTGTATTTCGTTTTAACTGCTGATCCCTTTTCTATGGTGCTTCTGCCTTTAATATCAGCTGAAGCAGTCTGAATTGCTGAATCAAAGCCGTTTCAGGAGAGAGACAGTGTTTAAGATTGTGCAGGGTGAGATTCTCTGGGTAGAAGGTAACACTTCCTGCAGTTTTAATCAATGCACTTGACACTTTCAAAGGCAGGAGAAGCCATGACTTGCTCAGGGGTTAAACTTTTAAAATAACTTCCCTTGGGAAAAATGCCATCAATAAAATGGAATAATTAGTGGAAGATTGTTGAGTAGGTTTCAAAAGAAAAGATTAGAGATAGATCAGGTTTGCACTTCTATTGTATTTTCCCTCCCTTTTTGTTTTTTTTTTTAACTGTGAGCTTTTGTTTAAGTGTGTGCAGTGTTACAGAACCAGTCTGCTTCAAAAAAAAATGTCATCTACTTAAGGCAATGTGTTAATTTCATCCTAATCATTGTGAGAATGGAGATTCAATCCTACATAAAAATGTATACTCCAGATTGGCCTAGCTTTCTCTTTTTCTGCACTTACTCTGCAAATAGCCATTTTAACTAGCAGGAAACATTTGCAACTTTGAGCCTTAATAAATAAGCTTAAACATGATATACATTAGCTAATTAAAAAAAACACAACCAAAACCAAAACCCACCCAGAATAATCAGATCTGAATGGCATTAATTCAAGATACAGTGCATAGGGTCATTGATTTCTATAGAGATGAACAGTTCTACTGTGAAATTAATTATGCAAAGTGAGATGAATTTATGTTACACAATCTTAGGGTTTGTTAGAAATTTATTGGTTTTCTGACTTCTTGGGGGTTTTTGGTCTTTTTTTTTTGTATCCTGATTTTCATTAAAGGAGCTATTTTGAAAGGCAAAATGGTGCTTTCAGTACACAGTGTAGTATATGTGTACTGTACAAAGTATTGATAAATAATGCATGAATGGCCATGGAATAAAATATTCCTAGCCTTTGTTAATTATTTACTTAATTGCACTTTCTTAAAGGAAATTAAAACCACTGACAGCACTCTGGACACGGCAACTGAACAGGACTTTAGCAAGCACACAAGGACAGCATTGTATTTTCTAATGGGTTATATCAGAATAAGATCTGTAACCACCCAAAGAGAGGAGTTTATTTGGCAAGGAGTATTCTGTTTGCAGAGTTGTAACTAAACTTTGATCAAGAAACTATCAACTTACCTCAGTTCAGCAGCATACTTCCATTCCTGTGTGGAGAAGTTCCTTTGGGAAGTTCACAGACTCACAGAAATATTCAGGTTGGAAAAGACCCTCAGGATCACCAAGGCCAATCATTGACCCTACTCTGCAAGGTTCACCCCTAAACCGTATCCTCAAGAACCACATCCAAACTACCTTTAAATACATCCAGAGTTGGTGACTCCACCACCTCCCTGGGCAGCACATTCCAATGCCTGACTACTCTTGCTGGGAAAAAATGTTTCCTAATGTCCAGTCTAAACCTACTCAGTCATAGCTTGAGGCCATTCCCTCCTGTTCTGTCACTAATTACCTGGGGGAAGAGACCAGCACCCGCCTCTCTAGTGTCCTTTCAGGCAGGTGTAGGCAGCAATGAGGTCTGCCCTCAGCCTCCTCTTTTCCAAACTAAACATCCCCAGCTCCCTCAGTTGCTCTTCGTAAGATTTATTCTCCATGTTGTGGGACTGTGGCCTTTTAATTGGTCAGGAATTGTGATGAGGCTCTTTCTGATGTGGCATGTAGATTCGTAGAATGGTTTGAGTTGCAATGGATCTTAAGGATCATCCAGTTCCAACCCACCGTCATGGGTAGGGACACCTCCCACTAGCCCAGGTTGCTCAGGGCCTCATCCAACCTGGCCTGGAACACCTCCAGGGAGGGGACATCTACAACCTGCCTGGGCAATGTGTTCCAGTGTCTCCCCACCCTCACTCTCAAGAATTTCTTCCTAATCTCCCATCTCAATCTCCCCTCTTCCAGCTCAAATCTATTGTCCCTTGTCCTGTCACTGCAAGCCCTTATCAAAAGTCTCTTCCCAGATTTCTTGTACGTCCTCTTCAGGTACTGGAAGACTGCTCTGAGGCTTTCCAGATGTTTAGTTTATTGTTTAATTTTCTGTGGCATTTGTAAGAGAGATGGGTAAATACATTCTGGAATGATTGTGCTTGGAAGCAGAGTAGTCATTGTGGCTTGGCTTTTTATCCTGTACAGGTCACTGTGTAAGAATCCTGTATAGAAGAAAACAAAGTTGTAATACAGTATTGGTTTAGGGTTTATGGATGTGTCTTTACTTTGTGATTGTTTATATCTGACAGCAGTACATAGGAGTAGCTTCTTACTCAGTTGATTTGCTGTAGAGAAGTGGTATCTCAAGTTTCAAGATGGGATGGTTGAGTAAAGTTGTGTCAGAGCCCCATCTCACATAACCCCACCGGTGCCTTCACAGGATGATTCACTTTAGGATGGGAACTTCAGTGGTTTGGTTGGTTTTGTGCACAGTAAACTGTGCTTATAAGTATGCTTCTCTGATCATAGAAGAAAGGTTTTAAAATAAACTCCATAATTCCATAATTCCTCATGAAATATGATTTTAGCAGGGGTAATCTTAACTTGCTTTCATGGAGGTTGAGGTGACATGTTCATTAGCTGATGTTATTAATCTTAAAAATCACTACCTTCATTTGCTGTGGCCAAAAAAAAATCAGCACTGAACACCTTTATTCTGTTCATCCAAGAGTATATTAATTCAGGAGTGAGAAATATGCACCTGTGTTTTTTTATATCTTGTAAAAGAATTGACTCACTACCATTTACAAGTATTTAATGTCTGCTTAAAAATATTTAAACAGGTTTTTGATGCCGGCTTAAAAGAAAATAAAATTATCTTTTGATGCTTATTTTTTTAAAAAAATATTTAAATTGTCTTTTGATGGAAGAAAAGAAATATTTAAGAAATATTTAAATTGTTGGTTTGTGCCTATTTAAAAATATTGGGATTGTCTTTTGTCTTATTTATTAGGTGTCCAGATGATTAAGCTCTCACCTAGCTAACCTTAACGCGTCATAATGTGTAAATTATATTCTTTATGATATATAAGATAGAAACACCATAACCTGTGTGTCAGTATAGGCATGATATATGTATATATATTTAATATTACACTAAATTGCCAATACCCTGTTGATTTTTCAAATGAATCATTACTTAAAAGACTTACCAATTCAATGGGGAGATGAACACTTCCTTATTCATACCATGAAATGCATATTTGAATAAAATTATCTTTTGGCTTACCGTGCATTGAGCTGGAAAACGTTAACTTTAATGCATAGAAACTCTCAAATAAAAATTGGATGTGCTTCATCCTTAAATAGTTTAGGGCTGTTCTGACAGTGCACATTGCTGCTTCAGGTAGTAAAGGAAATAGATGCAACAAGACTTTTTGTGATGCAAATCCGCTCAGGTTTGTAATCCTGAAAATACACTGATCTTTTGAGCGATGCGTGTCACTTTTGATCAAAAACTCCAAAAAGTTTAATAATTCTGCCAGAACAAACTCAAACTGTGGCTAATTGTCTTTTTTGTGGGTTTTTTTTCCTTCCCCTGAAATTAACAAATTACAACATCAAAAAAAATCTGAGAGAGAGGTATGTAGTAGGTCATTTGCTGCTGCAGGCATTTTCTCTCCCTTCAGGATGTGCTTGTTTAGTTTCTCTCACTTTCTGCCTGTGGCAGTGTGTGGTGAAATTCAGACATGTTCTTCCCCTCCAAGGAATCTCTAGGGTGGTAGATAACTTATACAAAATTAATAAATGGTGTTGCCTTTTTTTTTTTTCCTCTTTTTCTGTTATTACCCATCCCAGGCTCTCTTTCCAGTTAAACTTGAGTTGCATAGGATATGTTTACTGAAGAAAAAAATATATATACTAAAAATACATATACACCACACAGAAATAAACAGTGAAAGTACACTTAGCAGGGTGAAATATCTCACTAGGAAAGTGTAATTATTCCATTTTCAGCTATTCCTTTAGAGAGGGGGAAAAAAATCAGAACAGTGAAAACCCCTTATATGATGATGATTTTTAAACTTAGAAAATACTGTTTTTATTGTGTCAAAGCAAGGTGGTTTTTATACTTCCATTAATCCTGAGTTTATTCATTTAGTTTCCTCTCCTCTGTGTGTCAATTAACTTTATTTTGAAACTTGAAGAGTAAACCTGTTTTGTTCGTTTGTTTGTTTGGTTTTGAGTCTTTGCAGTTGGATGATTATTTCTGAGAAAGTCCAGGTGTACCATCTTGCTTATTCACAACCATTTGTTGTACCATATTGCAGTGCTAATCCTCCTAGGAAAGGGAGAAATTGGCTCAGATAGCTTAACCTGTTACATGTGTGATACACAGCCTCCATCTCTATTATGCCAAAGGCAGTGAGACTTCACGTTGCTTTGCAGGGTAGAACAGATAATCAAGCTTGGGTGTAAATAACTGCTGATACATGAGGGAAAACAACTTCATCTTAGTTTCTTTTTTTTTCCCTTTTTTTGGGTAGTGATTAACTTTAATTGCTCTTTTAGCTGTGAAAGACCGAGTTGTACTTAACAGTGCTGTGGTTTTAGACTGGTGCTTGCTTCTAATGAATAAAAATCCTCTAAAATGTGAAGGCATTAGATATAATTTATTAAATGTAATTTATTGCACATAATTTAGTATAATGCATTAAAAAGTATTAAATAGAATTTATTAAATATATTTTATTAACTTTTGGAATTTAAATAGCGTTATTTGTTAGCATTCACTATTTATTATTGATCAACTTTGTTTTCTAGGAGTTACTCACTGCCATTTTCTGTGAAATCATATGTACTTAGTAATAAGTAAATATTCTCTCTACTCTCCAAATTACTTCAAAAACACAGGCAGAAAATGCTGAGGGTGCTTCAGTGCACAGGTGATTGAGTTTGTGCTGACCCTTGATGTCTGAGCCTGTGTTTTGAATCCCAACCCTTCCTCCAGCATTGGGAGTAATATGATTGAGTCCTCTGGAATCACTTCCTGAATGCTGATAGCAGGAGGCTTTCCCATGAAATGCAGAAGCTACTCATGTGGAATATGCACCTTCCACATCACGCATGGTTGAGATCGGCTACAGGATTTTCAAGTCTTGACAGCCCTGGTTCGTGAACAGTGATATTTAGACTGAATTTAGGACTGGCTGAATGCTGGTATTCAACTGATAGCAGCTGATGATAAAAGCAAGTGATTCTGGGATTCCTTTTTAATGACACAGGGTTGTTATTATCCAACAGTTACTACTAACAACTGATTAAAATATTTATTAATTAGTAACATTTACTGGCCTTGATTATATAAGCAGTGTGAGCAGAGTGTCATTAATTTGATCATTTTATTGATGTTGACATTCCTCATATTTTGTTCTTTGTTTTCACCATGCTTGTTCAATAGTTACCAGTTTTTTGGGCCTTCTTTTGAAACAGAACCCATCTTAAAATGACAACATTCAGCAATTTTTTGATTCACATTAATTTCCACCATCCCATGCCTTATGTTCACCTTCTCTACCTATGGTGTCCTGTGAGGTTTTATGTACATTTAAATTTTTTTTTCATGCAGTTTCATGCAGGTATGGGGACAGCAGAGTAGAAGGAGTTTTAAATAAAGACTGAATATGACTGAAATGTTCAAAATTCTCCCTTCCCAGATTAAAAAAAAAACACACCACCTTTAATATGTTTTTTCTGGAAATGAAGGTCTCACTTCTAGCCTTACTTGCATGAAATTTTGGGAGGGGAGTTTAGGTTAAGTTTAAGGGGAGTTTAAGGGTTTGACAAGAGCTCCAATATAAAATGATCTTTAAGCACCAAAGACAATAAAAATGAGTATTTGTCACTTTGACTTCTTACCAATTAATTTTTAATTAATATTTTGGGAATATGTTTCATGTCTCTGCAGTCCTTGTGTCAAGAGGTTAATTGAGAGCTTACCCAAAAATAGATGTTTTATTTTAACCTTGTTTCTGCTTCTTCAGGGTGGCAGTTTCATGGTGTGATTGTTTTACATTTACAGCTAGGCAAGCACTTGTTTATCAGCCGTATTTTTCTCTAGTTTCTCAGGTTAAAACTATTGCTTTCTAAACTGTCTCAGGGTGTACATATGCAAGAATATAGAGGAGCATTTAAAGTCAGACAAATGCATTTTAACTGGATGGGTACAAATTCACAGTTTTATAAATGTTACTATAAGATGTGTGGCATTCTGGGAAAGTCATAATTAATTTCTTATGTCTTATGGGTTTGGAAATTGCATGTGGCTTTCCTTCTTTTTATCTGGAGAATGCTGATTATATTTTGCAGCACTGAAAAAGTTTCAGACTTAAGCCCAAGTGCTTGGGCTCTGCACCCATATCACAACAGCTCCACAAATACTCCAGGAGTGGGGCAGAGTGACTAGAAGCCACACAGCAGAAAATGACTTGGGGATGTTGGTTGACAGCAGCTGAACATCAGCCAGCAGTGTGCCCAGGTAGCCATGAAGGTCACCAGCATCCTGGCCTGGATCAGCAATGGTGTGGCCAGCAGGAGTAAGGCAATGATTGTCCCCCCAAATACTCTGCACTGGTGAATCAACACCTTGAGGACTGGCTTCAGTTTTGGGCCTCTCACTCCCAGAAGGACACTGAGGGGCGGGATTGTGTCCAGAGGAGGACAATGAAGCTGGGGAAGGGTCTGGAGAACAGGGCTGATGAGGAACAGTTGAGGGAACTGGGGGTGTTTAGTGTGGAGAAGAGGAGACTGAGGGGAGAATTCATTGCTCTCTGCAGGTCTCTCAGAGGAGCTTGGATCCAGGTTGGGGTTGGCCTCTTCTCTCAAAGAGCAAGTGGTAGGACAAAAGTTAAATGGCATCAAGTTGCACACCAGGGGAGGCTTATGTTGAAGAGGAGGAACAATTTCCTCCCTAAAAGGGTTGTCAAAGTCTGGAACAGGTTGCTCACAAAATGATGGGAGTTTCCATCCCTGGAGGCATTTAAAAGGCCTGGAGATGTGGTGCTGCCAGACATGGTTTATCAATGGTCTTGGTAGTGTTGAGTTAATGCTTGGATTCTGTGGCCTTAAAGGTATTTCGCAGCCTTAAACTATTCTTTGATTCAGCTTACTAGTTTCTCTGAATCCAGTGGTTTATGATACATTGAAAAAGGAGTCATATTGACTGTTCCTCAAAGAGAATAGTAGTTGCCATACAGGTTGACTTGCAGCATGCTTGAGTTTGCTGTAACAGTTGTATATTTGTTTTTCGGCTGGAGATCCTTATTAAAAGACTTTAAAAGTAAGGAACTCATTTGATACAGGTGATAATTCTCACCCCCCCAAAAAATTAGTAAGAATGACAGTTGACATAGTCTTACCAAAGCTATATAGAACCTGGAGAAATATCCTTGCTGCACCATGTGTTTAGGGAAATGAAATCAGTCTGCTGCTCCTATATAACAGTACTCACTCAGTGTCAAAAATATGAGGTACTTACTGTGGTGACATTCAGCATCTATATTTGTGGAGAATACTACTTGTCAGTCTGTGAGGTTTCAGTGCAGTATGTCCACATAAAAAAACCAGAATTTAAAGAGGAGACAGCAATTACCAATTTTATACATGTCTTGGCTTTCTTTTCTGTTCTGAGGTAGGGTCAGAAGACATTTTTGCAGGTGGTGGTGTTGTAATGTACTTCATTATGGTTTTTTTGTGTGAAGTTGCTGTTGAGGTGCAGCTGTAAATGCTGGGTTTAGGAGTAGATTTATGTTTAATCCTGTTTTAAAATAATTTGGTGCTTGCTTGTATTTGGAACAATTTCTTTCCTACAAGAGTGGTCAGGCATTGGAACAGGCTGCCTAGGGAGGTGGTGGAACCACTGTCCCTGGAGGTGTTCAGGAAATTCATGGACATGGGACTTTGGGATGTGGTTTAACAGCTATGGTGGTGTTGGGTTGGATTCAATGATCTTAGAGGGCTTTTCTAGGTAGAACAATTCTATGATCCAAAAAGGTGTGCAGACTGTCAGCCCTGGGGAGTGGATGGATTCCTGCCAAATGATATGTCCCTGTTATTCCCTAAGCCCCTGGCATTTACAGCACTCCAAACCTCCTCTGCACCATCTTACCAGGAAGGGTTTCTTTAGCCTTTTTCCAGACAAATAGTACAGATTAATCACTTTTCTGCTAAGCTTTCTCCTTCTGGAGTAATACAAGTTTAAACTTCAGGAAGGGTGCTATTTTAATCCAGTCCAGCAACAGATTTAATAGTAAGTTTTTCTTTCTGTTCTTTATTTTTGTACTGGGAGTAGAAGCCTCCAAACAAAGAGGCTCCAGTAGATTGGCTGCGGAAGATTTTGACATGTAAAACCTTGTTTAGATTTGGGGCTGGAGGTTTTTAAAGTTTGGGAATATTCTTTTTTTTGGGTTTTCTTACCCTCTGATGATGTCTTGCAGCACTTGTTACCCTGTCCTTATGGATGGGGAGGGACATGACCCTGCAGATCAGTGCATGCATGGAATCTGATACAGTTCTGATAACACCTTGTTGTGTATTTTGTACAAGATGGGGTGTTCTGTTATTTAAAAGTAACTCCATCTGATATATCTGTTAATTGTGATTATGATAAGTTCAATGAATGTTCAGGTAGCAAAATCAATCAGTAAGCATTAGGAAGAATCTTCT
This sequence comes from Colaptes auratus, assembly GCA_015227895.2. Classification (NCBI taxonomy): domain Eukaryota; kingdom Metazoa; phylum Chordata; class Aves; order Piciformes; family Picidae; genus Colaptes; species Colaptes auratus. The sequence goes on along the minus strand of CM026897.1, from coordinate 10,303,124 downwards.
GTAATCAGATTGTTTCATTCTGTCCTAGAATATTCTACCACACTATTTTGTGTCTATGTCTTTACTGACATTATTAAGTAAATAGTGTGGTCTATCTTCTAACTAATTTTGTGTACAATAGAAGTTTGCTGTGTGATTTGAAAGATAGGATCTGTTTTTCCTGGACCAAGAAGATCTTTACCTTCGTAGAGTAAGCAGTACAGTGTTTATCCACATTCCAAGACGTTAATGAAACAGTAACAGTACTTTGAAATAAACATGTGTGGATGTTGTTGTCCTCACACGAATTTGGTGATTTAACAGTTCAAGTTGGTGTCATAGATTCATAGAATCATAAAATGGTTGATGTTGGAAGGCACCTTAAAGATCATCTAGTTCCAAACCCTCTGCCACGGGCAGGGACACCTCCCACCAGCCCAGCTTGCTCAAGGCTTCATCCAGCCTGGCTTTGAACACCTCCAGGGAGGAGGCATCCACAGCCTCCACAACCTCCCTGGGCAACCTGTTCCACTCACTGTCAAGAATTTCTTCCTCATCTCCAGTCTCAATCTCCCCTCTCTCAGCTCAAAGCCTTTGTCCCTCATCCTGGCACTCCCAGCCCTTGTCCAAAGTCCCTCCCCAGCTCTCCTGGAGTCCCTTCAGGTACTGGAAGGCTGCTCTAAGGTCTTCCTGGAGCCCACTCTTCTTCAGGATAAACAGCCCAAACTGTCAGCCCATTCCCACAGCAGAGGTTCTCCAGCCCTCTGGTCATCTGGGTGGCCTCCTCTGGACCCTCTCTAGCAGCTCCAGGTCCTTCTTATGCTGGGGGCCCCAGAGCTGGAGGCAGTGCTGCAGACGGCATCTGAGCAGAGCAGAGGGGCAGAATCCCCTCCTTGTGCTGCTGCTTTCCCTGCTCTGAATGCAGCTCAGTGCACAGCTGCCTGATGGTCTGCCGGTGACCATTGCTGGCTCCTGGGGAGTTTGTCACCAGCTGACGCCCCCAAGGAAGGCATTCTCCTCTAGGCTGCTCTCAGCCACTCCTCACCCAGCCTGGATCTGTGCTTGGTATTGTCCTGACCCAGCTGCAGAGCCTTGCCCTTAGCCTTTTTGAACTTCATGAGTTTGGCTTGGGGTCACCTTGGCAGCCTGTCCAAGTCCCTTCCCTCCAGCATGTCAACTAGACCTCACATCTTGGTGTCCTCTTTTTAAATGTCATGGATAAAGACTGTTGTACCACTTGCCGTACACTGACCTGTTTAGGAACACAGAATTTCATGCATATCTCCACAAATAACAGAAAGAAAGAAGCTGATTTATTTAAACTTGGATATTTTGACTTAATGATGCTCCAGTCTGCAATACCTACTCACTCTTTGTCTTACAAAACAGGGTATGACAAAGCAGTAGCTCTGCAGACACTTCCCATTGCAGGCATTTCCCCAGCCTGTTTCTGAAGGGCATATGCATCTTTATTGCTTCCAGTAAAAGGTGTTAATTTGTCTGGAGAAGTACTCTCAGTTCTGCTTTTTTTAATATATGGGATGTGTGGGGTGTGAGTATCTATGAAATCAGCATTTTGGATGGAGGATGAAGTTGGAGCATCACTATTCTTGCCACGAAGTGTGATTGTGGACAGTTTATGGAGGTATAGTCTTTCAGACTATTCTTTCTGGACTGTTTAATACTGGTTTAGAAGTAAATGCCTGGGGCTGTTTCTGTCTTGCATTCCCTCCAGCCAGTTTTCAGGCCTTTTGTTTTGTGTCCTAATATCCACAGCCAAATGATTGCCTACTTTCCCTCCCACTCTCTCTTCTCCTCTCCTCTCTTCTTGGATTTATATTGAGCAGCTTTCTTCTTGTAATGTGGGGCTTTTTTAGTGTACGTTGGTTCAGGGACACCATGATTACAGAGCAAGATGGTCTCTCTGTTTTTCATTCATGTGTCCAGACCTGATCTGAACAACTGCAAGCCTTCATCTGCATAGCAAGCACTTACTTCATTAAGTCTCTGTATACTTTGGCTGCTAAAATTTAGCAAGTGTCAGTTGGAAAGATGCAAATTGCAAGTTTTCAGCAGTCTATAGGTCAGCCAGTTCTGGGTAAAATCTTACAGGAATGGGAGGAGTTAAATACCAGTCAAATTTCAAGTCCCTAATTTTAAAAAACAAGTGCAACAGAGTGCTCCAGAAGAGTTTACTAGATTTTCTTAAGATTAGCAAACTAAAGTCTTTGCAATTTTACTTCCTCTTGGATGTAGATTAACTATGTACAGTGAAAATTTCAACACAGTTAACTCTAAGGCAAAACCAACGTTAGAATAAGCTAAAGTTTGGTAAAGGAACAAGCTGGCCAGAGGGTTGTGAAGTATCCTTCTCTGGAGAGCTTCCAAACCCATCTGGTCATTGTGATCCTGGGCAAGCTGCTGTGGGTGCCCTGCATTAGCAGAGGGTTTGGACTGGATGATCTCCAGAGGTCCCTTCCAGCCCTGACCATGCTGGGACTCTGGGGCATACAAAGCTTTTCTTTCTCATAAAGTAGTTCCGTTGTCTTACTGGGAAGCTGACACAACCTTCATACCAAAAGTCAAACAGCAAGAAGGGGTTCAGTCTAATTCATTGGGTGAACAGTAGCCCAAACCAGAATGTTTATGGTTAAAGGTCAAGTAATTTCTTGCTGCAGTTCATGATGAAGGAATATTCATACTGCAGTAAGAGATGGCTGGAAATAGGTCAGTTGGCCAACCCTTAATGCTGATAAAATGTCAGTAACTTTCTTCCTTCTTACTTTGAGCTTTATACAGCAACCCAGCATGGTAGAAGGGACCTCTGGAGATCATCCAGTCCAACCCCTCTGCTAAAGCAGGGCACCCACAGCAGCTTGCCCAGGATCACAATGGCTGGGGGGTGGGGGGGACTGGAATCTATCCATGGAAGGAGACTCCACAACCTTTCTGGGAAGTCTGCTCCAGGCCTCCAGCACCTTCACACCAAAGAAGTTTCTCCGTAAGTTCAACCCACCCGAGAAACCTCTTGTATTATATCTTCTGTTCACCAAGTTCTGAATTCAATTAATTTTGTTCTGGAAATTTGTTTACCATTCTCTTCCAATATTTTTTCTTTTTTCTAATTCAAAATGTGCATATATCTTGATATTTCACAGACTGAAAATTGCTGTGGCAGCCAGTGATCCAAAGATAAAGACTAATCATTAAAGTGTGACATTAGAAAATGATCACAGAAGTAGCTGGATTATTGAGCATGAGTTAAGAGTCACTTCTCCTTCAGCTGTGAAGTACATCATGCATTGTGGTTTATACCATTTTGCCACATAAAATTATGCAGTGGTGCTGCAAATTGATTGCCATCCAGGTCTTGGATAATCTTAGCTGGGATCATGTAGAATAAGCCATTCAGTTCTGACTCACAACTCCTGTGCTCTTCCAGAATCTTATCCCAAAATAGTTCAGTGCTGACCTATCTAACTGCAGTTCCCAGAAGAGTTCTCCTCTTATTTGAGGGGCAATTAAGCCTAAAGCTGTTACATTAAATGATCATGGTGTGCTAATGGCATGGCAGTACATGCTTCTGGACTTCTCAAGTGTAACTATGGGATTTACAAACTCCCCCAGCTATCATATGCAATGTCCTGCATGGGACCTCACAGAGGAAGATGGGGAGGACCATCTAATAGCAGGAAGGCAGCTGGCCTTGTGTCATACCTCATAGCTACTGTGGAATAGGAAGAGAAATAAAGAGTCCAATTCTGTATAAAGTTGCTTTAAAAATCAGATTGATCAAATGTAGGATGTGGTTAAAAAGTTAGAAACCACAGAGTGTGATTTTCACTGATGAAAGAGTGCATGGATGGCCATGGCTACTGTCCCTTGTATGACTGGAGAAGGTAGGAACTCACTTTGTTGTGTGATAGCAATATATAAAGCTAGAAGAAGGAGGAGGTGGTGATGGAAAGTGACAGAAGCAAAGCTTAGGGAAAAGTCACTAGAGGAGGCCAGGAAATGCTTGGTTTTGAAGGAGAATTCTATGCAGCCTGTCCAAATGCAGAGGTAGAATTGATGGGAGAAAACAAGGCTCTGCCTATCAGCTCTAAAAGAAACAGAATTAGGAAGTGTGATCTTTGACATACCAAGAATAATCAGCATGGAGAGCTGGGCTGGCTTCTCTGGTAGGTGGCTTTGGGTGGTTTTGCTGGAAAGGGAAAAGTGTTGCCAGCTTTGCTTGTTGGAAGAAAGACAGAGAGAAAAGGATTGAGAAAGCTGTGTCCAGTGGAGCTGGTGACATGAACCAGTCCTTTCAGATTTCTATTCTAGGTGATCCTGCAGTGGGATTGGACTGGATGATCTTTCAAGGTCCCTTCCAGCCCCTAACATTCTGTGATTCTGTGATTTATATGGACCCAGGAAGAGGTTGTGTTTAGGAGCCTCTCCTGTCCTTGATACTGTGTTTTGTGGATGGCTTCCACGCTGTACACAACTCAAGTACCTCTCTGATCTAGAAGAGGTCATTTTACAGGCAAAGTCTACCGCTTTCAGAAGATGCCGCCATGAAGGGATAGCCTGCTCTTCCCACTGTCAAGGTTTCTGAATTAACATTAACTTTTTGACAGGGCTGTTCAGATTTTTCAATTTTTTTTGGCTAAGATAAAAAATATGTAGAAATGCTGAGATTAAAATGAAATAAATGCCCTGTGGCCACTCTTGTCTTTTTTGCCCAGTTCTTTGAAATGATGGGGCCCAGACCATTTCGATGTAGAGTTTGCACATCTGAATCTGAATCACTTTATTTCAAAGAAGGTTGTGGGTTTGTTGGTTTTGGGGGTTTTTTTTTGGTTGGTTGTTTTTTGTTTGTTGTGGGGTTTTGTTTTGTTTTGTGGGGTTTTTTTGATTGTTTTGTTTAGTTTGGGGTGTTTTGTTTCCTTCGGTTTGGTTTTTTAGTCATTTTACTTACCCTATATGAAATTTGAGGTGAGATTTCAGCCAAGCCTGGAGAATTCACAGTGCTTCATGCAGTGGGTGACTATAGCCTCATTTTTGAGAGGATTCTTAAAGGAGAAAAGGAACAAAATGCAATTTACAAGTTGTGGTAACCAAGGTGCAGTAACAGGTGCAGTGAAATAAGCTCCTTACACCAGCTGAGCAAAAAAATCTGTGGCAAGCCTGAAAATGACACTCTTTTCTCCTGACACCATGGCCAGCATCTCATAGTTGATTTTCTTTTCACCACCATAGTGTGGTTAAACAAGAACTGTGGGTATTCATAGGGAAATATGGTTTTCTGTTGTTTCTGGTTGGTGGTTTGTTTTTTTTTTCCATTTCCCCCTCAAGATAGTGCAGTTCACCCATCTGTAGTGTTAGGCAGCTTGCTCTGTCTTGTGGAAAAGAACACTGAGTACTAATGATATTTGAAAAGGTCCATAGTTCTTTTTTATTTCTATTACTCTTACAGAAGCTGAAGTTTCTAGAGCCTTCTGACAGCTTTATGAAAACAAATTCTTCATTGTCCAGAATCTGAAAAAGAGATCAATTCCCCCCCACAGTGAACTCCTATGGAAGACCATGTGTCATGCAATATTAATCTTATCAAAGGAGAGGATCACTTCAATGAGATATTACGCTTCTTTGAGTTATATAACTTTGAAACTTCTTTCTATCCCCAAAGGTTGATTTTTTTTTTGCCTGGGTAACCGTTACAAGGGACACTGAGAGAGGTCAGCATTTTCACCAGGGTAGCTCTGAAATCATAGAATCACGGAGTGGTTTGGGATGGAAGGGTCTTAAAGATCGTCTGGTTCCAACCCCCTTGCCATGGGCAGGGACACCTTCCCCCAGCCCATGTTGCTGAAGGCTTCATCAGGCTAGCCTTGAACAGCTCCAGGCTTGGAGCCTTCACAGCTTCTCTGTGCAACCTTTTCCAGTGCCTCATCACCCTCATGGGGAAAAATTCCTTCCTAATGCCTCATCACAATCCAGCTTCTTCCAATTTGAAGCTGTTGTCCCTCATGCCTTTATGAGAAGACCCTCCCCAGCTCTCCTGTAGCCCCCTTCAGGTATTGGCAGGCTGCTCTAAGGTCTCCCTGGATCCTTCGCTTCTCCAGGCTGAACAGCCCCAGCTCTATCAGCCTGCAGAGGGCTTCCAGCCCTCCCATCATTACTGTGGCCTCCTCTGGCCCTGCTCCAACCGGTCCCTGTCTGTGCTGAGGACTCCAGAGATGGCCCCAGCACTGCAGGGAGTGTCTGAGTAAAGCACAGCAGAGAGGCAGAATCCACTCCCTCCCTTTGCTGCTGGGAATCAGCTCAGGACAAGGCTGGCTCCGAGCTGGCAGCACACAGTGCACCCCCAAGTCCTTCTCCTCACACTGCTGGTTTGAAGATGTGTACTGTCCAGGTTTGTGGAAGAGTCTATTGTATGGAAGCAGTCCCAGTTATCAAAAGTCACCAACAACCAGGGCTGGAGTTCTGGATTTCTCAGCATACTTATAGATGAGAAGTTACTGTGTGTAGGTTTGTTTTAGCTTGTAGCCAAACTTTTTTCATGCTTTGATTTCATCCTTTACGAGCCATCTCTTAAATACATTTCCCCCCACCCTGTTGTCTGGTTCTTAACTAAAGAAGATTTACTTTTCTTCAGAGACATAATATCTTATAGTTGAGAAATCTGCTTTTACAGGGAAATGAATAGACTATGGGGATGTTGTATATGTGAGCAAACTGAAGGTCAGCTGTAAAAAAATGGACTGTGCAGAAGAGTCTAGTCCTGGTTACTTTTATATCCACCTAGAATGTTCCCTTTGTGCATCAGGAAAGGGCTCATAAGGGCCTTTCCTCATAAGGCTTTATAATGCTTACCTCTCCACTGCTTTTCAGCCTGTGTAACTTGTGAGTTATTTCTTGACATTTCACAGAATCATGGAATGGCAGGGGTTGGAAGGGGCCTCTGGAAGTCATTCAGTCCAACCACCCTGCTAAGGCAGGGTCAGCCAGAAAAGGTCACACAGGACCATGTCCAGATGGGTTTGGAATATCTCCAGAGATGGAGACTCCATCACCTCTCTGGGCAGCCTCCCCCAAGGCTCCAGCAGACTTAAATTGAGGAAGTTTCTCCTCACCTTTAGATGGAACTTCTGATGTTCCAGTTTGTCCCTGTTACCCCTTGCCATGTCACTGAGCATCCCTGAGCAAACCCTGGTACAATACTCCTGACACCCACCCTTTAAGTATCGATCAGCATTGATGAGATCTCCCCTTGGGCTGCTCTTCTCCAGACTAAACTCCTCCCAGTTCTTGCAGCCTTTCCTCACCAGAGCTGTTCCAGTCCCCTCAGCATCTTTGCAGCTCTCCAGCAAGTCTCTGTCCTGCTTTTTCCCAGTACTACTCTGGAAATGCTAGGTATTAATACCCTCTCCAGCAAGTCTCTGTCCTGCTTTTTCCCAGTACTACTCTGGAAATGCTAGGTATTAATAAATAGCTAACAGTTCTGAGTAACATTCATAGCATCCAGAGATGCTTAATTCTTTTTTAATAGCCTCAAAACATTTGCCATTTTCAACAACATCACCAAATAATAACATTTTTGTATATTTAGTGTTTTATCAATTTCCAAACCTCTGTTTTGGAAATAGACTCTCAGAAAAGAGTGAACTAAGTAAAACAAAAACAAACAAACAAAACCAACTAAACCCCCCCACCAAAACAAAAAAAAAAAACAAAACCCCAGATTACTAAGTATGATTAAGCAAAATAAAACTTAAATAAATGAATTTATATTGTGGAGATCCATTTTGTTCCTTCATTTACAAAGCATAGGAACTTAACCTTTTATGTTTATCTGCAGTGAGAAAATTAATCATGCTGATATTTTTTCTTCTGTATGCAAGTTTCACTGTAACACTAGAGGTTATTTCCCTCATATTTCCCTCTTTTTCTCCCCACTTTTTTTTCTTCTTTTCTTTTCTCTTTCTTTTTCCTCTTTTTAGTTCTTTTTTTAACTTCCCCCCCCCTTATTTTTCCTTTTCATTTTTTCCTTTTTATTTTCTTCCCCTCTGTTTGTTTCAGCCATGTCCTTGATCCACGAATGGTTACAGAAGTCCACAGAAATTGCACACATAATCTTGTGCATGTGTTGTACACCAAATACATGCAAAATAATCTTTATTTTGATTTCCATCATTTAAAGGAAATAATTATTTGATTTGACTCCTCCTACATCACCCATAACAGATGGAAAAGTTCTAACAACTTTATTTATGTGTAGAACCTAGTGCGGAGTATATATGGTGGATGCTCATCCAAAGAATTTCTGGTGGGGGAAATTCTATGTTGACCTGCAGAATCCATAAACCTGACTTTTAGGGGTATGAAAACCTCTTCTTAATATGTTTTCTTTAAATTTCATATTTTTCTTGAAAGACTGTGAGAATATCCCTCCCTGGCCCCAAATATCTGACCACACAGCCAAGCCGAAACCTCCGCCTGTCAAACCCACATCACTTGTGGGTTTGAGACCCTTAAAACTCTGTTTGCCACTGCAGAGACAGAAAAGGAACCTGCAGTAATATCTTGCAAAGGAGAACAAATCTGCAGCAACTGACCTTCTCTGTTGTTGTTGTTTTTGTTGGTTTTTTCCTCAAATGGTCTTTTAGTCAGAATTTGATAATTTGGTGAGTTTGTGTCAGTGAACAGTTTAGAGGAGAAAGAGATTTTTCTTTCACCTATTTGAATTGTGTGCTGTTTCTCCTGAGTTTTAGGTTAAAAGGTTGAGAGATCCAATTTTAGTTTCTGTGAGAAATGTTCCCACAGAATGTTCACACTCCAGCATTTAATGTCTTATGTGTTTGGTTCATGAACATTTTCTTGCTTAATTCAACTCCTGAACTAAGAAAAAAACCTGCTTGGGTACCATGAGCCTCAAAGCCCTTTTTCTTAATACAAAAGAGAGGCTGAGGGGTAATAATAATCACAAATGAAAGACAGTGTTGAACAAAACCTGTAAGATTTGCCATGGAAATAAGCCAGTATATGCTGTATTTTTTTAACTTTTTTTTCAAGGATGTGGATGTCAGGACTTAGTTCTTTCAGGTGAGAGTGCAGTTCTGTGTTTTACCTTGTTTATGCATGAGGCCATGCTTTATCAGTCAGTGATTTTCCTGACTTGCTTGGTCTTCCCTTCCTTGAAGGGAAGGGCTGCAGTTGGGCTTTTGTGTCACGATATTCTTCTGCACTTAGAACTTGGAATTCCAACTCTGTATGTTCCAGACCGTGTTGCCAGACAGCATTCAGTTTCTCCCATCTCTTCACAAGTGCCTCCTCATTATTTTTAGATCCTGATCTTCTGTCTCCTGTAGGTAATTAAACTTTTGATGTCAGTTTGTACTCATTTTACATGCAGAGTTGTTCTTACACTTTATGCCATTATTAGCCATGAGGTTTAGGCTACCACCTGTACCCTGCATGACTCTCCATCGTTTTGTCTCTGTGAGTATTTTAGTTACCATTAAGAATCCTTTCTTGAAGGTAAAGGGTAAAGGCAAACCAAGCATTTCTGTAGCACTGGGAAAGTATCAAAGTCAGAAGTAGATTTCAAACCAATTTTCCTGCATTTAGGTTACTTAAACTCAAACCCATCTAAACAAGTGGTATCTCACATTCTCTTTTTTTTTTGGCAAAACTTCACTGTTTTTAACTTGCCTGCTGTATAAAGGTGGAAGCTGTCAACCTGTGTGATAGTCAAGGCTGCTTTAACTGTGGTTTCATCAGAGATTTATTCCCTGGATATTATTTTGTCTCCTAGATAAGCTTCTGCCTCGTTGTGCTGTGGATCTGTGGGTTATTAGATATTCTCATATCATCATATTAATTATCCTGTACAACAAAATTATGAACCTCTTAATTTTGTAATGTTCTACAGCTATTCCTGTGACTTGTAATTGCCATTTGGAGGTTTTGAGAGCCCAAGCTGTTCACTCTGAAAGGGCATTGCCCACAGGGTCAAACGCAGGCCCTCAGTTTGGCTTAGAAATAAGCTTTACTAAACTTTAGTGCTGAACTGAAAAATGATGTCTTTGTGTGGGATTAACCTTCCCTCGAGGAGCTGTCTCTGGCTCTGTAGCCTGGGACTGCTCGCTGCCCTGGTGCTCTCCTGATCTTTCCCTTGAGGAGGGTAGGTTGAGTTGTTCTCCTGTTGATCATTTTGTGTTTGCGGCCTTTCCCACTCCCCTCAATTTTGTTGTGCTGCTGAATGGGGCTATGGTAATGCTTGGGCTTTGTAGCTCCCTCATTGTCTTCCTGACTAACGGATAGAAATGTCAGGCATAGAGAACCAGCCCCAAACTGTGACCCCTGTAACATTCCCCTTCAGCTGATTGACGTTCGGGCAGCTGCTGGGAGAAGCCCCCACCATTCAGAGGTTGGTGTACTTGCTGAGCGAGTCCCCCAGTGTCAATCCTGTTAGCCCAGTTGCCATGTGTTGGGAATGGTGGCCCTTTCAACACTAGATTAAACATTCTGCACCTGCCTCTGATGCGGTGCTTACCCCTTCCCTCCTCAACTGTGTCACCTTGAAGGCTTCTAGGGGGCTGCTCTGGGACAACTACAAAGGCAGCTTTTGTCCCATTAGGGTTCCCAAAACGCTTTGTACTGCTGCTCCTTTTTTTTTTGTTTGTTTGCTTGCATAAATCCAGCTAAAATTTATTAGTTTATTTCTCTAAAGTGTTAGGGTTTTGACACCTCACTTAGAAAATTAAACAGAAGCATCAAATTAGTGCAGTAACAGATATAATTAGTGCTAAAAATGTTGTGTGGGTAACTTCTCATAGTCCAGTTTTGCCAACAAAAATAGCCAGTAAAAGTACTAGCAGTGAAAAAAATAAATGGTGAGGAAAGAATCACAGAATCACAGAATGTTAGGGTTTGGAAGTGACCTCAAAGGATCATCAGGTCCAGTGTAGGGGATTGCTCAAATTTTTCCTGTACCAAAGTAATTCTGCGAAGTCTGAGGAATTACAAACCTCACTCATCAGGTGAGGGTTAAAATACTGTTATTATTTATTGATCTAATTCTTATGTTATCACTTCACAGCTTGGTTTTGAACATTCATCTTCCATGGCATCTTAAAACTTTAACTGTTGTAATGTAGAATTTACAGAAGTAGCCTATGGACCTTTCTCTGCGCCTTTGCCCTTCGAACCCATAGCCAGAACAAAAAGCTCAAGAGGGATCTTGGAAAACTCTTCTCAGGGCTCTCAGTCACAGAGGTCTCATTGTAGCTGACTGGGCTGTGGGGATGACAGTGACACTTCATCAGAAATGCAGGTAATTGCCTATCTGCGCTGAAAATGCTCTGATTTTGCATACTTGGGGTAATGTTTCCAGTTATTGTAGCTTAGATCTGCAGTCCATTGTACAAAATTAATAATATGCTTTTCCCTTTTCACTGTGGACCCTCAAATGTCCTTTCACTTAAAAACCTCATCCTAGCTGGGGGGAGGGGGGGAGACATCTATATGTAATGATTTGCCAAGTATTAGTACATCTCTGCAGTGCAACTACTTGTGTGCACACGGAAGTTTAAGCTAAATAAATGTATTTTTGGAATACCCATCCTCTTAACCAGTGAAAGAAACAACTTTTAATTGAGCAGTGTTGCAAGGGGAGTTTTATCAGTAGGTATCTTTTTTAGCAGAAGAGGTGAATGCCATAAAATGTTTTAGCTTGCACTGCAGATGTCTTTGGCATCTCTTCAGCAAATGTTGGAAAGAACACCTTTGCTTGTCTCTTGACTTTAATATATTTACTTTTTAAAAAATGGTTTATTAAGGCACTTGATACAAGATAAATTTTATTTCAGTGTAGTACCTGCCTGGCTTTTGCATGGTAGGTGTTAATCCCTCTGAAGTCTCCAGAAGTGTCTTGCTATCAAAAGGAGGAAGGACATGTATCCTTTTTTTTTTTTAATATGACTATTGGGTTTTCCTGTATTCTTCTTGGGTGTAAGGGAAGGTATTAATAGCCTTTGACTGTGGCTTCTTGGTTTGCAGATAGTATTTTGAGAATTGGAAATTTTAGTGTCTTCATTATGCCCCAGAAAGTGGAGATTCCATTCAGGCAAATAGATTTTGTATTTCATTAGAACTTTCAGGAATGCGTCATCTGTTTGAAAACAGATCAGATAATTTGCAACTTTAAATAGGAATTAATTAAAAACCTTCATGTGGGTCACTTTTCAGGTAGATACTTCATAACTGCATGATGGTGATGCACACAGAGATAGATTTATGATCAATGAGAAGGTTGCTCCGGACAGAACAGGTTTTGTAGCAAGTTCTAACTGTATTTGACGAACCAAATAGCATTGAGAAGAAAACTACATCTTGTTTGCCTCAACAACTGCCAATTCTGGTACAGTCAAGTTAGAAGTGACTCTCTTACCTGCCTACTGCTGATGTAAAATGTAGAGAGACACATTTTGACTGCCCTGTACTGCTCACTCTCACCATTCAAAGTGGTTCCTTGAGAAAGGCTTGACCATTGCTTTTTAAATTCCATTCTTCAGTAACTGGTTGACAGTCACTTTATCTGTTTTTCTATGGTTGCCCTTAACTGAAATTATTTACAGAGAAGCATAGATTGTGTATGGGAAATGAAAGGGGCTTGTCTTGCTTGCTTATTACTTTCAGAAGAGCCAAAACAGATAGAAAGTTCAGTGAAATTTGTCAGAAAAGTTGGAAAGTCAAACAGACAAAAGATGGCAGACACAAGGCTACCATCTGCACCTGGTTGCAGATCAGAGCCGAGCCTCACCTTTAACAGCCATAATTTCCCTTTTTTAACATTTTGTGTTGCATTCAAGTGAGCATTTTGCTTTTTGAACTATAAATCTTCAGCAAAATTATATTCATGTTTTTATTTTGTTATGTCTCTAGGCTAAAACATGCACTAAAAGTACCAATATTGGTTTGTATTTTTACTGTTGGTGTTGTATTTCCTTCCCATCAAGTTCTTTACTTTTTTTTCCTTTGATCTGAGATTGTTCCTACTAATTATAAAAACCAAAAAATACGTTTTTTTACAAACAGTTAGGAGGAATGCAGTTTTGTAGTCCCTGCAACTACCTAAGAATATTTCCAGAGCCAACAACTGAACAATAATGTGGACTGTAGCTATCACACTTACAAATCTACAACCAGACTAAAGGGATTATTGGAATAAGATGTGCTGTATTCCTTCAAGTTTTATTTAGGACAGGTCTTCTGCCATTCAATTTTTGTATCCCATATAGATGACAAGCTAGATCAGCAGTTGCCATACTTTGCATTTCACTCACTCGGTGCCTTAAAAATTACTGCAAAAATTGCTGCTCTCTTCTGCTCCTGGACACCAATTGCTGATTTTACAGCCAATTTACTGTGGAAAAAAAAAAAAAAAGGTTCACCTCTCAGATACAGAAATTCTGAATTGTGGAAGGTGTCAGCCCAAAGCCAGAGTTTAGTTCTGCTGATCGGCAGAAATCCCCAAACCTCCAGCCAAATGTTGTTAAAGAAGTGCTGTAATCAGCAGCCATTGCCGTAGCAAAATTCTGCTCGCTGTGAGTAAAAAGAAGCTGTGTTTTGTTTAAAGTCCATGTAAGCAAAGACTAGTAAATACACTGGATCATTAGGAGCTTCATTCTTCAGGTTTAAAGAGTCTTTTTTCTTTTGAGACAGCTATTTTTGATAAATTCTAGGTGGAATTCAAACAAAGGTTCAGTGCAGCTTGTTCAAGGAAATGAAAACCCCAAATCTGACACTGATTTTGTGAGAATTTGGGTAAAACGTGGAGCAGAAATGAGGAGGAGCCCAAATCCAAGTGCTCAAGTTCCTCTATTACTCCTCCTCTATTCCTCTGTCATTTATTTGATGGTTAGTTATATCAGTAAATCTCATACTGATTGCATATACATTTGGTTTAAGTTAAAAATGTAGTACCTGAGAAAGACAAAAAGAGGTACATCCTACCCATTTTTGACAAGTATAATGAAAATCTTAGGAGAAAACTACCTGCACCAAATGTTATTCTGAGGAGGTGTCCCAAGTAATTTCCAAGGGATTGTGTAGGGAATTAAAATACAGAATTTTGGCAGTGCATTTCTGTTCTGATGGTCATGAATGTTCTCAGTGTTCTCACTCTGGGGAGAAGTGGTGCATGCATTACTTGGAAAAAAAAAATTATTCCAGGACATAAGCTTAACTTTTCATTAATTAGCAGCACAATGTGTTCAAAATTGTATATGCCCAGGCTTTAGATTAAATACTGAATAAGATGTACAATACAATACAATACAATAAATCCAGGTTGGAAGAGACCTTCAAGATCATCGCGTCCAACCCATCAACCAATCCAAACCCACCTAAACAACTAGATCATGGCACCCAGTACCCCATCAAGTCTCCTCCTGAATACCTTCAATGATGGTGACTCCATCACCTCCCTGGTCAGACCATCACTCTGGGCAATCACTCTCTCTGTATAGAACTTCCTCCTAACATCCAGTCTAAACCTCCCCTGGTGCAGCCTGAGACTGTGTCCTCTTGTTCTGGTGTTGCCTGCCTGGGAAAAGAGACCAACCTCTGCCTGGCTACAACCTCCCTTCAGGTAGTTGTAGAGAGCAAGAAGGTCACCCCTCAGGCTCCTCTTCTCCAGGCTAAGCAACCCCAGCTCCCTCAGCCTTTCCTCATAGGGCTTGTGTTCCAAACCCCTCACCAACTTGGCTGCCCTTCTCTGGACATGCTCCAGCAAGTCAACATCCTTCCTAAACTGAGGGGCCCAGAACTGGACACAGGACTCTAGGTGTGGCCTAAGCAGTGCAGTGTACAGGGGCAGAATGACCTCCCTGCTCCTGCTGGCCACACTGTTCCTGATGCAGGCCAGGATGCCATTGGCCCTCTTGGCTTCCTGGGCACACTGCAGGCTCATGTTCAGCCACCCATCAACCAGCACCCCCAGGTCCCTCTCTGCCTGGCCGCTCTCCAGCCACTCTGACCCCAGCCTGTAGCACTGCATGGGGTTGCTGTGGCCAATGTGCAGAACCCGGCAGTAGACACCTGATCAATGATGTTATAATCACACATCACATTCAAATACCTTTATCAATTAATCTGGGAAGGGAGAGTCTTTAAGTAGTAGGGTTTTGTTCTTTTTTTTAATTTTGTAAACATTTGTTAGTAAATTTATTTTATTAGCACTTTATAAAACTGCCTTTTAAAACAAAATGTTTTAAATATCAAAGAAGGAAAAGCAAATCTGTAACAGCAGCAACAGTCTGCAATCTAAGTTTTTCATGTAGCCCTTTCAAGGACTAGAAAGAGATGAGAGAAGCCAGGTTTTCTGCAAGGCAGTGAGTGAAGGAGTGAATTCACATCTGGACTGATGATGGGATGACATCAATGGGACAAGGTCCAACAAGGCCAAGTTCTGGGTGCTGTGCTTGGTTCATAATCCATGAGAACTATACAATACAATACCATAAACCAGGTTGGAAGAGACCTTCAAGATCATCGCGTCCAACCTATCAGCCAATCCGACCCATCCAAACAACTAGATCATGGAACCAAGCACCCCATCAAGTCTCCTCCTGAACACCTCCAATGATGGTGACTTCACCACCTCCCTGGGCAGACCATTCCAATGGGCAATCACTCTCTCTGTATAGAACTTCTTCCTAACATCCAGTCTAAACCTCCCCCTGGTGCAGCTTGAGACTGTGTCCTCTTGTTCTGGTGCTGGCTGCCTGGGAGAAAAGACCAACCTCCAGGCTTGGGGCAGAGTGACTGGAAACTGCCCAGTGGAAAAGTACCTGGGTGTCTTGGTTGGCAGTAGCTGAACATGAGCCAGTGTATACCCAGATGGCCAAGAAGGCCACCAGCATCCTGGCCTGGATCAACAATAGTTGGCCACAAGAACCAAGGCAGTGATCTTCCATCTGTAGTTGTCAATGGTGAGGCTACACCTTGAATTCTGGGTTCAGTTTTGGGCCTCTCACTCTAAGAAGCACATTGAGGGGTTGGAGTGGGTCCAGAGAAGAGCAGTGAAGTTGGTGAAGGTCTGGAGAACAGGGCTGCTGAGGAGCAGCTGAAGGACCTGGGGTTGCTTAATCTGGAGAAGAGGAGGCTGAGGAGCTCTCCACAACTATCTGAAAGGAGCTTGGAGCCATCTGAGGGTTCGTCTCTTTTGCCTACATACAGGTGATAGGGCAAGGTACAATGGCTTCAAGTTGCACCAGGGGCAGGTTAGGGTTGGATGTGAGGACCAATTTGTTCCCTGAAAGGGTTGTCAAGGCCTGGAGCAGGCTGGCGGAGTATTAGTGGAGTCTCCATCCCTGGAGGGGTTTAAAAGTTGTGTAGATGTGGTGCTGAGGGGCATGGTTTAGTGGCAGACTTGGCAGTGTTGGATTAATGGTTGTTCTTGATCATCTTAATGATCTTTTCTTGCATAAATACAGGTAAAATTAAGTCTTTACAGTATTTTAAGGAAATATGGTGATCAAGAAGATGTACTTTTAATCGGTTTGAGTAGCTGTGCCTTTTCTCACCTAATTGGCTAGGCAGTAAATAATAAAATCCCATATGTTATATTTCAAAATTCTGTTGTGAGAGACCAGAGGAGGGAAAAAATGAGGAAATAAGGAACCCAGAGGCAAGTACCAACATGTTGTTATCAGTGAATATTTTAATACTAAATCCTGGATCTGGCCAGTGTCTTCTTTCTGTATTTGATGGGAGTGTAGGGTGCAACAGAACACTCCAGAGATGGGATTTTAAGCACAGGTCCACAGCATGTCTAGAGGCAAATGATGGTGTTGGAGATAGATTCTAGACCTGACACGGAATATGAAGACCAGAATGAAGTGGTCTGAAGATTGACAGGTGCAGATGGATGCTCCTCTGCCCATGGTCAGAGCTGGTGGTGTGCAAATTGAGGGCCTCTTCACCTGGACTAATGGAGCTGACAGCTTCTAGAGTATCCAACCAGGTCAGCCCAGTGGGCTGGAACACCTCTCCTACAGGGACAGACTGCAGGAGCTGGGGGTATTCAGCCTGGAGAAGAGAAGGCTCCAGGGAGACATTGAAGCAGCCTTCCAGTACCTGGAGGGGCTACAAGAAGGCTGTGAGGGACTCTTTGCAAAGGCCTGCAAGTGGTAGGATTAGGAGCAATGGTTTGAAATGAGAGGAGAGCAGATTTAGACTGGATAGTAGGAACAAGTTCTTCACCATGTGGGTGGTGGAACACTGGAACAGGTTGCCCAGGGACGTGGTTGAGGCCACATCCATCACTGGAGGTCAGGCTGGACAAGGCTCTGAGAAACCTTCTCTAGTGGAGGGTGTCCCTGCTGACTGCTGGGAAGTTGGCCTAGATGACCTTTAGAGGTCCCTTCCAACAGAATCACACAGAATCAACCAGGTTGGAAACGAGCTCAGAGATCATCAAGCCTGTGATTCTATGACTATCTGCAGGTGGTGCTTTTTCTGAGGTGTCCTTCTCTGAGCATTCCAGCTGCATTCTGCCAGAGGTTGAGTTCAGAGAGCAGGGAATCAAAATAGATGCTACTGTGGAAGTGGTTGCATATTTTATGCTCAAAGCTGATTCCAAGTCTGCATATCTGATGATACTTGGAAGTTAATTGAGCAGCTCCACCAGAAGACATGGGGAGAGAAGGGGGGGAAAAAATAGAAAGATGACTAGTTAACCTTTAAATCAACACTCATGCAGTGTTTTGAGATGACTTTGGATGTCTGCCTCACAACAGATTGTGCAATGGAAGAGTGAGAGCAGTTATTGATGCTTCTGGAAAAGAATCCCTTTTTTTTTTTTTTTACTTTTTTTTTTCCAGGTTGAAATATGATTGATAAAAGCAGCACAGGTTGTTTCATGAGGGTGAGGAGTAGCAGTTTGATTATTGGGAAGTATCAAGGGATTTTTGCCCCCCACCCCCTTAATTAAATTATGAGATTTAATGGATAATGCTAATGGTTAGAAATTGTGAAGTGTTTGTTAGCTAAAATCCAGTGACTGCATCACTGTTTACTGATAATACAATGATGTCATAATTGGTAACATATAGCTTCAGACAAGTGTCAAACAAAAAGTAAGAAAGAGGAATGTTTTTTCTTCATTTGCACTCATAGGAATCACATAGTTTGCAAATTATGGTGTTGGTTTTGTGGTGGTGTTTTTTAGTAGCAGTTGCACCATTGTATAGAAAATAACAATTGTATTTGAGTCATTTGAGGTAACAAACTTTGAAGAGATTGCATTTGTGTGTCCCCCCAAAATATAAATTGCCTAATTTTATCCTTTAAAGAAAAAAAAAAAAGAAAAAAAAACCCACAACCCTCTGTAAAGTCTATGATATCTGAATGCTTTTTTCCTAGTGTTTTATGGATTTTAGTTAATTTCCCCTCACCTGGTTTCAATCTTTTATTGTCTCCCAGCTTGATGTTTTTCCCCTCACCTGGTCTGAGGGAGAGATCTTTGGCTCAGTTTCTGGAGGTGAGTTGTGTCTGCAGTCCTGGCACCAGATCTAGGCTTAGGAAAGGAATTTGCTAAGGACATGGTTGCCAAGGATGACTCTCTTATAATGGCATCAGAAGAAGCATTGTTGTGAAGAAAATAAAGATGTCTTTATTCTTTCAAATGCCAGCATTTCATGTTGGTTTACATCTTCTTTTATTTTCTTTTCCTAGGTAGGTGAGAACATTGTTACTACATCTCCCAGCCATTCCATCTAGCTCTCTTTAGGGAATATTTGTGTCAAGCTTCTCGCCTTCTCACAGCCCGTGTTCATGATGGTCATTTCTTGGTTCTGTGGAGACCAATGAATTAAATCAATTCCTTTATACCTTTGCATTACGTGTGGTCATGAGCCTGGGCTTCTCTCCTGAAGTGCACTTTGCAAAGAATGAAGGATCAGGGGCTGAGGCTTGAACTCTGTCCTTCCAGTCCATAAAATGGTGCATTTCTTTTCAGCATTTTTTAATTTGCTGTCAGGGAAGGCCAAGCCACAGGTTTTGACTTCACAATCTGAAGTTCCACAGCTACAGTACACCTGGGTGTCTAAAGAGGGCAGCTGGGACATCTTAGGAGTACATAATTCTTCTCCTCCCATGAGTCAGTTCCCTTTTACCTTCATGTTATCTGTCTGTTAATCAAAGCTGGTGAAGCTGTTTCCCACAACATGAGCTCTCAATGTGCACTTGCAGCCTGGAAAGCCAATCAGATCCTGGGCTGCATCAGGAGAAGTGTGGCCAGCAGGTCAAGGGAGGTGATTCTCCCCCTCTACTCCGCTCTGGTGAGACCCCACCTGGAGTACTGCCTCCAGTTCTGGAGCCCCTATTACAAGAGGGATTTGGAGGTGCTGGAACGTGTCCAGAGAAGGGCCACGAGGATGATCAGAGGGCTGGAGCACCTCTCCTGTGAGGACAGACTGAAGGAGTTGGGGCTGTTCAGTCTGGAGAAGAGAAGGCTCCGAGGTGACCTCATTGTGGCCTTCCAGTATCTGAAGGGGGCTACAAGAAGGCTGGGGAGGGACTTTTCAGGCTATCAGGGAGTGATAGGACTAGGGGGAATGGAATGAAGCTGGAGGTGGGGAGATTCAGGCTAGATGTGAGGAGGAAGTTCTTCACCGTGAGGGTGGTGAGGCCCTGGAATGGGTTGTGAGGGAGGTGGTTGAGGCCCCGTCCCTTGAGGTGTTTAAGCCCAGGCTGGATGAGGCTCTGGCCAGTGTGATCTAGTGTAGAGTGTCTGTCCCTGCCTATGGCAGGGGGGTTGGAACTAGATGATCCTTGTGGTCCCTTCCAACCCAAACTGAAACTATGACACTATGAAACATTCCCTTCAAGAAACTGGCTACTCCTGCTTTCAGAGTGGTGGTGAATGGAGACAACTCCAGTTGGTGCCCAGGCACCAGTGGTGTTCCCCAGAGCTCAGTGCTGGGGCCAGGTCTCTTTAATGTGTTTATCAGTGGTCTGGCTTGGGGCATTGTGGCACCCTCAGTAGATTTGCAGGCAGCATCATTAGGCAGGCATGTTAATCTGCTGGAGGCGCTACACAGGGACCTGGAAAGATGGGATCACTGGTCTGAGGCCAGCGGGGTGACAGTGAGGCTGGTGAAGTGTCTGGAGAGCAGGTCTTATGAGGAGCAGCAGAGGGAACTAGTTTTTTTTTTAATCTGGAGAAAAGGAGGCTAAGGGAAGATATTGTGTAATCTCTACAACTCACTGAAAGGAGATTACTCCCAAGTAACTAGCAATAGGACAAGAGAAAATGGCCTCAAGTTGTGCTAGGGGACATTTAGGTTTGACATTTGGAACCATTTCTACCCCAGAAGGGTTGTCAGGCCCTGAAACAAGCTGCTCAGGGCACTGATGGAGTCACCATCTCTGGAGGTGTTTCAAACCCATGTAAATGGGCTGCTTAGTGCAGCCTGGCAGTGCTGGGTAAATGGTTGGACTTGATGATCTTAAAAGTCTCTTCCAACCACAACAAACCTATGATTCTGTCATTCTCTCTCTTTAAGAACCATAGAATAGCTTAGGGTGAAAGGGACCTTAGAGATTATCTACTCCAACCTCTCTTCCCTGGGCAGGGACACCTCCTGACTAGACTCAGCTAAGTGGCACCACTTCTCCTTTCTTTTGCTGTTTCCTCTCACCCTGAATGTTTCCATTCCTTTAGACCAGTTCAGACTGCTGATGAGTTGTGCTCACAGAGCAGAATCTGGGAGCAGATGTTGGTCAGTTAGAGGGCAGAAGGGCTCTGCAGAGGGACCTCGACTGACTGGACAGATGGGCAGAGTCCAATGGGATGGCATTCAACAAGTCCAAGTGCCAGGTGCTGCACTTTGGCCACAACAACCCCATGCAGAGCTACAGGCTGGGGTCAGAGTGGCTGGAGAGCTGCCAAACAGAGAGGGACCTGGGGGTGCTGGTTGACAGCCACCTAAACATGAGCCAGAAGTGTGCCCAGGTGGCCAAGAAGGCCAATGGCATCCTGGCCTGCATTAGGAATAGTGTGGCCAGCAGGAGTAGGGAAGTCATTGTGCCCCCTGGACTCATTGGTTAGGCCACACCTTGAGTCCTGTGTCCAGTTCTGGGCCCCTCAGTTTAGGAAGGACATCGAGACACTTGAATGTGTCCAGAGAAGGGCAACAAAGCTGGTGAGAGGCCTTGAGCACAAGCCCTGTGAGGAGAGGCTGAGGGAGCTGGGGTTGTTTAGCCTGGAGAAGAGGAGGCTAAGGGGTGACCTCATTGCTCTCTACAACTACCTGAAGGGTGGTTGTAGCCAGGAAGGGGTTGGTCTCTTCTCTCTAGCAACCAGCACCAGAACAAGAGGACACAGTCTCAAGCTGCACCAGGGGAAGTTTAGGCTCGAGGTGAGGAGAAAGTTCTTCACTGAGAGAGTCATTCGCCATTGGAATGTGCTGCCCAGGGAGGTGGTGGAGTCACCGTCCCTGGAGGTGTTCAAGAGGGGATTGGACATGGCACTTGGTGCCATGGTCTAGTCATGGGGTCTGTGGTGACAGGTTGGACTCGATGATCTTTGAGGTCTCTTCCAACCTTGGTGACACTGTGATGCTGTAAAATTAGCAGCCTGGGTTAAAACTCCAAAGAGATCCCTCAGCTGAAACTGGTGCAAAGACAGAAACTCATCTCCAAGTAAGTTTCCTGTTCAGCAGAGGTGACATCTGGGACAAATGTCTGGCCTCAGAATTGGATTACAGCTCTGAAAGCCAGAACCCCAAACAGCCTCTTGACATTTTATCAGGTCATTAATATCAGTTAAAGTTCCATAGTTAAAATATTGCAGTGGATTTTAAAGTTATACAGCCAGGCTCCAGAAAATTCTGCAGGAAATCCCATGCTGGTCTGATTCAATTTTATATAAGAAGCAGCTTAACTTCATGAAGTCACTCTCTTTTGAATTATAAGTAGCAGGGTAGGACTTTAATTTAAAATCTCAGTTTTATCAGGTTGCAACTTCACTGCTAGTATTTGTATTAAGTATAAAAGTTCAGTGACATCTTTGACAAAGCATATTTTCAATTGCTTCAGTCCTCCTTTGTGAGAAGAAGAACAGTAATATTTGTCCTACTTTTGGGCACTTCTCAGTATTCATTTAATAGTGGAAAAAAAAAAAAAAATAATTACAATATGTCTGAGGTGGAAAATGAAATTCCAGAGATGCTTACATGGGGTAAAAACCTGCTTTTTAAATAATTGTAATATTTATGAGGTGATTCTTATTAATATTTTATAGCTGCTAGTTTTAGGAATTGAATCACCATCGATTTCGTTTGTCGTATTCCTGATGTTATCCATGCCAGTGCACAATTTAAATCTAACAAACACAACAAAAGAACCATCCCAGAAATCTTCACTGCCAATGGATGCTTCAAGGGGTATCCAGACTGTCCCTGGGATCATGTTTCTGCTTGCACTGAATGAGCTGCCATTGTGAAAGCAGAGATGAAGGGACTCCAACTTTCCTCTCACCATTCTCTGGCAGGACTTTCATCTCTCTCAGGTGCTTGCAAAACTGAGAGTCCTGGGGCTGTTTAGCCTGCAGAAGAGCAGCCTGAGAGGGGATCTGATCAGTGCTCAGCAAGTGCTGAAGGGAAGAGAATAAAGAGGGTGATGCCAGACTGGAAAAGGGGCAACAGGCATAAACTGGAACCCAGGAGGTTGCATCTGAAGATGGCCTGCATCAGAAATAGTGTGGCCAGCAGGAGCAAGGAAGTCATTCTGCCCCTGTACTCAGCACTGGTTAGGCCACACCTTGACTACAGTGTCCAGTTCTGGGCTTCTCAATTTAAGAAGGACATTGAGATCCTTGAATGTGTCCAGAGAAGGGCAACGAAGTTGGGGAAAGGCCTCAAGCACAAGCCCTATGAGGAGAGGCTGAGGGAGCTGGGGGTGTTTAGCCTGGAGAAGAGGAGGCTTCTTCACGGAAAGAGGAATTGCCCATTGGAATGTGCTGCCCAGGGAGGTGGTGGAGTCACCATCACTGGAGGTGCTCAAAAAACGATTGGATGTGGCACTTGAAGCTATGGTTTACTTGTCATGAGATGTTAGGTATTAGGTCATAGGTTGGATTTGATAATATCTGAGGTCTTTTCCAACCTGGTTGATTTTGATGATTCTGTGATTCTATGAGGAGAATCTTCGTTGGTGTGAGAGTGTTGGAACCATGGAGCAGGCTGCCCAGAGAGGCTGCAGAGTCTGCTTCTCTGGAGAGATTCCAACCTGGCCATGGTGATCCTGGGCAAGCTGCTGCAGGTGCTCCTGCTTTAGCAGGAGTGTAGGACTGGATGATCTCCAGAGGTCCCTTCCAACCCCTCTATTGTGCATGCTTTATGGATGCTACAGCAGGCACAAAAGAAGGGGATAGGAGAGTGTAACCAGGAGCAGGGAAGACAGACTGGGACCACAGTGGCCAGAAGCTGGGCCAGGTTTGGCCTCTGAACAGCCACGGTCATGGAGATTAATCTTCAGAAGTGTTTCAGAGCAGCCACCCAATATCAGCTGCCCTGAATCAGCTTCTGAAGATTCACTTCAGAAGCTGGGCTGTGCCAGGCTATCCCAGATACCACTCTTGTTAACAGCTCTATTACAGAGACAAAGAACTGAATGATTGTGGAGACTGAATTGTCTTAATAATGCCTCTGTGTGGTCATTCCAGATCTTCAAAAAGCTATCAGAAGTCTTGTACAGCTCTTTTTTGAAGTGTAGGTGTTTTAAAGAGGCTTTCATTCTACATCATCACACTCAGTCTTTTAGACAATGGATAAAAGGAGTGAACATGTCATGAAAGTGTGAAGTGATGGCACAGATTTGGTGACCAAGACTTTGTCTGCATTTGTTGTTTAAGAGAGCATTAACTGGTGTAAATAAGCTGGTCATGCTAATACTGAAACCAGTCTAGGGTGGAAGTGAAAACTTATGGGAGATATTATTTCATAATCTGGTCTTTATTGCTAGCATCTGGACAAGTAATTATTGGAGTGTGAATTAGAATCACAGAAGTGTTTTGGTTGGAAAAGACTTCTAAGGTCATTGAGTCCAACTATCAACCTAACATCACTATGACCAAAGTGCCATGGCCACACATTTCTTGAACAGCTCCAGGGATGGTGACTCCACCACCTCTTTGGGCAGCCTGTTCCAGTGCCTGACCATTCTTGAAGTGGCTTTTTTACTGTACTTCCATAAGAGGAAGTGGCTTTTTTTCTGTACAACTTTAGAAGTGTGGGCTTAAACTGGAAATACCTTTTGATTTGGGGGGAGAACTTAGGTTATTCAGTCTAGGTGCTGTAATGTGGACCTGTGGCAGATACACAGTTTTCAGCCATGAGTACCTGTGTTGTGTGAGGCTGAGGTCAAAGAAAACAGAGGTGAAACAGCACTGAGTCCAGTAACCACATGAAAGTGAATGAGGAGAGGATGATGAAGGTAGACTTGATGGAATAGTGAGACACTTCATAAGAGAGGGTTGTAACCTGAGTGGGGGATGTGAAGGATACTGACAGAGAAGTGAAAGGAGAGCTTTAAGAGCAGTTTCATCATTTCATAGAATTGTTAGGGTTAGAAGGTGCCTCAAGGATCATCCAGTTTCAACCTCCCTGCCGTGGGCAGGGGCATCTCACACTAGATTAGGTTGCTCACAGCCACATCCAGCCTGGCCTTAAAAACCTCCAGGGATGAGGCTTCCACCACCTCCCTGGGCAACCTGTGCCAGTGTCTCACCACACTCATGGTGAAGAATTCCCCCTAGTCCTATCACTACCTGACACCCTAAAAAGTCCCTCCCCAGCTTTCTTGCATCCCCCTTCAGATACTGGTAGGACATAATAAGGTCTCCTCAGAGCCTTCTCTTCTCCAGACTGAATAGCCCAAACTCTCTCAGTCTGTCTCCATAGACTTCATTTAATTGTCATGCACAGCAGAAGTACAGACAAGGCCTGAGATTTGGCATGGCAATATGTTGTTTGAGTAACTTGAGTGAGAACATTTTCACTGGAGGAATAGAAGCCAGATAGTAAAATGATCAAAAAAAGAGCACTCAGGAAAAGAGATTCAAGCTGAAAATCGCTTTTCATATTCAACATGTCTGAGAAGAAACAGCAGGACTGAGATGAGCCAATAGGACATTTTGCTTTGAGGGAGATGAGTGGTTATTTAAACATGTTGCAGAGGTGAAATGCTGTGGGGAAAGCGTTGACAGTATGCTGTAAAAGAAGGCATTGAGTACTTTGGTCTTTTTGTCATCCCACTTAATGGCTTTTCCTCCACAATGACTTGGAGACCTCTTCTCAGCTTGATCTTTAAACTCTGGCTACACTTGTGGAGCATAATCTCACTTGTCTTTCATGCCTCTTTCTTCCATTTCTCTGTTTGCCTTGACCATAGAATGGTATATCAGAGGAGACTTGAAACATCATCTAGTTCCATCTCCTTCTGCCATGAGCAGGGCCATCTTCAACTAGATGAGGTTGCTCAAAGCCCTAACCAGCATGACCTGGAATGTTTTCAGTGATGGTGCATCCTCAGCCTTTCTGAACAGCCTGTTCCAGAGCCCCCACTGCCCTCAAAGGGAAGAATTTCTTCCTCATACCTACCTACTCTCTTTTCAGTTTAAAACCCTCACCCCTTGTCCTATCACAGCACTCTCTGATAAAGAGTGTTGCTTGAAATGTCCATATCAAATAGCAATTAAGAAGGTCCATTTGCTGTCTCTGTGGTAGATGCATCATTCCTTGGAAGAGTGCTGGAAGAACACAGTCCAGGGAGATTTGTGGCAGAGTTTGGGCAAGATCTGTATATTTTAGCTACGAGATAATCCTTACTTCACTTTAGTCTTTCATCCATGGTTATCAAATACCCTTATCCTGCTGCTGTTTAGCTGTGATTTCAGCCTGTGCTACACTGGATTTGCTTTCTAATGCTCAGGCAGACCTTTCTGAACTTTGCAGGAGGTTCCTTAGGGATTATGAAGGCACTTCATGTGCTGTGCTCGTCTCCACTCCTGACCTGGGACAGTACAGTTGCACCTCCTATACCCCAGCTATGCTAGGATATTGAGTAAAGCCTTTGCAGAAAATCAGAAATCAGAGCAAGCAGTGAACCCTTCTGCTTCAAAACCCATGTTTCAGCCAGGGCTGTGGCAGTTGAATGTGTAGTGACAGCACCAACACAGAAATGGGCAACGTGTGTTTTCACCTGTACACCTAAGTTCTGTCCCATTTTGTTCAGCAGATAAGCTAGAGGTGGTGTTTGTTTTTTTTTTCCCCTGAGCTGTAAGGGGATTAATTTTCTGAGTTCTTAAAAGAATTTCATGGGTTGTGTGTTTTTGTACCAAGACACTCCAGTGCATCATAACTGTAAAGATTGACTTCTGCCGTGCAGCTTAAAATGAAAAGGTAAATATAAAACATGAGGGTTGTGGTTTATTTCTTTCACTTGAAAGCTGGGGGGGGACACACCAAAAACCAACCACAAATTATGGCACAGTGTAAATGCAACTTTGGGAGGTTGTACCTTCCATTGAATTGAAATTTCAAAGTCTGAATTCCAAATATGTTTTAAAGATGGCAAGTGTGAAAATCTGCAAAGATTTGAAAACTAAAGGGCACTGGGGGGGGGGGGGGAAGGAAAAAAATTTAAATGAAAAATCCATTCAAGAGACTTCTAATTTAAGCAAATTTTAATGTAGGATGTGCATACACTCAGAAATTCAGCTTTGCACTCAATCGTACACTAGACATTGTTTTTTGAACAGGAAAATTCTAACACAGTTAAGTATGGCAATTGGTAATTTTTGCTGCTTAGCACCAGGAAAGCAGACTACATTAAAATTCTCCTCACTGTGTGCCTTGGAGCCTATTCCACCTGACTCATCAAATGAAAAATTCATCAATTAATCCTCTGACAATAACGATATATACACAAAAATCAATCCAGGATTGATTTTTTGAGCCCAAACATGAAAACCAACCCCCAGCTTGCACATAATGTGAAATTTCTCTTCATTTCAACCTTATTATTGAGTATAAAAGCTGAAGTGTTGATGGAATTATTTGTTCTAAGTCAACTACAAAGGTGGGATTGTTTGAGGAAGGGTGTGTGCACCGAGGAGATGTTCTGAAGCGCAATCGGAGCTGGCTAATAAAGTTGTCAGATGCATGTAAGAGCACAGCTGATGGGAGTCCCCCCAGAAGGCAACCGGTGGAGAGAGACACTGATCGCTGGGATCTGACAGGAGACCACCCAGGGTAGCTCCCAGCCAAGGCAGGATCAAAGGGAGGGAAGAGCAGAGTAAAATAAACTAAACTGGGGAACAGGAGTATGGAAAATGTCTTGGTCGGGGGAGCGCTGCAGCCGGGGTGGTAGATGTTGAGGCTGAGGCAGGTCGCTGTGAGGGCTTCGTCACCAGTTCTCAGCAGCAGAAAATGAGATCATCATTTGTCAGATGAGATCATCATTTGTCTGTCAGATGTCTCCCTTGCAAGTCATTCTGCTCCTTCAGTGAGAAGGAAGATTGCAGCAGGTTCTGTCCTGGTGCTTTGCTGTCTCTTTGCTTATTTACATAAACCACTTCAGGGTGTATAATACCTGTGGAAGTGGTGAGAGGTCTGCCACACAATAACAGTCTGATGAGAAATTAAAAATACCAGTTGGCACACATACTAATCTTACCTGATTTGGGATCCTATTGATGCTGAGAAGTGGTTTTGTACCGGATTACCTATCGAAACACATGAGGTACACAGCAGAAATGCCAGATAAGAAAATCACTCAAATCTCTCCAGATAAAGCTTGCCTTGTTTTTTTTTTTTTAAATGTGTTTGAGGTATAAAAGAAAGGCATCCAAGTCCCTGCATTATGTGTGTACGCTTCTGGTTTTACCTCCTCACCAGATTAGTATTTTAAGCAACCTCAGAACCGCTGATAGGAACTTGTTGAGTTCTTGCCTCTAAGTGCAATACAAAGGAGATAAAAATCTTCAGTGTGAAAGACCTCAGAGTGGGGGTTTTTTTGTTGTTGTTGTTCTTTGAGTCACCTCTGCTTCCTTCCCACATGTGAAAATAAAACAACCAAACAAACAACTTTCAGAACCCAAATGATGTTAAAGAGCTGAAAATTGCCACACTGCAGCATGCAGGCAGTAACCCAGTAGATGCATTAATTTTGATGGGGCTGGCGGATGCGCGTGCTCGTGGCGGGCAGCAGTGTTCACATATTTAGCGCGTTCTAGATGCATGAAAGGTGGAAGCAGGCTGTAGGAATACGTGATTGATGTGCAGTCATAAAACTGCAGAGGGCTTTGGTAAGAACACAGGCTGCCAAATACCCTGTTCTTTTATTTTTATTTTTATTTTATTTTTCACTTCCATAGCTGAAAGGCTGAGACCACCACTGCCTTCAAGGGAAAAAAAAAAACCCACCCAAAACTCCATGCGTGATGGGAACAAGGATGTTGTCACAACTGTTTGTCAGCATATTAAATATTCAGATGGATGTGATGAGTTTGGCTCTGAGGAGACTATCAGGACCTGTATCTGTTAACCATGTAGTATTTCTTCCTGAAATATTGCTGTGAAGTATGACTCATTGCAGGAGGAATTTTTTTTTGTTGTTGTTTGCTCCTTCAATTTACAGTTCTATTAAGAGTCTTAAAGTGTAGACAGTTTCACAAATGATATTCATAGGTTCTGCTGCTGTCACACAATTAGAGACTGAAGGAAGTTATGGTGTGTGTGTGAGGGGGTGGGGTGGGGTATAGGAGTTGGTATAACTTTCAGATATATTAAAGTTGAGTCTGAATTCCTGGTCTTTTGTTCCAACTGCGCTTCATACATTTTTTTATATGTATGGATTTACATAATCAATCCCGGTGGGAAACATACTCTTACCAGAGAGTGAGTAATAAAGAGTAACTTGAAGGTGGAGAGCATGTATATATTTCAGAATGTGCTTCAATAATTTATTTTTATAATGCTTATTTAGATTTACCTTTGTGATTTATGTCCTTTCGGTAATGTATACTTTAAATTTTATTTCTGAATTCTTGTATGTGTTATTTCTAAATAGGAGGCTAAAATGTACTCTTTAACACTTCTACCAAGCTGAATGGTGTGGAGTTTTTTTTGTTGTTTGTTTGTTTGTTTTTTTTTTTTTCAACACAGGTTAGCATTATTTTTTCAAAATGATAAAGTAATCCCTTTTGTCTTTTGAGAATCCATTTGTAGGAATATTTTTGTTGTTGTTAAATTATTTCAATAATGGTCTATGGATTTATTATGGATTACAGGATCACAGAATTGTTTAGTTAAATTCCTTAATAATTATAAATTATTTGAAAGTTAGGGGACTTTGCCATTCTTTTATTCCCCCCCCCTTCCTTTATAAATGTCCTCAGTGAATTATATATTGCAGTCAGCCACAGATGAACTGACAATATTGCCTAATAACTGCCTAATAACTCATTATTCAGGTGCTGTGCATTAGAACAGACCAAGATTCCTAATTCTCCTTTCTTCTTTATAAAAACACACAATGAAAGTTTTCATCTTGGAACAGAAACCTCACACCTTGTTTCCAAAATGGATATTTGCAGCACATCTAATCCCTCTGCCACCCCCTGTGCTAATTAATCCCTGCTGCAGTTCGGGACCTCTGGAGGACAGTGGTCGGCAGGGGGCAATCCTGGTTGGCAGCAGTGCCTGGGGATGGAGACCTGCGTCCCAAACAGCCCTGGAGAGCAGAGGAGAAGCGTTGCTTTGGTGTGACTTAACAGCAGTGTGTGATCAGGGGTTCCCCATTTGGTGGTGGGGATTTGTGCAGCTTTTTGGGGTGAGCTCTTCTTAAAAGGCAAGGTTCAGGTACCCTGAACACCTAAAGCAATTAAATTTTTTTCCCCTAGTGCTTTTCTTTTTCTACATTCTACTTTTAAAGGTATTGAGTTATTAATAAACACTTTTATAATAGAATTTTATAGATATTGTCCCACTTAGAAATCAATATTTTTTCCCCCCAATCATGCATATATATATTTTCTAGTGCCACAGAATCATAGAATGGTTTGGGTTGGAAGGGACCTTAAAGATTATGCAATTTGAATTACAATTTAAATGACTGAAATAAATAAAGACTTTATCTAGTCTGCTCTTTATTTTTAGGTAAAGATTTATACTCTCCTGTATGCAATTAGATCAGCATTTTCAGATGCATGTGCTAAGCTTAGACAACCAAATGCATATTAAGGTATTTAAAGGAAAATACATTATTTCCTGACAATTACACTCTGAAATCTCACAAACTTCAGGGGGGAAAAAAAAAGGAGCAGCAGATAGACTTTCATTTCAGGACTTAGCCCTGTTTAGCAAAGCATCTCTATGTGTTAAGCTGCATCCCAAGCCATTGCAGCATGGTTTAGTTAACATTCAGTAGACACAGGTTCTGTTCATGCCTCTCCTGACAGGTGATTTGGATTTGGGGTCAGACCACAGAGCCTCCCTGCTATAGGGGGAGAATTACCATTTCTCCTTCCTCTTATGAGGTCTAATGATGAAAAATCACCATTGTAGCATCTGTTATGATGAAGAGGATGCTTTTACATGGTTTTGTATTAATGGAGAATTAAAATTGTGCTTCAGCTTTATCCTGTGCTTGTTATGTCTTGCTGAAGTGTGGCCTTAATATCTCAGCCACTTTGAATTCAGTTTGGCTGAGGCTTGGGCTTTGTTTCAATATGCTTAAATTTCAGCATATGTTTGGCTGAATGAGAGCTTTGGTGTACAGATGACAAGTCTAGATGTTACCATTTGCATCATCCCTTCCTTCATTTAAAAAAAAATAAAGAATCAAAACATACATTACAGATGCTGAGTTTTGATTGACATTGAGATGGGAATTGGGGTTTGGGGCCATCCGCTTTCTTGTTTGGTGTGGATGCTTGTTTTGTTCAGCCTCTGAATGAAAGTTAAGGATTTATGCTGTGCCCTTCTGGGATTTACTTTTTTGGGGTCTTTCTTTCTTTTTCCTTTCTTTCTTCTTTCCTTTCTTTCTTCCTTTCTTTTTTTTCTTCTTCCTTTCTTCTTTCTTTCTTTCTTTCTTTCTTTCTTTCTTTCTTTCTTTCTTTCTTTTCTTTCTTTCTTTCTTTCTTTCTTTCTTTCTTTTTCTTCTTTCTTTCTTTCTTTCTTTCTTTCTTTCTTTCTTTTTCTTTCTCTCTTTCTCTCTTTCTTTCTCTCTTTCTCTCTCTCTTTCTTTCTCTCTCTTTTTCTCTCTCTTTCTCTCTTTCTCTCTTTCTCTCTTTCTCTTTCTTTCTCTTTCTTTCTCTCTTTCTCTCTTTCTCTTTCTTTCTTTCTTTCTTCCTTTCTTTCTTCCTTTCTTTCTTTCTTTCTTTCTTTCTTTCTTCTTTTTTCTTTCTTTCTTTCTTTCTTTCTTTCTTTCTTTCTTTCTTTCTTCTTTCTTTCTTCTTTTCCTTTCTTTCTTTCTTTTCCTTCCTTCCTTCCTTCCTTCTCCTTCCTTCCTTCCTTCCTTCCTTCCTTCCTTCCTTCCTTCCTTCCTTCCTTCCTTCCTTCCTTCCTTCCTTCCTTCCTTCCCTCCTTCCTTCCTTCTTCCTTCCTTCCTTTCTTCCTTTCCTTCCTTCCTTCCTTCCTTCCTTCCTTCCTTCCTTCCTTCCTTCTCCTTCTTTCCTTCCTTCCTTCCTTCTCTTCCTTCCTTCCTTCCTTCCTTCCTTCCTTTCCTTCTTTCTTTCCTTCTTTCTTTCATTTTAATTTTGTTTCTTTTTAAAACAAATGGTACTGAGACTATTTGTGCTCTCCGGTCTTTGTACAATATTAGAAATCCCACTGCATGAGGTTTCACGCAAAAAATGAACCTTCCTATATGGATTTTAAAAAAAGGCTGCTGCAGACTCTCTTAAATTTGTTTTCTGTATCGCTCTTTTTCACACTAATATGCCACAGTTCCATTTGAATAATAAACTGGCATTCAGGTAACAAACAGGATGGAAATTCACAGGTTGCTATTTTGCAATAGCCGCAGTAGAATGGGGAGACACTGCAATCTGTCCTTTCCACTCTTCACTCTGTTATGTGTTGGCTCTGCAGCTGATATGGCCCTGCTCCAGCTTGGGCTTTGCAGCTGATAAGGGTCTCTGAACAATGAATTATTTTAGAACTGTACTTTGCCATGTGAGCCACATTACCTAGGTAAAAAATGCACTGAGTTGTAGAAAAAAAGATAATTCCACATTCCGTGGCCAGTTGGAAATAATTTCCTTGCATTTGTGAGTCTTAGTCTTGTATCATTTTTTGATGTGGCTTTTGTGTTCTTTCTGAAATGGTTACTACTGCATTTAGGGTTCATATCACACAGTCGATAAGCTTTGCTGACATGGGCTTACTTTTAATAACATCTTTGCTTTATTAAAGAGATATGTGTCTTTTTACATGGGAAAAAAATATGTCTTTTTTAAAAGAGATAAAGATGGTGGGATTTCTGACTAGACAAGCAGCAGCTGTAACAGTTTTTTATCTTATGTCACTTCTTAACTGCACATTAAGCTTTATCTCAGAGTACAATAATAATGTAGTTATAGGGATTTGCCTTAAAGTTTATTAGCAGAATCTGAAACATGTCTATTTTCTGTGAAGGTGTGGGCCTGTAAAGCTCAAATTCATGACTGAGAATTTCTCTGTTTTGTGAAAAAGAAAGTGAGAAAGAGTACAGTTGGGTGGATATATCCAGCCACATTGTTTCTCTGTGTATGTATTACAATTTCTGTTATGTCCTTAAAGCTAATTTTTCACAAATGCCAAGCTAAGAGAATCAGAATTGTCATGGGTAGAAGCAACCTCAAGGATCATCCAGTTCCAGCCCACTGCCATGAGCAGGGGCACCTCACACTACATCAGGTTGCTCACAGTCACATCGAGCCTGGCCTTAAAAACCTCCAGGGATGAGGCTCCCTGGGCAACCTGTGCCAGTGTCTCACCAACCCTCATGAGGAAGAATTTCATCCAATTTGAATCGACAACTACCTGAAAGGTGGTTGTAGCCAGGAAGGGGTTGGCCTCTTCTCTCTAGCAACCAGCACCAGAACACGGGGACACAGTCTCAAGCTGCGCCAGGGGAGGTTTAGGCTCGAGGTGAGGAGAAAGTTCTTCACTGAGAGAGTTGTTAGGCATTGGAATGTGCTGCCCAGGGAGGTGGTGGAGTCACCATCCCTGGAGGTGTTCAAGAGGGGATTGGACATGGCACTTGGTGCCATGGTCTAGTCATGAGGTCTGTGGGGACAGGTTGGACTTGATGATCTTCAAGGTCTCTTCCAACCTTGGTGATACTGTGATACTGTGTGATACTGTGATACCCATTTCTAGTTTTGCTCCATTCCCCTTATCCTGACACCCTGAAAAGTCCTTCCCCAGCTTTCTTGTAGCCCCCTTCAGATACTGGAAGGCCACAATAAGGTCTCCTCGGAGCCTTCTTTTCTCCAAACTGAACAGCCCCAACTCCCACAGTCTGTCCTTATAGGAGAGGATCTCCGGCTGTCTGCTCATCCTTGTGGCCCTTCTCTGGACACCTTCCAACCCCTCCAGATCTTTTCTGCAACAGAGGCTCCAGAACTGGACACAGTACTCCATGTGGGGGGTCTCACCAGAGTGGAGTAGAGGGGGAGGATCACCTCCCTTGCCCTGCAGGCTATGCCTCTCTTGATGCAGCCCAGGATGTGATTGGTTTTCTGGGCTGCAAGTGCACACTGTTGGCTCATGTTGAGCTTATCATCCACCAGCACTCGCAAGTCCTTTTCTTCTGGTCTGCTCTCAAGCCAGTCCCTGCCCAGCCTATATCAGTGCTTGGGATTGCCCTGACCCAGATGCAGGACCTTGCATTTGGTCTCGTTGAACATTTTGCAGTTGTCATGGGCCCAGCTCCACAGCCTGCCAATGTCCCTCTGGATTAATCCCTTCCCTCCTGTGTGTCTGCTGCACCACACAGCTTGGTGTGGCTGGTGAACTTGCTGGGTGTGTCTCAATGCCATTGTCCATGTTGCCGGTTTTCCAACTCAGCATTGGGTGGAAGGTTTGGTAGAAGACAAGGGAATGGCAGAAAACACTCTGTGGTCTTTCAACTGCAAAAAGCATACAGAGCTGGATATACTATTGAAAACTATTGTATCCTTTTCCTTTTCTAAGGCAATTTCAGTGCCAAATGGCCAATTTCTCTTTTTTTAAATCTGGGGCTAAGTGGGGCTTTTGCTACTGAACTTTTTTCTGGCATCCAGGAGAAACTCTAGGAAATAAAGAAAGGACAGTTGGTAGCAAAGATGGTTGTAGAAATGGCAAGGGTTCCCATTTTCCCCGTGTTCAGGTGAGTGGTTGCTGGCTGTAAGACATGACTTCCCCAGGGAAGTGGATGCCATAGTCAGGCTTTGAGGACCAGGGATCATGAAGGCTCATTTGTGATACGAGTGACAAGGTACCTACAGAGTATTGCTCAAGAACTCAACTGCCCTCAGCTGAAGTAGGGAATGTTGTTGTCTCACAGGTGAATTGCTTCAGCAAAAGTAAAGTACAACAAAAGTCAGCAGCTTTCTTCCTCCTTACCAATGGTTACCACACATTGGATGTGAAAAAGGCACAGCCTTGAAAGGCACCTTGCCCTGTTTATTTGATGTGGTATAATGTTCATTATCCATTGTTACACTATGTAAATCCACTTTTTACTCCAAATCCACCTCTCTTCCACGTTCCTCTTGAAGGACACTTCTCATGAGAGCCTTTTACAAGAGAAGTGGCCTTGTTGTCTTTGTTTAGGCTCTTTAGACAAGTTGACATCATAAGAAGTTGTCCAAAGAAAATAGCAACTCCTCATTGTTTCCCAGATTTGTGCTCAACCAGTATTCCAACCCATGTTTGCTTCCACTGCTCCTCAGCTATTTCTTTCATTTTGACTGAAGGTTTCTAACCCACACGGAGTGTCAGGAGTTGCAGTAGAGTCCTGCTTGTATAGGTTACCAGTCTTAGCACTGCCACATCACTGGGAACAGTGACAAAACTGTGGATAATAATGGTACTGTGTGTGCTAACAGTTAGGGAGTGTTTCTTAGTTTGTCTGTGGACTATCTGCTCCGCTCCTTATTCCTCTCAGCTTGAATTCCTTACGAGCAAAGAAATAATCTCTAGCAGCATTTCAGATGGGAGTGCTCATAGGAACTTTGATCAGCTCCTGCCTGCCAAAAGGCAGGCTTTGCTACCTCCAGTTATTGACAAGGGCTTGAACCCAATATCAGTGGTGTATATGTGTCTGCAGCTGCTAGGTAAGTGTTGTGCATGTATGTGACATCATTTGTCAAACTTTGTGTGTGGCTTGATAGCTGATGTCTTCTGTACTCTTCATCCAAGCACTCAGTCAAAACAGTGATAGATCTTGTGAGTTCCTGGAGGTTTTGGGGAATGGTAGCTAAACACAGAAAACATATGAAATGTTTTATCCCTTCTTGACACTTGGCAGCCTAAGTTCATCTCTAAGATGAGCTCAGAGTTTTATCTGCATCAGTTAATTAACTTACTGGTACACTTTTCCAATGCCACTTTCATTGCTGACCTTGTTTGCAGAGTTCTGGCAGCGTTATCTAGGAAGGAGCCCAACCCTTCATACCCTCCCCAGCTCTCAGAGAGTGTGGTTTGATTATTGAAATGCTACATTCCCGAGCAAGAGAGAGTCTTTAAATGAATCATGCAGTGGGTTATGCATTGTGTCTCCATCTGTTATCAGTTAGAAGGTGAACCTTTCCATCCAAACACCAAGGCATGTTCCAATATGCATTGTCTTTGGCTTGCTTCAGAAACATGCCAGAATGTGAAATCTGTGAAGCATGAAGGAAAGCAAGCTGCAGACTTGTGTCAAATGTTGTGCCTGTGATCGAGGGGCTGGATTTGATGCCAAGTTCAGGCTAGCAAGTAATTGTTTAAACAGTACAGGTGTTGCCCAGAGGCCCATTTCAGTGGAATCTGCACTAATCTGTGCACAAAGGAGGAAGGTCTATGCTGCAGCTGTGCTTTCCCAAAACTGCTGCTGAACTCTGAAAGAACTGGGACAATAGTCTTGCCTTTCCCACACCACAAGAAAGCACAAGGAGGCCTAAGGTCTTTGTGTAGCAGTGATACAACTCTTGAGAGGTCCCTCTGTGCTGGGTACTGGTGAGGCCACACCTCAAATCCTGGGTCCACTTTGAGGCTCCTCACTCCAAGAAGGACATTGAGGTGCTGGAACAGGTCCAGAGAAGGGCAATGAAGCTGGGGAAAGGTCTGGAGAACAGCTGGTCAGGAGCAGCTGGGGGAACTGGGGTTGTTCAGCCTGGAGAAAATGAGATTGTGGAGAGACCTGGTGCTCAACAACTCCCTAAAAGGAGGTTGCAGTGAGGTGGGTGTTGGTCTCTTCTCTCTAGATCGGTAATAGAAGGAAAGGAAATGGCCTCGAATTGTGCCAGGAGAGGTTTAAGTTGGAGATTGGGAAAAATTTCTATTCTGCAAGAGTGGTCAGACATTGGAAGAGGCTGCCCATGGAGGTGGAGGAGTCCCCATCCCTGGAGGTGTTCAAGAAACTTGTGGCCATGGCACTTGGGGTCATGGTTTGGTGGCCATGGCAGTGTTAGGTCAATGGTTGGACTAGATGATCTTCGAGGTCTCTAACAACCAAACCAATTCTGTGTGCAGACACACAGCGAAATTCATCCTGGCTGATGTGCTTTTAAAAGCCCATCTCAATTCACATGCAAATTGTCCTGGTTTTCCCACCCCACCTTCTGCCAGTTCATTGATAACTGCCCTTCCTGTTCCTTAAACTTCATCTCGATTCTGGTTAATGAAAATTACCTTCTTGAGCCTCTCTGTTCATTCAGTGTCCTGAAATTTCTGCTCTTCATTACTCTGCAAAGTACTGTACCATAACAAAGCATTTAAAAGAGTTCAGGAAGTCCTTCATTGATTTCTGGGCTGCAGAATGGCACAAAACCAACAGAGGAGGTTGATACTGAGTATCATGTGATGCACTGCTGCTGGATGCTTTTAAGATGGATGGTAGACACATGTCTAAAACTTAATTTAACATATTGCCCAAGTATTTCTCCTCTTGGAGCAACCTACATAGCAGGATGTGCTGTCACTTGCTCAGCCTTTGGAAGAGTAGGATGAGATACCCATTACCTTCCCCAGAGGGTTTCCAGCCAAAGCTTCATGAAGTAAATGTTATTTATTCCCCTTTCACAGCTACAGATACTGAGACATAACAGGATTGTGAATTGACTGAAATGCAGATGCTAATTCAGCAGCACAGCTGGTTTGCAATATTAAGAGTTTATCTTTCTGTGGGCAAGCTCTTTGACCATGCTTATTTTCCAGTGTTTTTCTTAGTCAGTATTTTTAACAAGTCTGTTTCTAAACTACTTACCAGTAGCTCATGCTTAACACTGCTCCCAAAGCAGCTGATTATATTAGCTGCACTAAGAGCATCTTGTAATAAAGAAATCCTGCTGTTTCCTGATCCATTCAGTCTAAACTGTTAGTGCTTTGTGGGTAGAAACATGTGGAGTGTAATGTGGATATTCAGACACCACAATATTCTGACATTGTATTGTGCTTCAAATATCAAATATTGGGTTTGCTTGTTTTGTTTTGTGTGTTTGGGTTTGTTTTTTTTAATTACAAGAGACACATTTGAGGCTCTGAATTTCACCTGTATTCTCCTGACAGGGTGTTGTATTTAAAATACAATGTATCAAATAAATTGCTTATTTTATTGCCTTTTTTAATTACGAGAGGCAGAGTTTAGGCTCTCATTTCACCTGTAGTTCAGCTGATATGTTGACAACTGAATTGTTGCCCAAACAGCTGGATTCCTTCTTTGCTCTTTACCAGATGGAGTTGTGCTTTTGCTGTTTAGCTTCAGTCCAGTAATACATCTCTCTGCCAAACGGAAACGATGTGAAAAATTCAGGCATATATATCACACTTATTTTTCCTTCTAAGTGACATTATTGGCCCTACTAATAGTGTGACTAACCTCATCATATTCAGTTTCTTTCCCCCAGGAAACATGACTCTGTTCTTGTCCATTTAATTTGATGCCAAACCATGTGGTGTTGCTTTCAAGTTCTTCTTTATCTCAGTGTTGTAGTGTGGGGGACCTCTCTAGATTATTTCAATCTCTCTTCATATGTAAAGATAATGGTAACATCTACAATGGGAAACAGTAGCTGTCAGAAAGCACACAGCTTGGTGTTTCCTCTTTTTTTTCTTCTCCCAACTTCAACCATGGTCTATCCTCTGAAAGGAGGAAAACCATGGAGCTTATCAAAATAACTTACCTCCCTGACTATTGATTGTCTCCTTTAATGGTCTGTTAGAATTAGATGGAGGAAATACTTCTTAGATCTTTTGGTCTGCCCCCCTGCTAGTTCAGCATTGTTCCCTTCATTATGCCACTGAGTGTTTCTTCTAGTTTGTTGAGAAACTGTGCCACCATTTCTCTGTCAGGAAGAATTTCCTGATATACAGCATGCATTTTCCCCCCTTGTATTGCTTTAATCTGACTATTCTTAGTTGTATTTCCCCGTCTTCCCCTTCTTTCTTTTTCTTAACCATGTACTTGGACATTTCAAGCATGCCTGCATGGCCACCTCTCAGCTAAGCTAACAATTTAGTGGTGATTCAGCATTTAATTATTTTTGTGTGTCTTTTTGTTTAATCATCTCTTATTTCAGTATCTCAATACCAAAAGTGATAGGGAAGATTGCAGAGCTGAATATAAAAGAGGTCTATTACCTGTGATTTCCCAAGCTACCTTTTTTCCCCCTCTTTGCTTCTACCCTTGTTATTCTGCAAACCTACTCTATTATTCTGCAAACTTAATATGAGTTTAGCAGCTGATACAATCTCAGGGTCACTTATTGGCTTTTAAACTTGTTTCTCTCATTACCTGTATGTTCTTTGAACTGTTATTCCTGTTTTATTCGGTGTCATTTTTATGATCCCAATCTCTTTATATATACTTTTTTTTTAATTATTATTATTTAATTTTTATTCATTGCAGAGATCTGAACCTGAAAGCCCTGTAGGTTCTTCTGTATTAGTTGTCTGTTCTCTTCAATATTTACATCTGTGGCCAGCTGAGGATTTTCCATCTCAGGTTCTGTACTGTGGTCATTACCCTCTTTCAGTACGCAGTGATGTTAAGACTTTGTCAACAAGCTTGTTTTTAACAGTATGCTGCTGTAAGATGTTGCCTACACTGAAATTCAGCTGATTTTTTACACCTCCACCCCCCTCCCCATTTTTGGTATTGATTTACTCATTTATTGTATTTCATAAATCCTCCTCAGGCTTTATTCATGATTCTAATGTCCTATCTACATCTGCACCCAACTTGAAGCTTCATGGTCCTGTTGAAAATGCTTCACCAAAGGTTTGTGAGTCGTGTGGAACCTCAGTGGTGCTGAGATGGCTGAACTGAGTCAGGGATGGAGCTTTTCTGTACAAATTCTTCCCAATTACATTTCCTCAAAGCTCAGTCTCCATCTCAGAACACCAGTTCTCAAGCAAGCAAAGTCCATCCTTCACAAAGGGGTATCTTCCAGCAAAGACTTGGCAGGAGTAAAAGGTCTCCAAAGTGAGGTACACCTGCATTAAAATGACTTCCCTGGCATGTTTTCACACCAGTTATCTTTGGTGTCTCTCTCCTCAGATTGTTTTCTTCATTTGGTAATCCACATTGCCATCGCTGCTTTATTGTTATTGCTACATATCTCTTTCTGCTGCCTAACGCAATTCAGTGGAGAATGCAAATCACAGACTGGTTTGGATTAGGAGAGATCTTTCAAGCTCATCCAGTCCAACCTCCCTGCAGTCAGCAGGGACATCTACAACCAGAGCAGGTCACTCAGAGCCCCAAACAACCTTACCTGGAATGGTTCCAGGGATGGGGCATCTCCCAGATCTCTGTGCAACCTGGGTCAATGTCTCACCACCCTCAGGGTCAAACATTTCTCCCTTCTTTCCAGTTTAAATCTCCCCTCTTCCAGTTCAAACCATCCCTCCTTGTCCTGTCACAACAGTGAAAAGTCTGTCTCCAGCTTTCTGATTGCCTCTTTAATTACTCAGAGGCCACCAGAAGGTCTCCCTGGGGCCTTCTCTGTTCCAGGTTGAATACCCCCAGCTCTCTCAGCCTGTCCTCACAGCCGAGGGCTTCCAGCCCTCCCATTATATCTGTAGCTTCCTCTGGATCCACTCTAACATGTTCATGTCAATAATAGAAAGGAAAAAATGATATCTTTTAAGATAAGGGTATGGAGAATTTTAAGTACTGCTGGCAAAAACCTTTCTCTGCATGTTTTTGGTTTGGTTTTTTTTTTTTAATAGATATATAGATAAATTAATTCAGAGAGGAGTTATTTCAGTATTTTACCTTAAAATTTGCCTCCAACTTTTGTCAGTTCTGTAAGTTGGAGTGATTGTCTTAAGTGCTGAAACACTGACAACATGATTACAACTTCGTAGAGTAACAGAAAGGAGTAAATTATTTGGGTTATTCTGTCTGCTGATTGCATGGCAGCAGGGTAGGATTTCAGTAAAAAAATAGTATATGAGATCAGTTAATTTTTTTTCCCTAAAAAAATCAAAGTCCTGAGGTGCAGCATTTGGCTGACCATTGTCTTCTCTGAGGTTGAAAGCAGACCTGTTTTTGGCATTCTGCTGCAATTCCATTGTGCATGAATAATTACTACTGCTTTTACTCTTGACCTGTTAGCTGCACTCCATGCCCAAGCATCTACCACAGCTCCTGTTTGCAAGTTTCAGTGCACTTACTCACTCTCTTCTTTTGTCGTGCGGTAAAGTATCACCTTGGTTTCCAGAGGCTTTGACCTGTGGCACACAGGTGAAGCATTTCATATTTTATCAAAGCCACCATTTGATTTGGAGGCTGTTTTGTGTTTGTGAGTGCTGGTTTTTGGTCGGTGGGGGTCTGTCTCTCAGAGGTGTGGTGTGTTCAGAATTCTTGTAAACTTGTTTGGAGTGGTTTTCGTCATAGGTTTCAAGAGACTGCCCCGATCTCAGTGTTTCTTTAAAACATAGCTGCAAACCCCAGCTATGAATCAGCACATGAAGGTCAGAAATCAATTTTTATATTCCCAAATCTTCAAGAAAATGTTCTGCAGTGCTTCTGTTGTTTATTTCTCTCCCATTCCCCAGGTGTTCACTGTCTGTTATTCATAGAATCATCATAGAATGGTTTAGGTTGGAGGGGACCTTTAAGGTCATCTCGTTCCAACCCCCTGCCATGGGCAGGAACTCCTACTAGACTAGGTTGCTGAAGGTCTCATCCTGGCTTTAAACAATTCCATGGTTGGAGGCTCCACAACTTCTGTAGGCAACCTGTTCCAGTGCCTCGCCACCCTCAGAGGGAAGACTTTCTCCTTAATGTGTGAGATAATCATCATAGAATTGGTTTGGTTGGAAGGACCTCTAAGATCATGAAGTCCAATTGTTGACCTAACACCACTA
Organism: Colaptes auratus; assembly: GCA_015227895.2. NCBI lineage: Eukaryota > Metazoa > Chordata > Aves > Piciformes > Picidae > Colaptes > Colaptes auratus. The sequence continues at coordinate 10,261,539 of CM026897.1, read as the reverse complement.
TGGCCATCAAGCCACGTCCCAAAGTGCCATGTCTACATATCTTTTTTAATACCTTCAGGGACGGTTGTCATCTCATTGGGCATCCTTTTTCTCTCTTTGAGTATCTTCTTCCAATTTGAAGCCATTATACCTCATTGTTGTCTCCACCCTTTATGATTACTTTGTGCTCTCCCATTTTCCTCCTGCTTTGCCATATCATCCAACATGGAGTTCTGCTTTCTTATTTGTGTCCAGAGAAGGGCAACAAAGTTGGTGAGGGGTTTGGAACACAAGCCCTACGAGGAAAGGCTGAGGGAGCTGGGGTTGCTTAGCCTGGAGAAGAGGAGACTGAGGGGTGACCTTCTTGCTCTCTACCTGAAGGGAGGTTGTAGCCAGGCAGAGGTTGGTCTCTTCTCCCAGGCAGCCAGTACCAGAACAAGAGGACACAGTCTCAGGCTGCGCCACGGGAGGTTTAGGCTGGATGTTAGAAAGAAGTTCTATCCAGAGAGAGTGATTGCCCATTGGAATCTGCTGCCCATGGAGGTGGTGGAGTCACCTTCATTGGAGGTGTTCAGGAAGAGGCTTGATGGGGTGCTTGGTGCCACGATTTAGTTGTTTAGGTGGGTTGTATTGTATTGTATTGTATTGTATTTAGGTGGGTTGGATTGGTTGATGGGTTGGACGTGATGATCTTGAAGGTCTCTTCCAACCTGGTGGTGTATTGTATTGTATTGTATTGTATTGTATTAATCAGAGTTTCCCCAAGAGTAATTTGTACCTGTAGTCGTTTTTTACCTGGAAGGAGATTGCAATGGGATGGGCGTCAGACTCTTCTCCTAAGGAATAAGCAGCAAGCAAGAGGAAATGGCCTCAAGTTTTGCCAGAGGAGGGTTAGGTTGGACATGATGAACAATTTCTTCCATGAGGGGTTCTCAAGAGCTGGTCCAGGCTGCCCAGGGCAGTGGTGGAGTCGCTCTCCTTGGGAGGATTGAGAAGATGTGTGGATGTGGTGCTGAGGGACAGAGTTTAGTGCTGACCTTGCAGTGCTGGGTTAATAGTTGGACTCAGTGATATTAAAGTCTCTTCCAGCCAAACCTAGTCTGTGATTCTATAGTTATAACTTTCCTTTCCCTTGATGATTCTCATCAGATTGTGAATATCTGTGTAGAACATGGAGTCTTTTGCAGTTATATCTAGAGAAAAAACAGAGCTGGGAAGAGCATCTAGCTGGGGTTTTAGCTTGGTTCAGTTGTGTGCTTCCGAAGCCTGTGTCCCCAGCTGTCCTCGCTATGCTTTCACTGTCATCCTAGAGCAGTGCCAGAGTTGGCAAACTGGATTTCTTGTGTATAAAACCAAGCCAGAAGGTGCACTTCACTCAACTTTGAGGATGCCAGCTCCTCACCATCAACAGTTGCTCTACAACCCCTTGCCATCAGGCTGTGCCAGTGGCTCACATCAACCTGCTGAAGAGAACTCTCTTCATGTGACTGTGTGGTGGCTTAGCCTTGTCCATGGTTTGCAAACTTGGTTGACTTCATTGAATTGCACCTGGCAAGAAGTGGGAACAGCTATCTTAAAATAAAAAAACATCTGTCTTTTAAATGCCCAAGCAAAAAGAAGTTGGATTTATCAGTAAAAGAAGTCTGTGATGATAGAAAATTCAAATGAACAAAAACCACAGAGATTTCTATCCCATCCTTAGTGGTATGAAATATATGACAAGCAGGCAGTTATTAAAAGAGTTGTGTATCAAATCCTGCAAAATTATGGTTCATATTAAGCTAATTTTTTTTATTCAGAAGAACTGTGATTGCAGTACCTTAAAATGATCCATTTCCAGTGTAGTTAATAGTGGTTTAGTTATTTCTTAAGAAAATTTATATTCCTTGGTGCAGTTACAATTCCATAGATGAGTATTATATTAAACTTACACATACACCTAAGAACAACATACTCTGCATTTAATATCTTCTTCTCTACCTCATATTTCCCTGTTCAGTTTACTTCTTCTATGGCCAGGCAGTAGCACAGAGCCACATAATGAATGCAGTATTGAAAGTCTTAATTGATGACATAGATGCATGAATGTTTCAGATGGCAGAAAATGCAGAAGCTTTCCTGAAGGGATTCAAGGGAAGTGTTTAAATTTTAAGTAGGTTGGACTTGCTGATCTTGAATGTCTTTTCCAACCTGGTTAATTCTATTCTATTCTATTCTATTCTATTCTATTCTATTCTATTCTATTCTATTCTATTCTATTCTATTCTCCTCTATTCTCCTATCCTATCCTATCCTATCCTATCCTACCCTATCCTATCCTATCCTATCCTATCCTATCCTATCCTATCCTATCCTATTCTAATTCAATTCCATTCCAGGAAAATATTTGCAGCTCTCAGAGCAGGAGGCCTCTATTAAAATACCTCACTCTTCAGTTTGGGGTCTGTTATAACTTCCTGGGGAGGACTACCCATCTTTACCATGTGGTCCAATCCACTGTGCTTCATACCCCCATGTCAGTGTTGCCATCAGTTTGCACTTACTGCTATAAAACTCCAAATCAGATCTCCCAAAGAACAAGAACAGGGTAGGAGGAAACAGCCTCAGGTTCTGCCAGGTGACCAGGTTCAGGTTGCACATGAGGAACAATTTCTTCCCCTGAAGGGTTGTCAAGGTCTGGAACAGGCTGCTCAGAAATGTGGTGGAGTCTCTATCCCTAGCAGGTTTTCAAAGCTGTGTTGAGTGACGTAGGATAATGGTGACCAGGCAATGGTGGGTTAATGGTTGGACTTGATGAATTTACAGGTCATCCATTTCCTCTTGTCCTGTTGTTTGCTCCTTAGGAGAAGAGACCAACCCCCACCTCAGTCCAACCTCTTTTCAGAGAGCTGTAGAGAGCCAGAAGCCTCAGCCTCCTTTTCTCCAGGCTGAAAACCCCATGCCCCTCAGCTGCTCCTCACCAGCCCTGTTCTCCAGACCCTTCACCAGCGGAACATCTCCAGGGAGGGAGCATCCACAACCTCCCTGGGCAACCTCTGCCAGTGTCTCACCACCCTCACTGGAAATAATTTCTTACCCATCTCCAGTCTGAATCTCCCCTCTTCCATTCTAAATTTACCCTGCTTCAGTTTCAAACCCCATAGTCCTGTCACTGCCAGCCCTTGTCAAAATTCCCCTCCCCAGCTCTCCTGTACAATACAATACAATACAATACAACAGGTTGGAAGAGACCTTCAAGATCATCACGTCCAACCCATCAACCAATCCAACCCACCTAAAATACAATACAGTACCATACAGTACAATACAGTACAAAAGAGTACAATACAGTACAATACAGTACAATACAGCCCACCTAAACAACTAAAAAAACCTAAACCCTTCAGGTACTGGAAGGGTAGCCCCCTTCAGGTACTGGAAGGCTGCTCTAAGGTCCCCCTGGAGCCTTCTCCCAGCTGAACAGCCCCAACTCTCTCAGCCTATCCCCATGGGGGTGGTGCTCCAGCCCTGTGATTATCTTTGTGACATCCTCTGCACTTGCTCCATCAGTTCCATGTCCTTGTCTTGGGGGCACCAGAACTGCTGCAGGTGAGGTCTCACCAGGGCAGAGGGGCAGAAACACCTCTCATGCTGTTGTCCACACTGCTTTGGATGCAGCCCAGGAGATGGATGTCCACAGCTATCAGAAGTGGAAATTCATATAAAGCCTTTACCTACAGAACTGCCTCCTGCAGTTCTACCTAGGTAAATAGGAGGTGATTTTTAATAGTGCTTACGGGGTGAGGTGAGAGAGGAACAAGCTTGTGAAACACCAGGCCAAAAAACCAAAACAAACCCACAAATTAAAAGGAATTCATGTCTCAAAACTTTGTAATTTATGTTGCTGACTGTAAGTAACAAACAAACAAAAATAAAGAAGATGATTTCAGCAGAGGGATTGAGAACATTCAGTGTGCAGGCATTTTTTTCCCCAGCTAGAACAATATTCCTTTAGGACATGTTGGAAAATGCACTGGTTGATTCTGAAGCTAATTTAAACTGTGTGGATATGCAGCCCTGTGTTTCTCAGGTGTAGTTTGGGGAAGGGGACAGGCAACTGAAAGTGTAGCTGGGAAGTTAATGAAGCTGCAAATTTAAGTGGCTTGTGTAGTTTTCACTCTTGTTTTATTTAAAGGGAGACTGACTGCCAGCTTGGACTATTGTCAATTCACCAGAAGAAAAAAATATGTTTAGATACTTGTAGAAAACACAGCATACAGTGATGGCCAATTTTAGTGGCTCTGTAGTCATGTTTTCTGATGAATATGGTGGGGTTTGCTGTTTGTTTTTTGTTGTTGTGTTTCTCCCCCCACCCCCCATCTCTTCAAAATCCCAGTGAAGCTATAAAAGGATTCTTATCGTGGAGACATCAGAATCATAGAATCGTAGAATTGTAGGCTTGGAAGGGACTTCAATGATCATCTATTTCCAACCCCCCTGCCATGGGCAGAGACCCCTTCAGAAATGGGAAGGACACAATAAGGTCTCCTCAGAGCCTTCTCTTCTCCAGACTGAACAACCCCAACACCCTCAGTCTGTCCTTATAGGAGAGGTGCTCCAGCCCTCCTCGTGGCCCTTCTCTGGACACATTCCAGCACCTCCAGATCCTTCCTATAACAGGGGCTCCAGAACTGGACACAGTACTCCAGGTGGGGTCTCACCAGAGTGGAGTAGAGGGGGAGGATCACCTCCCTTGCCCTGCTGGCTATGCTTCTCTTGATGCAGCCCAGGATGTGACTGGCTCCATTTCTGGGCTGCAAGTGCACACTGTTGGCTCATGTTGAGCTTCTCATCCACCAGCACCCCCAAGTCCTTTTCTTCAGGGCTGCTCTCAAGCCAGTCCCTGCCCAGCCTATATCAGTGCTTGGGATTGCCCCGACCCAGATGCAGGACCTTGCATTTGGTCTCGTTGAACTTCAGGAGGTTGACATGGGCTCAGCTCTGCAGCCTGTCAAGATCCCTCTGGGTGGATCCCTTCCCTCCAGCATGTCTGCTGCACCACACAGCTTGGTGTCATCAGCAAACTTGCTGAGGGGGCATTGATTTCTCTGCATATAGTTCTGTGTATGAAGTTATACCTTTGCCTACATACCTGTTACATTGGAGCCTGAATATATATACAAAGGGAGATGCAGAAACTCAGTTTATACACCACAGAATGATGTCAAAAACAGAAAACTTATTTGAAAAACAGGGTGGGAAGTGTTTTTTTTTCTCCATTCTCTTGCAGCTTTAAAGGTAGAAATGTGAGTTTCTGTTTAACCCTAACCCAATTATTCTACCTTTATGGATGCTGTACCTTGATGGACCCTTTTCTGTCTTGCAGAGAATTGTTTTATGAGTAATAGGTAGAGAAAACAAGCTGTATGTTCCAGTCTTGCTTGGGAACTTTTGCAGAAGTGTGCCATACACATCTGTAATTGATCATTAGAATATATTTCATTGATTCATAGCTTGGAAGTGACCTTAAAGATCATCTAGTTCCAACCCCACAACGTGGCCAGGGACACCTTTCACTAGCCCAGGCTGCTCAAGGCCTCATCCAACCTGATCTTGAACACCTCCAGGGAGGAGGCATCCACAACCTGCCTGGGCAAGTCTCACCACACTCACTGTAAAGAATTTCCCCATGCAGAACATGTTAAAATTGCTACCATGGTTCAGATATTGACAGAGTCTGATTTATATTTTGTTGTGGGTTTTTGTTTTATTAAAATACTTACTCTGTAAAATAGGTCTTTAATACTATGTTGGGACAGAAGTCTCTAGAAATATTTCAAAGAATCATATACTGGGTTAGGTTGGAAAGGATCTCAGAGATGATCTACTCCAACCTCCCCATCATGCCCAGGGACACCTCTCAACTAGGCTCAGCTGCTCAAGGTCTCATCCGACCTGGCCTTCAGTACACTCAGGGAGGAGGCAGCCACAACCTTCCTGAGCAGCCTGTGCCAGAATCTCACCACCCTCATACTGAAGAACTTCTTCCTCAGCTCCAGTCTAACCCTGCTCTCCCTCACCTTCAAACCATTCCCCCTTGTCCTGTCTCTGGACACCCTCAGGAAAGGTCCCTCTGCAGCCTTCCTGTAGCATCCCTTCAGGTACTGGCAGGCAGCTCTAAGCTCCCTCCAGAATCTTCTCTTCTGCAGACTGAACAGTCTCATTTTACTTAGCCTTATTCTCATAGCATATTTGGCTGGAAAAAGTAAACTGATAAAAGGAAACCCCATTGTTATTGCTGTTGTTAATTATAATTACTGTGAATTTTTGGTGTCCCTTCCAACATAGGCCCTCAATATTCATAAATCTATGCAAACAGAAAAAAGAGAGATTTTGTGTTCACAGGTCTTGTGGTGAGCAGCTTCTTTCAAGGTAGGGTTGTTAAATGATTCTGTAATTGACATATTCCTACTACCTCCAGTGGGAAAATCTTATTTGACAGATAGAAGATGTATTAGAGGAGCTCTTTATAGACTCATAGGATTGTCAGGGTTAGGAGGTACCTCAAGGATCATCCAGTTCCAACCCCCCTGCCATGGGCAGGGACACTTCACACTAGATCAGGTTGCTCACAGCCACATCCAGCCTGGCCTTAAAAACCTCCAGGGATGAGGCTTCCACCACCTCCCTGGGCAACCTGTGCCAGTGTCTCACTACCCTCATAGGGAAGAATTTCTTCCCAACATCCAGTCTGAATCTACCCATTTCTAGTTTTGTTCCATTTCCCCCCAGTCCTGTCACTACCCAACACTACCCCTCCCCAGCTTTCTTGTAGCCCCCTTCAGGTACTGGAAAGCCGCAAGAAGATCTCCTCAGAGCCTTCTCTGCTCAGACTGAACAACCCCAACTCTCTCAGTCTGTCCTCATAAGAGAGGTGCTCCAGCCCTCTGATCATCCTCATGGCCCTTCTCTGGACATGTTCCAGCACCTCCAGATCTTTCCTGTAATAGAGGCTCCAGAACTGGACACAGTACTCCAGGTGGGGTCTCACCAGAGTGGAGCAGAGGGTGAGAATCACCTCCCTCGATCTGCTGGCTATGTTTCTCTTGATGCAGCCCAGGATGTGGTTGGCTTTCTGGGCTGCAAGTGCACACTGCTGGCTCATTTGAGCTTTTCATCCACCAAGTCCTTCAGCATCTTAGAAACCTGCAGGAAGGAACCCTTTTTCCTTTGAAATTTTACTTTTCTCTCATGCCCTGTACATTATGTAAAGGAAAGCTTAATCATGAAAGTGTTGACTGTTAAGCTGCAGAGTTCTGAATATATATGCAGTGTGGTTTTTCTGTATTGACAAAACTCCACGATTTTTCATGGAAACTGTGTAAAATCTTATTATGGAGAATTTTTCAGTAGGCCGATAATTACATTTTTTAAGACCAGTTTTGTCAGAAGCTCTCAACAGCACGTTTCTTCACTGAGAACTCTTTGTTACCAACCCTTGTTTACACCTCTGTAATGGAATCATAGAATTGATCATCAAGATCATCAAGCCCAACCATAACGTATCCTATCATCTGATTTGGATTTTATTAGCTATTTCTGAGGTTCTCAGTGTGGTCTCTTAATTAATGGTGTCGTTTTGCAAGGCACTAGGGTATGGAACATAATGGGAAGTTATGTTTTTAAGATCTATTCAATCTTCAAGCCCTTTACTTGGAGAAGAACTTGCCAAAGGCTGCTGATGCATCCAACTTTCTTCATGATAACATCACCATGTATTCACATGCAGTGACCTCATCATTGGTTTGTCGTTGGAATTGAATCCTAAGCATCATCATCCCCTCTCTGTAATTTCCAGGTCCTTAAGATAATCTTTTTCTTTTTTTTTCTGGTTGCAGGAAATAAATTAATGAAAAGCTTCCAATTGGTGGGAGATTTTTAGCTCTAAATAGGGAGAGCACATTCCCAAGTGGCAGAAATTGCAAGTTCTTGAGAGTTCCGTTGCTGTCGCTGATATATTTAACGTCTTCCATTCAAGTGCAGCTACATCTCACATCCTTCCAACTGATTGGGACGTCTGAGCTACACTCATCAGGCATTTTGTGCTTGGATTTAATGAGTATTGGTGTCTTTGGGTTCTAATGGTGATGTGTAACTTCCAATGAAACCCTTTAACGCCTTCTAAAAGTCATAAATATAAACCACCCAGTATAGAATCAGGGAATGCACTGGGTTGAAAGAGACCCTTGAAGGTCACCTTCTCCAACCCCCCTTGCAGGGAGCAAGGACATCTCAAACAGCATCTTCGTAATCTGACTTTTTTTGCCGATTTTGCACTTACAGATTAATCTTTAATTATGAAAATGCTTCTCATTCAGACAACCAGAGTTTGCTAGGGCACAGGGTCTTCTTCCTTCCATCATCCAGTAGCTCCCAGCATGCACAACCCTCCTTTTCCAAACAAACTGCAGTGCCTGAGAGCTCTGGGAAGTGTATGCAGATATCTGTATGCTGGTGGTGATGATTTATCTCAGTCTTTCCCAGAACTGAAACATTATTTTGAGGTATCGGGAGACTCGCTTCTGTTAACCAAAAACAACAGAGGGTGCTCTTTCATACTGCATACTAAGACATATATTTCCATAGCACTCACACCCTTCCCTCCTCTTATCTCGTTATTCCTGTGCTGCTTGCCTGAATATCTCAATATCAAAAAGTTTTTAAGTGAAATGTTGACTGCATTAACTCCTGTGAGTTTTCTGCCCATCCTTCCCCAGTGGCACGGTATGATCAGAGTTATCCCTTTCTCTTTTCTTCCCATACCCAGCTTCAGAATTTCTGCAGGAAAAAAATAAATAAATAGTAGAATAGATTCTACAAGCCTTATCCTCTCTCAGTACCATTGGATCCTTTTTGTACCATAAACATTTTGCCTGGGTTTGTTGGTTGTTGGGGTTTTTTTGCCTATTGGCGGGTGGTTCTCGGAGTTATTGACAGCAAAATGCAATTAGGCCTCCCCACTCCTCGTGTTGCTCACATTCTCCAAATAGTTACTTAAAGGGAGTAGGGTTGGGAGATCTGGATTGTGTTCAGACCTCTGTCACACAATTCTTGTGAGAGTTTAGGCAATTCTCTGAGCTTCATTTTTTCCATCTGTAGAATAGGAGGAATGATAATTGCGTGCCAGCTGTCTTGTGGTGGGCAGAACACTCAAAAAGTTTTCTCTGTTCCCATCGTGCTCGCAGCTCCAACTGAAACGCTCTGCTTGCAAAGGTCTGTGAAGAATTTTCCACACTGACTGCTCATCATCCATGGGAGCCAGTGCTGAGGATGTGGAAACTGTCTTCAGCACTATCCCTGCTTCTCAGGATAGTGCCCACTTGGAAAGGAGCGAAATGCAGCAACTGCTGGGTGTGCCATATTGGGATAGCTGAAGATTTGGGGCTGCGCAGGATGTGAGGAAGAGAGGGGAATGAAGAGAAGCAGAGCTGGGGAAGCTGTTGGGACAGGCAGGGTGGTGTCTGTACCCAAGATGATTTACCTCATTCTCTGAAAAGATTGAGGGATCCAGCTAACTTGTGGTCGTCGTGGTCGCTAACATAAAGACCTGCTGTTAACAGAAACAACACAAAGTGTCATGGAAAAAATTTTCCTTTTTACTTTACTGGAATGGAACTACTTAATTCCATTGCACTAGCTATGGCTTGATGTTATCCTCTTGCAATGAAGGCCTTTTGGGGGTCTCAGCCCTTCATATTTCTCGCAGAATCACCGAATACCATCATGGTAAGGGTCAGAAGGACATCATCCAGTCCAAGCAGGGGCACCCTGCTTGCCCAGGAGCACAATCAAATCTCTACGCCAGGAGAAAAGGAGATTCCACAACCACTTGGGCAGCCTGCTCCAGGGCTGCAGCACCCTCACACCAAAGACATTTCTCCTCCTGTTCAGATGAAACCTCGTGGATTCCAGTTTGTACTTTTCCTGTCACTGGGCACCATGAACAAGAGTCTGGCCTCATCCTCTTGCCCTCCACAGGTGCTTTAGCTCTGGCTGAATACTGAGAAGATCCCTAAATCTCAGTCTGCTCTTCTCCAGGCTCAACAGCCCCAGGTTTCTCAGCCTTTCCTCCTCACGGAGATGTTCCAGGCCCAGTAGCATCTTTGAAGCCCTTAATCTCCTGCTATTCCTAGAGATCCCTCCAAGTTCTTTGTGATATTTTTAGGCAATATATATACATTCCCCTTCCCAACCTAGAGAGAACTGCTTTGAGGCTCACTAGTAGTCCAGACTCTTATAAAATATCATTTTCTCAAAGAATGTTCCCTTCCTCAGGAAGGCAGTGGCAGTTCTGAATCCCTGAATTCAGTTTTCTGAAGCACCTCTGAAGCAGTACAAGATCCGAGGAGAGCAGGAGGCACAGTGGGGTTTCAGAGTTGAGAAGTGGCTTGTGCTCAGATATGGGGAGTTCATATTTTTATTAAATTAGTGTTTTACAAAACTGAAGGTGTGGAAGTTTACTTTGCCTGGGGATAACATTTAACTTTGACTCCTGCTGTTTTAATAAAGGAAAATTAATGCAATGCTGGAGCTGTTGCAGAAACCACTTAATGTGGTATCTCCAAAAATGTGGGGTTTGGTGTTGTGTTTTTTTTTGTCTAAATACATTTCTTGAGATAATGTGAGAAATTTTTACTTTGAAAAATCTGGGTTCTAGAAGTGTGGAGGACAAATGTTCTAAATGTATTTGATCTTCCCAGAATCTGTTCTGTTAATGCATGCACAATTAGCACGGACAGCACATCATTTTGTTTGCACCTTTGGATGATGCCCAGGGAGGCTGTTTCGTACTTCTCTTTGCAGCTAGTGTGGATATGCACAGTTGTTATATTTTGTTTGATTCCTTAAAAAAAAAAAAAGAGAGAGAAAAGAAAAAAAAGATAAAAGCTCCTGCAATCCAGTATTTTCATGCAAAAATCTCATCTTCAAAAGTGCACAACATTCTGTTCACTGTCCCTTGCACCTGTGGCCTGCCTGTGCAGATGTAATTACAAGATCAAGTCCAATGTACTTAGGGCGAAAATCCCCACTGGCTTTTTGGCAGGAGCATCTCCAGTAGAGGTTTTTTTTTGTTGTTGCACAGCCACTTCAATCTGATCAGTTTTTCCACACTGCAAAATATTGTTGGTTTAAAATATGCAAGCATTCAGGCTTTTAGCTCCAGACTTATTTTTGAGGCTCTGTAAAATCCAGGAGAAAGACTTCACCCTGTAAAACCTCAGTTTTAGGGAAATGTTTGGTAGGTTTAACCTGCTACTGCTTGGGGTGGTTGTTTCTGTTGTTTTGTTGTGGTTTTTCGGTCTGTTTTTCTCTTTTTCTTTTTGTCCCTTTAAATTTTGCATGGGAGAGAGATAATGCAGCAATAACACAAGACAGTTTAAATCTGTCTTATGTTTTCTTATGGTTGATCTCCTATGGGTGTGATTTTTTTTTTTGCTTTGTACATCTGTAAAATGGGTGTAGCAGCACATAAGTGACTCAAATGAAGGTTGTAATTAAGCAGTATATGTAAAATGAGATGATGTATTAGTATCTGATGCTGTTATTTTAGAAATACACAGATTTCCATCTGCAGCTGGGGGGAAAAAACCCACATTGATCTAAAATAGATGTAAAATGCTAGGCAAAGATGATGCTAGTGGCAAATATTATTGCCAGTATCATATATATTGGTTTTGGTTTTTATTTTAAATGCCTTCAAGTGCCAAACTTCGGGGATATGTTTGACACCAGGCAAAACACCACTTCCTATCTCTTGATCAAGCAGATTTGATTTGTAATTGATAATTTATATAGGTTGGCAGTGTAGGTTCAGTTTTGATAACACAGCCCTTTGAAATGGGACTTTGTTGTGGAGTAGCTGCCACGCAGACTGTGTGTTTCAACTTACATGTTATGTTAGGTGTGGATGAGGAAAATTACTGCAGTTTCTGTGAGTTGCCCTAAAAGAAAAAAAGATATATTAAAAAAAAAACAACCCTGAAAGTGTATCAAATGTGGATTCATGGTGTGCAAATTGTGTTAGGGGATTAGAGGGTACTGGAGCAGCACTGCTGACAGTGGTATCATGAACTCTAAAGCTAATTGTTTTAATTTTTAAATTTTTTTTTTATTTGTATTTGTAACAATGCCACAATGGAAAAAGCCCAAATCAGTTCAGATATTTCTGTCAGTGTTTTTGGTGTGTGCTGAATGATGTTAAACAATAGTGAGGCCTGAAAACCTAGCATACAGCCCAGCGTCTTAATTTCTCTTTTAAAATGCCTCTTTTTTTTTTCTTCTTTTCTCCTTATTTTACCCTTCTGTTTATATCCACTTAGCAAGCTTGGAAAACCAGGGTGAGGGGGGAAGAAAGAGGGAGGTGGGTTGGGGGGTGGTTGTGGGGGGAAAAAAAAATCTCGTACATATCCATGATCAAAAATGAGCGCCTGATGGCCTGAAGGTTGAAATAATTATCTCTGGTGGCCGTGCAGATCTCAATGTCAAAGCTAAGAACCACAGGGCAGCAGAATTAAAGCATGAAAACTGGCATGAGCACAGACAACTGCTTGAGGCTCTTTATTACTGTTTGATACAGCAGCCCTTTGTTGGAAATCTTGTTTTTTTAGGTTCGAAAGCAACTGTGTGTGTCTAATCTCACATTTTCCTTTATCATCAATTCCATTCCTCTGATATTTACAAAACTAAGCAACATCACATGTGTTTATCCCCCCCCTCCCGCCCCCCGTTTCTAGTCCGTTCTGCTAATCTGCAGATAGGTGGCATCGTTCATACAGATTGGAAAAGCTTTTTCCAACCTCTCCCCACTCCTCCTCCCGTCCCCGTCCCCGTCCCCCCCCCCCCCCCCCTCCCCGCCGCCTTGCTCAGCACTGTTCCGTGCTGTAAATTAACCTGTCACTTTATTATTTGACAAGATCTTCATTTTTATTCATCAGGACTTGGGCCAGGATGGGTGCATTTATGGCCATTTGCTTTGCACGGCTCTCAGCTGAGTTTGTAGGTATTGTAAGTGAGATCCATTATCCCTGTTACAAGTGCACACAATGCAGATGCTGATCGGCGATGATGATGAGAAACCAAAGTCAGTAAAGACCACATAAGCCGCCCTTGATGAAAAGATAAATGAATGCATAAATAACATTGTGCTCTGCTGTGTTTGCTGAGATCAAGGATAGATTTTGAAGGTTTTGAGAGATCAGACGTACAGAACCTGGAGAAATTCACCCTCCCCTCACTTTGCATTCAGTGAGCATTTCACTGTGTACAGAGGAGCTGAGACACATTTTAATGCATTACTGGAAGACCAGAAATGTTTAGGGAGTTTTCTGTGGTGGTTTTTATTTAAGGGGAAAGAAAAAGAAGAAAAAAAAACCCCACCAACAACCAAAAAAACCCATACACACCAAAACACCCCCGACCAAACCACAAAGAAACAACCTCAGGAATAAGGCATAAGTTTAATTAAATATGAAACTAAAAAGAATCCTCCCTTTCCCCCTCCCCCCCCCAAACTGTTTACATTTTCAGTGTTCCTAACTCTGTTAATTCACACAAATACTTCCACATCTCTTGTGTTCTGATTATAAATGTAATTGTAGAGACAAAATTAGTAAATTGTGTTTGTAATTGTATGCACAGAGATTAATGACATTTAAACAGAGAGAGAGAGACTAGCCCCAAAACCTGCAGCTAAAAGGTGCATTTCCAGCGTAGACAGGGATCTGTGCTAAAATGTTGTGTAAAAAACAATCCAACTAATTGAATTTGTTGTTGAGATGGGCAGCTCTGCAGTTAATTTTCCTGTGCATGCAGGAAAACAAGAGTTTTTAGAAAGAGTTTAGACATATTTAAATGGTGAAATCCTCCCATTGCAAAAGAAAGAAGAAAAGAAAAAGAAACAAACAAAACACAAAACCTCAAA